>CM076580.1:149828993-150522361 GCA_034641835.2 Pinus albicaulis
TGACCCTTCATCATTAGACTAGCTATGACTTGCGGAAGTAATCATAAACAACTTGTGTAACTGATTATTTAATTTGCAGAAAGTAAACTAATACTAAACCATACACACATAATTCAATCCCTCGCCATCAGTCCAGCTGTGGCTTTCGGAGGCAACTGAATATGTCATACATGATTTAATATATCTAAGTTTGCAGAAAAGAAACTAATACTAAACTACACATTTCATAATGCAGTCCCTCACCATCAGTCCAGCTGTGGCTTTCGGAGGCAACTGAAGACGCTATGAGCAGCTTAATATATCTAAATTTTGCAGAAAAGAAACTAATACTAAACTACACATTTCATCATGCAGTCCCTCACCATCAGTCCAGCTGTGGCTTTCGGAGGCAACTGAAGACGCTATGAGCAGCTTAATATATCTAAATTTAACTACTGAATCAAATAAACAAAACTGAAATGTACAAAGCAAGACTGAAGTTAAACAAAAGCTATGAAAAGAAAACTAGCAGCAGAATAATGTTAGTTTCATATCATTAGCCAAAATACTATGAAAATGCCCAGGCTGTCTACCTAAAACCTACACAAGAAAACTGATCAGTGATTATCAATCATAAAAACATGAAAGACAGGAATGAAATGGAAATTATGGAAATGTATAAACAGAAATGAAACAACTACAAAATATGAACATGTAATGGATTATGATACAATGAATTTTTAAAGAAATGAAATGAGATATATATACATTAATACACAGAACCTTGGCTGAGCAGGGGCCCTCTACACAGCTTTGGTAACGATCCTCAAACACGAATTAAGTTGAAAACAGAGTCTTTTCACATTAAAAAGCAGTTCATTACAAACTGGTAGTATTACGGCTCAAGGCAGCGTAATCACTACAAAGCAAACATAACAGAGTACGCACATCAACTATCAACTAACAACTCAACAACTAACTCTACGTGCGTATGCAAACGCTCTATATAAAACAATAAACTGTAACTGTCTCCTGAAGTTTATGATAGCAGCCAGCACGTAGACCACTTCGGCCACGGATATAGGAGTATGGCCATGTTGGAAAACGGATCTATGGAAGGTGGATGCTTGAATTCAACTCCAGAACTTTGCACAGATGTCAATTAACCTCCGCAAGCTTAGAAACGACCGTATGGATGTTTATATGCCACGAAATAGAGTCCAGCCGACATGAAACTCCATAGTTGACTTCCACGTGGATGGCTTTGACCGCGGCTTCCTTTGACGAATTTACTTGAACCAATAGGACACGAACCATGTCCTCATCATTCCTACCCTGCCTATGTGGCTCATTTCCTTTGTAGACACCTGTAGCATATAATTCCACAAAATAGCTGCGGAAAGTTGCAGCAGCTGCGGAAAGTGGCAAGTTTCCGCAGCTGTATGAACAAAATCTAGATCAAATAGAAAACACAAAACATAATTAAAAACCATGTTAGATACCCTTTTGCACATGATATTGACAATTTTGGAGGTTTAGGTGAGTGAAAAAGGTATGGAAAAGTGTATGGAAAAGATACAAATTCGGGACTCAACATACCCCCACTGTGAAGGTGTTGCATGTCCTCTTGCAACCAAAATTTTGATACTCTTTGTTCAATTCATGTGCCTTGATACTTCAGCCAGCACATCCAACCCCCTTCTCTTCTTCTTTGGTACTGCCATCATTCTGGGTTTCTTCATTAAGCACCTGAATTTGATATTCACAAGTGCTCTGCTCAATTTTTGGCATTTCCTTTTTAACTTCTTATTCTTCTTTTGCCAAATACCCAAATGTAACATAGTATTGTCATGGATGATCTTGTCCAGTTTGCCTTGCTCTTTGAGTGTTTCATTTTCATTTTTGATATGCTGATTCAAAAGCTCCAGCTCAAAAATTTCCTGTTTTAATGACTGAACTAAATCATCCTGCAATGTATGAGGCTGAATAGAAGAGGTACTTGGGCCTGTGGCTGCCTTCTCCAAGGATTCTATGTATTCATATACCTCCTGCTGTTTGGGGTCTACTTCCGGTGTCTTTTTCATTGGGTTGTCCCCAAAGTGCTGCAAGGGAGAATTGTGTTCAAAATCTGGCCGAGGAGAACTTACATCAATATTTTGCCGAGAATAAGATGGAGTATGCTCATTGTCTGATTGGGAGTGAAAGGAGTCAGGTTCACTAACTGACTGAAATGGACTATGGTCAGTTGGAGACTGTTCAGATGTCTCCTCACCCAAATCAATGAAATGAGGACCCTTAATTTGTCTTTTTCTCAATTTTCCCTTAAGCCTGCTGCTTCTCCTCACATGCTGTGGTACACTACCCTTTTGTTCTTGTTTTCCTGTCTCTGCCTTTCTTGGATAGAGATGACTGTTTTTGAAGAAAAACTAATCTTTCTAATAGTATTTGGTGATCTTCTTCTTCAGAAGAAGGAGTTTTATGGACAGCCTCAATAATTTCTTTCCCTTTTGGTATTATTGGCTTCTTAGTTTTGATTTCCTTCTTCTTCCTTTTTACCAATCTCTCTTCCCTATCAATTTTTTTCATAGTAGTATTAGAAGTATTTTGGATTTCATCTACTGTTCTTTTCCTTCTACTTCTTTTTGCTGTGCTAGCTGCGGGAATTTCCTGTGTAGGAGCAACTTGGGTTTCAACATTCATTTTCTTTCTTCTACTCCTTCTAATTGGACTACCTTCAGGAATTTCCTGAGGTTCTTCAAAGAAGTTTCTAACTAGGAATTATTCCCATGTATCTTTTCTTTCTTTTAGCTCCTTTTCAATCAGAATTTTTATAAGCCCATGGTGATATAAATGAGGCTCTACATCTCCTAGGTGTTTTTGCACAGTCACAACCATTTTCTTCAAGCTATTGAATAGGAAATAAGGAAGATTGAGAATTTGGTTTTCAAGAAAATTCATCAATAGCCTAGTATGATACATGTACATAGAGCCAAAACGGCCTTCACATGTAATAAATTTCTGAACAATGAGTAATAAAGTGGCCCATTCATCTTTTATTGCATGCACAGGGATTCCTCTTTTGAAAACAGTGATATCCATACCTTGATTTCGGAGGATTATTCTCCATGCCTCATCACCGATACTTTTATTTTTGAACCAACGTTCTCCTTCCTGAAGAAGGTCTGTGGCTGCTGCTATTGATGCTTCATTAACCAAAAACTTGAGGTCTCCCACTTCTACTTCCGAGCCATCAAATGATCTTGCAAACGCTTTGGTAACTTCTCTGTGGTAACCCCTGAATTTCTGAATAAAACGCAGCCATTTAGCTTTCCTCAACATTTCTTTTGCTTGTGGAAATCCCTCTATAAATTTCGTTCCTTCCGGCTCTACCCTTAATAATTTTCCCATTTTACTTCTCTGTGCTTCACAGGCTTGCCTCTGTGAGGGTTTAAGTGGAAATGGAACGATGGAATACACAGAATCGAGCACAATACTGTGGGGATGTTATCATAAAATGGAAATGAGCACCATAAACAGAATGGAGTAAGACTGTGGGTAGATATACGGGAGTGAGAGTGAGCAACAAGAACGGAATGGAGTGAAACAGGGAGTGAGAATGAGTAGAGTGGGGTTTTGTAAAACACGACAGAGACACGACAAAGAGGTTAACAAAGTATAATGCATTCGGCCACGTTTTGAATTTTGGTGGCTGTGTAATAAATACGAACACGTTTCAATCAATGATTACGAAGTTATGCGGCTTGTAAGAGTCCTTTGTCAACTCAAATACGTATCATTATCTACTGTGGGATATTTGAACATGAGTGAGAGTCGGAATTTCAATGATGAAACCGTTTGTGAATAAATGCAAGAGGATAACATAGAGATCGTGGAAGGTTACGGGACTGTCAATATAATCATTGCGCGTTATGGGTAGAGCTCATAGTTTAAAATTACATAAAAATGTTTTTTTCGATACTATTTGAAATAAACTTTATTCATACCTTTGGAATCCTTGCTTTTGCCCTTGGTCTTCAACTGATTGATCTTCATTAGTGTCTTGAATGTTCCATTGATCCTCTCTCCTGCATTTTATTTCATAATTATGGAAATAACAACTGACTGTACATTCTCTTTGAAAATAGAGTAGTAGCTGCGGAATCTGCTTCTGGCTGCGGAAACTGGAGTCAGCTGCGGAAACAGATGTCAGCTGCGGAAACTGACACAGCTATTACTTGGTTGAATAGAAATGAACAAATGACAGATGACCAGGTGGAAATGGTCATAAAAAAGATTTTTATTGATGGAATGGATGAAATGAAGTGGAATGAAGTGAAATGAAATGAAGTGAAATGAAATGAAGTGAAATGAAATGGAGTGGGTGGTGAATTGAAATGAAATGAAAGACAGATTTTTTTTTGGAAAATATAGAGTGTCAGGTGTCCCTGATTTTCACCCCATATTTTCTGTATAAGACTGCCAATCAATGATTGGTTTTCAGGCTTATACCATTTTTTTTTTTTTTTTAACTTGAAAAACAAAAGCTAGGCTGGTGGAGAAGAAGAATTCTTCTGTACCAGCCTGATTGCAGAACTTTCTTGAAACAACTTGACAAAATCCTCTTTAGAGAGTGGCTTATGATAAACTTTCAATCCATGGCCATTCACTATAAGAGGAGTTTGAAACTCATCAATGGTCTTGATTCTTACAGCTCCATTGTTAAAGATCTTGTCAATCTCATATGGCCCAAGCCAATGAGTCCGAAATTTCCCTTGAAAATCTTTAAACTTGGAGTCAAATAACAATGCCCAATCTCCTTCTTGAAACTTCTTCTCTTTGATATATTTGTCATGCCATTTAGTTCTTTGATATTGAACTAGATCAGTTCTTAGAATTGCTTCTTGTCCGATCTCATCTAGCTCATTCAACTGCTCCATTCTATGCTTTTGGGCTTCTGATAAGTCCATCCCCAACTGAACTGCTATCTTGAAGGTCTTGACTTGGAACTCAATGGGGAGCAAGACTTCTTCCCCATAAACAAGTTCATAGGGAGAATGTCCTGTTGTATTCCTCCATGTAGTTCTGTAGGCCCACAAGGCTTCTGGAAGCCTTTCTGCCCAATCTCTTCTATGTAGATGAACAGTTTTGGTGATGATACTTTCAAGAACTTTGCTTGTGGACTCCACTTGACCATTTGCTTGTGGATGGTAAGGAGTAGATCTTCTGTGCTTGATTTTGTATTCTTCCATCAACTTCTCCACCAAATTTGATGTGAATTGGCTCCCCTGATCTGTTACAATTTCTCTTGGAACACCAAAGCGAGTAAAAATATCCTCATAAAGAAAGTGAACAACTGAATTTTCAGTAGCAGATACTAATGCTTTAGCTTCTACCCATTTAGTAACATAATCAGTGCAAACCAATATATACTTCTTTTGCTTAGATGGTGGATTAATCGGTCCAATGAAATCTAAAGCCCATTTTTCAAAGGGTTCAATGAGTACCTGTGTTTGCAATGGCATTTCATTTGAAAGGGTAGGTTTCCCTACTCTTTGGCAGCTATCACACCTTTTGACATATTGTTTCGCATCTTTGAAGAGAGAAGGCCAATAATATCCCAAGGAAAGGATTTTATAGGCCGTCCTTTTGTCCGCAAAGTGTCCGCCGCATGGTTCATCATGACATGCCTTAAGAATATCAGGCATTTCATCTTCCCCGACACATCTTCTGATCACAAGATCTGGCCCTGTTTTAAACAATTCGTTAGAAATCCATGAATATCTTGAACTCTCCTGAATAATTTTTCGTTTTTCTCTTTGAAATAAATGTGAAGGTAGTTTCCCTGTAACCAAATAGTTAGCAATATCTGCATACCAAGGGGTCTTAATAGTTACTGCAAACAAATATTCATCAGAAAACTTATCTTCTACAGAAGAATCTTCTTTAGTATTTTGAATCCTAGACAAGAAATCAGCTACTGTATTCTGTTTTCCCGGTCTATCCAACACAATAATATTGAATTCTTGCAAAAGTAAAAGCCATCTTGTCACTCTGCCATTAGTAACAGGTTTGTTCATTAAATATCTAATTGCATAATGGTCAGTATGAATAAAAGTTTCATAGCCTGTTATGTAATGTCTAAACTTATTAATTGCATGAACAACAGCTAAGAACTCTTTTTCAGTCACAGTATAATTCAACTCTGTGGGAGTCAAATTTTTACCGGTGTAATAAATGGCATAAGGAATTAAATCTTTTTGACCCAACACAGCTCCAAGAGCTGTATCTGAAGCATCTGTAGAAATATGGAAAGGAAGTTTCCAATTTGGTCCCCTCAAGATAGGTGCTTCAGATATTCTTGTTTTCAAAGTTTCAAAAGCTGATTGACAATCAGGATCCCATTTAAATTCACAGTCTTTTGTAAGCAACTTGAAGAGAGGAGATGCTATTTTAGTGAAGTTTTCTATAAATCTTCTATAGTAACCAGTAAATCCTAGAAAACTTCTAACATCTCTTTGACAATTTGGAATAGGCAACTTGGAGATGACTTCAACTTTTTATCTATCAACCTTAATCCCATCTCCCGAAATATGATGTCCTAAAACAATCCCTTCAGTAAACATCATAAAGCATTTTTCATGGCTTAATGAAAGGTTTGTTTCTTTACATCTTATAAGAACTTTTTCCAAATTTTCTAATGCCTCTTCAAATGAATTACCATAAACCGTAAAATCATCCATATAAACCTCTACACAATCATGAATTAGATCAGAAAAAATTCCTAGTACTGCTCTTTGGAATGTTGCTGGTGCATTACATAACCCAAAAGGAAGCACTCGGTAGGCAAAAGTTCCCCATGGACAAGTAAATGTGGTGTTATCTTGATCTTCAGGTGCTACCTGAATTTGATTATAGCCACTAAAACCATCCAAAAATGAAAAGTACTTTTTACCTGCTAATGTATCTAATACCCGATCAATAAAAGGCAAAGGAAAGTGATCCTTCAAAGTTGCTTTGTTCAATTCCCTGTAATCAATGCATACTCTCCATTTACCATTCTTTTTAGGTACTATAACCAAAGGAGAAACCCATCGGCTATCTGAAATTGGATAAATGAAGTTTACATTGAGAAGTTTTTGGAGCTCTTCCTTCACTATCTCCCTAAGATTTTGATTCATCCTTCTTTGAGGTTGTCTGATTGGTCTACTGTTTTCCTCAATATAGATATGATGGATGCAAGTCTTAGGATCAATACCCTTCATGTCAGTATACTCCCATGCAAATGCAGTAGAATGTTTTTGCAAGATTCTGGTTAGTTCTTCTTGTTGTGACTTCTCCAGATGTTTATTAATATTCAATGTCTTTTCTGAAAAAATCTCAAAAGCAGAATTACCAAACTCTTCCATAGAGTAGAGAGACATTTGTCTTGATGATAAATATTCTATGTCAGATTCCAACTGAAATTGTGTGGGGTCATATTCTGAAGTTATCTCAAAATTTTCTAATGTGTTCAAAATTTGACTATCCTCACTAATTTCAGAAATGGTAAAGACAGGTTGTATAGTGTTCTCATCATCAACCCATTCATTGTCTCCTATTTCTGTAATTGCTCTTGCAGGAGGATACAAATTGAATTTATTTGTCGAATTACCATTAGAAATGTACATGTCTCCAGATCTACAACTAATAAAAGCATCAGCTGTGGCCAGCCAAGGTCTTCCTAAGATAATTGGATGTCCTCCTAGATTACTTTTGGGAGTCAAAATCATAAAGTCTACCGGATATTCCCAAGAATCTAAGGAGACTGAAATATCTTCTAATACACCATCTGGTTTAATAACCGATCGATCTGCAAGTTGCAATAAAGTAGGTGTAAAAAGAAGGTTAGGAAGTTTTAACTGTTCCATAGTCTGTCTACTCATAATGTTGATAGCAGCTCCTAAGTCAATCAATGTGTTTGGAATTTCTATCCCATTTATATGTGTCTTGACAATTGGACTTCCAGGATCTACATACTTCTGCATGGCAATTTTTCCCATCATAATGTCTGCAATCTTTCCTACCAGGTGGATTCTTCTTGTGTCCTTTAGCTTTCTTCCTAGTCTTTTGAAACTCAACTCCTTTATGGTTTTTGCTAGAATAGGAATTTCTCGAATGGCTTGTAGCAATGGAATCTTGATACAAACATTCTTCAATTCATCTAGAAAGTCATAATTAGGCAACAAGATTTGTTTTTCCACCCCCTTATCAATTTGTAGTCTTTCCGGAAAAGGAGGTGTAGATGAAGATACAGGTTGCTCAACTATAGGAGTTGTGGATGTTAGCTTTTCTTTTTCTTTTTGAATTTTTAAATTTTGAAGAGATTCTTCCTCAGAACCCTTATTGACTTGAAGAGAGTCCTCTTCAGAGGTATCTTGCTCTTGAATGTATATAGAAGGTTTTTCTAAAACTCTACCAGATCTGAGTTGTACATCGTTGAGAGGAACAATCATATAGGTAGGAAATTGTTGTCCTTCTACCATATAAGTAGTTTGAGGATTCTTATTGTTAGGATTTGGCAATGGCCGAGCTGGAAGTTGATTTGTCTTCTGTTGGTATGGGAGCATGAGTTGAGGATTTGTATTTTGTTGAGAAGGTTGTTGTTGTGGAAATGGCAATGAAAGTTGTTGTGGATTTTGGCTTGGAAATTGTGGAGTTTGTTGATTTTGAAAAGATGGAGGATATTGATAAAATTGAGCAAATCTCCCATAAGGATTTTGCATCCCTTGTACCCATGGCTGATATGAATTTTGATGTTGGGGCCAAGATTGTTGCCAAAGAGTCCAATTTGGTGGGGTTTGAAGATTCATAGGGTTATTAAACCCTTGAGATTGTTGTCCCTGCCAAGGTCTCCTTGCGACAAAACAGAGAGATTCTGTTGAATTTGGATCTTCTTGAAAAACAACTTTGAGTCCAGGGATTGAAGGACAATCCTTGATTTCATGATTTTCTGAGCAAATCATACATGTTTCTACAACTTTTGCATCCAAGGGACATTCCCTTAAAGCATGTTTCTTTCTACATTTCGAACAAAAGATGGCTAAAGCATCTGTTTCTGCTTTCTGCTTGTTTTGGATTTTAAGGGTGTCTAGTTGTTCACTAAGACTTCCTAAGATATCAGTTTTAAACTCGTCAAGCATATTACCAATCTCTGCCCTACTTACTGATCCAGTTGCAGATTTGTTAGCCCTAATAAGAGAAGAATCCCTAGGCCCTTTTCCAGTTTTAGATCTTCCCCTTGAGAATTGGATACATAGTTCTGTTATATCATGAAATGGGAGTTGAGAGATGTCTCCTTTCCCCATCATGTTTAAAATGTCTATCCATTCATCTCTAATGGCTTTTAATAGGAGGGCTTTCAAGGTTTCATTATCTAAGTTGCTCATCTTTGCTCTTTTCAAGTTGTATTTAAATCTTTCAATTAGGTCTTCCAAATTTTCATCTTCCTTTTGCATCATTTTGAATACCTCATCCTTGTGATTGGTGGGCATACAATAGTCCAAGTATCTATCCAAAAATGTTTGTTTCATATCATTCCAAGTCCCGATAGATTGAGTGGCTAATCCCATGAACCATTTCAAAGCAGATCCCTTCAATGTTGAAGGAAACAGTTTGAGTTTTTGAGAATCTTCCATATAGTCATAAGTTCGGCACACTACTTCAAACTCAAACAGAAATGTTTCAAGATCCTCACTTCGCAATCCATAAAAGTTAGGGAGAACAGATGGTGAGATATTTTTCATTGTTGCATGAGTTTCCTCATCAACTATAGGGAATCCAAGAAAATTGTCCCTATTTCTACCATCATTTCCTTCACCATTGTTATCTCCATTATCTCCTCCTCTCCTTCCTCCACCTCTATTTATTACTTCCTCTGCCATGATAGTTTCTTTAGAGTCCTTATAGTCCTCTAGTTCTTCTACCAAGGAAGGATGAGAGAAAGTCTCTTTGTTTTCTAAGTGGGTTTTAGTAGGTGGTATAGGAGAATCCTCTAATTCAGCTGTTTTTTGACTTCCAAAAATCTTAAGGCTAGGGGTAGATGGTGGTGAATCTGGTCTATGCCTTGAAGAAGATGGAGTTGTGAAAATCGAACTCTTGGCTTTAGCTATAAACCTTCCCCTAGAATCTCTTGCTCTATGCATGTCATTTTTTTTATTTTTTAAAAAAGTTGGGCTAATAATTCTTTTTCTGATCTTCCAGATCACACTAGGTGCAAGAAGAGAGCATACTTAAGAAATTACTAAACCAATAACTCTCTTTTCTGATCCTCCAGATCACACTAGGTGCAAGAGGAGAGCATACTTCAAGAAGTTATCAAGTTTTTCCTTCTTTTATGATTTTATGTTTTTTTTTTTTAAGAAATTGGCTACCTAGTTACACTTCCCCGGCAACGGCGCCAAAATGTTTGGTCAATTTAGTGTGTCCTAAATTGCCGCATTTAATTTGTCAATCCGGGAATCGTAAGCTGATGAAGTGCGGCGCACTATATGTGCAAGATAACCTCTTTCTTAACTTTTTGTCGTTTTTGGTCTTTCTAAGGTGAAATGGAAATTCTATAATGAAAAACAAGCTTGGTTATATTTGTTCAAGGAAGTGATATCCCCTATAATGATTTACCAATCTTGAAACTTTAAAAGCAAATTGAAATTACAATGACAAGACTTAAAAGAAAGTAAAAGTGTATTGCTGAAATGAAAAAGTGCTGCTAATCTAATGAATCAAAACAGGAAACTAGTGAACATGAAAACCAAACTATTCTTGCTGCCAACTGAACACAAAAGAAACTATGCTTATGGAAATTCAAAATTGCAACGAAATAAATCTAAATCAGATTACATCAATTCATTTTCTGACCCTTCATCATTAGACCAGCTATGACTTGCGGAAGTAATCATAAACAACTTGTGTAACTGATATTTAATTTGCAGAAAGTAAACTAATACTAAACCATACACTCATGATTCAATCCCTCGCCATCAGTCCAGCTGTGGCTTTAGGAGGCAACTGAAGATGTCATACATGATTTAATATATCTAAATTTGCAGAAAAGAAACTAATACTAAACTACACATTTCATAATGCAGTCCCTCACCATCAGTCCAGTTGTGGCTTTCGGAGGCAACTGAAGACGCTATGAGCAGCTTAATATATCTAAATTTGCATAAAAGAAACTAATACTAAACTACACATTTCATAATGCAGTCCCTCACCATCAGTCCAGCTGTGGCTTTCGGAGGCAACTGAAGACGCTATGAGCAGCTTAATATATTTAAATTTAACTACTGAATCAGATAAACAAAACTGAAATGTACAAAGCAAAACTGAAGCTAAACAAAAGCTATGAAAAGCAAAACTAGCAGCAGAATAATGTTAGTTTCATATCATTAGCCAAAATACTATGAAAATGCCCGGGCTGTCTACCTAAAACCTGCACAAGAAAACTGATCAGTGATTGACAATCATAAAAACATGAAAGACAGGAACGCAATGGAAATTATAGAAATGTATAAACAGAAATGAAACAACTACAAAATATGAACATGTAATGGATTATGATACAATGACTTTTTAAAGAAATGAAATGAGAAATATATACATTAATACACAGAACCTTGGCTG
The DNA here is from genome assembly GCA_034641835.2 of Pinus albicaulis. Taxonomy (NCBI): domain Eukaryota; kingdom Viridiplantae; phylum Streptophyta; class Pinopsida; order Pinales; family Pinaceae; genus Pinus; species Pinus albicaulis. The sequence continues at coordinate 149,840,631 of CM076580.1, forward strand.
AGCAGGGGCCCTCTACACAGCTTTGGTAACGATCCTCAACCACGAATTAAGTTGAAAAACAGAGTTTTCTCATATTAAAAAGCAGTTCATTACAGACTGGTAGTATTACGGCTCAAGGCAGCGTAATCACTACAAAGCAAACATAACAGAGTACGCACATCAACTATCAACTAACAACTCAACTAACTATACGTGCGTATGCAAACGCTCTATATAAAAACAATAAACTATAACTGTCTCCTGAAGTTTATGATAGCAGCCAGCACGTAGACCACTACGGCCACGAATATAGGAGTATGGCCATGTTGGAAAACGGATCTATGGAAGGTGGATGCTTGATTTCAACTCCAGAACTTTGCACAGATGTCAATTAACCTCTGCAAGCTTAGAAACGGCCGTATGGATGTTTATGTGCCACGAAACAGAGTCCAGCCGACATGAAACTCCATAGTTGACTTCCACGTGGATGGCTTTGACCGCGGCTTCCTTTGACGAATTTACTTGAACCAATAGGACACGAACCATGTCCTCGTCATTCCTAGCCTGCCCATGTGGCTCGTTTCCTTCGTGGACACCTGTAACATAGATTTCCACAAAATAGCTGCGGAAAGTTGCAGCAGCTGCGGAAAGTGACAAGTTTCCGCAGCTGTATGAACAAAATCTAAATCAAATAGAAAACACAAAAACATAATTAAAACCATGTTAGATACCCTTTTGCACATGATATTGACAATTTTGGAGGTTTAGGTGAGTGGAAAAGATATGGAAAAGTTTATGACTGAATTCTCTTAGAAATTAATGAAAGAAGATCAAGTTTCCTACACCTGTTGATGTTGATACGTCTTTCCTGTTTCACTCTGTGGCTATTCCTCTTTGAATGAAGTGAAGTAATGTAGCAGCCGGTCTCTTAATTACATTTGTGAGTAAGAGTTAAATAACCTTAATTTGCGTTCCTTGAGCTCATTTCTTCTCTCTTCATAAACTCTTGATAGAACTTTAAAGTGATAGATTTTGTGTTTACAACATATTATTTTAAGTTCTCTCTTCCTCCACGAATTTCCTCTAAAACTTAAAAGTGATAGATTCTGTGTTTTCAACATATCATTCTGAGTTTCTCTTACAATTCTTCTTTTCATTCCATTCAAATATCAACAGTTTATGGCATTGTGAAGGCTTTCATTATTTCAGATTATTGAGGGTATTAAGTAACTGAATTCCAAGGGTGTTAAACAAAGGCCATTCAATAGGGTAATTGTGACATACATTTATAAAATGTCTTAAGCACTGATTCCTTACCACAGCCAAGGGATTGTTTCTTGAGATACAACATTTTCTGGTTCTGTTGCTGGGGACGAAGAAACGAAGTTTATTTTTCCCTGGGTTTTTCACATTATTTCCTCTGGTTGTTCAGTGAGGAGGAAATATTGGGCTGTATTTGTTATTTTCAAAATTCTGGCTTTCAAAAGACCTCACAAGAGGTGGGATACCTCACAGCAGATAGTCCCTGCTTTGCCAGATCCAGAGAGATTGGTTTCCAAAAGGGCTCAGAAACCTCAAACTCCTTCAACACCTGATCCTACATTTTCTGCTCCTGGCAACATTTCTCATAAACCTTTTGTTTGAAGATATTTCTGAGGAACTCTCCTTCTTAGAACAAGATTCTCCTTCCACACCCATTTATTTTCAAGGACCCGTGTTAGAAGAAAATTCTTTTGAGTCTGTTTCTTTTACCTTCACTCAAGCTTAACCAAATATAGTTGCTGGTTCTTCTGCCATTGTTCATCAACCCACTCCCATATTAGTTTTACCTCCACCGTCATCCACTTTCATAGCAGGTTCATTAGCCTTAATTTCCCAAGGAGCAGTTATCCAAGTTGTTAATATCGCAGTGCCAGCTTTCTTAAGGAACATATAAGCTCCACTAAATCTTGCACAACCAATGAACGCCATGCCTCAAGAATACCTCAAATTACTTCCTCGTTTCACTGGAGAAAATGAAGTAATTGTAGAACAATATTTACCTTTGTTTTGCAATTTTGCAGAGAATTTGAATGTAGAACACCTGGATGTTGTGATGAGACTATTTGTACACTCTCTATATGTAGAGACTAGAAAATGGTTCAAATGTTTACCAAATGGTTCAATAAATAACTAGGAAGAGTTGGAAAATAGATTCACTCAGAGATGGGGAGAAAAGAGAGATCATGGTTACTCCCTTGATCCCTTTGTTGTCGTAGCATGGTCCATTGTATGTACTTGTCCTCATAGCTCCCTACGGGATAGTACTGTTCCTTTACGGCGTCTCGAAAAGAATTCCAAGTTGGTACGGCCGAGAACAGAGAGGGTTCTGTCTGGTCCTTGTTCTCACAGTAGGTTTCCCACCAGTCCTTAACATGGGGGGTAGCTTTAAGGAGTGCAAAAATAATCTTCTCCCGGTCTGAAAAGTCATGAACAGAGAAATATCCTTCCAATAGATTCAACCATCTATCTACGGCATCTGCGTCTATTTGACCCTCAAATATGGGAATGTCAAAATTTACTTGTACCTTAAAGGGAGTCGCAACTCCAGAGTGGCTACTGGATGCAGATGCGCCGCCGGTGGGCAGCCGTTGAAGGATCTGAGCAAAGCTATCCATCATCGCGTTCCTTTGTTTTTCGAGGGCCTCCTCGAGCAATATTTTGATGGGATCTCCTGCTCCCTCATCTTTCTTTTCGTCCCCCATGGGCGTCCGTCGAGGTTTGCGAGGCTGATCTTGCAAAGGTTCCACCAGATCAAGCCCTAGCTCCTTATACCCCGACCTCGTTGGGGACATGCAAAGAAGGATCGAGAAAAAGCAGACCGCTCTGATACCACTGATCCGGATTTATGCGGGAACGCAACAGAATAAACACATAACCATAAATACAGAGATGCAGCGGAAATAACACTTCATTTCATTAATATCAAAGAACTGAAATTTGCTTACAGACGGAATGGAAATAAAACTAGCTAGGGCACTGGTAGCTATCTCTGAGAAGAGATGTGGCGGCTACAGGCCTCTGAACTGAGTTACAATGAGGCTCAAGGGCCTATTTATTATTGAGAAACAATGGAGAACCATAAACATCCAAAAACCTAACCCTAGGAGATGAAGCGCCAAAACTATGGGCCCCGTTTGGGTAAATTGGTGTTTCAACTTCCCAGGGACGTAACTTTGGCATACTATCTCCGTTTGACGCACATGATACATCATTAGAAATCTCTGTCTGAGGACTACAAATTTCGCCACAAATATCATTTTATAAAAAAATGAACGGAATGATATTTGCTAGAGGCGCGATGCCCAAAAAACGTCGTTTAGGGCCTCAAAACGGCTCTAGAAGTTCAGGACCCGAAAAAACTGCTAAAAATAGTAAGTTATGCCGAAACTGAAAAATTGAAAGAGACAATGGTGGGGGCCCAAGTGGAATAGGTGGGTGGCCACCAATATCCACCTAGATCATCACGATTCTCTTTATATCAAATTTGTCCCATTATATGCTCTTTCTTTGAAGTTTTTTAGTTTTAATAATTTTTTAGCGATTTTCTTATTTATAAAATAAAATTAGAATCTTAACCTAAGAAAATGCTAACTTGGGTTTTATTTCTAAGAATTGAATATTAATTCTAAAATTTTAAAGGGTCCCCATTATTCTTTCTAAGTTACTTTCTTGGATAATTGGGAGTTGTTGTAATACTACAACAGAATACAAATAAAAATACCTTCTTTAGCAAATTGAGAAATTTCAAAAAAACGGGTTTAGTTATGGGGCACACAGAGAACTTTGAATGATTGAATATCATGGTAACTAATATTCTATCGAAGCATGTAATCAATGTCTTCATAGGTACTTTAATATATAAAATCCAACATGAGGTTTTCCTTTGGGAACCTAAGTCATTAGAGAATGTGTTCACAGTGGCGAGAAATATTGAAATAAAAGTTATGGAAACAATGAGTTCTGCCACTTACAACTATAAATATGGAAGTGTTGTTGCACTTAGCCCCACCACAACATACAAGGTTGAAACCAAAACAACTAGAGGAAAAAAGAGAAAAATGGTTTTGTTACAGTTGTGATAGAAAATACAGTAAAGGTCATAAGTGAATTGAGAATAAATTATTTTACATAGATTGTGAAGAGAAGGAAGAAAAAGAACAAGAAAAATTAAAAGAAGAAGATCTTCACTATGAACCATCTCTATAGGTTGAAGAAATACATTCAACCATATCTTGAAATATATTGGCAAGAATTACCACTCCTCAAACTCTCAAGATAGAAGGAAATTTCAGGAAGAAAAAGGTAATAGTGTTGCTTGAATTGGGTAGTTCCCAAAATTGTATTCATCATTATATGATAGCCAAAGATACAATTTCTTTCTATATCCAACACAAGAGATTCAAGTGATGGTTTCAGATGGAGGAACTATAAATTTCTCGGGGAAGTACCATCATATCAATCTAACCATGGGGAAATATGTACTAAACAATGCAATTATTTCCATTCCAATGGGTGATTCTAATGTTGTATTAGCATTCCAAAGGCTACAATATTTGGGGATTATAGCTTTAAATTTTCAAGAAATTTTCTTGAAAATTTTCTGGGAAGGAAAATAAATTGAATTAAGGGGTATCGTAGGGAGGCCTAGTAAGTTAATCAATTATGATAGCATGACAAATATTGTGAAGAAATAAAAATGAGGTGTAATTACACAATTATGCCCACTAGATATGCAAATATCTATGTTGCCCATTTATCTAGATATCCAAAGAGTTCTTAAAAATCATTCAAAGTTATTTGATACTCCCAAAGGCATCCCACCTATTCGCGATCATGATCATGTTATTCACTTAATTGTAGGAAATGTTCCTCCAAAAATCAAACCTTACAAATATCCCTATGCCTAGAAAAGTGAAATTGAATGCATGGTTGCAGAAATGCTAGAGGCTTGTATAATTCAACCTAGTCAAAGTTCTTTCTCTTCTCCAGTATTATTGGTGTACAAGAAGTATGTATCAAAGTGAATATGTCCAGATTATAGAGACCTCAACAAGCTCACTACTAAATATAAATTTCCCATTATTGTCAATGATGATTTTTGGATGATTTATATTGAGAAATTTACTTCTTGGAGCTTGATATTTTTTTAGGATATCATCAAATTAGTATGGAGACTAAAGAAATTTTGAAAACAACATTCACAACTCATAAAGGTCATTATGATTTTTTGGTCATGCCTTTAATGCTTACTAATGCACCTTCCACATTTCAAGGTTTAATGAATTCCACTTTCAAACCCTTAGAAAAATTTTGTTAGTATTTTTTGATGATATATTAAGTTATAGAAAGTCTTGGAAATATTATGTTCAACACATTGACAGGGTGACCAAACTATTGGGGGAGAAATAATTGTATGAAAATCCCTCCAAATTTTTCTTTGGGGTACAAGAGGTGCAATGCTTGGGTCATAATGTATCTCATGTGGGTGTTAAGGTAGACCCTAAAAAAATTAAATGCATCACGAAATGGAAAATCACCACAAAATTAATGTATCTTCAAGGATTTATTAGGCTGACGGGGTATTATTACAATTTTGTTAATAATTATGGGAGGATAGAAACACCTCTAACAACATTACTACATAAAGATGCATTTTCTTGGACTCCAAAGGAAACTAAGGCCTTTAAACTGTTAGTCATCAATAATTTTTGCTATTCTGGAGATGACTAAGTTATGGTCATAGATTTCTAAAAACAAAATTTGTGAAATATCGTGAGTTTTAGAAATCTCACTGCCTTCATTATCCTAAGTCAAACTGTTTCAATATATTTTTCCCTCTCTACCTTCTAAATTTCACCTTAATGATCCAAAAGTACTTCATTTCTGGGCCTACTAATCTCATTTTTCACTCCCCCTACCCCCTCTCTCATTTAATCCTTTTTTCCTCTAAAAAACCCATTTTTCCCTTCATAAATGGCACCCTGATTCCGCATTTTCCTTTGAATTTATTAAACAATGTAAAAGTCCCCCTTTACATTGTTTAAAGTCAAAACTTAAGTCTATTGGGTCTCTTTATTTTATATATAAAAACTCTTTTTTATGTTATAGGCCTGACCATATGATATATAGGCCTAAGCCCCTTTTCCTCTAAGCCCTAGCCCCTTGCGCTCATAAAACCACTACTCCACTTATCCATAAGCCCCTTCCTCTATATAATTCCACCTCCACCCTTTCTATTTTACAAACCCCCCATAAACCTTATAAAAAGGCCTCATAAACCCTTATTATATCAAATTCTGGGCCCCGCTCTCCACCATACGTAACGCCCATTCAAACCTTATAAATTAACGAATTTTTGTTAAATTATTAAACCACCTCAGGCCCATCCTCCATTAAACCCCGCAACCAAATGTAAATACCCCACCTATCCTCCACTCACACGATTTGACCACTTGCTCACCGCCTCCAAAACGGGCGACGACCATCCATCTCTCACCCTGAGATCCGACGATGCCCAGTGCATATCATATATATAATTGCGATGGGGTTAACGTACTGTGACCCACACGAAATGGGTGGTTTTAACCTACCACATGTCAAGCTTTGGAACATATCGCATGCCCCCTCCTAAAAATCACTTACCACTCTTTAGCCACGCGATAAACCATTTCCGGTATTTTGAAACCACTTAACTCTCTGCGCCATTTTTAAAACCTTCCCGCCTCTGTTCAAAATTATTCCTGGTTCTACCTTCAAAACCCTGCCTCCCAAGCCATTTCCTCCTCTACAAAACCTTCTGATAAGCTCAAAACCACTAAAAAATGCAGTCACCGCCCTCCCCGTAGGTGTTCAAACTAACAAGTTGTTTTCGTGTGCAGCTTTAATTGTGGAATGCCTAGAAAACATTCTGACCGTCCAAAAATGACCAAATCAACCTCTGGGTGATGATCCAAGAGTTTTATTTGAATAATAAAGTAGCCAGAGGTCTTGTGTCAAGAAAAACCATCGATGAAACATGATAATCAATGATCGAGTAACCCTCCTACAACGACAGAAAGAATTTCCTTCACGCAACAAACAAGTACAGTCAGAGGGACAGTGAAAAAAAGAAGACTAAAGGATTACAGGGCTAATCACTAATCAAAAGCACAAAAATAGAAGATTATTCAACTAAATCAGAGGTCAAAGGATAAATGCAGAGAGCTAAAAGTTTAAATGATAAAGACAGAATATCAGAAGGATTAATCAAAGGGATTAATGAACTGGTAGAGTTAAAATAGATTAAAGAGAAACATAATATAAACAGACAGTCATAAGCTTAAAGATAGAGTTTAAAGGTATAAAAAATAGAGATTAAAGACAAACATGAGGCAGATTAATCCAAAGCATATTCGAATTAACTGCACGTACAGGCATTTACTTCTTTCAAATATATTTTCCACCTAATGCTTTGTTTCCTTCAATAAAGCATTAAATAGTTATTACACTCAGTCAGAGATATTTTGTATCTACCAGAAGTTAATGTAAAGTTATTAATAGGCCTTAAAGTCAAACATTTCACATATATTCTCTCAGAAGTTAAGATAGGAGTTAGTATTCCAGAGAAGTGTCTTCAGATATTTTTTCCTTGAGCCTTGCATGGTCTTGAAGGTAAAAAATTCATTAACTCTGTAATAAATGACGCCAAAACCCTAAACTCAGCTTCACCTCCTCATTTGCAGATAAATACTACATTTGAGCTCATTATCTTGTTGGCATTTTATGACTCTTTGAAGTAATATATATTCTTTTGGAGGTTGAAAGGAAATTGATGACTTGGAGCTTGTGAATGCCTTGATTTGTTTATTGATGGAGGAGGCTTGTTTACAAGATCCTTGACCTTGGTTTATGGTGAAGTTCTTCTATTCTATTATTGTTTTTTCTTGTTTCATTATGTTTCCATCTTTCTATACTACAGTGGAACAAAGGATTTAGACTAAGAAATGTTTTCAAATACACCTTAGCTCTGTTTTTTCTTCACTGTCTTTATGTTTTCCTCTGCTAGGACATTTTAGAGAATTCTTAATTTCTCTCTAGACCCCCTAAGCTTGTTTACTTCATGAATGGTTTAATATATTAGGTATAAAAGATTATTTATGGCTAGCCTTGCTTGTTTGATGTCACTAAATAATATTTTTGAAGTCTCTCTCTCTCTAAAGTACTATTACTTAGGTCTTCCAAAGAGGTTTTGTTTCGATCATACCCTTTGTACTTGCTTAAATAATTGTTTTGGAGATCTTCATAGCTATAATCAAAGATTTTTAGGCATTCCCTCTTCTCTGATTTCAATTATATGTGTGTCTTGAATGTTTTGTCCTTGAAAGTGAAATCACTAGAAGTTAAATGAGTTTCTCACCTTCTATATTGCATTGAAATGTTGGTCTTGAATAATTGTCTGCTTAAGTTGAACCAAAGAATTTATGGTTTTCCCTATCTATTGATTGCCTCTTTATGCTTATGATATTTAAGTCCCTTATTGTTAAATTTACATGATAAATGATTCTTAATTTCCCTTTGTCTTACTTTTTATTCTCACAATTGATGTCCATCTCTTTACCCTTAAAAACCTTGAAAATCCATTGACCAAGTTAGATTTTCCCTGTGATGCTCCCTAATCTATTGATGAAACTTTCATGAATTTTATAGACTCCATTGCCCAATGACTTAAAAATTTCCTCATTCCATCTATTCTACTAGATCATCTTACCCAACCAAAACAAACAACAAACCGTACACTTAACAACTAGCCTAAAATCAACCATCAAAAGCAAACAAGTTCACATCCTTTGCATATAATAGAGAGAGCCCTCTCTGAGTCCAGGAAGGCTAGGTCCTATGACTCCAAAGACTAGTCTAATGTTACCCTGTGCATTTGGTTTACCAATATGCTAAATCACGAGACTCCAACATAATGGCGATCACGGTGGGACCGAGTACATAGTAGCCTAAAAACTCTTATAGACTCATTTAAACCTAGTTAAGCTTAGAAAATCAACTGATAGCCAAGAGTAGACTTTTCTTGTTTCACCATCCTAGAAAAATGATGACACAGTTAGAAGACACTCATACAAACCTTAGGGCTACATAAATAAACTTAGAAAACCCCAAAAAACATCCCTAGATTGGTTTTTTGTCAATTATTGGTGGTGGACTATACACACATATCCTCAAAACAATTAAAAACATCCACCTAGTGACTCCACTAGCCTCCATTAGGCCTATTACTTCACTAGTCCTCATTAGACTTCCCTAGGATTGTGTCAAAACAGCCCTAAGAAGTTTACAAGCCTAGTCTCATACTTTGTGAGTTTACCAACCACTAAGAGAGGTTATCGTTCCAAAATACAGTCCTAAAATTTCAGCCTCTCTAAATTTTTAGTTTGAAATCTGGCTTCACAAAGGATCAATAACAGATCTCATCCAGACCTAAATCCTCCTACCATAGTTGATGAACCAGAAAATATTTTGTGGAAAACTTCTAAAACTTGAAATTTAACTACTATTAGGACTATTCATAGAGCAACATTTGTTCCTGAACATCTTATAGCCTTGCAAGATTCTCAGTTTGACTTTCACCATACAAAGAACCTTTTTAGAACCAAGTCACATAGTGATATTAACCATACTGACCTTCAGCCCATAAATTTGCAGCGGATTTCTAGTAGGGAAGCTTCTCCTTCCACCCCTCCTGATTTTCAGCGTCTCCATCACTTTAGCTCTTTCCATACCAAATCTGCTCAGAATCATCTTGTTGGTTGTTAAGTAGGTAAATCCTCTCTATGGACAGAGACAATCCCTCTAGCCCTAGAGTGGGTCTAGAAACAAAGAGACATGCTAAAGTGTTGATTCCTAATTATTTAATGAAAGAGGAAACAATAGATCGACCCACCTGGATTCCAATGCTATCGTCGTTCCTGTGGTGGTGGTGGCCTCTCACTCCTGCCTTGGCAAGTCACAATCCTTTCACAACCATGCTCGGATACCTGCACATAGAAAAAGAAACAAGAACATCATACAAAATAATAACATTTCATTCATAACTATTAGCCAATCAAAGAGGCATAAACATACTGCACTAAGCAAACGTTGTAACACAAAAGTGGAACCAAACAGTATTCATGTATATAAATGAATATAAGGAAGAGTTGCAACCAATGCTTTGATGTCACAGTCTCCTCCAACGGGGTTCAGCCGAAGTGCGTCTCAGATGCTTATTAGGGAATTCAGACGGGATGAAGGCATGGACTCATTCTCTCTCAGAAGTCATGGAATCAAGCTTCCTCAACGTAATTCCTTCTTATTCTATCTTCTCTAGTAATTCAGCTATAATATGTTTAATTCTCCAAGTTCAGCTAGTTTTTTCTAAGAGAGATAGCTTCGTTTATAGAGGAAAAGGAGGAGGTTAGGATCCCTAAAAAGGTGGAAGGGAGGCCTATCCTTTAGGGAATTCCCATAAAAGGTGGAAACCATAAACCTAAAGGAGGGATTTCATGGTTTTTTAGTTCAACCACTCCCAATGACTCATCCTCAATGTGGTTAGAGTGGAATCTCCACCTTTATTTAAAAAAAAAAAATCCATAAATAGCTTGGCAGAGGTGGCAAACTGGGACAGAGGGCCAGCTGGCACGAGGCCCAGTGTTAATCTTCCTCTTCAGTGCGAGGGCATAACTAATTACTCGTGCTAAGGAAAAAACAAGGGTTTTTGAGTCTCTGTTTAGGGAATTGTCAACAGAAAGAATATTACTCTCATGTAAAGGGATACAATGATGGTCTTTGAAAGGCATGACACTGCTTATTGATCATGGAAATGACCCTCCAATGGGCGAGATGGGGATTGCAAGGACAGTGAAAAAATGTTGTTTAACAGATGCCCCCTAAAGAACGAGGTCTGAGGGAGAGGGAGGGGAAAAATGCTTTATGAGAATGCATTCGAACCAAACACCACTATCAGAAAACCTGCAATTACGAATAAAAATAATATCTATGATACATGAATGTGTGGGATGGTCGTAGGCATCCATAATAAAGTATATATAAAAACTGAGATCCAAGGTATGGATGCAGCCATCTAGCAACAAGGATCAACAAATAGACTTAGGTATGGTTGCAGCCATCCGATCAAAAGAGTCATGCAATAAGTCATGATAATCCACCAAAATCCACAGCCTGGATTTTATCAGACAAAATTCAAGTTCTTGCGCTCCATCTCGATTGGAACAAGTACAAATTCAAGCATGCGAATATATAAGCTGAAGTCAAACATGCAAGAAAATCACCTGATTACCAGCCAATGATGAAAGTTGTTAACAGGGACGAGAGAACCCACCAATAATGAAAATGGTTCTCAAGGTACAACCAGTACAATCCACGAAATGTGAACAGTGATCTGGTGCCGAACATCTGCAAAATCACTCAATCGAAGGCTAATGATGTGAACCTTGTGTCAAATGCGAAAAACCTGCCATTAAGGCATGCAGGCTCCAAGGTACCAGAATAGAGTATCCAGGTCAAATTCCTAGATAATGAGTTGAAATCGACAGGAAGTGACCTAATCGAAGGTGGGCCATAATGTTTCCCACATCATCGATATGAGACAGAGAAATATGATGATGAATAGGACCAACAGAGAATTAGAGGGAGGTTGAAAACTGCAGAGGAAAACTTCTCTTGAACATATCAGCAGCACGACACTAGATTTGGCAGTATTTGAAATCAAAGGATCCGAGGTCATGATGACATGGCAAAGAGCAGATGAGAGGTAAAAAGAGATTACCCAAACCCATGGAGGCAAAAGTGACGAAATGATATGTCCCCAACCTGACACGAATGCAGACAAGTACCATGTTCAAGAGTGACATACTGCCAACATAACTAAAAATTGGTTCCATTTCCCCCCACCATTTCTGGCAAGTACCCCAATTATTTTTTTAAAACAAGCATGAAGGGGATAGCATATGCTTGTGCTGTAATTTTTTCCTTCGGACAAATCCAACCTAGTATATTTTACGAGCCCTAGGACAAATGAACTTGAGTAACGTCATGGCGACGAAATCCGATGTCATCGGGTTTTAACGAGTCTGACAAATGGAGAACTTGTCATATTTTCATGTTTAGAGAGTTTGAAAATAAGGCAGAAAAGAAAACTCCATCATGGCCCTTTTCGTAAATAGTATCTCAAATCCAAAAAGGTATAAAACAATATCTGAAAGAACCTCTTAGTCACGATAGGCTAAGGTATTCCTTTTTCATAAATAATCTATCCAAGCTCGAAAAAGGGGTAAACGTATACTGGGTAGATATCGCTTCGCAGCCATTTAGTGAGTTCGAAATGACAAGAGTCTCGAAAATATTTTCAATGTTAGAGAGTCAGAAAAGAGTTGAAATATGACTCCAGCAGTGACTTTTTCGTTTTTTTACCAAGTCCAAAAAAGTATAAAATTTAACTCGTTACTTCACCACAATGTCCTGAAAACCTGTTGTTGCACAAGAGATACGTGTAAAACCCATTTTTTGAAAATAATATAATAAAATAATCAAAAAACATGTCTTAAAACCTAATTAGGGTTGTAAAAAGTTATAAAATTCCAAAAATGGTCAAAATAATTACTTTTCACTTTTTACCTCTTGTGGAGCAATAGTTACCCATTTACAGTGTGATTTTGTGGCGACAATAGCGGCCAATCCAGTAGACCAAACTCAAATCCGTTAGTTCCAGGTAAGAGCCGAGATCTCTCCCTTCATTTTGAGTCATTTCTTACTACTTGCAATTTCCAATTTTGAATTCTAGGGGAGGAAATATGAAAATTAGGGCACGGCGATTGGCGCAGGTTTCAGGCACGGATTCACACCAAGCACCCAATTTTATACACTAAGGCGCGCCCATTGGCGCAAACCATTTTTATCCAAAAATATCAGTGAAATACCCCAACTATTCACAAATTCAAGTGTCAAAGTGGTTAATACTATTCATATGAATGTGTCTACAGGTAGAAAGTGACACAATGGTGATCAAATGGAAAGAATGGGAACACAGTGAAGAAGACCAGGAAAATTTCATCCTTCAAGATCAAGAAATTGATATTGATGTTTCTGACATGTACTTTATCACAAGATTGTAGCAGAGGGGAGCAACACTGATCCTAACTGGTACCCGAACTTGCATGGAGAGTATGTCCATGGTAATGGACAGATATGTCAAGGGGCACAGAAGGGAACAAGAAGTGGGAAAGATGATATCTAAACTATCCTATACTTAGCACTAAAAGTAGTGCTACATACCATCACACGAGCTACGGGATTGCAAGCACCGCACGACGCAAAAAAAACACAGTTGCTTCTTGTTGTAGACTGCTTGACATCGACCATCTACAACTGGGCAGAGGCTGTTAGGCCCCTATATTACTAGTATAGTCTCTTATTGTTGTTAGTGTAACCCCCTTATTGTTATTAATGTACCCTTGCAACCCCCATATTGTTATTATTGTTCCCTTAAATTATTATTGTTAGGTCAGCTAGGATTACATTGTGGCCCCATGGACTCCTATATATAGAAAGGAGGTTTAGTAATTTGTATCATCCAAGAATTTTTCATTCATGTAATGTACTGGAGGTTGCCCCCTCAAAGTGTCTTATTTCTAAGGCATTGATATCTCTTTTCTTCTATTTTTGGAGCTATTTTCACAACGTTTGGTATCAGAGCTTTGGATTCTAGGGTTTTGCTGCCCCAAACAGTTCATCGTGGCATTTTCGCTATAAATTTTTTTCTACGAAGGTTCAGAAGCTGAAATTTTTAGAGTGCGAAGACGAAATCCTAAGGAAAATCGTCGCAAAATCAAAGCTTGGTTTGCAATATTTTAGGAGATATGATCCATGGAAGTTAGGTCTTTTACACGCTTCTGAATTTCATCTCAAAGAGGTTATCATGGGAAAATCTTCATAACTCTTGCTTTGAGAATCAGATTGGAATGATGTAAAAACTGGTCGCAAGTACATGGACTGTAGTTTCTTGGGTATAAATTTAAGACCCAAAGGAGGAAACAGTGACACGTGGAAATTCGTACAAGTTTGCTCTATTGAACTAGTCTATAATTGGGTCATTGTGGGAGATTGGACATAACGTTGCCTTGAAGAATCCAAATCAGGTCAGACCTGTTGTTGGCTCAAGGGGTCCTAACCCAGGTTCGGAGTACGAGGTTTGCCAACAAACCCCTACACTATTGGCCCTTTTGGAAATGACCTACTTGAGCAGGTCAAAGTCTCACTCGAAGCAGTAATACAGAAAACACACAATGCAGTAATTACCAATGATTCACACAAAGAGTACTCACAGATTTAGTTCTCTATCAACCTTTCTTATTCATCAATTCACCAATTCCTTCTTACAATTCCCTTCCCAGCCTTCACACATAGAAGTAGGGTCTACACACAGCTAGACTTGGATCTCCACGCACACAGCTAGCAAGATTCCTTTCCCCAAAAACCTAAACAGATGACTTAAACCACAATTTGCATCAATTGCTCTCTATTTCTCTACCTTACAATACAGAATGTTCCTCTATTTATAATAATCTAGACTAGAATTTCCTATGGTCTGCAAACCATGGTTTTCAGACCCCTGGTTTACCCTTTTACCCATTACAATGCTTTCGGGGCTTTGACCCACCCCAAAAACCCCTGTGCTAGACTAAATATAATCAAAAGTATTCAAAATGGACCAGTTTCGTAGCTTGTAGGAGACCTTGTTCCAACACCTGTGACATTTGAAAGAAGCTTTAGAGGGATACTACAAGGCTGAATTTCAGATATTGAGGATCTACAATTACAGAGATAATTCAATTTCAATATAGAGCTCCTCAAAAGCAAGTAAAAGGTGTGTATATTTTTTTTCCCAAATTGCATAAGTCTTGTTTGAAGAATCAAGTTGAATTGATTCCATGGGCATATTGTAGAATATATATCAGTATTAGATTCTAAAATGGCCCCTAAAAAGAATTCAACACCCATTAAGCCTTTATAAGGCTCTACTATGACTCATGAAGACGAATAATGGCAACATGACATATCAAATTTACAAGAGCAAATGCAACAAATTTCCCTCTCGCAAAGAGCAACAAAAAATGACATGGAAGTTTTGAAGAAAGGCGTGGAAACTAAGATGGATGGTTTGAAGAAATGCATGGAATCTAAGATGGATGGTTTGAATAATGGCATGGAAGCTGGCATGGAATCTAAAATGGAAAAAATGAAGAATGATCTAAAAGTAGACATGAAAGGTTTGACAAAGTTGGTACAACAAATGTTTCCTAATGGTGAAAATATAGTAGAGGAAACTTATGATGAGAACAAAATAAATGCTAATCATGATTTCATAAACTCTAATGTTGGCGGGAAGAACCACCATATTCCAAAAATGGATATGAGGAAGTTTGATGGAAAGGATCCTGTAACATGGATACTACATATGGAGCGATATTTTGATCTCAATAATGTGCAATACACAAAAAAGATACGCATTGCAACTTTACATTTAGAACAAAATACATTTGTAAGGTATCAATGGCTTTGCTCCCATAAAAAAATTGTCACTTGGTCAATTTTTATTGAGGAAATGATAGCACATTATGAGGATACAAAGAACAACACCTCCTTTAGCCAATTGATAAATCTCAAAAAAAATAGTTTAGTGGGGGAGCACATTGAGGACTTCCAAAAATTGAATATAAGGGTAACTGATATTCCAGAGGAACACAAGATTGATCTCTTCATAGGTACTTTAAAGGATAACATCGAACATGAAGTTCGTGTTTTGGAACCTGATTCATTGGAGAAGGCATTCAGGTTGGCAAGAAAAATTGAATGTGAAATTATGGCGACAAGGAAGCCTACCACTCGCTTCTATAAAGGGGGAAGTGTTGCTACTCCTAGATTTCAACAACCTACAGGGTTGACACCACAAAAATTGGAAGAAAAAAGAGCAAAAGGGATTTGCTACAGTTGTGATATCAAATACAATAAAGGTCATAAGTGTGCTGAGAAGAAATTAATTTACATAGATTGTGAAGAGGAAGAAGAAAATGAACAAGAAGAGGATATACACCAGGAACCAACACTAGAAGAGGACGAAATGAGTCTGACCATATTGTGTAATGCATTGGTAGGAATTACCACTCCTCAAACTCTTAATATAGAAGGACATATCAAGAAGAAAAAGGTAATAGTGTTGATTGATTTAGGTAGTACCCATAATTTTATTCATTGTAAGGTAGCCAAGGAATTGAATTGTTTCCTATACCCGACACCAGAATGTCAAGTGATGGTTGCAAACGGAGGAACTATAAATTTCTCTGGAAAATTCCATAATATCAAGCTAACCATGGGAGAATATGTATTGAATAGTCCAATGCTTTCCATTCCTATGGGAGGTGTTGATGTTGTACTAGGAGTACAATAGTTACAATCTTTGTGGACAGTAGCTTTTAATTTTCAAGAAATTTTCTTGAAATTTTTTTCAGAAGGAAAGGAATTCGAATTATCGGGTATTGCAGGGAAGCTAGGAAATATAATAAGCTCTAATTTCATGAAAAATCTTCTAAAGAAAGAACAATGAGGCATAATTGCACAATTATGCTCACTAGAAGTTCCAACATCAAAATCATCTATTTCTGCAAATCTCCAAAAAGTCTTGGACAATCATTCCAAGGTTTTTGAAACTCTCAAAGGACCCCCACCTATTCGTGATCATGATCATGCTATTCATTTGATTCCAGGAAGTGTTCCTCCAAACATCAGGCCTTATAGATATCCTTATGTCCAAAAGAGCGAAATTGAACATATGATTGCAAAAATGTTAGAGGCGGGTATAATTCAACCTAGTCAAAGTACTTTCTCTGCTCCTGTAGTATTGGTACACAAGAAGGATGGACCATGGCACATGTTTCCCGATTATAGGGAGCTCAATAAGCTCATCATTAAAGATAAATTTCCCATTCATGTGATTTATGAACTATTGGATGAATTACATGGAGTAATTTATTTTACCAAGTTGGATCTTCATTCAGGATATCATCAAATTAGAATGAAGACTGAAGATATTCTGAAAACAACATTTCGATCATGAGGGTCATTATGAATTTTTGGTCATGCATTTTTTCCTTACCAATGCACCTTCTACATTTCAAGGGTTGATGAATTCCATTTTCAAACCCTTCCTTAGAAAATTTGTGCTAGTATTTTTTTGATGATATAATAATCTACAACAGGTCTTGGAAGGATCATGTTCAACATGTTGACAGGGTGCTCAAACTATTACAGGATAAACAATTATATGCAAAAACATCCAAATGTTTCTTTGGAGTACAAGAGGTGGAATATCTGGGTCATATTGTATCTCACGAGGATGTTAAGGTAGAACCGAACAAAATTAAAGCCATTAAGGAATGGAAAGTCCCCATAACCATAAAGCAGTTGCGAGGATTTCTAGGGTTAATAGGGTATTATTGCAAGTTTGTTAAGAATTATGGGAGAATCGCAGCACCTATAACAACATTATTGAAGAAATATGCATTTTCATGGACTCCTGAAGCAACTAAGGCCTTTGAACATATTAAAAAGGAAATGTGCTTAGCATCGATCTTAGCTATGACAGACTTCACAAAAACCTTTATTGTGGAATGTGATGCCTCAGGAAATGGAATTGGTGTTGTTTTAATGCAAGAAGGAAGACCCATTTCTTTTGAAAGTCATCCAATCAAAGGAAATTATTTACAGAATCCTATTTATGAGAAGGAAATGTTAGCAATACTTCATGCACTAAAGAAATGGAGAACTTACCTAATGGGAAGATACTTCAAGGTAAAAACTGATCATGATAGTATTAAACAGTTTTTGGAACAAAGAATATCTTTAGAAGAGCAGAAAAAATGGGTCACAAAGATGTTGGGTTATGACTTTGAAATAATCTACAAAAAAGGGAAGCTAAATGTTGTTGCAGACGCACTCTCAAGAAATAATGAAGAGGTGGAAGCATTTCTTTGTGCCATTTCTATTATCCAACCATATTGGATAACCGAAGCAAGAGATGAATGGAGGAAGGACGAAGAAGTGTGGACGCTCATTCAAAATTTGCAGCAAGATCCTAGTACATCTGATACATTTAGTTGGAAAAATGATTCCTTATGGTACAAAGATAGCTCATATCTTTGTAAGAATTCCCAAATAAAACAAAAGATTATTTTGGAATTGCACATTTCTCCTTTAGGAGGATACTCGATATTTTTAAAAACTTACCACAGGGTGAAGAAAGATTTTTTTTGGGATGGCCTTAAATATGATATACAAAAGTTTTTGGCGGAATGTTTGGTTTGTCAACAGAATAAAGTTGAGACAATTAAGACCCTGGGTCTTCTACAACCTTTATCCATTCCAAGTCAACGCTGGGAGGAGATTTCAATGGATTTTATCACAGGTTTACCTAAGTCCGAAGGAAAGAGTGTCATCATGGTGGTAGTTGATATACTTACCAAGTACAATTGCTACTACATTTATGGACACAATTCAAAAACTACATGGAAACCCAAGGGTTATTGTGAGTGACAGAGATCCCAATTTTACTGGAAATTTTGGACAGAGTTATTTTCTTATTTGGGTACTCAATTCGCTCATAGCTCATCTTATCATCCTCAATCCGATGGTCAAATTGAGATAGTAAATAAATGTTTGGAAGAATATCTTCATTGTTTTGTATCTGATAAACAAACACAATGGGTCAAGTGGTTACCTCTCGTTGAATGGTGGTATAACACTTCCTTCCATACTGTAGCAAAAATGACCCCATTTATGGCACTTTATGGATATCATCCACCATCCATCACATCATCTTTAAGAGAAAATTTGAAGGTTCAAGCAGTGGAAAATCACATCGAGCATCAACAAGAAGTTCTCAAACTCTTAAAGGACAACCTGAATTTGGCACAAAATCGAATGAAACAACAGACAGATCAACATTGCGGCAAGAGAAGCTTTGATGTAGAAGACTGGGTATTTTTACGGCTACAACCATACAAAAAAATGTCCCTCAAGCAAGCTAAGAAGGATAATAAATTATTGCCAAATTACTATAGTCCTTACAAGGCTTTGCAAAAAATTGGTACTATGGCATACAAATTGGAGCTTCCTGCTTCTTCACGAGTGCATCTATTGGGGCCCTTGTTTTGAATTTTGCATAGATATAGATTTTGGGTTACGGATTGGCACGTGGCAGGTGCAACAATGATAGGTAGCAGAGCTGCCGAGGTTGGCGCAGACAAGTGTAGATGAAGGAAAGATGCGTAAAGGACAGACAGTGGAACTCCTGTTCAACAGGAAGAAGCCGAAAGTAGCTGAGTGAGAACACAAGAGAAACTAACAGTTGCGCTGGCTGGTGAATAAATAGGTCGTCACCGAGAAGAAAAATGGGATACATCGAGAAAGAAAGAGGTTAGAGTAAAACGAGGCCGAGGAGTGGACGCCACAGGAGAGCTCTATCCTAGTCTCAACATCGTTGTATTTCCTGCATCTCCATGGATCTACTATTGCTGTAGTATCTCTCTCTATCCTACGGGACCTTTGTAATTGAAGCTAGAAGCTCGTTATGTCAAGCGATGTAACTCTTGATCCTGCTGAATGGTTATTAATATATCTGAAGTTTGCTTGCATATTGTATGTCTTGAATGTGTTGCATGATTCCTGTAGTACTTTAAAATTTTAATTGCTTATTATATGCATGATTCTTTGAGAGATCTTCTATATACGGTGCTATGTATGTGTATGGTTCTGTGTTAGCTTCGAGTTGCGGATCCATCTGCTGATACCGGTATTTTCCCCTCCTTCATGTGGTCACGGCACGCCTCGGGTGACTCTCTTCTCTTCGTAGTAGGGTGAAAATGCCGGTGTGGTGCTAGACTACAGTGGACTCCCTTTTTGGCCCAATCCCTGAACCTAGGTCTTGCCCACGAGACCTTTTTCCTCGCCAACAAATGGTTCCGTTTTCGGGACCATAAACTTCATCGAGGGAACTAGATCATGGTATCAAGGATCTTCGAAGGAGAAATACGGAGATGGTGGGATAACCACCGGGACCAGGTTATAACTCAGCGAGTTGAGCTGAGAAGTAAAAAAGAGAAGGAAATCAAAAATCTAGTTATGTTCTCTGATTCTGCCAGCGATACCTATGATATTTTCTGGGGGAAGTTCCCATCGAACTCTATAGTTGGTTGCGGAGGTTGCAGACCAAAGTGACTAAGGATACATCATGGAAGATCAACCACAAGTGGGTGCACAGAGATCTGGCGGCCCTTCATCGACTGGATACCGAGTTGACCCAAGTTGTAGATTTCTGGGTAGAATATACCTTAGATGGGTATACTGTGGAGTTTGCAGTAGAGTGCTACCAGTCCTTCTCCAGAGCAGAAGCCATATTCCGATCCGAACTAAGAGGGAAGCTGCTGAAAGAAATTCCATTGTGGATTAAGGCCCTGATGGTGGATGAAGGGCTGATGGAGTTCCAGAAATCCAGAATGGATGCGTAAACCTCCAGTGTTAGGGGAAGGGCCTAAGGGACAAATTCTACAAGAAATGTGAAGAGGGGGAGTAGGGGAAAGGATGTTGAAACTGCAAGGAGGTTGAGGCAGTGACGTGCACATCAGAGGGCGCATATCGTGGAAGGTGGCGAGCAAGGGTGTTGAGGAAGTTGGGATGACAGGGGAGTAGTTGGAAGGGTAAAGAGGAGGTGCCTCAGAGGATGGTGGAAATGGAAGGCTAGGTGGGTCCCTGAGAGATGGGAGGGATTGTTGAGGGAGTGCGGCGGGTGCATGGGAGCCCAGCTCGAAGGAAGGAAGAGACAATGTCTGACGAGGGAGATGCAGACACACGCCCCGAAGAAGATTCCGATATCGAGTGGTACATCGTGATGTAGCATTTATTCCAAGAAAGGAAGGCATTCCTATCTCCAGGTCCCGACCTTCCCCTGGTACTCTATAAACCCTTAAGTGATATTTTTGTTAAGTTAAGAGAGTTGAGTCGATTAAATAGTAGTCAGTTGTCAGCAGCCACGCATGTTAGTAGTAGCATTTATAGTGGTATACTTACGCAACCAAGACCCAGAGGGTTCATTCTAATTACATCTCCGCAAGCGAATATGGTGAGATCATTCACTCGGTACCCAGAATTTTCTGGCCGGGGTAATGACGATTTGGAACAGCACTGGTACCTCTGTGAAGCCATATGGAGGGCTAAGAAGATGCCAGATGAAGGAAAGCTAATTGAATTCCAAACCACGTTGAGAAAAAGGGCATTATGTTGGTTCATAAAGTGGTCAGAGGCCCACCAGAACCCAGTGATTACGAATGTCAAGCAGGACTTTGTTAGAGAATTTAAGCTACCCCAAACGGACCAGCAAGGTCTATCCAAACTATGGGAGATCAAGCAAAGAGAAGGAGAGACTGCGTGGGAGCTGATGCGCAGGTTCAAAGATGCAATCGGGAAACTTAGCTACCCGATCGTGCCGAATCATCAAAGGGACTGGTTCATCAAGGCTCTGCTTCCCTTGATGTGAACCCCCCTCACTCAGTAGAAGATCAATAACTTGCAGGATGCATTGGAATAGGCTATGAAGATAGAGGCAATGGTGGGCTATCCGCAAGGATATAGGGGAGGAGCAGCCTCATAGGACCCATCCCTACTGGGATTGCAGCATCAGATTGGTAATCTGACCAAAAAACTTAAGGAGATGTAGCCCCTAAGACTAGCCAGGCCAAATTTCTGGTGCACACATTGATTGTTATAAGGACATGTAGCGACCGAGTGTCCTCGGTTGCGAAGCCAAGGAGTCGGGACCTCAGCAACGGTAGTGCAGGGGGCTTCACCTATCAACAGAGTTGCGCAAATAAACTCGCAAGGGTTCTATCCGCCACAACAACATTATGTTGGGTTCCCAAATCCGCCAACCCAAGCCACAACAGAGCATTGCGAAATTTTTCGAATAGTGGGTCATCAACCTCGAATGTGTCCGATTTTACAGAATTACTCCAATGTTCCAAACAACGTGTACTGTGATTTCTGTGCTTCGACGACTCACGACACCAAATAGTGCAGAGCTCTAAATGCACTGGCAGACTAATTAGATCGGCCCTCCTACAGGGTGAATGAGGCTCCCAGAGGCAGAGGAGGCGGCATGAAGGGGGGCCGTACAGGAGGACGTGGTCCGCTGAGATGCTACAATTGTGATCAAGAGGGACATGTGGCCAGAAAATGTCCCCTACCCAAAAGACTGTGGTATTCCCAGTGTCACGTGAGCACACATGCGAGAGAAGACTGTCCTAAGCTTATCAAGAAATGGGAGGAAAGAGCAAGGCAGAGAGGCACGAATTTGGTGAACACAGAGCCGAGAGGGACCATGACTCTGGAAATGTAGAACGTAGCCATAGTTACGCGAGGAGGAAAGAAAATGGGGGAAGATGCACGTGAGCAGGATCTGATGAGGGTGATCCGAACAACATCTCTAGAACAACTGATCAGGCCGGAAACGTAGACAAAATATTTTGAGGAGGCTGTAGAAAATTTTGCGCAGCTGGGGGGAGACAAAGGTATTGAGTTACCTGTGAAGAAATATACCAGAAAACTGAGCGCTACGGGGGCTTTGATCGAGGAATGGCTTCACCTATTTCTCAAAATCGTTGATAATGCTCTGATGTGGGAACAACTCAAGCATACCCTGGAGGAAGAGTTGCAGGGGAACACAAGAGCAAGGGCATCCCCAAAACCAGCACCCCAGTATGTACAGTGAGTAACGCTAAACAAAATATGAACGGGAAAAGAGTTCCGGTTAGACATGCAGGTTGCAGGATTTCAGATCAGGGACACCATGCTTGATTTGGGATCCAACGTCAATATCCTACCTCGGAAGACTTGGGAATCTTTTGTCCGACCACGGATGACTTATTCGCCGATCCAACTCAAGATGGCAAACCAGTACTGCATTGTGCCAATCAGCAGACTCGAAGGAGTCGAGGTAGACATCGCAGGGGTAAAGACCTATATAGACTTCAAGGTAATAAATATTATGGGAGACAAAGATCCATACCCTGCATTGCTAGGGATCGATTGGGCTTTTGAAAACTATGCCATCATTGATCTCACGAAGGAGTTAATGATTTTTGAAGATGGGGAAGTTCAAGTCACTCAGCCTCTAGACCTGTATCAAGGTTCGAGATATACAGAGATAGTAGATAACAGGGAAGATGCTCAGCTGTTGGAAAACCTCTATCAGATGACAGCAAGGAAGAGGGAGGATTACATTAACCCAACAACAACTGGCTCTGTAAGCTAGAAAATCATCTAGAGCTCAGAGTCGGGCTCAGAAATCGCTTGGAAGGACTGGCAGCAAGGCAGGTATGAGACCAGCACAAGGAGATGCGCCAGTATTGCGAGGATCCATTGGGTTGGGGCTGAGATAAGGGAATACCCCACCTTGTCCAACATGCAAGCAATAAATACCTTCATTGCAAAGGTAGAATATAAGGTACCGGAGGAGAAAAGAATACCTCTCATGGATGTAGCATTACAGTTGACCTCAGCCAGGTGGTGGAAAAAACACCGCAACCACCTTGTTGCGGTGGAGTTGTGTTGCAGCTGCTTTGATGGCATGGTTTAAGGAAGACGAAAGACCTTGAAGCAAGCAAAGGTACCAAGGAAATTTCAATCTGAAAGACCATCTGAACTTATTTCAAGAGTAGTGGGGAGGTGTGGGGTATCTCGAGGAGATGTGGGTACATCAATTTGTCCACTCCTTGGATACCATTCTGTAAGCCTAGTACTTGGAAGAAGAGAGGAAGAGAGGGACCACTTCCTGGCTGGAGGTGGCCAACAAATTTGTTCAGTGCTTCTCATTCAAGGGGAAGACTGAACAGATATCCTAAGCATTGCAGACCATCAAAGGAATAATTTTCTTCCCTGATCAGAGCACAAACGGGAGGCCATTGGTGTTGAACCCCGATGGCAAACACAAGCTGGCTTGCTAAAGGATTGACAACAAGCCGGAAGATGATAGTATGGAGGATCTGAGGCACCTGTACTTTGAAGAGACAGAAGGAGAGCGGAACATCCAAGAAGAGCCTACCACTGAAGGAATACATCTACTTCCGCTGAGGATTAAAAAGCTAAACATCGGCATGGAGGAAAAACCCAAACTGGCTACCATTGGGGACTACTGGGACGAGGAGGCGACGAAGGAAATTTTCAATCTCCTCAAGGAATACGAAGACCTATTCCCTTCGTCGGTTGCGGATTTGAAAGGGATCAAAGGGGATCTCAAAGAGATGAGGATTATATTGAAGCCAGACGCCAGGCCAATGAAGCATTGACCATACCGGCTGAACCCACGGATCAAGGAGAAATTCAAAATAGAGATCGAAAAAATGATGAAGGCAGGCTTGATTTTCCCTGTGGAAGAAGCAGAGTGGGTGAGTCCCATTTTCATTTAAAATAAAAAGGACAAATCAGAGATCCACGTCTCCATGGACTATTGAAGTTTAAACAATGCCTACATTCATGACCCATTCCCCACCCCCTTCAGTGATGAAGTACTATACAATGTTGCGGGGAATGAGGCATACTCCTTCACCGATGAGTTCTCAGGATATCATCAGGTGCGCATCATGGAAGAGGACAAGAAGAAGACGACGTTCAAAACAGAGTGGGGGTCCTTTGCATACCACGTGATGCCATTTGGGTTGAAGAATGCACCTGTCGTATTTTCTAGGATTGTCATAGCTGCCTTCTGGGAATATATTCATAAGTTCCTGGAAGTCTACATGGATGACTAGACAGTCTACAGCTTGCTTAAGGATCATGCCACCCTGCCACGCATAATGTTCGACCAGTGTCAGCAACTGCATATTTCGTTCAATCTGAAGAAATGCATCTTCACGGTTCTATTTGGAACGCTCCTAGGACATGTGGTGTGTTGGCAAGGAGTCTGTGTCGACCCGAAAAAGGTGGAAGTAATCGTCAACATGGAAGCACTAGAAACCGTGAAGCAGTTGAGATCACTATTGGGGCACACGGGCTACTATAGGAGATTCATTAGAAACTACGTGAAGATAACTGCTCCTTTGGAGAAGTTACTACGGAAGTCATAGGTGGTCCAGTGGACGGATGACTGCAAATTAGCCCTCGGCACTTTAAAGGAGAAGTTGGCAACTGCACCCATTCTGGTTCACCCAGATTAGGATAAGCAGTTCCATGTGCATATCGATGCTTTTGGTATTGCACTTGTGGCTGTCTTAGCGCAACCAGGGGAGACGACAGTGGACCACCCAGTATACTTTGCCAGTCGCAAGCTATCTAATGTGGAGCAGAATTACCCCACCATGGAGAGGGAGGCGCTAGAAATGGTGTACTCACTCCAGAAGTTCTGCCACTACCTCTTAGGGGGTAATTTCAAATTCTTCACTGATCACTCTGCATTGAAATACCTAGTCAATAAACCAGTTCTGGAAGGAAGAATTTTCTGATGGCTCCTACTCTTTCAAGAGTTCACCTTCGAAGTGATTTTCAAGCCCGAGAGGCTGAATGTTAGGCCTGATCACTTATCCCCGTTGGATACTGGAGATAATCAGGGCTCTCTAGATGATTAGTTGCCTGACGTTGATCTTTTTCAGGTAGAAGCCATACTAGATTATTTGGCCGAAATTGCAACATACCTCTCCACAGGGCAGTGTCCACAGCACTATACCCCGGTCCAAAAACATCACCTGGTCATCCAAGCTGCTGAGTACCAACTGATTGTGGGGTAGTTGTATAAGTTGGGGCTTGAAGAGATTCTGTGAAGGTGTGTCCTCGACCATGAATGCGAAGTCGTTCTATGGGAATTCCATAGCGGCATCGCGGGAGGACACGTGGGGGTAAAACCCACAGCCAGGAAAGTGCTGTAGGCTGGACTATGGTGGCCAACTGTCCATTCTCACAGTAAATCCTTTGTCAAGAAATGTGATGTTTGTCAGAGGACAAGGAAGCCCTCTCACAGAGACGAACTGCCGCTGCACCCGGTGAACGTATTACAACCATTCGAGAAGTGGGTTGTCAACTTCGTAGGCCCCATAGCACCTGTAGCCAGGCATTCAAAGGCCCGGTTCATCATCACTGCCACGGACTACCTAACCAGGTGGGCTGAAGCAATGGCGGTGAGGGATTGTACAGTAGAAACTGCAGCTCGGTTTATCTTCGAAAACGTCATCAGCAGATTTGGCTACCCAAGGAGCTTAACCAGTGATCAAGGTACACACCTCATTAACGAAACGATCAAATTGCTACTGGACACTTTTATGATATAGCATCACAAAAGCAGCCCGTACCACCCACAAGCCAATGGAACTATCGAATAATTTAACAAAATCCTCGAAAGGGGCTTAATGAAGATCTACAATGCACAAGGGGAAGATTGGGATGAACGTCTACCAGCCGCCATGTGGGCCTACTGAACAACTGTGAAGCGCTTGACGAATCAAACACCTTTCCAGCTGGTGTATGGCTGTGAAGTTGTGATTCCGGCCAAGTTCACCATACCAAGCCTCATGATTTCCACGTCCCTAAATTTCTTGGAGGAGGAACCACTGTAGGAACACCTACATGAATTACAGGAACTTGACAAGGCAAGTTTCCTTGCTGAGTTTTATCAAAAAGTTCAGAAAGATAGGTAGAAGGCGTGGCATGATCAACACATTAAGAGAAAAATGTTCCAAGTTGGAGGCAAGGTTCTGCTATATGATAGCAGGTTTCACAAATTCCCAGGGAAACTGTAGATGCACTGGTTGGGACCATACTACGTCGTCGAAATCAAGGATTTTGGAGCAATTCGGTTGTCTCAACTGGACGGTACTATTTTACCTGGCTGGGTGAATGGCACACGCCTGAAACCCTACCATGACTAAGTTTCTTTCGTTTTCTTTCAATAACTCTCGTAACTGAGAGATTTCCGTAGAATAGAGTAGTTGAATAACTCTCTCGCACCCGAGATGAGTGTAGGTAGTGTCAATTGTCCATGCATATGTTTTCAATAATAGCTTGGTTGTGGAGACCGCAATGCAACCGATTGTGGTCAGTGAGGGGTGCGTCCAGCATGCCATCGACGCAGGATAAGAAAACGTGTCAAGTGTCAGTCCCCATCATTTTGTCCAGTACTTGTGTCAGTCCGTAGGATTGCCAGGATTTGAAAAATAAATTGCCATAATTAGAAGCAACCTTACAATAATGACTTTGGCATAATTATAAGTAACCTCAGCCGTCGCATCTGCCCATTTCACCACACCACTGTCAGCAGATGTCAGAACAAACATCAGCAGGAAACTAATCACATGATTATCACCATGGATGAAGCTAGAAAAAATTAATTAGTTATGGGGTCTCATCAACCTCACTCGTGCCGGTTAATTACATAGCCTGCATGCATAAAAGAGTGAGAATGCCAGAGATTTACGAGTTAGAAACATCTCAAGGAGTAAGGAAGATTGTGAGTGTAGAAAGACAGGAACAGGTTGAGAGAGCGCAGGAAGCCTTGATTACTGCAGCCTGGGAAGCGTATGACCTACTGAAGGGTCTCCGAGAACATACGATGGCCCTGACTCTCAAGACCCAACCCTTGTCTCTATAGCTTCAAAAAATCAACCAAGAGATTCAGAATGCAACGGACCCAATCAGCCTTGATCCGTTATATGCTGCCGCAGACAGTCTGGAAGTCCAGATTCAGAAGACAGAGGCCAGTTCAATGACGGCCAAGCAGGCCCTTCAAGAGCTTAGGAAACCTGTCATGGAAAGTGCTAAGAAGATGCAACAACTGGTCGCTTAGGCCAGTACACAGGTCTCAACCGTCTTTGGCAAGATCCTGACTGAAGGAGGAAAGGAAGCTATCACTCAAATCACAGCCGCATCCGAACCCATTTTGTAGGAGTGGCAAAAGGTTGTAGCTTCCTTCCAGGAACTCAAGGTCTCAGCCCTTGCAAAGGTCCTTGAGTTGGGGCCCTTGTTTGAGCAACCAAAGGAGGGACGGACGGCAGAATAGGAGATGGGAACCAGTGGAGCGATGGAGGTGGAGATGGTGATCTACAATTGACTCGAGATGAGTCAAGAGACTGTGGTCGGGGCCTGTTGGGGCCCTTGTTTTGAATTTTGCATAGAGATAAATTTTGGGTTGTGGATCGGCACGTGGTGGGCACAACAACAGTAGGAAGCGGAGCTGCCAAGGTTTCGAAGGAGTAGGAGATAGGTAAAGAGGTTGGTGCAAACAAGTGCAGATGAAGGAAAGATGTGGCAAAGGATAGACAGTGGAACTCCTGTTCAATAGGAAGAAGCCGAAAGCAGCTGAGTGAGAACACAAGAGAAACTAACAGTTGCACTGGCTGGTGAATAAATAGGTCATCACCCAACAGAAAAAGGAGATACACCGAGAAAGAAAGAGGTTAGAGTATAACAAGGTCGAGGAGCGGACGCCACAGGAGAGCTCTGTCCTGGGCACAGGATGATAATTTTATACAAAAACACCCGAAGCTATTGAAGGTTTGAGGACAACACTTGTTTGAAGGAGAGGGGCATGTTAGGTCCCTATATTAATAGTGTAGTCCCTTATTATGTTAGTGTATCCCCCCTTATTTTTATTGTTGTACCCCTGTAACCCCAATATTTTTATTATTGTGCCCTTAAATTATTGTTGCTAGGTCGGCTAGGATTACATTGTGGCCCCACTAGGATTACATTGTGGCCCCATGGACTCTTATATATAGAAGGAGGTTTTGGTCATTTCTATCATCAAATAATTGTTCATTCATGTAATGTATTGGAGGTTTCCCCCTCGAAGTGGTTTATTTCTAAGGTGTTGATATCTCTTTTCTTCTATTTTTGGAGCTGGTTTCACAACAGAGGCCGTGAAAATAAACATGAAATGCCAGCTAACAAAATGTAAGAAGGTAAAATTGAAGAAATTTGGTTATGGGTCTATCTTGGTATCGTTCTTCCTCGAATGACTACCAATTTTTCAGTGTCAGGAGGTCATAGTCCCAACACCACCAGCAAGAGAACCAAGGATGGCTTGATGGGCAACTCTGATGCCAAGGATAGGGGACGGTCAACAAATGCCCTGGAGACCAGAGTTCTTTGATTGGCTCCACTGACAATTGATCGTCATGGAGGACTGGCCCTACTATGGTATAGATTTTACTAGTGATCTGGACCTCCCACTCTCAGAGGGAGAGGACTGGGATGAAGATTTAGGTAAGACTCATTTTTCATTTTCATGAGTGTTATGATTTTTTTTAGGTTATGTATGTTCTAACATTATATCTATGAATTTGCAGATGTCGGCCCAGAGAGACCCGTGGGCATGTCTCCGATAGCAAGGAGAATTCCTCATTATTTTGATCCTCATGGTGAGGGAAGTGAGGAAGAGGAGCTTGTGCACAACCTAGAGGGTATCACATATGGAGTTCTGGATTATGCATGATTCAACGATGTTCCTCATGCCTACTAGAGACATACCGTCAGGGTGTCAAGTCGTATTCACCACTTGCTGAGGTGGCTTGGACGGGAAGTTACATGCTACCATGAGCATCACGCCGATTAGACACCTAGTCTTTATATCTACATATTTTGAGAGACATGGTGTCTCAGGATGTAACAGAAACACACACATTTTTTGAATGTATGATGCACACTGATGCAAACACACAATATATATATATATATATATATATATACATACATTTTCCTACATGGATATTTTTCACATGATGATGATTTTACAAATTATGCAAATGTCTATCTAATACAATGTTGGCCACTATATCAGTTAATGCATTCATTTGTCTAGGAATATGTTGATATGTGATGAAATCAAAATTTCTTTCCAACAAATGAATACGTAAATACAATATAAAAATGTATGGGTTTCTAATTGAATAATGACCATTGAGTTGTAGAACAACAAGCTGTGAATCTAGATTTACAAGAAATGCACGTATGCCGAGATTGATTGCCTCGGTTAATAGTTCAAGGAAAACACTATATTCAGCGACATTGTTTGTAGTTCATCTTGGACAAATACCTTGCATTTATATCAACTCACCAACAGGATTATAGATTACCCAGGTTGCTGAAGACAAATTCCTGGTACTGCAGGAAGCACCATCCACGAAACCAACATAAGGGGTAATAGACATCTACACAAATAAGCAAGACCTGAATAAGCAGCAAAATGCTCGCAAAGCACACCAAATAAAAAAAATGTAAAAAAATAAAAAACACCTATGTACACAAATCATGCATGACTGACTCACGCATAATACTTTTTGAGATACAACCTATTTCTGGGTTGTTCTAAAGGATGACCTTCGTAATCAATGAGCTCATAGGCCCCATTCTGCAATACACGTTTAAAAATGTAAGGCCCATGCCACATGGGTTGAGATTTACCTTCCCCCAACTTATCATGAGCTTTATCATACAGGAGGACGAGATCTCCTTCAATGAAATAACGAGGGGAAATTGATTGGTCAAAATGAGCTTTGACCCGCTTTTTCTGTGCTTTCATAACTAGAGTAGCAAAGTGGCAGGTTTCATCTAACCTTTCGAGATAAAGGAGACACTCTTATTTTGGTGACATGTTCAGCAGTAATTCAACATCCAACTCAAGTGAAGGCATTTCACATTCAATCAGAAGAGTAGCTTCCAGACCATAAACCAACTGAAAAGGGGTGAATCCGGTGCACTCTTAACTGAGATTCGGTATGCCCAAAGAGCTAAAAATAACATGAGATGCCAATTAGATTTATGGATCCCAATAGTATGATGAAGCATGGTAAAAAGAACTTTTTTCATAGCCTCAACTTGGCCATTGGCCCAAGGATAGTGTTAGTCATCCATAAATTTTCACTATCTGAAGATAACTAAGTATCGGTTCTAGATTTCTAGAAACAAAGTTCATGAACATTGTGAGTTCTAGAAATCTCATGGCCTTCATTATCCTTGGGATAAATTTTCACTATTTCATCATTCCATCATGTCAAGCTCAGCTCACCCATCCCAAAATACCCATCATGGGCTCATGCCACTCATTATCACTATGTTTCGCCACCTTTGGCCTCATCCCTCTATTTTTGTTTTTCCTACACTCTTCCATTGCCTATCTAGGGTTTTTAAGGCATTTTTCTTGGTTTCATGACCTCCATGATTAAGTAATCAACAAGGCTTATATATTGATGCTCTTACGCCTCTTCCTATCCTTAAAATACCTCCATAAACACTTCCCATCACTCCTATCCCTCAAAATCATCATTTTTCTACAAACCTAGTTTATTTCCACAAATTGACACTTTTTAAGACTAGGCCTGTGTTTTGACCTTTTGGACCCCTTCCCCTCACTCAATTCCAAAAATTCCACTTTCCCATACTTCCTAACATCTATCCTTATCCCCCAGAATTTCCCCAAGAATTTAGACAAACCTTGACCCCTTCATTCCCCTCACTCTGCAAGGCAGTCCTAAATTTTCACACCAAACCCTAATTTCCTCTTCCAACTAAGCTAGGGTTTGATATGAAAAGGAGGCACAAGAGAAAATTAATCATTTGATAGATCATATCAGCAATAATATGTATATACCAGCTCATAAACATCATGCCTCCATCATTTTCCAAGAATTCATTCCAAGAGACAAGCCATGTATCACACCTAGGGCTAGTCTTGCTTTAAATTGTGTTTCTGACAAAACAAAGATGCATTTGGAAAAATTGAGAGAGGTTTTTTTCCATCATAGGGCCACGAAGAAAAAACTCCTTTATTTTTTACACAGGTATCATGGTTTGAGATCAATGTCAAAAATACAGGTTTCACGGGAGAAATTCTGCACTTCTAGAGTGACCTTGGGAAATTCTGTTTTTCTCATAGATTGAGTATCCAAATAACTTTCTTAATGTCTCAAATGACAACTAGACTTCAAGAGATTTCCCATGAGCTATCATGAGATAAATTTGGAATTGTGAAAGTCATCCAAAAGTGGTCTACACAGACACTCTGCATTTATGCACCATCAATCAGGACTTTTTGACCAGTCTTGGGAGAATCAAATTTTGGCTGGGAAAGTCAACTCTAAATAGGAAAAAAATTTGTATATTTGAAAAACAGACAAGTCAATATTTCCAAATTACTATCACAGGCCCAATTATGACACTGTTAAGGCCTCCAAATTCCTTCTACAAAATGGCGTTGTGCACAGACAGACTAGCGCTACGCACAGGCGCTGCGCACCGGTGTTGCACTCCTGGCAACATTCTCCAAATTTTTCCAAAGACCTTAAAAAATAAAATTTTTGGCCTCTAAACTTTTGCAAGCTAAATACAAGGTTGGTAAAACCCATTTTCCTCCTCCCAAGCATTATTTTCCTAAAATCAAAGAAGTCATCCATAGTCAAAATTTGACCAAACCCTAGACTATGCAAAAATCAGTTTTTATGTCTTTGAGCTAGGGTTTGTAAGAAAATTTGGTTTTGAGTGCAAAGAGTGGGCTGAGCCAGGCCTTCATCCAACAAAACTTTCCTTCCACTTCACAACCATCTACCTCCACACATCTATCATCTCCCCATATGCCTTCTCCACAAAGAATTTCATCTCTTAACTCTTCCCCAAAATTGCCAAGTGAGAGGGCTAACAGTAGCCCTAGTGAAGAACACATAGAAGGAAATAGTCAAGAGGAAGATGAGATAGATAATTATGGACAAGGAGGGAGCAGTGAAGAAGAAGATGATGAAAATGAAGAAAATGATGAAGAGGAGGGAAGTAGCCATGAAGAAAGCAGTGATGGAAATGATGAAGTTAGTGAAGGCAGCCACAAAGATAAAGAGGCACAGCAGCATGATGATGGTGAAGAATATCAACAAGATGATGGGGAAGAGAAAGATGATGAGGAAGAGTGGTATGATGAGGAGGAAATCCATCAAAGCACATCAGGCAGTCAAGGAAAGAGTCATGACAGTCATGGCAAAAGTCAGTCATGACTGTCTTGACAAAAATAAATCCAAGCATGACAAAGAAATTCAGAGTGAGGAAAGTGTAGAAGACATCAAGAAAGCTAAAGGTCAAAATGATGATAGCACTACCTTTGAAACTTCCATTATTGCCCCTCTCACTTGCACATATCACAGAGGGAGAAGAAATTTTTTTGCTGCCTCCAAAAGGCAAAGGGCCATCTCTTCTCAAACAACCAAAACATTGGAAAAAGGCAAAGGGAAAATGGAAAAGGTTGAACAGAAGGTACAAGTAAGAAGGAGCAAAAGGATCAAAAGGACTTCCCAAGGACCCATTTTTGTTGATCTAGATAGTGATAATGAGGACCAAGGGATGAGTAAAAAATTGCTCCTCTTAGAGAAGGATGCCCCGCTTCAAGAATGGGAAAAAGACTTTGAAAGGGAACAAAGGTTCATCTACTATTATAACTATGAGCATAAACATTTCAAAGAGGTGAAGAGGAGCCTTGCCTTGCAAAATAAAATGGTCAAACACTATGAAAGGAAGAGCATGCTTGCTAATGCCAAACTCAAGCAAGCCCTCATGGAGCTAGAGGAGATAAAAAAGACCAAAGTCCATGACAGCCTTGGAATATTTGCTGATGCTTCTCAGTAGGTATATAAAACCCCTTAAGGGGTCTACACACCAATTTTGAATAAAATCCGGAAATTTTTTGTTTTTTTCAAATTTTGGCCCCTAGGAGCGCAGCACCCTAGGCGTAACACTCCTTTTTGGGGCATCCTCAGCTGATAAATTTTATATTTTTGGGTTTTTCATGTCACCAGCAGTCTACCCTCAAAATTTCAGGTCAATTGGAGCATTTTTTCCCCCTCAAAAGGTCAAAAAACACCTCAAAAATGACCTTTCTGCCTCCTTTTTAGGCCTGGCACTACGCACTGAGCATTCATGGGAGATTGGATTTTTTAGTAGATAAACGACATTCATTCAGCACAAATCAAGTATTTCTGGAAATAATACTCTTCAAGCTTTCCAACGAGCCATCACGGGGCCAAATCTGATGCTGGGAAGGGGTCCAAAACTCAGCTGCAACAGACCCCATTTTCTGTTGATATGGAGCTACGCACAGAGACAACTTTTGGCCAAAAAGTCAACAAAAGACAATAATTAATGGAAAATTGGTTTTTTAATATTTTCTTGGGAAAATCACTCCTGATTTGATTTGGGAGTTATTTTTTGGTATTTTTCATTTATTATCTTATCTCTTATGAGTCTTGGCCCTTGCGTGGTCATTAAGCACATTTATGACATTTATGGCTAAATTAGGGTTTCTGGAAGCCTCTTAGGGTTTCCACCTCCTCATTTGCTCCATAGATAGAGCATGAGGGTCTTATGTATTTTTTTGGATGTTGATGACTTATGCTGAAGCAATACATAGTCCCTTGAAGCCTTTGATGAGAAATTGATGTCTTGGAGCTTATGCATGATCTGATTTGCGTGTTGATGGAGAAGAACTGTTTGCAGGATCCATAGGCCTGGTTGATGGTGAAATTTTATTTTGTTAATTTTTTCTAAGTTTCTCATATGTTTCCACCCATCTATGCTATAGTAGGACAAAAAATTTAGACTAAGATATGTTTGTTAATGGCGTCTTAGATCTGTTTGTTTCCTTCACTGCCTTAATGTTTTCTTCTGCTGAGAAATGTTACGGAAATCATATCTTGCTCTCTAAGAATTTTTTGGCTTGTCCATTTATTGAATGATTTAGATCAGTTAGTATCAATTATGATTTATGGCTAGCCCTACATATTGTTACCACTGAAATACTCTGTTCTTGGGATCATCTTTTGAAGCATCTTTGCCTATAGTTTGTCAAATAAGTTTGTCTTAACCATGCTCTTTTCCTTTACTTAGCTAAATTTGTTTCAAGAAAATTTCATAGCTCTAACTGTGGATGTTAGGGTTTTCTCTCCTTCTATGGATATAGTTACTTGTGCAACTTAAATTTTTTTCTGCTCTTGATGATAAAATCCATGAAAGATTAAATAAGCTCTCACCTTTCTATGTTTTATCTGAATGTTGTCTGGGTTGATTATCTGCTTTCAATTTGAAATCAAAAAGATTAGGTTTCACTTATGCCTTTGATTCTCTTTCCATGCATATGATTTTCTAACTCCCTTAGTCTAAGAAGTTATTAAGGATTCATTTCTGCCCTTCACTAGCTTTTATTCTCAAGTTTAATGTTCACCTCATCATCCACCACAACCTAAAAGACCTACCAACCAAGTTAAAATTGCCCTGCAAATGCTCTTGAAACCATTGATGAACTCATCATTACCTTGTTAGACTCCATTTCCCAATGACTTAAAAATCTTCCATGTTTTCTATCTAAATCCATCTGAGCATCATACCCAACCAAAAACAATCAAAATACCCTACACTTAACATCTAGCCTAAAATCAACCCTAATCAGCAAACAAGTTCCCATCTTTGCACCTACTAGAGAGATCCCTCTCCGAATCCAGGAAGGCTGGGTCCTTGGATTCCAAAGCTTCGTTTGATGTTACCCCTGTCCATTTGTGTCTCAACCAAGATAGCAAATTATGGGGAGCTAACATAATGGCAATCACGATGGGACCTTTCGAGTAAATTTCATCTTAGACATCCTTAAGACCTCAGAAAGCCCAAAAACATGCTTAGATTGGTATTCAGTTGCTGATGGTGGACAGCAACCCACCTTAAAATATTTGAAATCATCCACCTAGAAAATCCACAACTCTCAATATACCTAAAGACTCCACTAGAGGAAGAACCTCAAACATGACCAGTCACCCTAGAAAGAAAGAGCATTCAGGCCTAAGTTGGATTCAAGAAATTATTATTTTTATCTATAACTATGTTCTATCCTACTTTAAGCCTGATAAAGAATACACTGATGAGATCTACATTTATCATTGGAAAGATCTCAAGCCTCGAAAAGCTAAGCCTCAAATTTTAGACCATGATCAGTCTTATACACCTTTGCTTATCCCAGATTCACCTGTGGAAGATCTAGTGAAACATGAGCCTCATGCTACCTTTCCTCCTCTTGCTGAAACCTAAAACAACCATAAATCTCTTTTTACACTACCTATACCCACAAAGGTCCCAAAAAGATACAAGCTTCTGATTTTGCCTCCTATCTTCCAAGCCCTCCCTGCAAATATTGCAAATAAACTACCCATATTTGACAGAGAAAGCTCAAAAGTCACCACTGAAGAACACATTCAAAATCTTGAAAATTTACTTGACCTTTATGAAATAGAAGAAGATGATGTGCATATTATAATGTTTGCCTTATCATTACAAGGAAAAATTAGGAGTTGGTTTAAGGACATTCTAGTTGCAAGCATTATCAATTTTCATCAATTTACTCAAGTCTTCTTAGATAGGTGGGTGATCATGGGAAATGAAGTTCTCATCATAGAGGAATACAAGAATTTAAAAATACAACCAAGGGAGACAGTACAAAACTTTTCAGCTAGGTTCAATAAGGTATACAATGCAATACCTGCTAAGATAAAGCCACCTTTGGGGTGGGCTCTCTTGCACTATCCAAGTACTTTTGACCCAGAGATGGAATTACAGATAAGAGAAAAAAACCCTTCAAACCTAGAAGAAATGTAGAATATGGAAATTACTGTGGAATTCAACAAACTGGAAAGAGAGGAAAGGTTAGAAGAAATAAGGAAGGACAACGTAGCTCAAGAGAAAATAACTTCTTCAGAGCTAAAGCTAGAGACGTTGACAGATACAATCAGCAAAATGATGCATATACTTGGTCAGAAAGAGGAAGAGTAAAAGGTTGAGATTGGTGTTGATTATTCAGAGCATCCGGTACCATTTTCTTGGGAGGAACCAAATCAATCATTTCAATGCAAAGGTAGTTATCAAAACATACTGGCTGACCAAGGTTGCAAAGAATAAGATGTAGAAAGTTTTCAAGTAAGTACTATATGTCTTCCTACATCTTGTGCTTCACTATTTAGAGAGTATTACAAGCAAATTGAAAATAGAAACAAGGTAGAATGCTCTAAAGAATTAGTAAGGGAGGAAATGGATAAAGCAAACCCTTTTCAAATCTAGAAGTTCTCCCCTCAAATCATCTTGGTATGCCTGTTTGGATTACAAAACCAGAAATGAAAGATGAACCAACACCTCTTGAGTCCCTACCCTTTTTCTTTGAGTCATTTCAGATTACTAAAGGAGAAGCTATTGGCCATGAACACTCTCCTTTTCATATGGTGGAACAATCTGCTGATCAAGTGTGCATAATGAATGACATTCCTCCTATGAATAAACTGAAAAAATATGATCAATATGATGATGATTATGTTCTCCAAACTCAAGCACTACTGAGAAATTAGTGATTAGTTTGTGGGACAAAGGCATTCATTCTCCACAACTCAAGTATAGTGATCATAAAATATCACTTAACCATGACAGTGAAGAAGAAAGTGCAAAATTTTGGGAGAAAGGGAAGGATCTTTACCTCTTTGTTGCGCTTCCTTTCAGTTCATCAAAGACAACCTTAATGAAATCAGAAGTCAGCAATATTTGGGTATTGATTTTAACAAAAAAGAACACATTCAGCCCTATATCCAGCCTTCACAAGAGAAAGAGAACATCTATAGCTCTTTTCAATTA
This sequence comes from Pinus albicaulis, assembly GCA_034641835.2. Lineage (NCBI taxonomy): Eukaryota > Viridiplantae > Streptophyta > Pinopsida > Pinales > Pinaceae > Pinus > Pinus albicaulis. The sequence goes on from CM076580.1 coordinate 149,878,413, forward strand.
GGTTTGCTAGAGGACAACATGGCAATATATGATGAGTCTAATAGTGCAGATGATCATGAGGAAGAGAAGGAGTTTCTTTCCCAAAAAAGTCCCAAGCTTAGCCAAATGGAAGAAGAAGCAGTCCTGGATCAAGCTTATTTACCAAATCTTCACATTCAGGTATTGTTTCAAGATCCATTTGTTGATTTTTTAAAGGCATTTGAAGGAGTAAAACATGTGAAGAGCAGTTTGATGCAAGGTTTAAGGAAAAATTTAGGCACTACTGTTCGAAAACAATTGAGGTGGAATTGGCCTTTTGATTTCTTTAGCACTCTCAAATACCTAAAACAAGATAAATCATGGAATCATCTACTTGATTGGTTATATTGGAAAAGGGAGTTCACCAAATTAATGTATATCATGTAAAGGTTAGATTAGGATAGATAGGAATGCAAAATAAGCTCATCCTTGTGAGCATATTTTTAGTTATAGGTTGTTTGGAAAGAATGAAAAAACACAAAAACAAATAAAGGTAGAAAAAGAGGGCACATTTTAAAAGAAGAGGTATAGCCCCATGCCCAAAAAATAGTGATGCTAAAATTGTGCAATTCTAAATGCCATTACTTGTTTTTGAAAAAGAAGTCTTGTTCAGTCATCTAGCCTAATCATGGCTGAACATGTTTTCAATTTATTTGTTGATAAGTTAGTGAAAGAGAGCTTGTTAAATCATTCAAACTTGACTTGTAAAAAATGATAGATTATGGAATGAAAAGATACTGGTTCCACATGCTCAAAACAGAACCAAAGAGGAAGATGAGGATGCATAACAAATGATAGATCACAACCCTTATCTTTATATTTTACTTTTATGCAAAATAATGTTTGTGTGCAGCTTGTTCTTATGCCACAACTCATGGTAAGTCAGATTGCCTAATCCTGATTTAAACCATGTTTTCAATTTCATGTGTATAGCTTAGAGAATGAAGTTTGTCAAACAACTTAATATTGACAAATGATTAGACTAGGTAGAGAATAAGAGAGTTCATTAGCCTAATCTGAACTCTTGGAAGAAATAAGGGTACAATTAGATAGTTTGATTTATGTTTTCAAAAAATAAAAATTTCAAGGGTTTTCCAGTTCAAGTGCGCCCAAGGAATAAAAAATGTTAGGCAAGTAGGTTGGGTAGGTAGAGATGATGTTGATGTTAATGATTTTTTTCAGATTACTAAGATCACAACTTCAAGCAAGCATCAACAAGTGAAAGAGGTAAAAATCTACCCAATGTATGAGGCACTAGTCTTCATAAACCAAGAGATCTGAAAGTTCTAGACACCTCCTGAAAAGGATTTGGCTTCCCCAAGTGGAGCCACTATTAGTCATCCATAAATTTTCACTATTTGAAGATGACTAAGTATCGGTTCTAGATTTCTAGAAACAAAGTTCATGAACATTGTGAGTTCTGGAAATCTCACAGACTTCATTTTCCTTGGGATAAATTTTCACTATTTCATCATTCCATCGTCTCAAGCTCAACTCATCCATCCCAGAAGACCCATCATGGGCTCATGCCACTCATTATCACTATGTTTTTCCACCTTTGGCCTCAACCCTCTATTTTTTTTTTGCCTACACTCCTTTATAAACACTTCCCATCATTCCTATCCCTCAGAATCATCATTTTTCTACAAAATCTAGTTTATTGCCACAAATTGACACTTTTTAAGACTAGGCCTGTGTTTGGACCTTTTGGACCCCTTACCCTCACTCAATTCCTGAAATTCCACTTTCTTCTACTCCCTAACATCTATCCCTATCCCCCAAAATTTTCCCAAGAATTTATACAAACCTTAACCCCTTCATTCCCCTCCCTCTGCAAGGCAGTCCTAAATCCTCACACCAAACCCTAATTTCCTCTTCCAACTAAGCTAATGTTTGATATGAAAAGGAGGCATAAGAGAAAAGGATTCATTTTATAGATCATGTAAGAAAGAATAATTATATACCAACTCATAAACATCATGCCTCCATCATTTTCCAAGAATTCATTCCAAGAGACAAGTCATGTATCACACCTAGGGCTAGTTTTGCTTTAAATTGTGTTTCTGACCAAAAGGAGATGAATTTGGCACAAGTGAGAGAGTTTTTTTTCCATAATAGGGCCAAGAAGAAAACCATCCTTCAGGTTTTACACAGGTATCATGGTTTGAGATCAATGTCAAAAATATAGGTGTCAGGGGAGAAATTCTGCACTTCTGGAGTGACCTTGGGAAAATCAATTTTTCTCATAGCTGGAGTGTCCAAATGACTTTCTTAATCTTTCAAATGACAACTAGACTTCAAGATATTTATAATGAGCTATCATGAGCTCAATTTTTAATTTCGAAAGTCATCCAAAATTGGTCTACACCAACACTCTGCATTTTTGCAACATCATTTAGGACTTTTTTACCAGTCTTGGGAGAATTGACTTTTGGCTGGAAAATCAACTCCAAACAGGAAAAAAATTGTATATTTGGAAAGTATACAAGTCAATATTTCCAACAAGATATCACGGTCCAAATTATGACACTGATAAGGCCTCCAAATTCCTTCTGCAAAATGGCGATGCGCACAGACAGATTGGCTCTATGCATAGGCGTTACGCTCCTAGTAGCATTCTCCAGATTTTTCCAAAGACCTTCAAAAATAAAAATTTTGGCCTCTAAAATTCTCCAAGCTAAATAAAAGGTTGGTAAAACCATTTTTCCTCCTCCCAAGAATTATTTTCCTAAAATCAAAGAGGTCATCCATAGTCAAAATTTGACCAAACCCTAGACTATGAAAAAATCAGTTTTTATGTCTTTGAGCTAGGGTTTGTAATAAAATTTGGTTTTGAGTGCAAAGAGTGGGCTGATCCGGGCCTTCATCCAGTAGAAATTGCCTTCCACTTCACAACCATCTGCCTCCACACATCCATCATCTCCCCATATGCCTTCTCCACAAAGAATTTCACCTCTTACCTCTTCCCCTAAATTGCCAAGTGCGAGGGCTAACAATAGCCCTATTGAAGAACACATAGAAGGAAAAATTCAAGAGGAATATGAGGAAAATAACGATGGACAAGGAGGGAGCATTGAAGAAGATGATGATGAAAATGAATAAAATGATGAAGAGGAGGGAATTAGCCATGAAGAAAGCAGTGATGGAAATGATGTAGTGAAGGTAGCCACAAAGATAAAGAGGCACAACAACATGATAATGGAGAATAAGATCAGTAAAATGATGGGGAAGAGCAGGATGATGAGGAGGACAGCCATCAAATCACATCAGGCAGTCAAGGAAAGAGTCATGACAACAGTCATGAATGTCTTGACAAAAATCAGTCCAAGCATGAAAAAGAAATTCAGAGTGAGGCAAGTGTAGAAGAAATCAAGAAAGCTAAATGTCAAAATGATGATAGCATTGCCTTTGAAAATTCCATTATTTCCCCTCTCACTTGCATATATCACATAGGGAGAAGAAATGTGTTTGTTGCCTCCAAAAGGCAAAGGGCCATCTCTTCTCAAACAACCAAAACGTTGGACAAAGGCAAAGGAAAAATGGAAAAGGTTGAATAGAAGGTACAAGTAAGAAGGAGCAAAAGGATCAAAAAAACTTCCCAAGGACCTGTTTTTTTTTATCTAGACAGTGATAATGAGGACCAAGGGATGAGTACAAAATTTCTCCTCTTAGAGAAGGATTCCTAGCTTCAAGAATGGGAAAAGGACTTTGAAAGGGAACAAAGGGTCATCTACTATTATAAACAGGAGCATAAACATTTCAAAGAGGTGAAGAGGAGCCTTTCCTTGCAAAAGAAAATGGTCAAACACTATGCAAGGAAGAGCATGCTTGCTAATGCCAAACTCAAGCAAGCCCTCATGGAGCTAGAGGAGCTAAAAAATACCAAAGTTCATGACAGCCTTGGAATCTTTTTTGATGCTTCTAGGTAGGTGTCTAAAAACCCTTGAGGGGTCTACACACCAATTTTGAAGAAAATCCAGAAAATTTTTGTTTTTTTTCTAATTTTGGCCCCTAGGAGCGCAACACCCTAGGCTCTACACTCTTTTTTGGGGCATCCTTAGCTGATAAAGTTTACATTTTTGGGTTTTTCATGTCACAGGAAGTCTACCCACAAAATTTCAGGTCAATTGGAACATTTTTCCCCCTCAAAAGGTGAAAAAAACACCTCAAAAATGACCTTTCTGCCTCCTTTTTAGGCTTGGCGCTACGCGCTGAGAAGACATGGGATATTGGATTTTTTAGTAAGTAAATGGCATCCATTCAGCACAACTCAAGTTTTTTTGGAAAGTAAACTCTTCAAGATTTCGAACGAGCCATCACGGGGCCAAATACGATGCCGGGAAGGGGTCCAAAACTCAGCTGCAACAAACCCCATTTTCTGATGATATGGAGCTACGCACAGAGATAGCTTTTGGCCAAAAAGTCAACAAAAGACACTAATTAATGGAAAATTGGTTTTTAATATTTACTTGGGAAAATCACTCCTGATTTGATTCGGGAGTTATGTTTTGGTATTTTTCATTTATTATCTTATCTCTTATGTGTCTTGGGCCTTACATGGTCATTAAGCACATTTATGACATTTATGGCTAAATTAGGGTTTCTGGAAGCCTCTTAGGGTTTCCACCTCCTCATTTTCTCCATAAATAGAGCATGAGGGTCTTATGTATTTTTTTGGATGTTGATGACTTATGCTGAAGAAATACATAGTCCCTTGAAGCCTTTGATGAGAAATTTATGTCTTGGAGCTTATGCATGATCTGATTTGCTTGTTGATGGAGAAGGACTGTTTGCAGGATCCATAGGACTGGTTGATGATGAAGTTTTCTTTTTTTAATTTTTTCTAAGTTTCTCATATGTTTCCACCCATCTATGCTTTAGTAGGACAAAAAATTTAGACTAAGATATGTTTGTTAATGGCACCTTAGATCTGTTTGTTTCCTTCACTGCCTTAATGTTTTATTCTGCTAAGAAATGTTAGGGAATTCATCTCTTGCTCTATAAGAAGTTTTTGGCTTGTCCATTTCTTGAATGATTTAGATCAGTTAGTAACAATTATGATTTATGGCTAGCCCTGCATATTGTTACCACTAAAATACTCTGTTCTTGGGATCATCTTTTGAAGCAGCTTTGCCTATAGCTTGTCAAAGAAGTTTATCTTAACCATGCTCTTTGCCTTTACTTGGCTAAATTTGTTTCAAGAAACTTTCATAGCTGTAACTCTGGATGTTAGGGTTTTCTCTCCTTCTATGGTTATAGTTACTTGTGCACCTTAAATGTTTTTCTGCTCTTGATGATAAAATCCATGAAAGATTAAATAAGTTTGTACCTTTCTATGTTTTATTTGAATGTTTTCTAGGTTGATTATATGATTTCAGTTTGAAATCAAAAGGATTAGGTTTCACTTATGCCTTTGATTCTCTTTCCATGCTTATGATTTTCTAACTCCCTTAGTCTAAAAATTTATTAAGGATTCAGTTCTGCCCTTCACTAGATTTTATTCTCAAGTTTAATGTTCATCTCATCATCCACCACAACCTCAAAGACCTACCAACCAAGTTAAAATTTCCCTACAAATGCTCTTGAAACCATTGATGAACTCGTCATGACCTTGTTAGACTCCATTGCCCAATGACTTAACAATATTCCATGTTTTCTATCTAAATCCATCTGAGCATCATACCTAACCAAAAACAATTAAAATACCCTGCACTTAACATCTAGCCTAAAATCAACCCTAATCAACAAACAAGTTCCCATATTTTCACCTACTAGAGAGATCCCTCTACGAATCCAGGAAGGCTAGGTTCTTGGATTCCAAAGCTTGTCTTGATGTTACCCCTGTCCATTTGTGTCTCAACCAATCTAGAAAATTACAGGGAGCTAACATAATGGTGATCATGGTGGGACCTTCCGAGTAAATCGCATCTTAGACATCCTTAAGACCTCAAAAAACCCACAAACATCCTTATATTGGTATTCAGTTGCTGATGGTGGACAGAAACCCGCCTTAAAATATTTGAAATCATCCACCTAACGACTCCACAACTCTCAATAGACCTAAAGACTCCACTAGAGGAAGAACCTGAAACATGACCATTCATCCTAGAAAGAAAGAGCATTCAGGCCTAAGTTGGATTCAAGAAATTATTATTTTTATCTATAACTATGTTCTATCCTACTTTAAGCCTGATCAAGAATACACTTATGAGATATACATTTATCATTGGAAAGATATCAAGCCTCGAAAAGCTAAGCCTCAAATTTTAGACCATGATCAGTCTTATACACCTGTGCTTACCCCAGATTCACCTATGGAAGATCTAGTGAAACATGAGCCTCATGCTACCTTTCCTCCTCTTGCTGAAACCTCAAATAGCCGTAAATCTCTTTTTACACTACCTATACCCACAAAGGTCCCAGAAAGATACAAGCCTCCGATTTTTCCTCCTATCTTCCAAGCCCTCCTTGCAAATCCTGCAAATAAACTACCCAGATTTGATGGAGAAATCTCAAAAGTCACCGTCAAAGAACACATTCAAAATCTTGAGAATTTAGATGACCTTTATGAAATAGAAGAAGATGATGTGCGTATTAGAATTTTTACCTTATCATTACAAGGAAAAATTAGGAGTTGGTTTAAGGACCTTCCAGCTACAAGCATTATCAATTTTCATCAATTTACTCAAGTCTTCTTAGATAGGTGGGTGATCATGGGAAATGAAGTTCTCATCATAGAGGAATACAAGAATTTAAAAATACAACCAGGGGAGATAGTACAAGACTTTTCAACCAGGTTCAATAATGTATACAATGAAATAACTGCTAAGATAAAGCCACCTTTGGGGTGGGCTCTCTTGCACTACCCAAGTACTTTTGACCCAGAGATGGAATTCTAGATAAGAGAAAAATACCCTTCAAACCTAGAAGAAATGTAGAATATGGAAATTACTGTGGAATTCAACATACTAGAAAGAGAGGAAAGGTTAGAAGAAATAAGGAAGGACAAAGCAGCTCAAGAGAAAATAAATTCTTCAGAGTTAAAGCTAGAGATGTTGACAGATACAATCAACAAAATGATGCATATACTTGGTAGGAAAGAGGAAGAATACAAGGTTGAGATTCATGCTGATTATTCAGAGTAGCCGGTACCATTTTCTTGGGAGAAACCAAATTAGTCATTTCAATGCAAATGTAGCTATCTAAACATACTGGCTGACCAAGGTTGCAAAGAAGAAGATGCAGAAAGTTGTCAAGTAAGTACTATATGTCTTCCTACATATTGTGCTTCACTATTTAGAGGGTATTGCAAGCAAATTGAAAATAGAAACAAGGCAGAATGCTCTAAAGAATCAGTAAGAGAGGAAATGGATAATACAAATCCTTTTTCAAATCCAGAAGTTCTCCCCTCAAATCATTATGGTATGGTTGTTTGGATTACAAAACCAGAAATGAAAGATGAGCCAACACTTCTTGAGTCCCTACCCTTGTGCTTTGAGTCATTTTAGATTGCTAAAGGAGAAGCTATTGGCCATGAACACTCTCCTTTTCATATGGTGGAACAATCAACTGATCAAGTGTGCATAATGAATGACATTGCTCCTATGAATAAGCTGCCCAAATATGATCAATATGATGATGATTATGTTCTCCAAATTCAAGCCAACACTACTGAACAATCAGTGATTATTTTGTGGGACAAATACAGTCATTCTCCACAACTCAAGTATAGTGATCAGCAAATACCACTTAGCCATGACAGTGAAGAAGAAAGTGCATAAATTTTGGGAGAAAGGGAAGGATATTTACCTCTTTTTTTCGATTCCTTTCAGTTCATCAAATACAACCTTAATGCATTCAGAAGTCAGCAATCTTTGGGTATTTATTTTAACAAAAAAGAACACATTCAACCATATATCCAGCCTTCACAATAGAAAGAGAACATATATAGCTCTTTTCAATCAGGTTTGCTAGAGGACAGCATGGCAATATATGATGAGTCTGATAGTGCAGATGATCATGAGGAAGAGAAGGAGTTTCTTTCCCAAAAAAGTCCCAGGCTTAGCCAAATGGAAGAAGAAGCGGTCCTGGATCAAGCTTATTTACCAAATCTTCACATTCAAGTATTGTTTCAAGATCCCTTTGTTGATTTGTTAAAGGCATTTGAAGAAGGAATAAAACATGTCAAGAGCAGTTTGATGCAAGGTTTAAAGAAAATTTTAGGTACTACTGCTCGGAAATAAGTGAGGTGGAAGTGGCCTTTTGATTTCTTCAGCACTCTCAAAGACCTGAAACAAGATCAGCCATGGAATCATATACTTGATTGGTTATGTTGAAAAAGGGGGTTCACCAAATGAATGTATATCATGTAAAGGTTATATTAGGATAGATAGGAATGAAAAATAAGCTCAGCCTTGTGAGCATATTTTTAGTTCTAGGTTGTTTGGAAAGAATGAAAAAACAAAAAAACAAAGAAAGGTAGAAAAATAGGGCAGATTTGAAAAGAAGAGGTACAGCCCCATACCCAAAAAATAGTGATGATGAAAGTGTGCAAGTATAAATTCCACTACTTTTTTTTGAAAAATAAGTATTGTTCAGTCATCTAGCCTAATCATGGCTGAACATGTTTTCAATTTATTTGTTGATAAGTTAGTGAAAGAGAGCTTACTAAATCATTCAAACTTGACTTGTAAAAATGGATAGATTAAGGAATGAATATATACTAGTTCCACATGCTCAAAACAAAACCAAAGAGGAAGATGAGGATGCATAACAAATGATAGATCACAACCTTATCTTTCTATTTTACTTTTATGCAAAATAATGTTTGTTTGCAGCTTGTTCTTATGCCACAACTCATGGTAAGTCAAATTGCCTAATCCTAATTTAAACCATGCTTTAAATTTCATGTTTATAGCTTAGAGAATGAAGTTTTTCAAACAGCCTAATCTTGACAAATGATTAGACTAGGTAGAGAATAAGAGATTTCATTAGCCTAATCTGAACTCTTTGAAGAAATAAGGGTACAATTAGATAGTTTGATTTATGTTTTCAAAAAATAAAAATGTCAAGGGTTTTCCAGTTCAAGTGCGCCCAAGGAAGAAAAAATGTTAGGAAAGTAGGTTGGGTAGGTATATATGATGTTTATGTTAATCATGTTTTTCAGATTACTAAGATCACAGCTTCAAGCAAGCATCAACAAGTGAAAGAGGTAAAAATCTGCCCAATGGATGAGGCACTAGTCTTCATAAACCAAGAGATCTGAAAGTTCTGGACAACTCTTGAAAATGAGTTTCCCTCCCCAAGTGGAGCCACTGTTAGTCATCCATAAATTTTCACTATCTAAAGATGACTAAGTTTCGGTTCTAGATTTCTAGAAACAAAGTTCATGAACATTGTGAGTTCTAGAAATCTCACGGCCTTCATTATCCTTGGGATAAATTTTCACTATTTCATCATTCCTTCATGTCATGCTCAGCTCACCCATCCAAGAAGACCCATCATGGGCTCATGCCACTAATCATCACTATGTTTCTCCACGTTTGGCCTCATCCCTCTATTTTTGTTTTGCCTACACTCCTCCATTTCCTATCTAGGGTTTTTAAGGCATTTTTCTTGGTTTCATGACCTCCATGATTAAATCATAAACAAGGCTTATATATTGATGCTCTTACACCTCCTCCTATCCTTAAAATTCCTCCATAAACACTTCCCATCACTCCTATCCCTCAGAATCATCATTTTTCTACAAAACCTAGTTTATTTCCACAAATTGACACTTCTTAAGACTAGGCCTATGTTTTGACCTTTTGGACCCCTTCCCCTCACTCAATTACTAAAATTCCACTTTCCCCTACTCCCTAACATCTATATATATCCCCAAAAGTTTCCCCAAGAATTTAGACAAACCTTAACCCCTTCATTGCCCTCCCTCTGCAAGGCAGTCCTAAATCCTCACACCAAACCCTAACTTCCTCTTCAAACTAAGATAGGGTTTGACATGAAAAGGATGCACAAGATTAAAGGATTCATTTGAAAGATCGTGTCACCAAGAATAAGTCTATAGAAGCTCATAAACATCATTCCTCCATCATTTTCCAAGAATTCATTCCAAGAGATAAGCCATGTATCACACCTAGGGCTAGTTTTTCTTTAAATTGTGTTTCTAACCAAATAGATATGAATTTGGAAAACATGAGAGAGGTTTTTGTCCATCATAGGGACAAGAAGAAAACCTCCCTTCAAATTTTACACAGGTATCATGGTTTGAGATAAATTTCAAAAGTAGAGGTGTCACGGGAGAAATTATGCACTTCTGGAGTGACCTTGGGAAAATTAGTTTTTCTCACAGATGGAGTGTCCAAATGACTTGCTTAATGTGTCAAATTACAAATAAACTTCAGATATTTCCAATGAGCTATCACGAGATCAATTTGGAATTGGGAAATGCATCCAAAAGTGGTTTTCACTAGCACTCTAAATTTATGCACCATCATTCAGGACTTTTTGACCAGTCTTGGGAGAATCAATGTTTGGCTAGACAAATCAACTCCAAACAGGAAACACATTGTATATTTGGAAAGTAGACAAGTCAAGATTTCCAAAAAACTATCACAAGCCCTATTACGACACAAATAAGGCCTCCAAATTTAGTCTATAAAATGGCATTGTGCACAGACAGACTAGTGCTACACACAAGCGCTAGACACCGGCGCTATGCACAGGCGCTGCGCTCCTTGCAGCGTTCTCCAGATTTTGCCAAAGACCTTAAAAAATCAAATTTTTAGCCTCTAAATTTCTGCAAGCTAAATACAAGGTTGCTAAAACCCTTTTTCCTCCTCCCAAGAATTATTTTCCTAAAATCAAAGAGGTCATCCACAGTCAAAATTTGACCAAACCCTAGACTATGTAAAAATCAATTTTTATGTCTTTGAGCTAGGGTTTTTAAGAAAAATTGGTTTTTAGTGGAAAGAGTGGGTTGATTTGGGCCTTCATCCAGCAGAACTTGCCTTCCACTTCACAACCATATACCTCCACACATCCATCATCTCCCCATATGCCTTCTCCACAAAGAATTTCACCTCTTACCTCTTCCCCTAAATTTCCAAGTGAGAGGGCTAACAGTAGCCCTAGTGAAGAACAAATAGAAGGCAATAGTCAAGAGGAATATGATATAGATAATGATGGAAAAGGAGGGAGCAGTGAAGAAGAAGATGATGAAAATGAATAAAATGATGAAGAGGAGGGAAGTAGCCATGAAGAAAGAAGTGATGGCAATGATGAAGTTAGTGAAGGCAGCCACAAAGATAAAGAGGCACAACAACATGATTATGGGGAAGAAGATTAGCAAGATGATGGGGAAGATCAGGATGAGGAGGAGGACAGCCATTAAAGCACATCAATCAGTCAAGGAAAGAGTCATGACAGTCATGACAACAGTCATGAATGTCTTGACAAAAATCAGTCCAAGCATGACAAAGAAATTCAGAGTGAGGCAAGTGCAGAAGACATCAAGCAAGCTAAAGGTCAAAATGATGATAGCACTACCTTTGAAACTTCCATTATTTCCCCTCTCACTTGCACATATCATAGAGGGAGAAGAAAGTGTTTGCTGCCTCCAAAAGGCAAAGGGCCATCTCTTCTCAAACAACCAAAACATAGGACAAAGGAAAAGGAAAAATGGAAAAGGTTGAATAGAAGGTACAAGTAAGAAGGAGAAAAAGGATCAAAAAGACTTCCCAAGGACCTTTTTTTGTTGATCTAGACAGTGATAATGAGGACCAAGGGATGACTACAAAATTTCTCCTCTTAGAGAATAATGCCAAGCTTCAAGAATGGGAAAAGGACTTTGAAAGGGCAAAAAGGGTCATCTAATATTATAAACAGGAGCATAAACATTTCAAAGAGGTGAAGAGGAGCCTTGCCTTGCAAAATAAAATGGTCAAACACTATGCAAGGAAGAGCATGCTTGCTAATGACAAACTCAAGTAAGCCCTCATGAAGCTAGAGGAGCTAAAAGAGACAAAAGTCCATAATAGCCTTGGAATCTTTGTTGATGCTTCTCAGCAGATGTATAAAACCCCTTGAGCACACCAATTTTCAAGAAAATATGGAATTTTTTTGTTTTTTCAAATTTTGGCCCCTACGAGCGCAACACCCTAGGCGCTACGCTCTTTTTTGTGGCATAATCATCTACTAAAGTTTACATTCTTGGGTTTTTCATGTCACCGGTAGTCTACCCACAAAATTTTAGGTCAATTGGAGTATTTTTTCCCCCTCAAAAGGTCAAAAACCACCTCAAAATTGACCTTTCTGCCTCCTTTTTAGGCATGGCGCTGCACGTTGAGCAGTCATGGGATATTGGATTTTTGAGCAGGTAAATGGCATCCATTCAGCACAACTCAAGTATTTCTGGAAAGTAGACTCTTCAATATTTCCAACGAGCCATCATGGGGCCAAATCCAATGTCGGGAAGGGGTTCAAAAATCAGCTGCAACAAACCCCATTTTCTGCTGATATGGAGCTACACACATAGATGACTTTTCTCCAAAAAATCAACAAAAGACACTAATTAATGGAAAATTGGTTTTTTAATATTTTCTTAGAAAAATCACTCCTGATTTTATTTGGGAGTTACATTTTGGTATTTTTCATTTATCATCTTATCTCTTATGTGTCTTGAGCCTTGCATGGTCATTAAGCACATTTTTGACATTTATGGCTAAATTAGGGTTTGTGGAAGCCTCTTAGGGTTTCCACCTCCTCATTTTCCCCATAAATAGAGCATGAGGGTCTTATGTATTTTTTTGGATTTTGATGACTTATGCTGAAGCAATACCTAGTCCCTTGAAGCCTTTGATGAGAAATTGATGTCTTAGAGCTTATGCATGATCTGATTTGCTTGTTGATGGAGAAGGATTGTTTGCAGGATCCATAGGCCTGGTTGATGGTGAATTTTTCTTTTGTTAATGTTTTATAAGTTTCTCATATGTTTCCACCCATCTATGTTGTAGTAGGACAAAAAATTTAGACTAAGATATGTTTGTTAATGGCACCTTAGATCTGTTTGTTTCCTTCACTGCCTTAATATTTTCTTCTGCTGAGAAATGTTAGGGAATTCATCTCTTTCTCTCTAAGAAGTTTTTGGCTTGTCCATTTCTTGAATTATTTAGATCAGTTAGTATCAATTATGATTTATGGCTAGCCCTACATATTGTTACCACTGAAAAACTATGTTCTTGGGATCATCTTTTGAAGCGGCTTTGCCTATAGTTTGTGAAAGAAGTTTGTCTTAACCATGCTCTTTGCCTTTACTTGGCTAAATTTTTTTGAAGAAACTTTCATAGTTGTAACTGTGAATGTTAGTTTTTTCTCTCCTTCTATGGTTATAGTTACTTGTGCACCTTAAATGTTTTTCTTCTCTTGATGATAAAATCCATGAAAGATTAAATAAGTTTTTACCTTTCTATGTTTTATCTGAATGTTTTCTAGGTTGATTATCTACTTTCAGTTTGAAATCAAAAGGATTAGGTTTCACTTATGCCTTTTATTCTCTTTCCATGCTTATGATTTTCTAACTCGGTCTAAAAATTTATTAAGGATTCAGTTCTACTCTTCACTATTTTTTATTCTCAAGTTTATTGTTCATCTCATCATCCACCACAACCTCAAATACCTAGCAACCAAGTTAAAATTGCCCTGCAAATGCTCTTGAAACCATTGATGAACTCATCATGACCTTGTTAGACTCCATTTCCCAATTACTTAACAATTTTCCATGTTTTCTATCTAAATCCATCTGAGCATCATACCCAACCAAAAACAATAAAAATACCCTGCACTTAACATCTAGCCTAAAATCAACCCTAATCAGCAAACAAGTTCCCATCTTTGCACCTACTAGAGCGATCCCTCTCTGAATCCAGGAAGGCTAGGTACTTGGATTCTAAAGCTTGGTTTGATGTTACCCCTATCCATTTGTGTCTCAACCAATCTAGCAAATTATGGGGAGCTAACAGATAGTGCAACATTGAGCTGTCGTGATGCAGACCCAACTTAGAAGTCAATTCGACCACCATGTAATGCCGAAAATGGGAACCATGATCGATAATTATGGCTTCAGGAACACCAAACCTAGTGATAATGTGATTGAACATGAATTGAGCAACTTCCTTACTGTCAAGGGCAAGTGTAGGCATTTATTTGGCCCATTTAGTGAAGTAGTCCATGGCTACGATAATATAAGCATGCCCCCCCGGCCGAGTGAGTGTTACACGTCATAAAATTGATGCCCCACTTCACAAAGGGACCAACGGTAATGACAGGATGAAGAGGTATAGGTGGTACACACATATTGCAGTGATAAACCTGGAAATCATGACATTTACGAATTGTGACAATGCATTCTTTGAAGATAGAAGGCCAGAAATAACCCGCACGAAGGATCTTTTGTGCAGTGGCATAACCTAACATGTGACCGCCACAAGCTCCACTATGAAAATAATTGAGGGCTTTCTCAATTTCCTCGAGGGTCAAACATCGATGGAGAATGGCATCCACTCTGGCACGATAAAGGGTATCCCCGACTATACGATAAGGTTGCGAATGATGACGGATGCATCGGCGAGCATCCTTCGTTAACTCAGATCTGGAAGTAGAAGTTTGGAGATAAACGATGATATTACCGTACCATGGATCGAGGGTGCTAATAAAGAAAATCATATCATCTGAAATGTATTCCTCAGAACGATACATAGGAGAGTCTGAAGAGAGGGAACAAATCAAATCAGCAAAGACTAGTAACTTCTTCGACTTGGCAGCAGTAAATTCCAAATTGAACTCTTAAAGGATGATAATCCACTTCGAGTATCTTCCCCCCAGAAATAGTTGAGATAATATATAAGTCATGGGGTTGCAATCAGAAATCATAGTCACTATACACAAAATAATATAATGACGAAAACGCTGAACTACTTGAACTGCAACTAACGCTAACTTCTCGACATGTGCATAGTGAGTCTCTGGATCGAGAAGGTTACGAGACATGTAATAGATAACATGCTCATCACTGTCATCATCGTCTTGTACCAGAACCATGGCAATCATGCTGAAAGCGGTGGCTAAATAAAGGGAAAAATCACAATGATAGTTAGGAGGATGCAACAGAGGAGCGTTGACAAGCAACGTTTTCAGGGCCTCAAAATATTTTTGAGCAATCTCATCCCAACAAAATGGGATGCCCTGCTTTAATAATCGTGTGTATCCTCGAGCCACTTTTTCATAGTTAGGTATAAAATGACATAGAAAATTAGCCTTACCTTGCAAACTATGCAAGTGATGTAATGAGGAGGGAGAGGGGAGATTGATAATTGCCTCAACCTTGAGTGGATCAAGGTGAATTCCATCTTTGGACACGATAAACCCTAAAAGTCTACCAGAATCAACGTAGAATACGCACTTGTGCAGATTAAGCTGAATATTGTAACGTCAACAACGAATAAAAATCTGACGAAGATGGTCAGGATGGTCCATGTGCTTAGCTGAATGAGCGGGAAGATCATCCAGATAAGGTTGAAAGATGCGTCGAATATCATGAAAAGCATACAACATTACTCGCTGAAACGTAGCCCCATCATTACTTAAACCAAAAGGGAGCTTCTTATATGTGAAAATACCCCAAGGAAAGATAAAGGCAGTCTTATGTTGATCATTCAGGAGAATGTTAATCTGATTATAAGCAGAAAAACCATCCATTAAGGAAAAGATCTCACTCCCGGCACAGTTGTCAATGATTTGATCGATAAAGGGAGTAGGATAATTATCCTTGGGACAAGCTCGATTAATATCATGATAATGAACACAGACATGGATAATTCCATACTTCTTATCTACAGGAACAATTTTAGAGACCCATTTTTTCAAAGGAATCAGATAAATAAAACTAGCTCTAAGAAGTTTCTCAACTTCACCTTTAATGATGGTAGCTTTTCTAGGGTGCACCAGACAAAGATGCTCGCGAACAGGTTTCAAGCTGGGATAAGTAGGTATTTCATGCACCACTATACTAGGATCAATTTCGGGCATTTCTTCGTAGGACCAGGCAAAGACATCACGGAATTCGCAAAAAAGGCTAGTATAAACTTGTACTTCATCGAAAGAACAAGTGACCCCAATATGGATGTTCTCGAAAATTCTCAGTTTAACAGAAATGTCAATAGGCATCGTTTTTGTAATATTTCTCAAGTTACCTTCCATAAAGACATCGTGTGTCAAAATAGGAAATTGAAGTGGAGGATAAGGAACCTGAGCTGCAAAACACTCGAGACAAGTAGACATGGCCTCGAGTCCAAGCATAAATGAGGAACGATGATGACCATCATTCCACAGTAGATCCTCAAGGGACATGGTTTCCACAATAGCCTCATCGGAAGGAAACACTTCTTTCAAAGGATCAAGTGAATTTGAATCACCAAGCTAAGGGGATTGAGAATAAATGTCAAGAGACATGCTCAAAGGAGAACAATCAGAGGACAGAGATTCTGAAGCAGCAATGAGTTCACAATAATCAATCTCAATCGGACCCAAAGGCATCGAATCTCCATAGGAATCAATCTGTTCAGGGGAAGGAATAATCCATGGGTCATCAGTCTGAAAGATCATATGAATCTGAATAGTTTTCGGTGGAGGAAGAGGAAAAATACCCATGAGGGCAAGATCTTTAAAAAGACCCAGCCCTACGCTCTCGTAGGGAGTAGGAATCTGATCCACATATGGAACGTTGTTCTCGGAAGAAGAGGTGAAGAAAGACAATTGATCAACAGCAACAATATTTCCTTCATGTGGAAATTTTAAAACACAAAAGAGAGTGGACGGAACATATCACATGGTGTGAGTCCAACTGCGACCGAGGAGAATATTATAATTGATTTTAGCATCAATGACTTCAACCTCAACATTGACTGTCTTCCCTTTCAAATTAATTGGTAAACTAGCGAGAACCCCTAAGGGTTTTGATTCTCATCCATCAAACGCTTCTAAGGCATTTAATGATGAATTCAGGGCTAGAGAACCAATAAGTTTCCAACAAGAAGATGATATGACACATGTTGATGAACCTTCATTCACAACTTCTCGATGGATGTCGAGACCATTAATAACAACTTGAATAATGAGCACAATCTGATGCGGAAGTCGTGGAATGGAATTCTCTAGATCAAAATCAAGAAGGCTAGTATCGACAGGATCAATCCCACCAATCTCAGATAACAAAGATCTGCACTGTGATGTACAACTCTAAATTACTTCTAAAGTGTACATCGCGGATGGTACCTGAGCCAAATCCTCAACAATATTGTAATGGTGAGCGGCACGGGCATTGGGATTATAAGAAGACTTACAGAGTACATCGTTGGAAGGTGGTCGCACAACGGATTTAGCATTGGGCCTTTAAATTTCAATAGGACTAGTAATAGGCGGAGGAGGAGGACCATCAGTGATCTCCTTCTCTGTGGCCAGACGAGATCCAGTGTAATATTTCGACTGAGTAGCAATAGAAACAACTGCAGAACCGTTCATCATGAACACTTGAGAGCCAAACGGGGCTGAGGACTGAGGTTGCTCTACCATTTGATTCTGCTGAGATGGGAAAGGTTCTTTAAGAACATTTGGAGTTCCCTGAGTGCCTTTGAGAAATCAGCTCTCTTCGGACCATCGAGGACAGTCCTTGGTGAAGTGCTCTTCATCACAAATCAAACAAGGGTTCTTCGGTTTGCATTGAGAACCATCGCCAGCATGAGGTTTCTGAGAATCATGTTTCGGGGTATCGGCTTTGGCCTTACCTTTACCCTTATTTTTACCTTTAGAAGAATTATCCGTAGGATTAGCCTGAACGACATTAAGTTCTGCGGGTTTATGCAATATTCCTAAATTAGCTGCAGCTAATAGGAATATTAATTTTTCCTTGTTTATTTTTGCATTTCATGTTTAATGAATAAATTGTAAAGGAGGGCATGTAAAACTCCTAAAAACCAAGAATAAATCAATGCCTATGTGAACAAAGACATATTTGGGCTATAAAAATAAACTCCCGCAGGTGTGAATGGGTTTAAATCACAAGAATGGGTCATCTTTGACCAAGTCAAACAACACAGTCTAGATGCATTGAACCTCTTTGAGGGACAGTGCAGTTCTAGAAGGAGGATCTAATGTGAAAAGGGTTAAGTGATTCAAGGTGGTTTAGGGTTTAGCAAGACTCCTATCTTATAAAAGGAAGAGGAGGGCAGCAAGGAAAGTTTTTTTGAAGATTATCATTTCTCAAGGAATTGTCTGCTTAGACATCCCTTGTTGGGCATTCTTGTTCAAGAATCCCACCTCCTTCCTTGAGCAGCTCTTGGAAGAGAATTGTTCTAACTTTTCCACTATCAGGCTTGAGCCAAGATTCACCTTACATTTACAACACTGCTCATGTTGAGGGTTGAGCTATCTTGTGAGCTACAGCAAGTGGAGGACTAGATCTGCTCAGATCTAGATGATAGCAGTGGCTCTTCTCAGTGAGTGTGTCTTTTAACCTCCTAGAAGAGTTCATTGGCTTATTGTGCTTTAGATCTACATATTGGCATCAGGAAAAACCATTCTCAGAGGCTATAGTGTTTTTTATCTCCCTAGACAGAGTTATTTGCATATCTACAGCTACAGGGTGTTTTGTCTGCATTTTGGAGGAGAGATCTCTGATGTTGGGATTCTTCCTTTCACTGTGGTGATCCATGGATTGGCCATACAATACATGTATATTTAAGATCTGATTTTTTTTACCAATTTAATATTCAGAAATTTCTGAATCATTCTGCAGATCTACATTCTTAGATCTTAGATTCTACTTCTTGTGCTTCATGTTTTGAGCAAAACCCCAAGGGGAATGTATAGATCATCCTTTCTTGTACACAGATCTGTATTGGATCTAAATTTTTATGTATAGATCTGATTTAGATCTGAAGAATTAATAAACTTCTACTTCATCCATAAAAATAATTCTGTCATGGTTATGCAGTCTTTTATCATGGTTGTAGCACCTCATTTCTAAGGATTTCTCCTATATTGTCTCATTATTTCTTTTGTACAATGTATGATCTATAATATAATTCTGATTTGTTGTCATATATCTGATTCCTAAACCTCCATGTCAGCTTCCTATTGTGCTTCAGTGGATCTACGTTATTTCTGAAGCAATCCTTTGCATAGAGCTACAGCCTCCCTCCCTGGGTGGTTTTAAGCTAGACTAGTTTGTGGGAGATCTGTTTAACCCACCTAGTCTGATTTATTTTTTCTCTCCACTTGGATTTATATCTTAGATGAGCTTATCTAAGGGATGCAGGATCTAAAAACTCATTTCGATGCACAACATTCTCAGAATTGCGTTATTTCAGCAGGCTTGCTGAGCTTCCCCAAAATTGGAATATTATAGTGGTATCAGAGCAGGATCTTTGGCTCAGCCTATGGCTTCAAGCCAAAGTTTTGTATAGCAAGGAGAAAGGTTAGGATGATGAATAATATGAGTTTTCTCTCACTACTTTTTCAGATCCAGTAAGAACCTCTCCAAGGAGGTTGTATAAGAAGAAGAGAGAAGAAGCAGTGAAACTCCCAGGAAGTTTCAAGAACAATAAGATCTTCCAATCAGATCTACAAGATCTATACATGAGGAAAATTTTGAATCCTCATCTCATGGATATGTGAACTCGGGCATATCTCCAAAGCTTCAGCATTCTGTCTGTGATTTCTTCATGAAGAGGAATAAAGGAGGTGTGCCCAAAAAGGATACTCTTAGAGAGTATTTGGAGAAGTATGAAGCTCAATCCAAGGAGTTCAAAGATGACTTGAACTTCCAGTGGTTTTTAAAGATCAAGGAGAGAAAATTCACAAAGGAAGAGCAGCATGGTAAGGGTAGATTCTATTTATCTATCTTTCATGGATCACCTAAATGTCCAGTCAGGGTTTGGGTGGAGGAGCTAGATAACTTTGTGCAACAACATCAAGTTTCAGAGATTGAAGTCGTCAAATCAGCAACGCTGCATTTTGAAGGTAAAGCATATGCTTGGTGGTTGTTTGAGTATTTTTCCTTGAATAATTCCAATACACCTACTTATTCAAGGTTTATTGCAAAGTTGATAGAAAGGTTTGATGAAGCTCCATGTGTAACATCTTCTGTTGACACTATCAAACCACATCAGATGAATCTTTTGCATGAGTTGGAAGGGTCTATGAATCCGAATCCATTTCTAAAGACCATGGAAGAAGGTGTAAGTTTGTTTGATGCCTTACCAAGGGCAAGATCTCCATTGAGTGAAGGGTCTTCTTCTCAAGAGGAAAGCATGAAGGTTTCTCCTTCAATAGATGACCAAGTTCTAAGGTCTCTTATTAATGATGAGACAATCTCAACTATTGAAGAGGGAGAGAAGACAGAAGATGATAATGCAGTCACAAAAAAGGCACCTCAAGCACCTCATGAAGATGAAGTTGGAGCACTTGCTCCAAGAGAAGAAACTCTTGCACTCTTGCAAGGAGTTCCGCAAGGTCTCACACATAGATCTCTTGGCATAACACATGAGCAGCATGTACCATCATTGTCAAATGATGAGATCTTGGAGATAGAAGCAGGAAAAGAGGAGGAAGGGAATCACAATGAGAAGATCATGGATCCTTCTTTGTTTCAAAGTTTGGAAGCACAAAGAAGGAAAAAGGACCTATACATTAAAGGTAGGGGAAAATATTTCTACCTACATCCACATTCTACTCTATGCCTTGACACCTCTTTGCAAGGAGGTACTTTACCTAGAGCACCTCTTGATAGGAGGAAATCTAAAGTATTATCTCAACTATGGGTAGCATATGCATACTTGGCTAAGGAGGGAGCCTTGGGAGAAGCTAGCATAGCACAGAGAGTCTCTCATGAATTTAGAAGAGAAATGAGCAATTTCCTAAAAGGGGCATTGTTAACTCCCACCCAAATATCTACGCTGAGAGAAGAGAAATCAGAGATCTATGATGGCATGAGCATGAGGACACATGGAAACTCCATATCTTTGGGGCAGCCCATGATATTTTCATTCACAAAGAATATTTCTGAAGATGGCAAGGGGATCGTAACCCTCTTGTATATATGGGCCAAAATGAGGAAGTTTTGGAAGACAAGGAATTTTCGAGGGGAAGTTGATTTCCATATGCTTCAATCTTGTCTTGAGCAAGATCAGTTGCAAATGGGGTATAAAAAGGGAGATTATGATGCTCCAACATGTGATTTTGATATCAAGGATGTCAAATATAGGAGTCAAGAGAAGACAGGGGCTGCATTTTAGACCTCTACAACGTTGTCAATCTTGGAGAGCTTGGATCCTTATTGGGATTCCCAACTCATGATGGAATACTCCAAGGGCCTTTTCACATGGGGGGTTCTTGATGGGGAATTAAAGGATGAAAGGTTCAAGGTGGTTGATGGAGTCATCTATTTCTATAATCTCATTCTGTTGGCTTGTGACTCCAAGCTCAAGGCGAGATTACTAGATGCCACCTATGAGATCCTTCTTTCCATACCCACTGGTTTCATTAGAGCATATCATACTCTCTTGGGTGGATTCATATGGGAAGGTTTCAAAGAAGAGGTGCACTCTCATATGCAGATGTGCATGGACTACTTGGTAGAGGAGGAGGGACATATCTCTTGGGAAGAGCCATCATTCACATCTCCTTACCCATTGAGTGTGAGAGGGAACTCATCCATGAGTTACCCCACTAATGTAAAACAAGTATATAGAGAGGCTTGTTTTTCTGAGCATTATAATGTATCTCCTATATGATTATATTTTTATAACACTCGTTTGTAGAACATTTCTCCAAAAGGGGGCATTATGTATGAGAGGTTTCATGGGATACTCAAGGCCATGAACTATGTTGATGCAGGTCATTCCTTGGAGGATCTTGGCAAGCTATTATACTCTTCATGGTGTGATTCTTTTACACCAACTATGATGCATTTTCTCCAAGCATTCAGAAGGGATGAGGCAACAAACAAGTGTTGGGGAAGGCACTTGTCATATCCTATTATATGGCAGTTAAGGATAAAACTGCGCTGGTTGCACATGAGGGAACATCTTCCTTCTCATTTATCATACATGGCAGCTAGCATGATTCTAATAATGATCCCACAAGCTGTAAATGTCCTTATCTTTGTTGGGGGCATAGTTAGAAGGGAGGCACACTTGTTGGATGTGCCCTTGGGGAAAGGAGTTCTCCATTATTTTTGCATTGCATGCTTCAATGGGAGCATGAGATTTTGTATGGCCACTATGATAGATCACTTGTCTCTTTGTAGAGTGAGACATATGTTTGTTGGTGACATGCCTCTCATATGTATTGGAGAGGAGTTTTTCTATGAATTGCCAAGATGGGAGGTGATCAACCTCATTTGGATGATAGCATGGAGATGGGAGTATTTCATGAATCATGAAAATCCCCATGATTTTCATCAGTTATATCTTGAGGAGGCCATGGAGCATCAAGAGGGTTTCCAAAAAAACCTTCCATTCTTTCATGATGAGATCCATTAGGTTCACTCACCAAGGGCCAACTTGCACATTGAGGAGGGGACAAAACTATTGCAGAAAATTCAGAGCAATGGAGGAGACTAATTGATGAGGAGGCCACAAGAGAATAAGGGGAGATTTTGAAGCACCCTTGTAGTTTCTTAAGGACAAGAAACATTCGGGGGGGGAAGACTGTAATATTCCTGAATTAGATACAACTAATAGGAATATTAATTTTGCCTTGTTTATTTTTTCATTTCATGTTTAATGAATAGATTATAAAGGAGGACATGTAAAACTCCTGAAAGCCAAGAATAAATCAATGCCTATGTGAACAACGACATATCTGGGCTATACAAATAAACTCCTGCAGGTGTGAATGGGTTTAAATCACAAGAATGGGTCATCTTTGACCAAGTCAAATAGCATATTCTAGATGCATTGAACCTCTTTGAGGGACAACATAGTTCTAGAAGGAGGATCTAATGTGAAAAGGGTTAAATGATTCAAGGTGGTTTAGGGTTTAGCAAGACTCCTATCTTATAAAAGGAAGAGGAGGGCAACAAGGAAAGGGTTGTTGAAGATTATTATTTCTCAAGGAATTGTCTACTTAAATATCCCTTGTTGGGAATTCTTGTTCAAGAATCCCACCTCCTTCCTTAAGAAGCTCTTGTAGGAGAATCGTTCTAACTTTTCCACTATCAAGCTTGGGCCAAGCTTCACCTTACATTTACAGCGCTGCTCATGTTGAGGGTTGAGCTGTCTTGTGAGTTGCAGCAAGTGGAGGACTAAATCTGCTCAGATCTAGCTGATAGCAGTGGATCTTCTCAGTGAGTGTGTCTTTTAACCTCCTGGAAGAGTTCATTGGCTGATTTTTCCTCAGATTTACATCTTGGCATTAGGCCAAACCATTCTCATAGGCTATAGTGTTGTTTATCTCCCTAGACAATGTTATTTTCATATCTACAAATACAGGGTGTTTTGCCTGCATTTTGGAGGAGAGATCTCCGATGTTGGGATTCTTCCTTTCACTGTGGTGATGCATGGACTAGCCATCCAATCCATTTATATTTCAGATCTGATTTTCTATACCAATTTAATATTCAGAAATTTTTGAATCATTCTGTAGATCTGCATTCTTAGATCTCAGATGTACTTCTGGTGCTTCATGTTTTGAGCAAAACCACAAGGGGAATGTATAGATCAGCATTTCTTGTACACATATCTGTATCAGATCTAAATTTTTATGTACATATCTGATCTAGATATGTAAAATTAATAAAATACTTCTTCATCCCTAAAAATAATGCTGTCAGAGTTATGCAGTCTTTTATCATGGTTGTAGCACCTCATTTCTGAGGATTTCTCCTGTATTGTCTCATTCTTTCTTTTGTACAATGTATGATCTATAATATACTTCTGATTTGATTTCATATATCTGATTTATTAACCTCCATGTCAGATTCCTATTTTTCTTCAGTGGATTTGCATTATATCTAAAGCAATCCTTGGCATAGTGCTACAGCCTCCCTCCTTGGGTGGTTTTTAGCTAGACTAGTTTGTGGGAGATATTTTTAACCCACCTAGTCTGATTTTTTTTTATCTCCACTTGGATTTAGATCTTATATGAGCTGATATAATGGATCCAGGAGTTGAAAACTCATTTCCATGCACAAAATTCTCAGAATTGCGTTATTTCAGCAGGCTTGTTGAGCTGCCCCAAAATTGGAATATTACAGTTTACCAGAATTCGAAGTAGAATAAGAAGAAAAAGTATTAGAAGAAGCAGAATTTGGCTTCCCAGAGTTTGAAGATGAAGACTTCTGAGAAGTCTGAGACACAGAACCAATAGTACCATCGAAGGATGGAGTCACTGGTGGTTTAGAAGTTCCAGGTCGGGGAGCATCAGGCAAGATATCATATAATGCACCAGATTGAGAGTACACAAGATCAAGGTACTGGGTGTAACCAATGGCTTGTTCCTCGGTTACACAAGCCCCCATGGCAATGTCTTTGGAAATCTTATTGACAAAGGAGGTGCTGAACCAATGAGTTAGAAGCTGATCAGGAATTTCAAATCTGATCATGCGACGACGACGTCACCACACTTGAATATGATCCAAGATACGAGTAGCTTGGTCTTGTTTCAAGGAAGTGAGGAGGTGCATCCCAGTCTCATAGTAGACTGGTAACTTGAAGTGTGTAAGAAATTCCATGGCTAAAGAATTGAAATCTTGGAAGACGACACAAGATAGCTCAATGTACCACTTTGTAGCGGCACTAGTAAGAGTTCGCTGGAAAATATGAAGTCTAATAGAATCATCAACCCAAGAGTTAGAGGAACACCACAAGTGGTAAGTCATAACATTCACTTGGGGGTATTCACCAGACTTTCCCTCGAATTTAGGACAAACAACAGGAATCTTAGTCGGCACCGGAGGCCAATACAGGTTATGAATAATGGGATCATTCGTTAACTTTGGCACATCAGGTAATTCCAACATAGCAAGAAATGGTAATTTAGTGTTGAAATTCATCGAAGGCCTTTGATAAGGACCAACATGTACATTCCACCCAGTCCAAGTAGGATTTTGTCCCCATACATTCTGTCCCGGAGGATTTGGATCATAGGGATTAGAAGCAGGATAATTCGGTGGATACTGGAGTTGAGGACTAGGATATTGAGTCAAAGTAGACCATTGAGGTCCTTGCTGAGCAACATATGGATTCTACTGTGGAATGTAAGCATGGCTTTTAGGTTGATGATATACAGGTTGATTTTGAGGGTAAGGGACCTAGGGCGCACTATATACTGGTTGATATGAACCTTGAGGGTAGTAAGTGCCTTGTGGTTGAGCAGGTAGACCCAGCTGAGAAGGTTGAGTAGGCTGTTGAGCGGGTAAACCTTGCTGACTATAAATAGGTAGAATGGGCTACTGAAATGATGGAACCAGCTGAGGAGTAGGTTGAATCAGTTGCTGAGCGGGTTGAATCGAATACTGAGGGCCACTGGGTTGGCCTTGTGGGAAAGGTTGACCTGATGGTTGTGATGGACCAAGTTGGCCTTGATAACCAGGTTGACCCGGAGAAGGACTGTAGGGTTGTCTTGGTTGCACAAAATTTTGGCCATACTGAACATGTGGCTGCAGTTGTGGTGCAACAGGTTGTCCTTGTGGTGGGTAGATTTGTCCTCGATGAGAATAAGATAGTCCTAGTTGATTTGGAGGTTGACTAAACATATCGGAGGGTTTTCCACGTTAGAATAAAGGTTGACCTTGTGAAGGTTGGAATTTTGGACCATATGGTTTTCCCTGTGGACCAGAGGCAGGGCCCTGCTGAGCTAAAGGTTTTCCTGATGAGGGTTGTCCTCGCAAGCCAGAGGATTGCACAGGTAAGGTAGGTTCAAAACGAGAAACAATGTGATAAGGATCAGTAGGAGGCAAATAGACTAGATTAAAATGCCCATCATAATGGTGCAGATATACATATATGGGATTACCAACCGCATCATAGTGACGGAATCAAAGATTTTTAGGAGCTTAGAACGGCTAAGAACCCTGAGAACTCTACTGCTGAACAGGCAACAGATATTCCCCAAAAGTAAGACTGCCGGGAATTGTAGGAGTAGTGTAAATTCACTATAAGCAGGCGTGGCCTCCATTGAGGGAGCATAACATTGGTGAATATCCAACATTTTCTCGTCAAACACATAGGGTAGAAACCATAGGTGTGGTAGAGGTAGATGGGGTTTCCATGGCACGAGTTTCTGATCTACTCGAGCCAGGATTAACAGACCACGTAGGATTGAGAAAAATATACTTGCGAGTGTGAAAAGATCCTGATGACTGATGGGTAACAACTGGTGTGGATGAAGCCACACAGACCGTTGGTTGGACTGGAATAGATGTAACAGTAACCAAAAAACTAGGTGTCGAAGGCGATATTCCTAACGAAAGTAGGACTGAACTCGGAGGAGGAGTTACTGTACTAGATTGCACAATGGAGGCAACACCAGACATAATCTAACTCAAGTACCTATATCCAAGCGAAAGTGACACCGATGTTGGAGAAGACTAGGTATAAACATGAGGGACATCTTCCGAAAAAAGCTAATATTCTTTGGTAGAAACATACATTCCTTCACTACCAATAGGACTAGATGAATCCATGTCTCTTTGCCGTAAGGTCTTCAAAAAGACTACGGTGACTAAGAGGCATAGCAGCAAAAAAATGGTGAACTCGACGTAAGAGGAGGAAAATCTCCTTCTTCCCCAAAACCAGACCAAGCACCAGAAGGAGGCCAATTGAATTCAACTGGTCGTTCAAGAGGAGATCGAGTAGCAAGAGGCAAGACAGACAGGAGAATACGTTGTGAAATCTTGGTAGACCCAGTGGATTGAGGGGTTTCAAAAGAAACATCTGGGAAATAACTACCACTAGGAGGCAGTGAGGATGACGAAACTAGTAGTTCCACCACTATGGCTGTATATCAAAACGGAAAGGAAAAAAGAGAACCAATCGAGGACTCCAAGATCAAACCAAGGAAAAATAACAAGAAAATTAATAAAACTTTAACGGACGTGTGATCATAGGTGATTAATTTTATGACACTGAAACCATATTTTGTTGTTTCATTTTTAAAGAGTCTAGAAACAGGCCAAAGATGAATCTAGTCACTTTCAATTTTAAACGAGCAGGAAAGGACAAGTGCTCGACGATCTCTTCTCTTTTTAAAGAGTCATGAAAAGATCAAAATGACTACTCTGGAATGCTAAGCAAGAGGGTATACTAGGTTTCCATGAACTGCCATATACACCTTCCTGATCAAATGAAACAGAAATGACCAAGGACTTAACATACGTGCAGGTAGTCTCCCCAAATGCTATGTTCAGTGTATCACGGTTACAAGGTGGCAGACTCAGCTTCCTATGGATAAAAGGATTGCAACCTAGAGGGGTCTCCCTTTATATACTGGATGGTATGGGGAGCACAAGTCCGTACTAGCTCTGTATGACAGCTACTAGGTTTTAAGACGCCGGAACATGTCTCTAGCCTAGACCACTAAAAATATTTCGTTAGGTTTCAATGCTTCCTTAGGTTAATTAAATAAATTTTAAAAGTGATCTTGGATTATGTTTCAATTTTAAGGTCCTATTGATTTTGAATCTCAAAATTCCTAAATGCAATCTATATGCAAATGAACATCACTTCCGATTCAATGAATTTTAATTACGAGAAGGATAGAGATCTTTCAAACAAAATAAAATAATTAAAGTATGCAAAGAAATCCACTAATGTATCTAACACAATCTAACGAAAGTGAAACTCTTTCCTAGATAACCAGATGCTAGTTATGCAAAAGAGTATTTCACTTTCAATGCAAATAAATAATGCAAAATATTTGTTTTTTTCAATGAAAAGATGCACATGATGCACTAATTACATGTAAAACGAAAACAAACACTAGCTTAAGTGTTGCGTAGGAATCAAAATTGAATGACTCAATAAAACGCAAAACAAACATAAGAAAGAACTCAAACTAATGTCGCAATCTTTCAAACCAAGAGAAAGTTTTCAAAATTATCCAAAACAAGCAATGTAATCGATTCTTGGAGCAATAAGGAGAAGAATCAATCGAAAAATGAAATGATCATTCAACCAAAGGAATCAAGAAAACTTAGTGCAATCAACCCTAGAATGAGACTGACAACAATCAAACCAACTGGATTTTCGAATAGAAGGCTCAGTGCACTAGGACACCTAGAAACCCTAAGGCCTCAACTGACACTGATAATAATATGGACAAATGACTGAGAAAATCAAGTCGATGGTAATCAAAACAATCCCAAAGGCATAATTACACATAAAAAATAACCCATAAGCAAGCACAATTGACCAAAAGACTCATTAAGGAGGTCAAATGAAACCCTACAGGGGTTAGCGCAACTGTAAGGCTATAGTCCTTGCCATATAGGGGTTGACATGAAAACCTGCACCAATTGGTGCGATTGTTCAAAGGAAAAGCGCGCCAAGCCAGATAAATATGGGAAAAAGAGGAAAAACCAAAACCTAATGAGAAAAGGTCAATCTTGACACTTTGGAACTAAACAGAGGATGGAAAAAAAGCAAGAAAACTAGAAAAATATAGATAACTAAATCAATAATTGAAACTGACCCAATAAGATGAAATGACAAACTCGCAATGATCCCCAATGGAGTTGCCAATTTGTTAAGCAGGTAGATCATCTCTACGGACAGAGACAATCCCTCTAGCCCTAGAGTGGGTCTAGAAACAAAGATACATGCTAAAGTGTTGATTCCTAATTATTGAATGAAAGAGGACACAATAGATCGACCTACCCGGAGTCCAACGTTATCGTCGTTGCTATGGTCAAGGTGGCCTCTCACTCCTGCCTCGGCAAGTCACAATCCTTTCGCAGTCATGCTCGGATACTTGCACATAGAACAAGAAACAAGAACAACATAAAACATAATAACATTTCATTCATAACTATTAGCCAGTCAAAGAGGGCTAAACATACTACATTAAACAAATACCGTAACACAAAAGTGGAACCAAACAGTAGTCATGTATATAAATTAATAGAAGGAAGAGTTACAACCAATGCTTTGACGTCGCAGCCTCCTCCATCTGGGTTCAGCCGAAGTGCATCTCAGATGCTCATCAAGGAATTCATACAAGTTGAAGGCATGGACTCAAGCTCTCTCAAAATTCATGGACTCAAGCTTTTTCAACATAATTCCTTCTTATTTTATCTTCTCTAGTAATTCAACTATAATATGTTTAATTATCCAAGTTCAGATAGCTTTTTCTAAGATAGATAGCTTCTTTTATAGAGGAAAAGGAGGAGGTTAGGATCCCTACAAAGGTGGGAGGGAGGCCTATCCTTTAGGGAGTTCCCATAAGAGGTGGAAACCATAAACATAAAGGAGGGAGTCCATGGTTTTTCAGTTCAACCACTCCCAATGACTCATCCTCGAGGTGGTCCGAGTGGAATCTCTACCTCTATTTTTAAAAAACATTCCATAAATAGCTTGGCACGGGTGGAAAACTGGGACAGAGCACCATCTGACATGGG
This sequence comes from Pinus albicaulis, assembly GCA_034641835.2. NCBI lineage: Eukaryota > Viridiplantae > Streptophyta > Pinopsida > Pinales > Pinaceae > Pinus > Pinus albicaulis. The sequence continues at coordinate 149,908,102 of CM076580.1, forward strand.
GCCCAGTGTTAATCTTCCTCTTCGTTGCAAGGGCATAACTGATTACCTTCGCCAAGGCAAAAACAAGGGTTTTTGAGTCTCTACTTAGGGAATTGTCAATATAAGGAATATTACTCTCATGTAAAGGGATACAATGATGATCATTGCAAGGCATGACACTGATTATTGATCATGGAAATGACCCTCCAATGGGTGAGATGGGGATTGCAGGGACAGTGAAAAAATGTTGTATAACACTGGTCCAAGTACTTCAACCACACCCCTCCACACATCCACTATTCAAAACACTCCATTTCATCCCATATTCCCTCTCATAAACCCTCCTCTTGTAAATCTTCCATTTTCTCCCATCATGGCTGCATGGTATGCCCCCCTAGTGTTACCCCAACCTCTGGTTCCTTTTCCAAATGATTGCCAATCCAAGATCCCTTTTCACAGGAACTAACTCAATCACTACCCAACAACATGTAGGTAGAATGAATGATTCCTTTGACTATATGGAATTGGAAGAAGAAACCATCAAAATGAGGATATTTTCACAAATATTAGGAGGAGAAGCTAAGAAATAGTTTAAAAACTTAACTCCCAACAACATCAATGATCTCCCGTCCCTCTACCAAACTTTCATAAAAAAGTGGGAAATTAAGAAAACCCCCCTCCAAATTCTTTCAGAATATAAAAATCTTAAGAGGAATGCAGGAGAAAGTGTACAAGATTATTGTACTAGGTTCAACAGTTTGTACAATGCCCTCCCACCTCATATGAAACCCCCACAAGGCCTAGCACTAGTAAAATTTCCAGAAGGCTTTGGTCCGGATATGACATTCCAATTGAGGGAGAGAGACCCCACAACCTTAGAAGAAATGCAAAGGGGAGCTATTAGTGCAGAATCCAACCTCATTGAAAAGAGAGCAAGGATGAGGTTAGAACAAAGAGTCACTTACAAAGATGAAACCATGACCTCAACCTCCTCATCCGATGCAAAAATAGACAGCTTAGTTAGGGCCATGGAGAGAATGATGGAAAGGATAAACTTAATTAAGAGAGAACCTCCTAGGGAGAACCTAGAAAATCCCCAAAACAGAAATAGGAATCCAAATTTCAGAAGATGAAGAAGAAATAGAGAGAGAAATATTGGAAGAAAATCATGTGAATCTGATAAGATCTGACAGTGAGGGTGATGTTTTTCTCACTGAAGAAGAACAAGAATTATTTTCCTTCGACCAAACTGTAATTAACCATGAGGATTCTGAAGATTACTAATTAGGATTTGAAAATGCCGTAATGGAGGTCCATAGGCAACATGACCTTAGGAGAAAAAAGAATTAGGAGAATTCCAAGAATAATAACACAAAAACTGTTGTTAGGAAAAACTCAGAAAATCTTCCTAAAAAGACAACAAACAGTACCAACACTATGGCTAAGAAATATGATCTGAATAAAGACAAAACCATCCATCCAAGTGTTGATCCAAGTTGCCCTAGTACTTCCACTAGTGGCCCTGGAAAATCTATTCAAAATGACAGTCCTAATAAAATTTAGCAAATCAAAACTTCTGAAAAGACTATGTATGAAAAAACAGAAGTAAATATGTCAAAAACATTATCACCTTTTAGCTCTGAGGGAGAAATTGCCAAGATCAAAATTAGCATACCCCTTGTTCAAAGCTTTGAATATAGGAAATGATATCGATACCTTAAACTTGACTGATGACAAACCAAAACTATTATTTGGTCCTGAAGTAGAAGGAAAATATCAAGAAGGAGTTGTCCCTCCATTCTATGTCAGCCTGAACATACATGATAAAATCTTGCACAATGCCATGCTAGACTCTGGTGCCTCTCACAATCTCATGCCAAAAGTGGTGATGGAGAGATTAGGCCTAGAAATTACTAAACCTTACAAATACCTATATTCTTTTGATTTAAGAAGAGTAAAATTTCTGGGTCTAATGAAGGATTTATGTGTCAATCTGGCACAAATCCCTGCTAACGGTCTAGTCATGGACATAGTAGTTGTTGACATTCCCCCAAAGTATGGCATGCTTTTATCCAGATCATGGGGAGCCAAACTTCAAGGGAGCCTTCAAATGGATATGTCTTATGCTACCATCCCGATATTTAACCAAACATGTATATTATACCGGGAATCTCATATGAAATATATGGTAAGCAACCTGGATAGGCCAAACAACACTCCTATTTATTCCATTCATTCGGACCTTGATTCATTTATATTGTTCAATGAAGATGAAACCATGGAATAAGAAAAGGAAAATGAGAAAGAGTTAAGCCCACTAGAATAGTCAAATCTGTCCTCAAATGAAGAACATAACAGCTCAAACTTTAACATCCTTGAACAGCAACATGACAGTGAATATGAGACAGAAACACTTTGGAACATGAGCTTTGATGGCTCTTGTGGCAAATCTGGTTCTGGAGCTGGTGTATGGATACATAATACAAACAAATGACATTCCTACAAACTTGATTTCCAATGCACTAATAACATTGCAGAATATGAAGCCCTCCTCCTTGGCTTACATTTGCTTAAAAACCTAGGAGCCAAGAAAATATCAGTCCAAGGAAATTCAGAGCTGAACATTAGGCAAATAAAAGGAGAGTATTCAGCTAAAAATCTAAGATTAAGAGAATATATGAATGCTTCCCTAGACCTCCTGAAAACCATTGAGAAATATGAACTCACTTTGATCCCTAGAGCTCAAAATAGCCTTGCAAATGAGCTTGCCTTTGTTGCCAACAATTTCCAAATACCCCATGTAAATGAAAAATTCACTGTCAAAGTAAAAAATCAGCCTACAGTGCCTGAAAATGAAAACTATTGGCAAGTGTTTAAGGGTGATAAACACATTGAATATTTTCTACAATCTAAAAATGATTTTGTTGTACCAACACCTAGCTCAAGCCATGAAAAATATTGTTTTGCTGAAAAACAAACCCACAAAACAGAGTTGTCCTCTATTGCTGATATAAACCAGTTTGAACATCTTTATAAGGAAAAATTACATGACAATATACACCAAAAGGACCTTGAGGTTTTACAATGTAAAGATGATAATATACCAAGGGGCCTTACACCATTAGAGGAGCTTTTTGATTTCAATGATGTAGCTAAAAAACCAAATATGGAGCCTACAAAAACTAATGTAGAATAATATAGCATAGGCAACATGATGGAAGCCAAAATGATCAAGCTATTTAGCACTCTTCCTCCTCACATAAAACAGGAATATATTGAGCTTTTCAAAGAGTTTGGAGATGTGTTTGCATGGGGGTACAAAGACCTTAAATCATATGATACCATCATTTTTCAACATAAAATTCCTATTAAAGAAAATAAAAAACCTTTCAAACAAAAACTAAGAAGGATAAACCCTATTTTACTACCTTTAGTTGAGAAAGAGATTAAAAAGATGTATGATGCTGGGATCATAGTTCCCCTTAGATACTCAGAGTAGGTTTCCGACCTGGTATCAGTTAGGAAGAAGACCAGGGAGATTAGACTTTGCATTGACTTTAGAAATATGAACAAGGCCTCCCTGAAAGATAATTAACCCTTGCCTAAGATGGATCACATACTTAAAAAGGTGGTTGGATCTAAGAGAATATCGCTACTTGATGGTTTTTCTAGTTACAACCAAGTGCTAGTACTCCCAAGTGATCAACACAAAACTGCCTTCACCACACCTTGGGGTACATTCATTTATGTAAAAATTTCATTTTGTTTGCTGAATGCAGGGGCCACATTCCAAAGGGCCATGGACATAGATTTTTCAGAAGACATAGGCTACTTTATAATCATTTACCTTGATGACATCATTTTTTTCTCTAAAACTGATAAAGAGCACTTAGTCCATTTGAGAATTTTTTTTTGAGAAATATAGGAAATATGGCCTGTCTTTGAATCCCAAAAAAACACTTTTCGGTCTCCAGGAAGGAAAAATTTTAGGCCACATAATCTCTGAAGAAGGAATCAAAGTAGACCCCAAAAGGATTGAAGGCATATTGTAAATCAGCCATCCCAATATCAAGGAATTGCAATCTCTCATTGGGAAGATCAACTTTTTGAGAAGGTTCATCCCCAACCTTGCTGAACTTTTGAAAAATATTACAAACATGCTCAAAAATGAGATATGAGTGAAATGGAATTTAAAGGCCAAACAGTGATTTGAACTAGTAAAACAAGCTCTTACTCAAACACCAGTTCTTATCAATCTCGATTTTACGAAGGATTTCTACATTTTTCTCATTTGCATCTAAACACACCATTGCTGCAGTGTTGTTGCAAAAGAATACCATGGGGCAAGAATAGCCCATAGCCTTTTTCAATAAAGAATTAAGGGATGCTCCACTAAAGTATAACATTATGGAGAAACAAGCCTTAGCCTTGATAAAAGTATTGAAATATTTCTGAGTCTACATTTTGCACTCTCATATCATTGCTTTTGTCCCACATATAGTTGTCAAGGATATTCTAAATCAAGACCCTAATGATAAAATGGGAAATGGATTTCTATTATATTAGAGTATGATTTAGAAATCAGACCCACCAAGCTGGTTAAAGGACAAGGACTTGCAAAACTTATGGCCAAATCAAATTTCCAAGCATTAGATATGAATATAGTTGATGTTTTAGAAGAACAGGAAGAATTCATTGCTCCATACATTGAAGAAATATTTCTGAATTTAGCTTCGTATGCTGATATCATATATGTGCTTCTTTATATCAATACTCCTCCTTCTTTATCAAAGACAAAAGCTAGATTCTTGAAACAAAAAGCTTTAAAATTCTGCATTTTAGATGGAGTTTTATATTGGAAAAATTATGTTGGCATATTACTTAAAAGTTTTCTTGAGAATGATGCAGGAAAAATCATGCATGAGCTGCATGAGGGAGAGTGTGGAGGTCACCTTTACTGGAAAACCATAGCAAACAAGATTCTTAGAGTTGGATATTATTGGCCCACCCTTTTTCCTGACACTCAAAAACTATTCATGACTTGTCATAAGTGCCAATTTTTTTTATGGCAAGAGAAAACTCCTACCTTTACGTTTGCATCCCATCAGTATTGAGGCTCCTTTTCAACAAATGGGTTTGGACTTTATTGGAGAAATTCACCCAACCTCATATTCCCAGCATAAGTGGATCCTTACTGCCACTGATTATCTCACCAAATGGATAGAGGCTATCCCTTCTAGGAATGCTATTGACTCAGTCATTATCAAATTCCTTGAGACCAATATCTTATCCTGATTTGGTTGTCCTAGAAATATCATTACAGATAATGTTGCTACCTTTAAATCCAAAAGAATGATTGAATTTTGCTATAAACATCATATCACATTAGGGCACTCCACAACTTAATACCCCTAATGTAATGGGCTAGTTGAATCCTCCAACAAAATTCTGATCAACATTATCAAGAACTGCTGGAATAGAATAAAAAATCATGGCACAGTAAGCTAGTTCATGCATTATGGGCTGATAGACTAACCACAAAGAAATCAATTAGTATGTCTCCCTATCAGTTGGTATATGGCATGGATGCAGTCTTCCCAACATCCTTGGGAGTTCCAGTCATGAAAATCCTCCAAGAAGTACAATCAGAATAAAATGACATGCAGAGAAGGCTGAACCAAACCATTCATTTACAGTAGTCAAGAGAGGAAGTTTACAAAAGAACACAAGAAGTACAAGAAAATATTTGACAGAAGAACTAAATAAAACAATTTCCACATTGGAGACACAGTGCTAAAATGGGATTCCAGGAGGGAGGACAAAGGTAAACATGGTAAATTTGAGAATTTATGGAAAGGTCCTTATCTCATTCAGTTATTTAGAGGTCATAATGCTTTCTTTTTACAAGGTCTAAATGGAGAAGAGCTATTTGGAGGTCCAGTCAATGGGAAGATGCTCAAACACTATTTTTTTCAAGAGTCCTAGCTTCAAATTTTTCATTAATTATACATAAAACTGCATGATAAGAGACCATAAATACAAAAAATTCAAAAAAAAAGGAAAAAAGGAAAAGAAGGAAGATTTGAAAAGAGGTGCAGCCCCATACCCAAAAAAACAGCACTGCTGAAAGTGTACAATCTTAAATGCCACTACTGGTCCAAAAAGAAGATCTTGTTTAGTCATCTAGCATAATCATGACTGAACATGTTTTAAATTTATGTTGATAAGTTAGTGTAAAAATGATTGTCAAAGTTATTCAAGCTCGACTTATCAGAAAATATAGATTAGGAATGAAAGATATCAATTCCACATGCGCAAAACTGAACCAAAGAGAAAGATGAGGATGCATAGCAAATGATAAATCACAGCCCTTATTTTTCTAAGTTACTATTTCTACAAAAATAATTTGTGTACAGCTTGTTCCAATGCCACAAACCATGGTAAGTTAGATTGCCTAATCCTGATTTGAACCATGCTTTCAATTTCATGTCAATAATTTAGAGAATCAAGTCTGCCAAACAGCTTAACGTTAGCAGTCAAATAGTCTAGGTAGAGGATAAAAGAGTTCACTAACATAATCTGAACTCTTGGAAGAAATAAGGATAGAAGTAGATAGTTTGTTTTTTTTTTCAAAATAAAATAATGTCAAGATTTTTCCAATTCAAATGCACTCAAAGAATAAAAAATGTTAGGCCAAGTAGGTTGGGTAGGTAGAAATAAAGTTGAAGTAATCATGTTTTCCAGATTATTGAGATCACAACTTCAAAGAAACATTAGCAAATGAAAAGAAGGAAAAATATGTCCAATGGAAAAGGCACTGGTCTTCATAAACTCAGAGATTTGATATCTGAAAGTTCTTGACACCTTAAGTAAGGGATCTGCCCTCCCCAAGTGGAGCCACTGTTCGTCATCAATAATTTTTTTTTATTCTGGAGATGACTAAGTTATGGTCATAGATTTCTAAAAACAAAATTTGTGAAATGTTGTATGTTTTAGAAATCTCACTGCCTTCATTATCCTAAATCAAAATTTTTCACTATATTTTTCCCTCTCTACCTTCTAAAGTTCACCTTATTGATCCAAAAGGACTTCATTTTTGGGCCTACTGATCTCATTTTTCACTCCCCCTACCCCCTCTCTAATTTACTCCTTTTTTCCTCTAAAAAACCCATTTTTCCCTTCATAAAGGGCACCCCTATTCCTCATTTTCCTTTGAATTTATTAAACAATGTAAAAGTCCCCTTTTACATTGTTTAAAGCCAAAACATAAGCCCATCGCGTCTATTTATTTTATATATAAAAACTCTATTTTTATGTTATAGGCCCGACCTTATGATATATAGGCCTAAGCCCCTTTTCCTCAAGCCCTAGCCCCCTTTCAATCATAAAACCACTACTTTTCCTATCCATTAGCCCCTTCCTCTATATAATTCCACTTCTGCCCTTTCTATTTTACAAACCCCCCCTAAACCTTATAAAAAGGCCTCATAAACCCTTATTATATCAAAATCTGGGCCTTGCTCTCCACCATACCTAGCGCCCATTCAAACTTTATAAATTAATGCATTTTCGTTAAATTATTAAAGCACTTCGGGCCCATCCTCCATCAAACCCAAAAACCCAATGTAAATACGCCATTTTTCCTCCACTCACGCGATTTGACCACCTGCTCGCCACCTCCAAAATGCATGACGACCGTCAATCTCTCACCCCAAGATCCGACGATGCCTGACACATATCACATATATAATTGTGCCAGGGTTAACGTCCTATGACCCATGCGAAATGGGTGTTTTTTTCCCTACCACGCATCAAGCTTTAGAACATATCCCATGCCTCCTCCTAAAAACCACTTACCACTCTTCATCCATGCGATAAACCATTTCCGGTTTTTTGGAACCACTTATCCCTCTGCACCATTTTTCAAACCCTTCCGCCTTTGTTCAAACTTTTGCCTAGTTCTGCCTTTGTAACCCTGCCTCCCAAGCCATTTCCTCCTCTACAAACCCTTCCGATAAGCTCAAAACCACAGAAAAATGCAGTCAACACCCTCCCTATAGATTTTCAAACTAACAAGTTGTTTTTGTGTGTAGGTTTAATGGAGGAATGCCTAAAAAGCATTCCAACGGTCCAAAAACGACCAAATCAACCTCTGGGTGACGATCCAGGAGTTTTATTTGAATCATAAAGTAGCCAGAGGTCTTATGTCAAGACAAAACATCAATGAAACATGATCATCAATGGTCGAGTAATCCTCCTACCATGATAGAAAGCATTCCCTGCATGCATCAAAGAAGTACAATCAGAGGGACAGTGAAGAAAAGAATACTAAAGGATTACAGGGCTAATCACTAATCAAAAGCACAAAAACAGAAGATTAGTCAACTAAAGCAGAGGTCAAAGGATAAAGGAAAACAATTAAAAGGTTAAATGATAAAGACAAAAGATCAAAAGGATTAATCAAAGGGATTAATGAATTGGAAGAGTTAAAATAGATTAAAGAGAAACATAATATAAACATATAGTCAAAAGCTTAAAGACAAAGTTTAAAGGCCTTAAAAACAAAGATTAAAGACAAACATGAGGTAGATTAACCCAAAGCAGATTCAAATTAACTGCACCTACAGGTAGTTACTTCTTTCAAAGATATTTTCCACCTAATGCTTTGTTTCCTTCAATAAAGCATTAAACAATTATTGCACTCAGTCAGAGATATTTTGTATCTACCAACAGTTATTGTAAAGTTATTAATAGGCCTTAAAGTCAAACATTTCACATGTATTCTCTCAAAATTTAAGATAGGAGTTATTATTCCAGAGAAGTATCTTCAGATATTTTTGCCTTGAGCCTTGCATGGTATTCAAGGTAAAAAAATTCATTAACTTTGTAATAAATGACACCCAAACCCTAAACTCAACTTCATCTCCTCATTTACAGATAAATACTGCATGTGAGCTCATTATCTTGTTGGCATTTGATGACTCTTTGAAGTAATACATAGTCTTTTGGAATTTGAAAGGAAATTGATGTCTTGGAGCTTTTGAATGCCTTGATTTGTTTATGGATGGAGGAGGCTTTTTTGCAGGATCCTTGAGCTTGGTTTATGGTGAAGTGATTTTATTATGTTATTTTTTTTCCCCTTTTCATTATGTTTCCATCTCTCTATATTGCAGTAGAACAAAGTGTTGATCAGCAGTTGTCATTGATGTCAACCCAAGCAGCACCAGGGGCTAACCCAATATTGCATGGAAATTTTTACCTACCAAATTAATATATTCTGGGTCAATAATGATTTTGATGGTTCCTACTTGTCGAGATGTTTCCGTTGATATATGGCACACCATGTAATTCTTCACGGTTTGAGAGATATTCATGTTTGAAGTTTGTACCCACAGTTAGTGGGATAAAACCCCATGGGGTTGGGGCATGGGTCATTGAAAAGTCATAATTAATATTTTTTAATCTCCTAAAATCCCTCCCACGTTCACTTGTTGAAGCCCCTCTCAACTTAATCATTTATATAAATTGTGATCTTCTTTTCCTCCTTAGGCAAGGGATTTTTCCATCTAAAACAGGTGATCGTAGAATTTGTGCTCTAAATTTTTTTCTACGAAGGTTCAGAAGCTGAAATTTTTGTGAGGTGAAGCCGAAATCCTGAGGAAGCTTCTGTAAAAATTTCAGATCAAGGTGCGCAATAGTTTTGGAGATATGATCTATGGAAGTCAGGGTTTTCGCAAGCTCCTGAAATTAATCTCAAAGAAGTGACCTTGGTAAAATCGTCATAAATATCTCTCTGAGTATCGGATTAGAATTCCGTAAAAGGTGGCATATTGTGCACATTTTTTAGTTTTTTATCTATCAATTTTAGAGCCAAATGAAGAAACAGTAACATGGGACACGCCATACAAGTGCACTCTAATGAAACAGTCCATAATTAGGGCATTGTGAGAGATTGGGTATAACTCTCTCTTGAAGAATCCAAATTGGGTCAGAACTATGGCATTGGAAAGAAGACTCAGAGGAATACTATAGGACCTAAAATCAGATATTGAGGATCTGAAATAAAAGGATACACCAGATTCAATATCAAGCTCTGAGAAGTCAAGAAAAAGCTAGATCATATGTTGTCAAGGATTGCAAAGGACCAGAATTTCTATGACAGAAAAGCAAAGCAAGGTGCAGTAGAAGGTAGCACGACACGAGCAGAAACCAAGGTGCATAACAGCATCAAGAGGTTCATCATATGAAGTCTTCAAGTGGGCAGCACTGCATACAATCATTGTAAAGGTATAATTGTACTTAGTCATTGTAAATACATTATTGTACAAATTGTACTAGTATCTATCTACCAAGGGTTGAAGAGGAAATGTTGGGAGGTCTAGGATCATCATTAGGTGGTTGTGTCAAATTTGAGGTTATGCTATAGTATATCTTCTTCTTCTACATCATTCTATATCATTCTATATCATTCTATATCATTGTAAAGTGGACCATTTTCCCTGGTACGGGAGTCCATTCTTCGTTTATTCTTTTATAGGGTGGTAGGGTGGTGCTAGGGTGAGTTGTAGCTCATTGGGTGTTGGGGCATCCGTTCACTTGACTAATGAAGAATCTTAGGCGTTGGAGTGTCCATACAGTGGTAGCTAGAGAAGAATGCTTTTCTAGATTCTAGGAAGTTGGAGCTTTATTTTCATTTGGAGTTGAATATTAAAGAATTATTCGAAAAGCATTAGGTGGTTTTTGTCCCAGAGTGGGTTTCCACCTTAAAAAATATGTGCATTTGTGTTCCTCTTTTTTGCTGCTATCATTGTACAAACACTGATAATAATTGAAGATTAACTAATGCTCTAATTGAAAGAAATACCGATTCACCCCCCCCACCCCCAGTATTTCCAACAATTCGTTTAAGAGCTTGGTTCCTTTAATAGCAGTTTAATAGCTGGAAGGAGGTCATGGAGCATATCAAGAATGGTGTACCTCTATTCAATGAAAATAATTATGCACTTTGGAAAGGAAGAATGGAGTTCTATCTCTTGGCACAAGGTTACGAAGTATGGGACACTGTTCAAAATGGATTTACATCAACCACGGATGAACACGGTACGAAGAATTTGGTAAATGATGCAAAAGAAAAGAATATTATTATCAGTGGACTTATTGAATCTACTTATCATAAGGTGTTGGGTTGTAAAACTGCCAAAAATGTATGGGACAATCTTGAGAATATATATGCAGGTGACTCAAATGTCAAAGAAGCAAAGCTTCAAATCTATAGAGCAAAATTTGAGCAACTCAGAATGAAAGAAGATTGCAACATTGCTCATACTTCCAATACGTTGATTAAATAACCAATACTCTGGAAGGATTGGGAGAGCCAGTTGAAGAGAAGACTATTATACAAAAGATTCTTAGAACATTACCAGGGAGATTCAACCCAAAGTTATCGGTCTTGGAATACAGTGAAAAATTGGACAAACTCAGCAAGGAAGAATTACACGGAGTTCTCATAGCATATGAAATGAGACTTGATGAAGAAAAGGGTACTTCAAATTTAGAAATTGTGTTTGTTGCATCTAAGCAAACCAATAAGGACAAACAACCTTCAATTGAAATGAAATGCACCTGCAAGTGTGAAGAAAAGGGAGATGATGGAGAAGGTCTTCTAGATGAAGAATATGCTTACTTTACGAGAAAACTAAAACTTGGTAAGGGAAAATTCAAAGGTAAACTTCCATTGATATGTTTCGGTTTTGGTGAGGTTGGGAATTTTGTAGCAAAATGTCCGAACAAAAGTGATGGCAACTCAAAAGGAAAGAGAGGCTTTAATAAATTTAACAAGCAAGGCAAAAAGAAAGGATCCAAAGGGAGCTTTCTCTCTAAATAAGATAGCTCATCATCCGATGAAGAAAGTGACAACAAAGAAGAAGCCAATGAGAAAGTATTGTTTATGGCCAAGCACAATAAACAAGAAGTATCAAACAATGAAGAAGAAGGGTTGACCATAGAAGAATTTTATGAGGAGGCAATCAAGCTTATAAAAGAGCTCAATGCTGAGAAGATCTGTTCCAATACTTGTTAGTATGAATCTTTCGTCGTAAAAGATCACTTTAGCCACGCATAACAAATAGCCCTAACATCGATTATGGCTGCAAAATATCTTTAAGTTTGTTGCACAAATTCAGATCTAAGCACAAAAGACATTAAGCAGATAAAATATAACATAGCTCCATGGATCCAACAGACAAGACAAGAACAATGTATTTAAAAGAATTTTATATTATGTTAAAGAATGGGGCACCTGAGAGGAAAACAGGAAAGGTGTTTTCTAGTTCTCCTCAGTGGGATGGGTTCTTGAAAGTCCTCAGTGTTTCAGATATAACATTCCTCTCTCTTATTGGTGTAGAAAAACTAGAGAAACATAGAACTCAATGGGAGTTCACAAAGCAAAAATGGAAAAATGGTGACCAAGAGTAGATCTAGAGTGATCTAATGCAATGAAGGTGACTAATTAATGGGGAAAACCCTCCTATTTATAACAAAATATTGGGGCGGCCTAGAACTCGGTGCATGAATAAAATATTATTAATCGAATTCTAGAAGCACCCTTTAGGAATATTTTAATATATTTGTTGGAGGGAAAAGGGTTCTTGACTTGGGTCAATTCCTTTATTTGTAAATAATAAATAAATAAATGATTTATTTATCATTTTAGGGAAATGATGGGAATATAATTAAATAAATAATGGTTTATTTAATTATTTATGAATGATTTAGTCAAATTTAACTAAGAATATTATTTAAATAATGATTTAAATAACTTATTCTTAGGAAATAAATAAATAAATAAGGATTTATTTAATTAAGTTCCTTGTTTTGGGTTAAATATGACCAGGAAATATAAACAAATAAGTTATTTTATATGGTGAAAGAAATTTTACTTAGGGTAAAATTGGTCTTACATGGTGTACTTGGGTTCATCTAATAATAATAGGTTAGATGACCAAAAAATGGTGTAATAATACTCTTGAAGAACAAGTTCAAGGTCTCAAAATTGAGGTTGAAGAACACAAATGTATTGAAGAGTCACTTCAAAAGAAGTTGGAAGAAGGCAACCAAGAAAGGGAAGCATTAGAAGCCGAAGTAGTCTTGCTGCGTAAGGAAGTGAAGAAGGGAAAAACTATCCAAAACTATGCCAACAGCTCAAGGGCATTGGAAGAACTCATCAAAAATCAATGATATTACAACGACAGAACTGGCCTCGGTTACAAAGAAGAAGAAGCAAGACCTTCTACAACAAAATACAATGAACCTATGAGATCTGACATACATGAAGACTTCATTAGAAAAGATTCAGAAGCACATCCTTGGAAGATGATTCCTCGACGAAGATTTTCATCCAGGTAGCAATATATTTTTCATGGCTATTGTTATTCATGTGGAAAATTTTGTCATAAAGCTGTAGAATGTCACACGTACCCTAAGAACCAATACAATTCCAAGATATTCTTCAAATATGAACCTCCCAAGGCTCAACGAAACATCAATAGATTTGAACATTTAAGAAATAATATGGAATGTTACAAATGTCAGAACTTTGGACACATAGCCAGAGACTGCAGATTTCTAAATCCTCCAGAAGAATCTTCGAAGCCACAGAATGAATGAACATGGAAGAAGAAGAAGACTGATAATTGTGCTCTCGCTCTCAAGGCTCAAAAAAATAAAGATGTGTGGTATGTTGACAGTGGTTGCTCAACGCATATGACTGGAGATAGAAAGAAATTTGTATCTCTAAAAGAGAAGAATGATGGAACCATATCCTTTGGAAATGATGGATCTTCAAATGTTATCGGATCAGGTACTGTCACACTCGGAAGCAAAGATGTTATAGCCAAGAATTTTCTATTGGTTGAAAACATGAATCACAATCTACTCAGTGTTGGACAAATGTGTGATCAAGGACACACAATGCTATTCAACTCCACAAAATGTGAAATCAGAAAAGGCAGGTATGGTAAAATTGTGGCTATAGCAAGTCAAGCTCCAAATGACATATATGTTCTGGAAGAAGCAACTAAAGCATGTCTACTAGCTAAAGAAGATGAAAGCCGGTTATGGCACAAACGAATGGGTCACATAAAATTTGACAATTTTGTCAGGATAAGCAAAAAGGAAGCAGTACGAGAAATGCCGAAAATCTCAAAACCTTCCAACACACTATATGAGGCATGTCGGCATGGCAAGCAGACAAAAGTCCAATTTAAAACAAAAGAACACTTTGCGTCACATCCATTGGAATTGATACATACTGATCTATGTGGTCCTGTGAGAACAAAATGCTTAGACGGAGAATTATATTTCATGTTAATGATAGATGAATATACCAAGATGACAGCCGTCAGTTTCCTAAAGAAAAAATTTGAAGCATTTGAGTGCTTTAAGATCTACAAGGATTTGGTTGAAAATGAAACTGATTTGAAAATAAAGTGTTTAAGATTAGATAATGGTGGAGAATTCACTTCCAAATTATTTCAGCAATACTGTGATGAAAATGGAATAAAAAGGCAATTTTCAACAGCACAAACACCTCAACAAAATGAAGTTGCTGAAAGAAAGAATAGAACCGTATAGGAAATGGGTAGAACAATGTTGAAGGACTCAAAATTGGATGAAAATTTTTTGGTTCAAGCAATTGATACGACAGTCTTCATTACCAACCGAAGTCTTCTAAAAAATAATTGCAACAAGACTCCATATGAATTATGGAAAGGAAAACCAGCTAATGTAAAATATTTCAGAATCTTCGGAAGCAAATGTTATATCCAAAGAGAAGATCAAAATTTGGGTAAGTTTGAATCACATGTTGATAAAGGTATCTTTGTTGGTTACTCACACAAAAGAAAGGCCTATAAATTCTATAATCTAAGACGAAAATAGATAGTGGAGAGCATAAATGTTACATTTGACGAAGATGGTGTTCTAGCGAGTAATGATGAGGATCTAGAATATTTGAAACTTGAGACAGAGGCTGAAAAAGACACAGATAAAATTGTAGAACAAGAAGCAACTATCAACGAGGAAGAAGTAAACAATGATCATCAAGATATACCAAAACAACAACAAGAAGCTCCTCCAAGGAGAACAAAAGAGTGGATTCAAAAGAACCATCCATCAAATCAAATCATTGGTGACATAAATGAAGGTCGACAGCTTCATTCATCACAACAAGCTCACGATGCTTTTCTAGCAACCTTTGAGCCTAGTAGTTTTGAGGAAGCCAACCAGAATGAACATTGGGTAGCAACTATGAATGAAGAATTGGATCAAATTGAGAAGAATAACACCTAGGAATTAGTTCCATGACCAAAAGATAAAAATGTCATTGGGGCTAAATGGGTGTTCAGGAACAAATTTAATGAAAATGGACAGGTTAACAGAAACAAAGAAAGATTGGTTTGCAAAGGCTATGCACAAGTGGAAGGAATTGATTTCGATGAAACATTTGCACCAGTTGCCAGAATGGAAGCCATCCGAATGTTTCTCGCCTATGCATGTTCAAGAAAAATCAAAGTCTACCAAATGGATGTTAAGTCAACATTTCTGAATGGAGAATTAGAAGAAGAAGTTTACATCGAACAACTTGAAGGTTTTCTACTATCAGAAAAAGAAGACTATGTTTGTAGGTTAAAGAAGGCTCTATATGGTCTCAAGCAGGCTCCCAGAGCATGGTATGCTCGTCTTGATGGATATCTACATCAACAAGGGTTCAAGAAAGGTATTGTTGATAGTAATCTTTATGTACAAATAGATAAAGATAATTTAACAATCGTTGAGGTATATGTGGATGATATAATATTTGGTAGCAATGATGATCGACTAAGTAAGAACTTTTCTACAAATATGCAAAGTGATTTTGAGATGTCTTTACTTGGTGAGCTGACATACTTCTTAGGGCTTCAAATATCTCAGCAAGAGAAAGGAATATTTATATGTCAAGCCAAGTACATCAAGGAAATGCTCAAGAAATTCAAAACAGAAGATTGCAAACCCGTACTTACTCCGATGGTAACAGGTTGAAAATTGAGCATAGAAGACTCATCTAAGGATGTGGATCAGAGGTTGTACAGATCTATGATTGGTAGTCTTCTATATGTAATAGCCTCCTGGCCAAATGTTATGCAAGCAGTTGGACAAGTAGCAAGATTCCAAGCAGCACCAAAAGAATCACATATTATTGTCGTCAAAATAATTCTTCGATATATAAAGGGCACATAAGAATATGGCTTGTGGTATCCCAGGGGTAACAATCTCATTATTCAAGCCTTTACAGATGTAGATTGGGCAGGAAGCATTGATGATCGTAAGAGTACTAGTGGAGCAGCATTCTATCTAGGTGGTTTTCTTGTATCGTGGTTGAGAAAAAATAAAACTTCAATCTCGTTATCTACATCGGAAGCAGAATACATTGCAGTAGCATCATGTTGTACTCATGTCCTTCGGATGAAGCAAAATTTGCAAGATCTTCAAGTACAATTCAGTGAGCCTATTCCCATATTTTGTGACAACACTAGTGCCATCAGCATCTCCAAGAATCCTGTCATGCATTCAAAAACAAAACACATTCCGATCAAATATCATTTTGTTAGAGAACAAGTCGCTGAAAAAAATATCAAACTTAAGTATGTTTTTACAAAAGAACAAATTTCTTATATCTTCACTAAACCTTTACCTCATGAAGCATTTGAATATCTTTGTCAAAAGCTTGGGATTATCTTAAGTTCTCATTAGATTATAGGTCTACAGGATGGTTGTGTGTCAGGGGAGGGGAAGTGTGTAGAGGTCCACAGGATGGTTGTGTTTCAGGGGGGAGTTACCCTTTACCATTGATGTCAAAGGGGGAGAGAATGTTGTAGGAAGAGGTGTCATGATCGTAGGGAGAGTACTTTTGTTTCCATCAATGCCAAATGGGGAGATTGTTGATCAACGGTTTTCATTGATGTCAACCCAAGCATCACCAGGGGCTAACTCAATATTGCATGGAAATTATGACCTACCAAATTAATATATTTTGGGTCAATAATTCTTTTGATGGTTCCTACTTGTCGAGATGTTTCCGTTGATATATGGCATGCCATGTAATTCTTCACGGTTTGAGAGATATTCATGTTTGAAGTTTGTACCCCCAGTTAGTGGGATAAAAGCCCATGGGGTTGGGGCATGGGTCATTGACAAGTCATAATTAATATTTTTAAGCTCCTAAAATCCCTCCCACGTTCACTTGTTTAAGCCCCTCTCAACTTAAGCATTTATATAAATTGTGATCTTCTTTTCCTCCTTAGGCAAGGGATTTCGCAATCTGAAACAGGTCATCATGGAATTTGTGCTCTAATTTTTTTTCTACGAAGGTTCAGAAGCTGAAATTTTCATGAGGTGAAGCTGAAATCCTAAGGAAGCTGCTGTAAAAATTTCAGATCAAGGTGTGTAACATTTTTGGAGATATGATCTATGGAAGTCAGGGTTTTTTTCAGGCTCTTGAAATTCATCTCAAAGAAGTGACCTTGGTAAAATCGTCATAACTCTCTCTATGAGTATCAGATTGGAATTCTGTAAAAAGTGGAAAATAGTGCATAGTCTATAGTTTTCTCTCTATCAATGTTAGAGCCAAATGAAGAAATAGTAACACAAGGCATGCCGTACAAGTGCACTCTGCTAAAATAGTCCATACTTAGGGCATTGTGAGAGATTGGGTATAACTCTCTATTGAAGAATCAAAATTGGGTCATAACTTGGCATTTGAAAGAAGACTTAGAGGACTACTACAGGACCAAAAATTAGATATTGAGGATTTGAAATAACAAAGATACACCAGATTCAATATCGAGCTCCTAGAAGGCAAGAAAAAGCTAGATCATGTGTTGTCAAGGATTGCAAAGGACCAGACTTTCTACGACGGAAAAGCAAAGCAAGGTGCATCAGAGGGTAGCATGACAAGAGCAGAAACCAAGGTGCATAACAACAACAAGAAGTTCATCATATGAAGTCTTCAAGTGGGCAGGACTGCATACAATCATTGTAAAGGTATCATTGTACTTAGTCATTATAAATATATTATTGTACAAATTGTACTAGTATCTATCTACTGAGGGTTGAAGAGGCAGTGTTGGGAGGTCTAGGATCATCATTAGGTGGTTGTGTCAAAGTTTGGGTTATGGTATAGTATATCTTCTTCTTCTACATCATTCTATATCATTGTAAAGTGGACCATTTTCCCTAGTACGGGAGTCCATTCTTATTTTATTCTTCTATAGGGTGGTAGGGTGGTGCTAGGGTGAGTTGTAGCTCATTGGGTGTTGGGGCATCCATTCAGTTGACTACTGAAGAATCTTAGGCGTTGGAGTGTCCATCCAGTGGGAGCTGGAGAAGAATGCTTTTCTAGATTCTAGGAAGTTGGAGCTTTATTTTCAATTGGAGTTGAATATTAAAGAATTATTAGAAAAGCATTAGGTGGTTTTTGTCCCAGAGTGGGTTTTCACCTTAAAAACTGTGTGCATTTTTGTTCCTTTTTTTTACAGCTATCATTGTATAAACACTGATAATAATTAAAGATTAACTAATGCTCTAATTGAAAGGAATAATGATTCACCCCCCCCCCCCCCCCTCTCAGTATTTCCAACACAAAGGATTTAGACTAAGAAATGTTTTCAAAGGCACCTTAGCTATGCTCGTTCTTCACTGTCTTTATGTTTTCCTCTGCTAGGACATTTTAGAGAATTATTAATTTCTCTCTAGACCCCCTAAGCTTTTTTATTTCATGAATGGTTTAATAAAGTAGGTATCAAAGATGATTTATGGCTAGCCCTGCTTGTTTGATGTCACTAGACATTGTTTTTGAAGTATCTCTCTCTAAAGTACTATTACTTAGGTCTGCCAAAGAGGTTTAACTTTTGTTTCGATCATACCCTTTGTACTTGCTTAAATAATTGTTTGGGAGATATTCATAGCTATAATAAAAGATGTTTAGGCGTTCCCTCTTCTCTGATTACAATTATATGTGTGTCTTGAATGTTTTTTGTCCTTGAAGGTGAAATCACTAGAAGTTAAATGAGTTTCTCGCCTTCTATATTTCCTTGAAATTTTTGCCTTGAATAATTGTATGCTTAAGTTGAATCAAATAATTTATGGTTTGGCATGTCTATTGATTGCCTCTTTATGTTTATGATATTTAAGTCCCTTCTTGTTAACGGTACATGATAAAGGATTCTTAATTGCCCTTTGTCTTACTTTTTATTCTCACAATTGATGTCCATCTCATTACCCTTAAAAACCTTGAAGATCCATTGACCAAGTTAGATTTTCCCTGTGATGCTCCCCGATCTATTGATGAAACTTTCATGACTTTTATAGACTCCATTGCCCAATGACTTAAATATTTCGTCATTCCATCTATTCTACTAGATCATCTCACCCAACCAAAACAAACAACAAACCCTACACTTAACAACTATCCTAAAATCAACCATCAAAAGCAAATAAGTTCACATCTTTTGCATATAATAGAGAGAGCCCTCTCTGAGTCCAGGAAGGCTAGGTCCTAGGACTCCAAAGACTAGTCTGAATTTACCCTATGCATTTGGTTTACCAATCTGCTGAATCACTGGACTCCAACATGAACATATTAAAGAGGCAATCTATTGAGCTCTAATCTTAGCTACATTAGACTTCAGAAAAACCTTTATTGTGGAATGTGATTCCTTAGGAAATGAAATTAGTTCTATTTTAATAAAAATAGGAAGACTTGTTTCCTTTTAAAGTCATATAATCAAGGGAAATAATTTACATGAGGAATAAATGTTGGCAATACTACATGTGCTAAATAAATGGCACCATTACCTAATGGGAAGACACTTCAAGTTAAAAATAAATCATGATAGTCCTAAGTAATTCTTAGATCAAATATTATCTTCAGAAGAGAAGAAAAATTGGGTCAAAAAAATGTTGGGTTATGACTTTGAAATCATCTACAAAAATGGGAAGCAAAATATTGCTGGAGATAAACTATCAATAAAGGATGAGGATATGGAATAATTTCTCCGTACAATTTCTATTATGCAAACTAATTGAATAACTGAAGAAAGGGATGAATGGAACAATGAAGAAGAGGTGTGGCAACTCATTCAAAAATTGTAGCAAGATCCTAGTGCATCTGATACATTTATGAGTAAAAATGATTCATTGTGGTACAAAGATCACTTATAGCTATGTAATAACTCCCAACTCAAACAAAAGGTTCTTTTGGAATTGCGTACCTCTCCTATAGGAGGGACCTCAATATTTTGAAAAGCTTACCATACGGTCAAGAAAGAATTTTTGGGATGGCATTAAATATGATATTTACAAGCATGTGACAAAATGTTTGGTTTTCCAACGAAATAATGTAGAGCCAATTAAGACCTTAGGTCTTTTACAACCATTAGCCATTCCAGGTAAGCATTTGGAGGAGGTCCTAATGGATTAATCATGGGAATATCCAATTTTATGAGGACCTAACCAGCTAGCTATTCTAACTAAGTTAGGTTCCTCCTTTCATTTTATTATAATAAAAAGAAATAACATGTTTATAACTCCATATTTACTTAATAATAACATATCAGTAAAATTTTATTTAGAACATTTTAAACAAATATGAAAATTCATTTTCAAAAATTTACATAAATAAAACAACAATGGAAGAATACATGTTCCAGAATCTTGGTTGGGATGCTCCTGACTCTGTTGGACTGCCCAACTGAATTTACCTCCCAGCAAGCTAGGAATGATTTCGTAGCCCAGGGAACCTCCATAATTTCCTTAGCCCTCTGAGCCCAATTCCAACCAGTTGTAGTGTGTCCAAGTTCAAATCACCGCTCTCTAATAGTTCCAATTTTTATTTCTCTCACTCTCTCCATTCTCTCCCTTCTCCCTCTCCACATTCCTCCCCAAATCAAAATCCTCCAATCTAAAACGAGGAACAAGGATATACCCCCATTCTCCTCTCATCCTCCTTCCCTTTATGTATCTTCCTCTCATCCACGTCAACCACTATCATTAATTCCATGACCACCCCCCTCATCCTTTTAATTTAATTACCATGAATTTCCTTACCATATATTATGCAAAAGTATATTTTAGAAGACACACTGGGAATCAAATATAGTCATTTGATTTATAAATAAATTGGAGAAAACCATATCTTATCTAAAAGTAGATTTGAGAAGATACCTTGGGAATATAAATATGGGTATTTAATTTAGAAATAAATTGGAGAAGACCATATCTTATCCAAAAGTAGATTTGAGAAGATACCTTGGGAATAGAAATAATAAAAAATAATAAAAGTCATATTAGTAAAATAAAATTACAAATTCACCAGTGTATATATATACCAATAATACTTAATAATTATAAGTCAATATTTGAAATATAATTAAATACTAATCATAATTTTCATGATAGGATCAAGTAGGTCATTACATACACCCCTCCTTCAGAAAACTTTTTCCCAAAGTTAGAGCGTAAAGGACACAAGGAGTTTGAAAGAATTTTGCTAATAAGGCATAGAAAAAATAAAGAGAGATATAGTAGTCAAATTAAGAAAGTCTAGAAATGATACCACTCCCCATCAATAGTATCAAAATAACCTATATCCTAATGAACCCTTAGCTAAACAGAGAGGGGGTGGGGGGTTTAGTACATTCATGGACATTAAAAATATTTTCTTTACACCCATTAACTACTTCATTTTATTAGCAGCTTAATACATAATGAATCAAAAAACTAAATGTGTGGACAACAAGTAATTAATCATATTAAAACATCACATCAACACATAATAATCAAGCACATATACACCAAATATAAGTGGAAACACATAAGGGAGAAAACCACATATTATTATTGTTGTGATCCAAAGGCAAGCTCCTACTCCCTCTCACAACTAATTTTATATAGGCTCCAACCTACAAGAGGCTACTACCTAAATTTCTGCAAGCTACTACTAGCAAGGAAACTCCAACTCCCGTCTATTTTTTGTAGGCTACAACCCACAGGAGGCTCCTACCTCACCCAGCTCCAACTGGAAATTTATCAAGCTACAACATGAAAAGGAAGCACCAAGTCCCACATATTTTTTGCAGGCTACAACCCACAGGAGGCTCCTACCTCAACCAGCTCCAACTGGACATCTATCAAGCTACAACTTGATATGGAAGCTACAATAAAAATCATGTTGATTTACCTGGATATCAGCTTTTTTATCCTCCTTCTTCAATGCTGCCTTTTCTGCCTTCATTTATGCTTCACATCATCTCCTGATGTGCACAACATCTCTATCATCTCTCTCTCATTCTTCTGCTCTCTAACCTCTCTATGCTTATTACAATAACATAATTTATAGGAATACCCTCATGGTTTTTTGCATTCTACATGGGAATATGAAGTGAACAGGAATGGATCTTTGTATTCCTCCCATCATTTCCACACTCTTTAGTTCAGAATAGTACATCAATACAATGCATAAATAAATCATTTCATGAGTTTTTCCTTTGCCTATGGAGACTTGACTTTGCATCACAAACAATAAAAATAATTAATACATTTATAGTTACAACAATATTTCACTCAGCCCTTTCATCTCTTTGCTTGATGTGTATTTGTCTTTTCTGTTGTTGTCATTATATTTTCTGTTTCTGTTGTTATATTATAACAGTTCTGCATAAATGCCTTTTTTCCTGACTCGACCCAGTTGTTTCATTTCCAAAATTGCCATTGTATCTATTTTTTATGACTCTTCCTATCTACCTTCCTTCTGCCCGTAGTGTTCAACCTTCTGCTTTTCTCAACACCCAACTCTGTCCGAAGGTTTTGCTGAGCCCGACTTGACCCATGATGCCTATCTCCTCATTACCGCAATGTTCATCTTATTCTCCCTTTTTCTCTGTGTCAGGTCACTTACCCGAGTCTACTACCCATGTTCAGACTTTTTTTCTATTATCAAGGCGTAATCGTTGTTGATCTATGCACTTAGTTTCAAGTTGTTTGAACCAAGTCTCCTATCGCATTTATACTTTCATTATTATACTGGCCGCAATAACCTTTATTATATAGTCAGGTCACTTTCCAGAGTCTCTCCTCTTGTGTTCAACCTTTTCCTTTTAATAGGCGCAATAACATAGATCATTGTTTTGCGTGGGGTCGAGTCTCTTCTCCACCCGTGCCTTTCCTTGTGTTCAAGCCTTTATTTTACTTACCCGAGTCAACTCCGTGTTCATAATTTTCTTTGTAAACCGTCGTAAGACCTAGACCTGAAATATATTACAATGGAACTCTGAATAAAATTGCATCCAACATCCTTTATCGCATTTCGACATTTTGGCTGTTTCTCTTGTTCTTCATTTATATATTTCTCTTCCACTCTCCAATGTGATTTCTCAAAGGGAAACCTTATACCTCCAGATTTGAAATCCTTTAAATCTTTGCTTTGAAACTACATCACATCCAGTACTCTTATCATATTTCACATTTCAACATTTTTCTTGTGCGCTATTCCTCCTGAGCTTTGCAATTTACGAATATCTGATTGGGTCCCACATCTGACTTTAAATCATTTAGTCTTTGTTTTTGAAGCGTATCACATCTAGGCTCTTTATGGCACTTCACATTTTGGCATTTCAACATGGTTCATGAGTGATATCCCTTCCGAGCTTTGTGATATACGATATACGATTTGGGATAAAGGGTTCGGGTCCCACTGGGGTTCCACGCCACTGCCATGTCAATTATCACACTTCGCATTTTCTTTGACTCCACGAATTTGCAATATTTCATTATGCTACAATTGCGATATGTGATTTCTCTCCACCGAACACTTTTTTGAGCGTGTATTTCCACGACTCAATCTGTTCATGTTTTGCTTTCTTTGGTTGCAACTGTTCATTCCTTTCCTTCTATGTTGCACACTAAGCTCATTTATATCTTGACCCGACTTGACCCATGCTACACACTTTTCTTTTGCTTACTTTTTTGAACGTGAATAGCCCAACTTGACCCTGCACTGCACACTTTTCTTCTTTGCTTCATGACACTATCTTTTTCCTATTTTACTGCTCCTCTACCTTATATAATGATTCTAATGTTTCTCCTTGCCTCTTTTTTGCACAATGTTTCTCCTTTGCCTCTTTTCTGCTTGTCCACTGTACTTTTTCCTTATTTTCCTTATTTCTCCTTTATACTCTAGCTGATCCTGATTTACTCTTTTATCCTCAATGATAATTATGGTGCTGCTCCTTTCTGCTCCTTTTCCATCAATGACGATATTTCCAATAGTCTCCCCCTTTTGCATTGATGGCAACACATCCTCCCCCTTTCATTCTGAGAAGAATCTTCCTTCCGCTGGTTACATTTCCTCCCCCTTTGACATCAATGGAAAGGGGTTACAAATCTTTGGTCTAATTTATATCTTTGCATTGCTTGAGTTCTATCCACATACGTAGCTGGGAATTCTGCTCCATTTGGTGTATAAGTAATGTTCGGAGAACACTTTGGGAGTCATAGCATTTGCATGTATAGTTATGAGATGTGCTAGACTATTGATTTTTTTTTTTTTTACTAAAATCAAGAGAACTTCTTCATCAGTAGTTATCTTTAAAAGCATTTGAGGTTCCTCTTTACTTCTATGTTCATGACTGATGGCTGCTCTCCCTGTGGAATGATGCTTCTTATCTGATACTGGCTAGCCAACTGCACTATTTTTGTTCCTGATATTGCAGCCTTTGTTGGTGCATTTTTCCATTTTTTTTTCATCCTTTTTTTTGTTTTGTTTTCTGATCATATAAGAGAGTATCATCTGCAGAAACTATCCCCAGTTTGTCTCTTATATATTCGAATGGTTCTCTAACAAGAAGTTTTGTAAATATGTCTATTGTTTATTCCTTTGTTGGGACATATTCCATCTTTACTATTTTATCTGCTACTTGTTCTCTGAGGAAGTGGTACTTTATTGGGATGTGCTTGTTTTTTGAATGAAGCACAAGATTTTTTGATATGATAATTGCACTTTTATTGTCACTTTTAATATAAATAGGTTCAGTGATTCTTACCTTCATATCTAGAAGACTTTGTTTCATCCACATCACTTGTGTACAACAAGCTACTGCTGCTATGTGCTCCACTTCTGATGTAGATAGAGAGATAGATGTTTGCTTCTTGCTTAACCATGCCACCAGACTTTCTCCCAAATAGAATGCACCTCCACTTGTGCTTTTCCTGTCATCCACATAGCTGGCCCAATCTTCATCTGTATATGTTGTCAATGTGAATTCTTTGCCTTTCTAATACCATAGAACATAATTTTCAGTTATTTGCAGATATCTAAATATCCTCTTGATTGCTAGCAAGTGATTTTGTTTTGGTGTTGATTGATATCTTTCCACCAGTCCTATTGCCGAAATAATGTCTAGTCTAGAGGCTGTTAGGTATAGGAGAATCCCTGTCGTAGATCTGTAGTGTCTTTGATCTACATCTGCGGATCCATCATCTGCACATAGCCTACATCCAGTAGTTATGGGAGTTGACATAGGTTTACAGTCTTCCATTTAGAATCTTTTTAACATATCTCTTAAGTATTTTTATTGTGAAATGAATATGAATTTTTTCTTCTATATAATTTGAAGTCCTAGGTAGAAGGTAAGCTCTCTAATCATCGAATCTCAAATTCTAACTTTCTCTCTTCAACAAATCCTTTCACTAAATCATTCTTGTTGCTACCAAACATGATGTCATCTACATATACTACAACAATTAATAGTTCGTCTTCATCAGCCTTTATATATAGATTTTTGTCTACTCCTCCCTTCTTGAATCCTTGTTTTTTAATACATTTTTCCAGCCTGGAATACCATGCATGTGGTGCTTTTTTGATACCATATAGCACTTTATTTAATCAGCAAACATAATCGTGCTTATCTGCTAAGGAAAAACCTTCAAGTTGTTCCATGTATACTTCATCCTCTACATCTCCAATTAAGAAGGCAGACTTCACATCCATTTTATATACCTTGAAATCGTGATAGCATGCAAAAGCTAGAAACATTCTAATTGCTTCCATTCTTGCTATAGGGGAAAAAGTCTCATCATAATCAAATCATTCAATTTGAGAGTATCCCTTACATACAAATTTGGCTTTATTTATAATTACCTGACCTTGTTCATTCATCTTATTCTTGCATATCCACTTTGTGTCAATGAAATTTTTCCCAACAGGTCTTGGTATTAACTCCCAGGTCTTGTTCTTCTCAATCTGTTCTAATTATTAGTTCATAGCATTTATCAAATTATCTTCTTTGCTCGCCTCATTGAAATTTTTCGGTTATATCTGTTACAACATGGCTAGATACACTTTCTCGGTCTGTTCAGCTAGATGTCTTCTTGTTTGGACTCATGCACTTTTGTCTCCTATTTTAGCCTAATTTGACTCAGCTAAAAGTCAAGAGAGGTTCTGATCAGTTCAAGGTTATTGAGGAACAATTCTTAAAATTTCAAAAAAGACTTGTAATATGCTCGAAAGGATAACCACAAGCTCAATGAGGATTCGGCATCATAGGTGCACCAGAACCAAAATCAAGGAAGTGGCAGCATTGGAGGTGTAATCTAAGCCAAAACAGCAACAAAGAGAAAAGCATGCAGGAGGGGTCAAGTCGGGCTCATTCAAGTGCATAACAGTTCAAGATCCAGACCGATGGGCAAGTTTAGAGCATTGCATGTCGAATCGGGTCGAGTCGGGCTCATTCGTAAGCTCAAGAGTGACCAATGTGGTAGGACACCAGATAAGCTCAGGAGGCTTACACCGTGCAGCAAACAAACTAATTTACCAAAGGTGAAGAAAGGGCACATTTCCCTTGAACACTTTAGAGATTTGGAGGAGGCACAAAGGGAAAAATGGACGGTCAGGATCAAAGCGTAGAACTCAAGTGGAGAGACAAACAACGAAGATCAAATCACAAACTTCCAATCGCAAGTTTTGAAGAATAAGTGTAGAGGTAAATGTTAAAATCGTCGAAGTGAGATATGCGATGTGGTGGGGCCCGATCGCAAATCGCAAGTTTTAAAGAATAATTGCGGAGGTAAAATGTTAAGTGCGCCGAAGTGTGATATGTGATACGGTGGGGCCTGATTGCAAGTCGCAAGTCGTGAATTTTAAAGGATAACCATGGAAGATAATTTCTAAAGTCTCCAAAGTGCAATCTGCAGGTGGATGCAACGTGCTTTCAAAGGTGAATTCCAAAGGTTTTCAGATCCGGAGGTAAGTCGTTTTCGTGTGTTAAATCACATCGAAGGAAGAAAGGAGGCTTATAATGTAAAGCAAGTGAAACGCCTTGATAACGGAAGAAGGTATAAATGCAGGTAGAGAGACTCAGGCAAGTGACCCCACGTAGAGAAAAGGAGAAGAGAAGATTAAACACAGTAGGCATGCACAAAAGAGGCAAAGTCAGGTAGCAGGTGACATGATGACAGCATTCGAAACACAAAAGCATTGGCAAAGTCGGGTGGAGATGTGTTTATACATACTATTGGGACATCACAGACAAAATGCATAAAGAAATAGGTAGGTTCAGGCATAAGAGTAGATGGTGGCACTGTTGGAAGCACGAAAGCTGGGGAAAGTTAGGCACAGGGGTGTTGTTGCAGAAATGTGCATCTATCGCATCATAAAGAGAAAGGATACCTCAGCACTTCGGAGGGACACATCAGCAACAAATCAGACTCACCAAAAGGATTATTCCAAGTGTATTATTTTTTATTTGTTAAGATCGAAGCCACAATGGTATCCTCGATTGCAATGTAATTAGTAGTTTAACAGTTTAGGCAGTTTAGGAGTTTCAAGAAGCTCGAGCAGTTACAAACTACTTTTGTTTGTATTTAAGAAAGGGAGAAAGAGTGAAGAAAGGGGGTTTTGATTTATGTACCTCTTGGAGATTACATTTTGTACTTATTTTTCTAATTGGTGAATGAAAGTAGTAGCAAGTTTCCTGCAACTGTTGATGGTGATTCGTATTTCTTGTGCCATTTTGTGTCCCTTCCTCTTTGAATGAGGTGAAGTAATGTAACATTCGGTCTCTTAATTACATCTGTGTAAGAGTTAAATAACCTTAATTTTCACTCCTTCACTCCAAATTTTATCTCTTCACCAATTCTCTCTGAAACTTTAAAATGGTAGATTCTGCTCCTCAGCATATCATTTTGATTTTCCCCTCTCTTCACAAACTCCTGATGAAACTTTAAAGTAATAGATCCTGTGTTTACATCATATTATTTCTAATTTTCCTCTCTCTCCATGAATTTCCTTTGAAACTTTAAAGTAATATATTCTGCTCCTCAACATATCATTTTGAGTTTCCCCTGCAATTCTTCTTTCCATTTAGATATTAGCAGTGAATGGCATTGTGAAATATTTTATTATTCTAGATCATTAAGGGTTTTAGAAAAATAGTTCCCAGAGGGATAGAAAAAATACCTCATGATAAAATCATTCCTATGACACACATTTAAAATGTTCTTAAGCATTGATTCCTTTTGCAACCGAGGGATTATATCTTAAGATACAAAAAATTTTGGTGTCATTGTCAGGGACAAAGGCACGAAGTTATTTTTCCCTAGGTATTGAAATCTATTTCTTGATGGTGAAAAATATTTAGATACAAATTTGGTTGTGTATTATTCACCTGGTGACTCCACTGATGAAGATTTCATTGATGAGGAATTCTGCGGGCAAGAAAATGAGAAAGCACCGTGGAAAATACAGGTATCGGAGTTTGAATCTTTTAGAGGAAGTCTTATTTTTCACTATCAGTTTGATGGTCTATTTTCCCTTACATATCAAGAATAGTTTTTCCTGCTTTATATCCTCATAATATTATAAGGCCCAAAATGTACATTCTTTATTGGAGAAAGAAGATCTTTCCTCTCATTGTATTATTGATATTGATGCAACCTTATCTGAGAGGATAGATGAATGTTGCATTACAATTCCTAAATATTTTTGTCAAGAGTTGGCATTATACAAAGAACATCAGTGTTATGAGGAACAAACCTTAGATTTATCTTCCCAACCTAAATGGTTTTCAATAGAAAACAACAATCAAACTTCTCACATACAACCTCAAATTGAGGAGTCAAACAATGAAGGAAGCTGCCCTGTTCAGAGAAGTCTACATTAGAAAAATGTTCAATACAAGGAGGCAACTGAAATTTTTTCTCATCAGTTCTATGATCCCGTGGCTGACCATATGACAACTATATTTTGTAAGCAACAAAAATTTATAAAAAGGTATGTGCAAAGCTTTGTATCTGGGAAACTTTCATGGTACCTCCCTATTGTGATCTTCAAATTTCAACAGTATGAAGGCATTAGGTCTAACATGCAGAGGTTGGGTTGGTGCCATTGGAAGGCTGACTTCACCTGATTAAGTTTAGGCATAAATTTGCACGTGGGATTTGTGCATAAATAAGCTCAGAAGTTGATCATTTTTAGTTGTAGTATTTCTAGTTCAGTATTTTCAGTTTAAGAATAAAGGAAGAAGTCCAAAGTGTAGTTGGTTTTGGGAGGATTTCATACTGGATCAACTCACATTTGGGATTGAATACATGCCCAACAAAGGCTACTGATCTACAAGTTCTATTCAAATCCATGCCCAATAAAGGCTACTGATCTACAAGTTCTATTTGACTCCATGCCCAATAAAGGCTATTGATCTACAAGTTCTCAGCACTTTGTTACCAAAGTGTTGTCCCCAATTGGAGCCAGATGTTATAGCCTAATTTGACTCAGCTAAAAGTCAAGAGAGGTTCTGAGCAGTTCAAGGTTATTGAGGAACAATTGTTAAAGTTTCAAAAAATACTTGTAATATGCTCAAAAGGATAACCACAAGCTCAATGAGGATTCAGAATCACAGGTGCACCAAAACCAAAATCAAGGAAGCGACAACATTGCAGGTGTAATCTAAGCTAGAGGAGAAATAAAAATAAAAGCGTGCAAGAGGGGTCAATTCAGGTTCATTCACGTGCAGAAAAATTAAAGAGCTAGAACGATGGGTGCATTCATAGCATTGCACGTCGGACAGGGTCGAGTTGGGCTCATTCGCAAGCTCAAGAGGGACCAACGCGACAAGACACCAGATAAGCTTAGGAGGGTTACACCATGGAGCAAACAAACCAATTTCCTAAAGGAAGAGAAAGGGTACATTTCCATTGAACACTTAAGAGAGTTGGAGGAGGTGCAAAGGGAAAAATGGATGGTCGGGATCAAAGCACAAAACTGAAGCAGAGAGATAAACGGTGGAGATCAAGTCGCAAACTGCCAATCACAAGTTTTAAAGAATAAGTGCGGAGGTAAATGTTAAAATTGCCGAAGTGCGATATGCTATATGGTGGGGCCCAATTGTAAATCGCAAGCTTTAAAGAATAAGTGTAGACTTAAAATTTTAAATGCACCAAAGTGCGATATGAGATGCGGTGGGGCCCAATCGCAAGTCGCAAGTCACGAATTTTAAAGGATAACCGCAGGATATAATTTCTAAAGTCTCCAAAGTGCGATGTGCGGGTGGATGCGATGTGGTTTCCAAGGTGAATTCCAAAGGTTTTCATATATGGAAGTAAGTCATTTTCGTGTGTTAAATCACATCGGAGGAATAAAGGAGGCTTATAATGTAAAGCCGATGAAATGCCTTGATAATGGAAGAAGGTTTAAATTAAGGTAGAGAGACTCGAGAAAGTGACCCCACGGAGAGAAAAGGAGAAGAGAAGACTAAACACAACAAGCATGCACAGAAGAGGCAGATTCGAGTAGCAGGTGACATGATGACATCATTTGAAATGCAAAATCATGGGCATAGTCGGGTGGAGATGCGTTTATACAGGCTATTGGGACATCATAGCCAAAACACACAAAGACATAGGCAGAGTTAGGTAGAATAGCATATGGTGGCACTGTTGGAAGCACGAAAGTTGGGGAAAGTCGAGCACAGGGGCGTTGTTTTAGAACTGTGCATCTAACGCATCATAACGAGAAAGGACACCTCAGAACTTCGGAGGGAGACATCAACAACAAATCAGACTTAGCAAAGGGATTATTCCAAGTGTATTATGCTTTCTTTGTTAAGATCGAAGCCACAATGTTGTCCTCAATTGCAATGTAATCAATAGTTTAACAGTTTAGGAGTTTCAAGAAGCTCGAGCAGTTACAAACTGATTTTGTTTGTATTTAAGCAAGGGAGAAAGAGTTAAGAAAGGGGATTCCGATTTTTGGACCTCTTGGGGATTACATTTTGTAATTATTTTTCTGATTGGTGAATGAAAGTAGCAGTAAGTTTCCTACAACTGTTGATGGTGATTCATATTTCTTGTGCCATTATGTGTCCCTTCCTCTTTGAATGAAGTGAATTAATGTAGCATCCAGTCTCTTAATTACATCTATGTAAGAATTAAATAACCTTAATTTGCGCTCCTTCACTCCAAATTTTCTCTCTTCACCAATTCTCTTTGAAACTTTAAAATGGTAGATTCTACTCCTCAGCATATCATTTTTAGTTTCCCCTCTCTTCACAAACTCATGATGAAACTTTAAAGTAATATATTATGTGTTTACAGCATATTATTTCGAAGTTTCCTCTCTCTCCATGAATTTCCTCTAAAACTTTAAAGTGGTAGATTTTGCTCCTCAGAATATCATTTTGAGTTTCCCCTGTAGTTATTCTTTGCATTTAGATAGCAACAGTGAATGGCATTGTGAAATATTTTATTATTCTAGATCATT
The DNA here is from genome assembly GCA_034641835.2 of Pinus albicaulis. Lineage (NCBI taxonomy): Eukaryota > Viridiplantae > Streptophyta > Pinopsida > Pinales > Pinaceae > Pinus > Pinus albicaulis. Next base: position 149,939,924 of record CM076580.1, read on the forward strand.
AACTTTTTTAGAAAACTAGTTCCCAGAGGGATAGAACAAAGACCTCATGATAAAATCATTCTTTTGACACAATTTTAAAATGTTCTTAAGCACTGATTCCTTTAGAAACCAAGAGAATCTCTCTTAAGATACAACATCTCCAATGATTTGATCTTTTGGATGATTCTTTTGAGTGTGTCTCAAGGTCCCTTTTGTGTTTATTTCTGTATGTTTTGTTGTCTCATTCTGTTCTTTATTTTCTTGATTATCATCATGATGATGATATGGATGATTGACAAAGTTTTTACTAATGGTTATGTCTGGTAGTTTTTCATCGAATCTCACATCAATTATTTCCACAATTTTATGCAGACTCTTATTGTAGTACTTGTAACCCTTACTCTTTGATGCATATCCCAAAAATATTCCTTCATCAGCTCTTGTATCATACTTCCCCAATTTTTCATCATTATTATTTATCAATCATTTTCTTCCAAAGACTCTAAAATGCTTGATTGATGTTGGTTTCCCATGCCACAGTTCATATGGAGTCTTGTCACAATTTGGTCTGAGATGAGCTTTGTTGAGGATATGAACAGGTATGTGTATTGCTTCTACCTAGTAGGTTTGGGGAATGTTTCTTTCTTGCACCATGGCTCTGACAATCTGTTGTACAAACCTGTTTTGCCTCTCTGGCACTCCATTCTGTTGAGGTGTATCTACAACAGTAAATTGTTCCTTTATCCCACATTCATTGCATAGGTCCAAGAACTCATCACCTATGAATTCACCTCCTCTTTCTGATCTGATGCATTTTAGTTTACATCTAGTTTAATTTTCTGCTAGTGCCTTAAATATCTTAAATTTATCAAATGCTTCAGATTTGTATCTCAAAAATTCCACCCATGTTAATTTGGAAAAATAATCGATTATCAGCATGAAATACAATTCTCCACCTCATTCATTTATTCTTGAAGGTCTGCACAGGTCCATGTGTACAAGCTGTAGAGGTTTACTAGTAGACAGTTGGTATTTGGCTTTGAATGATGTGCTGTTTTGTTCGCCCAATTGGCAGTACTTACATATGGTACTTGGTGGCTTCTTTATTGCCAGCAAATCTCTGACAGCTTTCAATTTTCTCAGTTTAATGATCTGGTCAAAATTTATATTCCCCAGTCTTATATGCCATAGCCAATATTTGTCAAGCTTGTTGATGTGGCATGATTCATTCTCCTCTTCCATTATATAAACATTACTTTATGTTTGAACACCTTTAACCAAGGTCTTTCCTGTGGTGATTGACCTTACTTCACAATCTTGGGCTCTAAAAAGGACCTCACAGCCTTTATCACAAATTTGATTAACACTTAGTAGATTGGATTTCAGACCATCTACAAACAGTACATCCTGAGACTCTCCTCCTCCATTATTCAAGATGACTATGCCTTTTCCTTTTATTTTTCATGCTTTTTCATTTTTGAATCTTAAATTGTTAGATTTATTTTCATCAAATGTTACAAACTTACTTCGGTCAACAGCCATATGTCTTGAGAACCCACTCTCCACATACCATTGACTATTATGATCCTGAGCAATTAGAACGAGATTGCACTTATTTAGATTCCTTTTCCATTGCATGCCGTTGTTTGTTCTATACATTTCCTGAGGAGATGGATCACTGTATTTAAGAGGAAATTCATAATACATATGACCATTTTTATGATAGAAAATACATTTGATTGTATTTTAGAATGGATTATGTACACGAGTGAATCCACCATTGTTCTTAATTCCCTTTTAGTTTCCATACTCCAGTCTCCTTATATACTCTCTTCACTCCACGGATTTATGACCGAACCTTTTACAGTAAAAGAAATACCCATGGAAGTAGTATTTGTATCTGGTAGAGAAGGTTGTTTGGGGATATAGCCATCTGATCATATGAAAATTTTGTCAATGGCCATTTGATCTCTGCTGGAATGTTTCTTGGATTTTCACTCCATTTTTTTCATGGGCTTTCCTTGTAGTGGGTTTTTTCTGCAGCTCATGAGGATTTGAAGGGTTTCCCACATTTTTTTTCTCATATTGATGTGAGTTAACGTTTTCTTTTAGGAAAACTTTCACAAATGTAATAGCTTTCTTATCCTCTACCTTCGACTTGCTAGATTATCCTTAATATCCTATCCTAGCCTTTACAATAGGAGATATTTGTGCATTTAATATCCTGTCCAATTGTTCAATGCCTTTTAACTGTTGAATGTTCATTATTAAATCAATTTGAGCCTTTTCCAATTTCTTCCTCATACTCACCACCTCTTATTCCAATCTTCCACATTCCTGAATTTTATCTCATATTTGTTGTAGCAAAATGTCTTCTACTTTCCTTTCTTCTTCTAGTTCAATTTTCAACTTAATGAAATCTTTCGAGTTTGGTTCTTCCTTTACATATTTTAGAAGGGTTTCGTTCTGTTTTCTAGTCTGGAACTTGAGTCTATCAATTTCCTTTAGGGCACTCACCAACTCCCCCTCAAGATCTACCTCACCTTCTTCTTCAAATTACAAGAGATCTTCCTCAATGTCTTCCTTGACCATCAAAATGAATTATGATGTTCCTTCTTCATTTGGGATTCATTTGAAATCGCAGATGCACTCTACATTGTTGAGCATAAAATGTTTTTCTATTAAATTTGTTCCCTTTCTGCCAATTGCTGACATTGCTTTTCTCTTTCCCTTTTAACTAATTCTCTATTTTCTTATGAGGAAATTTTGAAGCATAATGCCCCACTCTTCCATAATTAAAGCACTTAAATGGAATTTTACCTTTGTACTTACTTATGCCTCTATCCAATATTCTGACGAATTTGGTTTCTTCTTCATTAGAGCATGAGCATGTACCTTCCTTCTCTTCTATGAACTTTTCTTCCTTAAAGGCAACCTCCCTCATGTTTGAATTCCCTTTAGGAAGTCTCATCTCATATGTTGTTAGTTTCCCAAGTAATTGGTTCTGGTTAAGGTTTCCCAATATGTTGTTTCTTCTATGGGATAAACCTTAGAATTAAACCTGGATGGTAGAGATCTCAATATTTTCTGGACTACAACACTTTCTTTAATTTCTTCTCCTAGGCCTATCATGATATTCACAACTTCTGCAACTCTTAATAATAATGCATCTATATCTTCATCTTCATTCATTTTTAAGTTTTCAAATTGAGTTCTATGTGCTTACAGTTTGGCCATGTTCACCTTTGTATCTCCCTCATGAATATTTTCTAATGTATCCTAGATTTCTTTGGCAGTATTACTGTGCATTACTTTGATAAATACTAACTCTCTCAGACTTTTGAATAGTGCATTCATTTCTTTTTCATTAGCTATGAAATTTTGTTTGGCTTCTTTCTTGGTGTCCTTATCCTTTGGTGCATATTTTTCTTCCATGGCAACCCAGAATTCTACTCCAAGAGACATTAAGTATGTCCTCGTTCTTATTTTCTAGAGAGCATAGTTTGTGCCAATGAATAGAGGGGATTTATTTGTAGAGCATCCTTCTAAGCTAGCCATTTTTGGGGACTAAAGACCTCCTTCTAGTGGTTAAACCATTACAGAAGGATCTAGATCTGATACTAATTGATGAACCCTTAGATAAACTGAGATGGGGGGAGGGGGTGAATAAGTTTAGTATATTCATGGACATTAAAAATATTTTATTTACACCCATTAACTACTTCAATTTATAAGCAGCTCAATACATAATGAATCAACAAATTGAATGTGTGGACATCAAGTAATTAAGCATATTAAAACATCACATCAACACATAACCATCAAGCACATAGACACTAGATAGAAGTGGAAACCCATAAGGGAGAAAACCACATCTTATTATTGTTGTGATGCAAAGGCAAGCTCCTACTCCCTCTCACAACTGATTTTCTATAGGCTCTAACCTACAGGAGGCTACTACCTCAATTTCTGCAAGCTACTACTAGCAAGGAAGCTCCAACTCCCATCTGTTTTCTGTAGCCTACAACCCATAGGAGGCTCATACCTCACCCAACTCCAACTAGAAATTTATCAAGCTACAACTTGAAATGGAAGCACAAACTCCTATGTATTTTCTGCAGGCTACAACCCATGGGAGGCTCCTACCTCAACCAGATCCAACTGGACATCTATCAAGATACAACTTGATATGGAAGATCCAACTCCCTCACACTACAATAAAAATCAGATGTCGATTTACCTGGATATCAACTCTATTATCCTCCTTCTTCATTGTTGCCTTTTCTGCCTTCATTTATGCTTCATATCAGCTCCTTATGTGCACATAATCTCTATCAGCTCTCTCTAATTCTTCTGCTCTCTAACCTCTCTATGCTCAGGACAATAACACCATTTATAGGAATACCATCATGGTTGTTTTCATTCTACATGGGAATATGAAGTGAACAGGCCTGACTCTTTTCCATTCCACCCATTCATTTCCTCACTCTTTAGTTCATAATAGTACATCGATACAATGCAGAAATAAATCATGTCAGGAGTTTTTCCTTTGCCTATAAATATTTTCCTTTACATCCAAAAAAAAATTAATTAATACATTTAGACTTACAACAATATTTCATTCAGCCCTTTTAGCTCTTTTCTTGTTGTGTATTTGTCTTTTCTGTTGTTGTCATTGTCTTTTATGTTTATGTTGTTATATTCTAATAGTTCTTCATAAATTCCTTTTTTCCTAACTTGACCCAGTTGTTTTGTTCCCAACAGTGCCACCATATCTCCTTTTGTCTGAATCTGCCTATCTACCTTCCTTATCTTTCCTATAGCATTCAGTCTTCTGATTTTCTCAACACCTGACTCTGCTCGGAGGTTTTGATAAGCCCGACTTGACCCATGGTGCCTATCTCCTCATTACCACAACATTCAGCTTACTCTCCATTTTCTTCTGTTTTGGGTCACTTACCCGAGTCTACTACCCATGTTCAAACTTTTGTTATATTATCAAGGCGTAACCGCTTCTTATATCTACACATTGTGTCAGGTTGTTTCACCCGAGTCTCCTACCACGTTCAGACTTTTTTTTATTCTAATGGCAAAAATAACCTTTATTCTATAGTCGGGTCACTTTCCTGAGTATCTCCTCTTGCGTTCATCCTTTTCCTTTTAACAAGCGCAATAGCATAGATCACTGTTCTACGTGGGGTCGGGTATTTTCTCCACCCAAACCTTTTCTTGCATTCAAACCTTTATTTTACTTACTCGAATCAATTCCGCGTTCAGACTTTTCTTTATAAACCATCGTAAGTCCTAGACCTGAAATATATTACAATGGAACTCTAACTAAAATCGCATCTAACATCCTTTATCGCATTTCGGCGTGTCATATATTTCTCTTGTTCTTTGTTTATATATTTATCATCCATTCTCCGATGCGATTTCTTGAAGGGAAACATTATACCTCCTTATTTGAAATCCTTTAGTCCTTTGCTTTGAAACTATATCGCATCCGGTAATCTTATCATATTTCACATTTTGGCGTGTTCTTGTGTGTTATTCCTCCTGAGCTTTGTGATTTGCGATATCTGATTGGGTCCTATGCCGGACTTTAAATCCTTTAGTCTTTGGTTTTAAAGCATATCGCATCCAGGCTCTTTATCGCACTTCGTATTTCGTAGTTTCAACTTGGTTCATGAGTGTTATCCCTTCTGAGCTTTGCAATTTGTGATATGCGATTTTGGATAAAGGGTTTGGGTCCCACCGGGGTGCCACATCACTGCCACATCATCATGCCAAGTCACTTCTCGCACTTCAAATTTTCTTTGACTCTACGAATTTTCAATATTTCATCCTTCTGCGATTGCGATATGCGATTTCTCTTCGCTGAACATTGTTTTGAACGTGTATTTGCATGACTTGACCGGCTCATGTTTTGGTTTCTTTGGTTTCCTGTGTTCATTCCTTTCCTTCTACACTTCACGCTGAGCTCATTTATATCTTGAACCGACTTGAACTATGCTGCACACTTTTCCTTTGATTACTTTTCTGAATGTGAATAGCCCGACTTGACCTTGCATTGCACATTTTTCTTCTTTGCTGCATGAAAATGTCTTTTGCCTCTTTTACTGCTCCTTGCTTCTTTGCTTCTCCTTTTCCTTCGATAATGATTCTAATGCTGCTCCTTGCCTCTTTTTTTCATAATGCTACTCCTTTTCCTCTTTTCTTCTCCTCCACTATACTTTTTCCTTCTTTTCCTTATTTCTCCTTTATACACCAACTGATCCTGATTTTCTTCTTTGTCCTAAATGATAATTATGATGCTACTCCTTTTTGCTCCTTTTCCATCAACCTTAGATAATGATTCTAATGCTACTCCTTGCCTCTTTTTTTCATAATACTGCTCCTTTGCCTCTTTTATGCTCCTCCACTGTACTTTTTCCTTCTTTTCCTTATTTATTTTTTATACTAAAACTTATCCTGATTTTCTCCTTTGTCCTCAATGATAATTCTGGTGCTGCTCCTTTCTGCTCCTTTTCCATCAATGAAAATATTTCCAACATATCCTCCTGTCCTTCCTAACCTCTTCTGCTCCCATCCTATCCACTCTCTGTTGCAATATAGTATGGCATCGAATATACAAATCTAACCACTGATAAAACAAATATGACGGAAGTGTTGACTATATCAACCTAACTTCCCAACATGTATTTTAAAATTTTCATCACACGTCTAAGGGAGCATTTCGATCATTGCCATCCCATGTTTCCAGGATTGGAGGTTACACGGTGGGAAATTCTTCCACCCCTGCTCAAAAATAGGGTCAACACCCTTATATGGACCACACTAAGAAGCTAGTTAGATACTTTTCATCAAATAATCCAATCATTTAGTCTTTCACCTTCCATTTACCCATGTCATAACAATGAATATCAAGTATATACAAAATGTATTAAAACAATGTAGATCATGCCATTCCTCATTGGATGTCTCAATATTCCCCTATCGGAAGAGTAGATCTTGGTTATCATATATCTCTTTCCCATATCCAGGTTATTTATCATTAAATCATATACATAATAACAAAATATATGTAGATAAGTGATCTTAATAATCATGTTATTAAGTCTAGTATCAACGTGTCAATTTTGCACTTCATAATAACATATTGGAAATAAATATTACATTAGATAAATCATAATTTTGATAAGTCATTCATTAGATAAATCATATCCCATTAATCCATACATAAAACAACAATAAATCTAATAAGTTATACACCATAAAAATCATAACCAAGTAATTCATACATCAGCTAAATCATACATCAAATATTTTAATCAATAATACCTAATATTTCTAATGATGTATATAAGTAGTTTCATCTGTACACCTAAAATTCATCAATATTACATAGCGTTCATAGATAAAATAACATGGAACTAAAAATAAATCCTTAGCATAAGTAACTATCTAAGTCAAAATGGGCATCACAGATGCTCAAAAAGTGAGTGGTAGTCACGATGTATAGTCTTTGCATCCTCCAAAGTAGCAGGTTCTGGGCTATACTTGTCCCACTGGACCTTAACATGTTCCACCATGTGACATCTTAGATTTCGAACCCTATGGTCCAATATGCATAATGGTTCGACCACTACGGTTCCCATGTTTGAGACCTACAATTTCATCCAATCCAATTTGTGATATTCATTAGAAGCATAATGTCGTAAAATAGATACATGGAAAACATCATGAGTTTTATGCAAATGGGGTGGTCGTACAAGACGATAGGAAACTGGTCCAATCTTCTCCTTGATTCTAAAAGGTCCTATAAACCAAGGTGACAATTTTGTCCCTTTCCCAAACCGAATGGTGTTTTTGTTGTGTCAAATACGAAGAAAAACTTGGTCTCCTACTTCATAACTACGATCAGTCCTATGTGCATCAAAATAACTCTTATGTATATCTTGTGCTTCCTTTAACCTTTTTGAATCTTAATTACATGTTCCTTCATATCTTACACCAATTCCAGACCAACTATTACTCGGTCCTCCAAATTTTCCCAAGTCAATGGCGTCCTGCATGGCCTCCCATATAGAGCTTGATAAGGAGGCATCCTAATGGAACTTTGGTAACTTTTATTATAGTAAAACTATACCAGTGGTAATTACCTTTCCCATTGAGTCTGATTATCCATGAAATGCATTCTAAGCATGTCTTCCATAACTCGATTTACTCTTTCAGTCTTCCCGTCTATTTTTGGATGATATGTAGTGCTCAGGTTAAACTGAGCCCCCATTGCTTACAGTAAACTTGTCCAAAACCTAGATGTAAATAGAGAGTCTCTATCATAAATGACATTTTTTGGTAACCCATGTAGTCGAATAACTTTTCTTATAAAACTCGTTCCACATCAGTAACATTGAAAGTGTCTCTCACTGGGATGAAATGGGAATTTTTGGTCAATCTATCAACTACAACCAATACAACATTGTGCCTTTGTGAAGTGTGTGGAAAACCCACAGAACTCCATATAAATGACCTCCCATTTAGACATAGGGATGTCATGTAGTTGTAGGATTCTTGTTGGATGGTGATGATCAACCTTCACTCATTCACATTCAATACATTTGGTGACAAAATAGACTATGGCATGCTTCATTCATGCCCAAAAGAGGAGTTTCTTCTTATTTTCATTAATATTCTTGACTCCATGATGTGAAAAATAGAGTTCTATATATGACTTTTCGAGGATGGTTCTTCATACCCCCTTTATTAGGTATGTACATTCTCCCTTGAAATATCAATAGTTCATCTGGTTCAAGGACATAATCCTCAAACTTTGGTTCTATCTGCTTCCCATTATGGAGTTTTGATATAACCTTTAGATACAAACTATCTTCAAAGAGATTTTCTAACACATGTTCACTCAAATTAACCCTCAAGGGTACTAGGGAGAAGATTCATGGCCTTTTTCTTAGTGCATCAACCACCACATTCTCCTTTCCCTTAATGTATGAGATCCAAAAATCATACTCACTCATGAATTATCTCCACTGCCTTTGTGTTGAATTCAAATCCCTCTAAGTGAAGAGGTGCTTCAAGTTCTAGTGGTCAGTTCTTAACTCAAATATTCTCCAATTGAGGTAGTGTCTCCATAGTGTTAAAGCTAACATCATTGCAACTAATTATGAGTCACAGTTAGCATACATCTTTTCATTTTTCTTCAACTTTCTTGATGTGTAAGCTATTACTCCACCTTCTTGCATCAACACTGCTCCCAATCCTTACTTTGAAGCATTTGTGTAGACAATGAAGTTCTTTTCCATGTCAAGCATTCAAAGGATTGGTGCACTAGTTAGTAACCTCTATAGTTCTTTGAAGTAGTGTCAAATTCATATGCCCATTCATACCTAACCCATTTTCGCTTTAACACAGTGATCCGTTTTCCAATGTTTGAAAACCCTTCCACAAATTTGTGATAATAACTTGCTATCCCATGAAACTACTCACCTCATGAGCATTTTTCACCACTTGAGAATCCATTATGGCATTTACCTTTTCCGAGTCAACTAAAATCCCTTCTCCTGAAATTATGTGCCCAAGATAATGAATTTTCTTCTAAAAGAAGGAACATTTTGACAATTTTCCATACAACTCATTTTACCTTAAGCAAGTCAATACAACCCTTAGGTGCTCTTCATGATCCTTTTCATTCTTGGAATACATGAGAATATCATCCAAAAATACTTGCACAAATTGGTCTAAATACTTCCTAAAACACCATTCATGAGACTCATGAAAACTTTGGTGCATTGGTCAAACCAAACGGTACAACTACAAACTCATAGTGCCCAAACTGAATATGAAATGTCATTTTTTGGATTTCACCTTCCTTAATCCTCAATTGATGGTATCATGATCGCATATCTATCTTTGAGAAAATTTCTTCTCCCTTCATCTAGTGAAATAGGTCATGTATTCTAGGTATCAGGTACCTATTCTTTATTGTGTCTCGAATCAAGTCCCTATAATCTATGAATATCCTTAAGCAACCATCCTTCTTCTTGATGAAATTCACTAGTTCACCCCAAGGTGAAATACTTGGCCTAATAAATCCCAAGTCTAAAAGCTCTTTTAATTGCATCTAAAACTCACAAATTTCTGGAGTTGTCATCCTATAGGGTGTCTTGGAGATTGGTTCTGCACAAGTGTTGTAGCAGGGTCCCTTAGGACCACATTTTTGGAGTAAATAATAGTATTTTTTGTAGTTTTGAGTTATGTGTGCTAATAAATGCATAACCAAGAGGCTTTGGGGCAGGTCAAAGTCTCTTCATGAGTTGTAATGGGATAAAGGGTAAATCTAGGAGTCCCAAACCATGGATTGTGGACCTTAGTACGAGTGCAGGCTAAGATATAAGTAGAAGTCTAGATCGATTCAAATAAGACAATTTTTTATGGAATTTTATGTAATTTTTGAGCTCTGAAGCAAATCTGTGTAAGCATCTGTGTCTAAAAGACTCCTACTGGTTGTGCATGTGGAGACCTTAATCTGGCTATGTGTGGACCTCGTTGGTTGTGTGCACGGGTAGAGCTGAAGGATTTTAAGGGTATCTGTAAACTGTTGATGAATAAAGATATGTTTGGGTAACTATGAGTATTAAATGCATCTATTACTGTGATATGTTTCTGCGTATGGTTCATGTTTCATGCTTATGATTTATGTTATTGTGATTGGATTGATTTCATACCTTATTTACTATTAATTGATGGTAGTTTCTTAGATATATTGCTGTAAAAAATGCATATTACATGAATAGAATAGTTAAGGGAATTGAAAATCTTCTGTATGTACATGCGCAGGATTAAACGTTGATAATTAACCTAGGGTTTCTGGTTAGGGTCTCTTGTACGCAAGTTAGTCTGTGTATTAAAGCATATATGAAGGTGCCAACTTCATTCAACTCTCTCTCAGGGTGTGGAAACCTGGTTCTAGCAGCCCCCATATTGCTTTGGGTGAGACTTTTTCCTATGCAAGCATGTCATTGCCAAAAGGGCTAGTAGTAATATGGTTTTGTTGGTTACGCGCTAACTTTGAACCTGGGTCAGGACCCCTCAAGCAAAAAAATGGTTCTATTATCGGGACCAAGATCATTTTGAAAGAGATTAGGTGATGTGGCAGCCATCAAATACTGAATTAGAAGGCTGTTTTAAACAAAATATACATGAATTATCAATCAAGGAGAACATAAGTAAGAAGTTGTATGTTGAAGAGTGGGATCATAAGTATATTTTCACAGAGGTCCACGAAATATTCTTTGTGACCTTTGCACATGAATTACAGGAGTGGTTATCAAGACTAGTTGAGTTTCAGACCTGTTGGAAGGATGATAAGATCACTTAGTGGATTCTTGAGTTGATCCAACAGTTAGAGCATACTGATAACTCCATCACCCGCACTGTAGATCATTGGGTTGATAAAATTTTGGGTGGGTTTGTAATAGATTTTGCGGTAGATCAGTTTGTGTCATATTCTGAAGCTGAAAGGAGGTTCTTCAAATGAATGAGAGGTAAATTCATACATGCTATTCCTTTTTTGATTAAGATTATATTGTGTGAAAAGGGTATTATTTGTAGTCACATCAAGTGAATGACCCCAAAAGAAGTTGAGATAACTACGCACAACAGAAATTACTTCCGGATTAACCAGAGAGGAGACAGATCTATATACAGCCCTTTGAGAAACCCACCTAATAGTGATAAAGAGAGTGGTAAGGCTACGCACACTAGAGGTAGCCCTCCAGCCACCCCATAGTTCAACTCACACAGGGGTAGGTCATCTCCTATTCCACCACCACCTCCACCACCACCAAGAGGCGATATGGCTATGCATATGAAGCTACCCACCTTCAAGGGTGTGGGAGATGAATACATTGAGAGATTCTGGTTTGTTGTAGATGCAGTATGGACTGCGTAAAATGTCAACACTACTGCTTTCAAGAGGGTACATTTGGCTATGGTGTTTGAGGGTCGTGAACTGGATTGGTTTATGTGATATCTGGCTCAGAACGTTGATCCTACTGTCGATGAAATCAAGAAGGCCTTAAAGCATTAGTTCAGAAAACCAAAGTCCTATTCACAATGAGTAATAGAGTTGAAAGAAATGATACAAGAAACAAACGAGTCTTTCTAGGAATCAGATCATCGACTTAAGTGCACCATCAGTGATGGATGATTTATCTATGATGATAAGAATCATAAATAATGGTTTATTTCCATGCTCCTACCACACCTGCATGACCCTCTAAACTAGAATAAAAATGATTCTCAGGCTAAGGCTCTTGAAGTTTCCATGAAGCTGGAAGTTGTGCCCAGAATTGATAACCAATTTAGATATTTACAAATCCAAAATTAGTTAGAAGCGATGCACTTGGAGATTCAGAACCTACGTAGAGACAAAGGTAAATAATTCTGCGTATATATATGGTATATACGTTATAAGGGTTTTGGTCATACAAAATATCAGTGTACCTTGCTTCAATATTACATGCAAGCGGGAGGAAAAAATTTGTTGTGACCCATGGATGTTGCAGGACCAAGTGGTACTCCTAGGTTGTGATGCACTAACTTTCAAGTGGCCATAAGTCATGACACAAACCATTTCCCTCGATTAGGAAACTATGTACCAGAACCGAAGCAACAATGGTGTAGGTTTTTCTCTTCGGTTGGCCATGATGAGCACCATTGGCGCAAATTTGATCTAATGATAGCCAATGCCAACTTTTATAGACAGTAGGCCGACCCATATTCACCATCATCCCCCTCTAGGTGTGGTGGATCTCCAGCTAGAGGTAGGGGAGGAGGGAGAGGTGGAGGTGTAGGTCATGGAAGAGGAAAATTGATTTGCTATAACCGTGGAGATGCTGAACGCTATGCGCACAAATATCTAAACCTTGCGTGACATTATTGTGGGTATAGTAGACATTTTGATCATTTTATTGAATATTGTCCTGTTTTGACTGCTGGAATGCAAGAGAAGCAACAACAAACACCCACACAGAACATACAAATGGTTAGAGTTGAGCTACGAGATGATGATATGAGTGTAAACATAATTACACGTAGTGGTGCTACTACTGGAGGAGATGAGGGAAAGAAGGCTGATGCAGAGTGCTAGATCAAGAAGGCCTCTAAAAAGAAGGAAGGAATCAACCTGTAGAAGGAGAAGGAGACTTTTGTAGAAGCTAGAAAGGATTTTGTTGTTGCAGGTGCGTCCACATCCAAGTCAATCACAGAAGCGAAGGTTGATTATGAATTCAAACCTTTCCTGCAAGCTTGCGTCCAGATATTGCGTAACCAGAATGTAGTAAAAAATATTCAGGCTCTTATATATAGCTACGTTGATAAGGAGCTTCCTCGAACTAAGAGCAAGGTCGTAAAAAAGATATACAAGAATAAGAGGAGAACTGGTCGGGAGATGAACATGACCGTGGAAATAGGGGAATATGAGATGGATCACATCATTTTATACTTGGGATATGATGTAGATGTTCTACCTAAGTAGACCTGGCAAAAGATGGGCAAACCAAAGCAGGAATGGTCCACCATCAAGCTGTGCATTGCTAATCAATAGAAGATTATTCCGATGGGGAGACTCCCACATGTTATGGTAGACATTGTTGGAGAAAAGGTATGTGCATACTTTGAAGTAATACAAATTTTGGATGATGTAGACCCCTAACCTGTGATTCTGGGGATGGATTGGGCCATCGATATGGAGGGCATTATCAACTTGAAGCGCATGAGCATGATCTTTGAAAAAATGGTACTCAGGTTATAGTACCTATTTTATCTTAAGAGACAATCCCTTGGTTGTGAAAGGAATCAATGCTTAAGACATTTTAAAATTGTGCCACATAAATGATTTTATCATTAGGTCTTTGTTCTATCCCTCTAGAAACTAGTTTTCTAAAACCCTTAATGATCTGGAATAATAAAACATCTCAATGAAAAGAAGAACTACAAGGGAAACTAAAAGTAATATGATGAAAACACAAAATCTACCACTTTTAAGTTTCAGAGGAAATTCATGGAGAGAGATTAAACTTGAAATAATATGTTGTGAATACATAATCTATTACTTTAAAGTTTCATCAGGAATTTGTGAAGAGAGGTGAAACTCAAAATAATATGCAGTAAACAAATAATCTATTACTTTTAAGTTTTATAAAGAATTTATGAAGCGATAAGATATGGAGTGAAGGATTGCAAATTAAGGTTATTTAACTCTTACTCATAGATATAATTAAGAGATCAACTACTACATTACTTCACTTCATTCAAATAAGAAGGGACACAAAATGGAACAAGAAACACAAATCACCATCAACAGTTGCAGGAAACTTACTGCTTCTTTCATTTATCCATCAAAAAAAGAAGTACAAAATGTAATACCCAAGAGGTCTAGAACTCATAACCCTCTTCACTCTTTCTCTCTTCCTTAAATACAAATACAAACAATTTTTAACTGCTCGAGCTTCTTGAAACTCCTACACTGGCTAAACTGTTAAACTACTTATTACTTGCAATCAAGGACACCATTGTAGCTTCGATATTAAAAAAGAAAAAAAAATAAACTTGGAATATAATCCTTTTGTTGAGTATGATTTTTTGCTAATGTGTCTCCTTCCATTTCTGTTGTGATGTCCTAACAGTCTGCATAAACACATTTCCACCGGACTCTTCCCATGCTTTTTCATTTCGAACGTTGTTATCATGTCACATGCTACCTGACTTTGCCTCTTTTGCGCATGCCTACTGTGTTTGGTATTCTCTTCTCATTTTCTCTACGTCGAGTCACTTACCCGAGTCTCTCTGTCGTGTTTTGCCTATTTCTTCATACAATTGCACACAAAACTCATAAGCCTAGACTTGAAATCCTTTAGCTTTCATCTTGGAACCACATCGCGTCTGTGCCAACATCGCACTTTGCATTTTTATGTCTTTAACTTTTCCTTAGAACTTATCTTTTAAAAATTACGATGTGTGCTATGCGATCAGTTCCCACCACATCACAAAACTACATTTTAAACATTACCTTGGACCTGTGAGTTATGGCCCACATAAACTCCCTTTACATATGCGATGGACTATAGTGACTGGAGTTTATTCAACATACATATGCGTGCAATTAACAGTGATTTAATTTAAAACACATTGCACATAACTCAAACCACTTACATATACGTGGAACAGTGGTCATAGGGTCCCACAATATGGTGACCAATCACGGCGCATCGCATATCGGCGAACTTAACATATAACTTAAATGGTAAACAATACAAATGCCGATGCAAATTTGCAACGTAATCTCCATCGTAGATCTTCGTTGTACCGTCTCACACTGCCATCTCCCGTCCTTGTCGAATCACAACCAAAATACTTTACCTTGCGAAGTCTTAATGCTAAGCTCTAAACCCACTGATGTGCGATATGCGCTGGATCATTGTGCCAAAACGTGGCTCCTACCTTTATTTCATTGGAAGTTTCAATTCTTATCGCATCGCAAGTTTTTTTTTTGACTTGTGAAGTCCTTAACACATAAACTGAATAATCGCCGATGCGAAATTATGCTATGCTGAAACGTGGCTCCTATCCTCATCGCATCGTAAGATATATTGTTTAACTTTAAATTTCATCTCAGTCGTTGGTCTCTTCCCCTTCAGATCTGTGATTCGATCCTCGTCATTTGATCGCATCCTTTGGAAATATTCTAAGTATATATGTCTTTGTCGATTTCTTTGCTTTCTACCATCACTGCTCTACAACTCTGCTATCCTTCCTGAGATTTATTCAGTCTTTAAAAGTGTTGATCTCTCTTGAGCTTGTTCTCCTATTTTTTATTCACTCCAACTTTGGATTATCACGCTTTCTGCACACATTACTCACTATTTCAATCCGGAATACAAACCACCATTCTGCATTACATCTTTAAATCCAGAATTCGTGATTCATTTCTTACTCGATGTGTAAGATCTTATTATAGTTATTCTTGAAATTTTAACAACTGTTCCTTAACAACATTTAATTTCTTAGAAATTCTCTTGACTTTTAGCTGAGTTGAATTAGGCTACAACATCTGGCTCCAATTGGGGACAACATTTTGGTAGCAAAGTGTTGAGAATTGTAGATCAGTAGCCTTTATTAGTCATGGAGTCAAGGAGCACTTGTAGATTAGTAGACTTTATTGGGTATGGAATCAAATAACACTTGTATATTAACATACTTTATTGGACATGGAGTCAATCCCAAATGGGAGATGACATTAGGGGAATTTTGAGGTCTAAAATGGGCCTCCTAAGGAAAATGTACAATCAAAATTCACTTTATGAGAACCAATCACATTTCAGGGGATGACGTCATCCCTGATGGTTAAGGTGGCATTTCTTGAGTTAAGGGTACCTGTCACATTCTCAATGGTGGATAAAAACTCATGGTTAACCATGGTAGTGCTCTAATTACTTTTAAAGTAAAAGTAAATTACTCATAATAAATGTTATTTCACACTTTTTGAATAAAATTCATACATAAAATAATATAGTACATTTATTATATTATTTTTATATAGTATATTAATTACATTCTATTATACAATTTAAATAATATAAATTTTAATTAATAACATATTATATAATTAAGAATTTATGAATTTATATTAATATTTATTTTAAGTTATTTAAGTACAAAGGACCAATGCATTAGTTGTTCAATGATAATGATTTTTTCTTGAAAAAATCATTCTTATTTATAGTCACATCAACACAATTTTTTTATTAATTTTATTTTGGTACAACTTTTGAATTGAATTTAACCATGGTTACATGGATTGTGGTGCAAAAAGTGAATTGCAAATTCATAAATATTATTTTATTGATTTAACTATTATTTTATTATTTCCTTAGGAGGTCCATTTTAGACCTCAAAATTCCCCTAATGTCCAATATGAAAACCTCCAGAAACATGCTACACTTTGGACTCCTTTCTTTATTCTTAAACTGAAAATACCGAAATGAAAATACTATAAATAAAAATGCACAGCTTCTGAGCTTATTTATGCACAACTCCTATATATATACATGGCCGAACTCAATCAGGTGAAGTTAGCCTTCCAATGGCACCAATCCAACATATATGTGTTAGAATTAATTCCCCCATACTATGGAAATCTGAAAATAAAAACCGGAATGTACAATGAAAATTTTCCAGATACAGGGATTCTCACATACCCTTGCACAAATTCTTGTTGCTGACAAAAGAAAATTGTCATATATTCAGCCACTGGACCTTAGAACTGATGAGACAAATTTTTGGTTGCCTCCTTTTCTTAAACATCTTGCTAATGTAGACTTCTTTGAACATGGCAACTTCCTTCAAATTTTGACTCCTCAATTTGAGGTTGTATGTGAGAAGATTGATTGTTGTTTTCTACTAATAACCATTTAGGCCAGAAAGACAGATCTAAGGTTTGTTCCTCATAATGATGATGTTCTTCATATAATGCCAATTCTTGACAAAAAATATTCTCCCTCCTATAAACACACCTGAGAAGCTCCATTAGTTTCTCATTTATTCACAAATCATTAAAATTATGGAAATTGTAATGATCTTCCAAGCTTTCAACGTGTAGTTCAGTTTTTGCAATGGATTTCTGACCAAAATCCTCAGAATGCTTGAATTCTTGTGTTTCATAAATACAAGAATCCCCTGACCCCTTTTGAAAATCCTTATTCATCTCTAAATTTTCATTATCTTGTAAATAAATTCCAATGTTTTCTTGACAGACCCTCTTGTCTTCAACAAAACTTGTTCTTTCAACATGACCGAAGAAATTTCTAAATTCCCACACATTATCTTTGATGTCCTGTACATAAAGAAACATCATCTCTACAGTGTAGGGCTTTCTCTCCTTGAGATAAAAGGCCAAGACAAAAAAAAGAGCCCTCAAATAGTAAACCATAGTTGTGGCTTCAAGAGGCCGAATCTCTTTTGACATGCTAAAATAATTTTTTTGAAACTTATTATTAAAGTCAGCGATTGATTCATTGCTCTGCCTCTGGATAGAATATAATTCCAAAAGGTGTTTTTAATATGACTTACACTCGCCCCAATACCTAAGAAATATATCTTGAAAACCTTGTCAGGAACTAATTGAAATTGCTTCCAAACACTAGAACCATTGCTGAGCACCCTACTTTAATGAGTGACAAAACATAATTAAAGCCATGTCTTCATAAATAATTTTAAATTTGTCCAGAAAGTACTCAAATTCTAAGATATGTTGTTTAGCTGAAATATCTTCCTCCTCTTCCAAAAAACTTGGCAAACATTTGAATCCTTTTGAAGGATATTGATGGAGGGTTATGGGCAGTGCCAAGGGTTTGAAAATCACCTTGGTTCCAAGCTGGAGCGGACTGCTTATGAGGTAGAATATTATCACCCAAAGATTATTAATCCTCACCTTTATGCCTAGACTATGAAAAATTACCTTCAGTAATAGTAATGCAACAATCATCTCTCCTTTCATATTTATGAGATAAAGTTGTGTCAAGATCGATAATACAATCAGAAGAAAAATATTCTTTCTCCAATAAGAATGTACATGTTGTGCCTTATATTATTATGAGAAAATAAAGAAGGAAACAATATTCTTGATATGTAAGGCCAAATAGACCACCAAAATGATAGTGAAAAATAAAACTTCCCTTAAAAGATTCAAACTCTAATATTTGTATTTTCCATGGTGATTTCTCATTTTCTTGCCCACATAATTCCTCAGCTAATGAAACCTTCATCAGTGGATTCGCCAGGTGAAGAATAAAAAACCAAATTTGTATCTAAATATTTTTCACCATCAAGAAATAGATTTTAATACCCAAGAAAAAATAACTTTGTGCCTTCGTCCTGTGCAACGGCGCCAAAAAATGTTGTATCTTAAGAGACAATCCCTCAGTTGTGAAAGGAATCAGTGCTTAAGACATTTTAAAAGTGTGTCACATTAATGATTTTATCATGAGGTCTTTGTTCTATCCCTCTAGAGACTAGTTTTCTAAAGCACTTAATGATCTGGAATAATAAAAGATTTCACAATGCCATTCACTGTTGATATCTTAATGAAAAGCAGAACTGTAGGGGAAACTCAAAGTAATATGCTAAAAAAACAGAATCTACCACTTTAAAGTTTCAGAGGAAATTCATGGAGAGAGAGGAAACTTGAAATAATATGTTTTAAACATAAAATCTATTACTTTAAAGTTTCATCAGGATTTTGTGAAGAGAGGGGAAACTCAAAATAAAATGTTGTAAACACAGAATCTATTACTTTTAAGTTTCAGAAAGAATTTTTGAAGGGAGAAGATATGGAGTGAAGGAGAGAAAATTAAGGTTATTTAAATCTTAATCACATACCTAATTAAGAGGCCGACTTCTACATTACTTCACTTCATTCAAGAAAGAAGGGACACAAAATGTAACAAGAAACACGAATCACCATCAACAGTTGTAAGAAACTTACTGCTTCTTTCATTTACCCATCAGAAAAATAAGTACAAAATGTAATACCCAAGAGGTCTAGAACTCAGAACCATCTTCACTCTTTCTCTCTTCCTTAAATACAAACAAAAACAATTTGTAACTGCTCGAGGTTCTTGAAACTCCTAAAATGGCTAAAATATTAAACTACTTATTACATTGCAATCAAGGGCACCATTGTAGCTTCGATCTTAACAAAGAAAAAAAAATACACTTGGAATATAATCATTTTGTTGAGTCTGATTTGTTGTTGACATGTCTCCTTCAGTTTTGGCTCTGATGTCCTAACAGTCTGCATAAACACATCTCCACCCAATTCGACCCATGCTTTTGCATTTCGAACGTTGTCATCATGTCACCTGCTACCAGCATGTTGTGTAACCAGCTCCAAAAATAGAAGAAAAGAGATATCAACACATTAGAAATAAGCCACTTCGAGGGGGCAACCTCCAATACATTACATAAATGAACAATTCTTGGATGATACAATTTACAAAACCTCTTTTCTATATATAGGAGTCCATGGGGCCATGATGTAATCCTAGTGGGCCACAATGTAATCCTAGCCGACCTAACAATAATAATTTAAGGGCACAATAATAACAAAATGGGGGTTACAAGGGTACAATAATAACAATAAGGGGGTTACACTAACAACAATAAGGGACTATACTAGTAATATAGGGACCTAACATGCCCCTCTCCTTCAAAAAGTGTTGTCCTCAACGCTTGAGTAGCTCTGGGTGCTTTTGTATAAAATTCTCATCCTCCCATGTAGAATCTTCAGTGGGTAAGTTCTTCCACTTGATGAGATACTCCGAAATTGATCGATTCCGTAGTTGTCGAGTTCTTGTTTCCGTGACCGCTTCTGGTTCCAATATGATTTTTCCTTCCTCATCAAGTTCTGGCAATATTGTTTGAACTCGAAGATTTTCACCTATAACCTTCTTTAAGCACGAAACATGGAAAACTGGATGTACTCGCGAAGAAGCAGGAAGCTCCAATTTGTATGCCATAGTACCAATCTTTTGCAACACCTTGTAAGGACCATAGTACTTTGGCGATAATTTATCATCCTTCTTAGCTTGCTTGAGGGACATTTGTTTGTATGGTTTTAGCCGTAAAAATACCCAATCTCCTACATCAAAACTTCTCTCGTTGTGATGTTGATCTGCCTGTTGTTTCATTCAATTTTGTGCCAAATTCAGGTTATCCTTTAAGAGTTGGAGAACTTCTTGCCGATGCTCGATGTGATCTTCCACTGCTTGAACCTTAGAATTTTCTCTTAAAGATGATGTGATGGATGGTGGATGATATCCATAAAGTGCCATAAATGGGGTCATTTTTGCTGCAGTATGGAAGGAAATGTTATACCACCATTTAGCAAGAGGTAACCACTTGACCCATTGTGTTTGTTTATCAGATAAAAAACAACGAAGATATCCTTCCAAACATTTATTTACGATCTCAGTTTGACCATCAGATTGAGGATGATAAGATGAGCTATGAGCTAATTGAGTACCCAAACAAGAAAATAACTCCGTCCAAAAATTTCCAGTAAAAATGGGATCTCTGTCGCTCACAATAACCCTTGGGCTTCCATGTAGCTTTTGAATTCTATCCATAAATGTAGTAGCAACTGTACTTGCTTTAAATGGATGAGATAATGCACAAAAGTGTGCATACTTGGTAATTCTATCAACTAACACCATGATGACACTCTTTCCTTTGGACTTAGGTAAACCTGTGATAAAATCCATTGAAATCTCCTCCCAACGTTGACTTGGAATGGATAAAGGTTGTAGAAGTCCCGAGGTCTTAATTGTTTCCACTTTATTCTGCTGGCAAACCAAACATTCCGCCACAAATTTTTGAATATCAGATTTAAGGCCATCCCAAAAAAATTCTTTCTTCACCCCGTGGTAAGTTTTTAAAAATCCTGAGTGTCCTCCTAAAGGAGAAGTGTGCAATTCCAGAAGAATCTTTTGTTTTAGTTGGGAATTCTTACAAAGATATAAGCGATCTATGTACCATAAGGAATCATTTTTCCAACTAAATGTATCAGATGTACTAGGATCTTGCTGCAACTTTTGAATGAGTGTCCATACATCTTTGTCCTTCTTCCATTCATCTCTTGCTTCAGCTATCCAATCTAGTTGGATAATAGAAATGGCACAAAGCAATGCTTCCACCTCTTCATTCTTTCTTGAGAGTGCATCTGCAACAACATTAAGCTTTCCTTTTTGTAGATTATTTCAAAGTCATAACCCAACATCTTTGTGACCCATTTTTGCTGCTCTTCTGACGATAGTCTTTGTTCCAAAAAGTGTTTAAGACTATCATGATCAGTTTTTACCTTGAAGTGTCTTCCCATTAGGTAAGTTCGTCATTTATTTAGTGCATGCAGTATTGCTAACATTTCCTTCTCATAAATAGGTTTCTGTAAATACTTTCCTTTGATTGGACGACTTTCAAAAGCAATGGGTCTTCCTTCTTGCATTAAAACCGCACCAATTCCATTTCCTGAGGCATCACATTCCACAATAAAGGTTTTCGTGAAATCTGGCGTAGCTAAGACCGGTGCTAGGCACATTGCCTCTTTAAGACGTTCAAAGGCCTTAGTTGCTTCAGGAGTCCATGAAAATGCATCTTTCTTCAATAATGTTGTTAGAGGTGCCACTATTCTCCCATAATTCTTAACAAACTTGCGATAATACCCTGTTAACCCGAGAAATCCTCGCAACTTCTTTATGGTTGTGGGGACTTTCCATTCCTTAATGGCTTTAATTTTGTTAGGGTCTACTTTAACACCCTCGTGAGATACAATGTGACCCAAATATTCCACCTCTTGTACTCCAAAGAAACATTTGGATTTTTTTTCATATAATTGTTTCTCCTGTAATAGTTTGAGCACCCTGACAACATGTTCAACATGATCCTTCCAAGACCTGCTGTAGATTAGTATATCATCAAAAAATACTAGCACAAATTTTCTAAGGAAGGGTTTGAAAATGGAATTCATCAACCCTTGAAATGTAGAAGGTGCATTGGTAAGGCCAAAAGGCATCACCAAAATTCATAATGACCCTCATGAGTTCGAAATGCTGTTTTTGGAATATCTTCAGTCTTCATTCTAATTTGATGATATCCTGAACGAAGATCCAACTTGGTAAAATAAATTGCTCCATGTAATTCATCCAATAATTCATCAATCACAGGAATGGGAAATTTGTCTTTAATGGCGAGCTTATTGAGCTCCCTATAATCTGGACACATTCGCCATGATCCATCCTTCTTGTGTACCAATACTACAGGAGCAGAGAAAGAACTTTGACTGGGTTGAATTATACCCGCCTCTAACATTTCTGCAATCATACGTTCAATTTCGCTCTTTTGGAAGTAAGGATATATATAAGGCCTAATGTTTGGAGGAACACTTCCTGGAATCAAATGAATAGCATGATCATGATCACGAATAGGTGGGAGTCCTTTGGGAGTTTCAAACACCTTGGAATGATTGTCCAAGACTTGTTGGAGATCTCCAGAAATAGATGATTTTGATGTTGGAACTTCTAGTGAGCATAATTGTGCAATTACGCCTCGTTGTTCTTTCTTTAGAAGCTTTGTCATGCCATTAGAGCTTATTATCCTTCCTGGCTTCCCTTCAATACCCCGTAATTCGACTTCCTTTCCTTCTGAAAAGAATTTTAAGAAAAGTTCTTGAAAATTAAAAGCTACCGTCCCCAAAGATTGTAACCATTGTACTCCTAGTACAACATCAGCACCTCCCATAGGAATGGAAAGCATTGGACTAGTCAATACATATTCCCCATGGTTAGCTTGATATTATGGCATTTTCCAGAGCAATTTATAGTTCCTCCATTTGCAACCATCACTTGACATTCTGGTGCTTGGTATAGGAAACAATTTAATTCCTTGGCTACCTTACAATGAATAAAATTATGGGTGCTACCTGAATCAATCAACACTATTACCTTTTTCTTCTTGATATGTCCTTCTATCTTGAGAGTTTGAGGAGTGGTAATTTCGGCCAGTGCATTACACGATATGGTCGGATTCATTTCTTCCTCTTCTAGGGTTGGTTCCTGGTGTATATCCTCTTCTTGTTCATTTTCTTCTTCCTCTTCACAATCTATGTAAATAATTTCTTCTCAGCACACTTATGACCTTTAGTGTATTTGCTATCACAACTATAGCAAAGCCCTTTTGCTCTTTTTTCTTCCAATTGTTGTGGTGTCAACCTTGTAGGTTGTGGAAATCTAGGCATAGCAACACCTCCTTCTTTATAGAATTGAGTGGTAGGCTTCCTTGTCGCCATAATTTTACATTCAACTTTTCTTGCCAACCTGAATGCCTTCTCCAATGAATCAGGTTCCAAAACGCGAACTTCATGTTGGATGTTATCCTTTAAAGTGCCTATGAAGATATCAATCCTGTGTTCCTCTGGAATATCAGTTACCCTTATATTCAATTTTTGGAAGTCCTCAATGTGCTGCCCCACTAAACCCTTTTGTTTGAGATTTATCAATTGGCTAAAGAAGGTGTTTCTCTTCGTATCCTCATAATGTGCTATCATTTCCTCCGTAAAAATCGACCAAGTGACAATTTTTTTACGGGAGCAAAGCCATCGATACCATACAAATGTATTTTGTTCTAAATGTAAAGTTGCAATGCGTACCTTTTGTGTGTTTTGCACATTATGGAGATCAAAATATTGCTCCATCCGTAGTATCCATGTTACAGGATCCTTTCCATCAAACTTCCTCATATCCATTTTTGGAATATGGTGGTTCTTCTCGCCAACATTAGAGTTTATGAAATCACGATTAACATTTATTTTGTTCTCATCATGAGGTTCTTCTACTATATTTTCGCCATTAGGAATCATTTCTGGTTTTAAACTTGTCATCAAGCCTTCCATGTATGCTTTTAGATCATTCTTCATGTTTTCCATGTTGTCTTTCATGTCATCAATCTTAGCTTCCATGCCCACTTCCATGCCATCCATCTTAGCTTCCAAACCAATCATCTTAGCTTCCACGCCTTTCTTCAAACCATCCATCTTAGTTTCCACGCCTTTCTTCAAAACTTCCATTTCATTTTTTGTTGTTCTTTGTGAGAGAGAAATTTTCTCTTGTAATTTTGATATGTCATGTTGCCATTCTTCATCTTCATGAGTCATAGTAGAGCCTTCTGAAGGATTAATGGGTGTTGAATTATTTTTAGGGGCCATTTTAGAATCCAATACTGATATCTATTCTACAATATGCCCTTGGGATCAATTTCCTCAGGATTTCTGCTTTGCACCATATGAATTTCAGACTCTGGACCTTCGTACAAAATTTTTTATAGCGCAAATGCCACGATGACCTATTTAGGAGCTTGAAAAAATACCTAACTTACACAGATGATATCTCCTCAAATATTACGAACCAAGCTCTGAAATTTTTAGAAAAGCTTCCTCAGGATTTCGGCTTCGCACCCTAAAAATTTCAGCTTCTGAAACTTCGTA
Source organism: Pinus albicaulis (assembly GCA_034641835.2). Lineage (NCBI taxonomy): Eukaryota > Viridiplantae > Streptophyta > Pinopsida > Pinales > Pinaceae > Pinus > Pinus albicaulis. The sequence continues at coordinate 149,965,014 of CM076580.1, forward strand.
GAAAAAAAGTTATAGCAAAAATGCCACGATGACCTGTTTGGAGCAGCGAAACCCTAGAATCCAAAGCTCTGATACCAAATGTTGTGTAACCAACTTCAAAAATAGAAGAAAAGAGATATCAATGCCTTAGAAATAAGCCACTTCGAGGGGGAAACCTCCAATACATTACATAAATGAACAATTCTTGGATGATACAATTTACAAAGCCTCCTTTCTATATATAGGAGTCCATGGGGCCATAATGTAATCCTAGTGGGCCACAATGTAATCCTAGCCGACCTAACAATAATAATTTAAGGGAACAATAATAACAAAATGGGGGTTAAAAGGGTACAATAATAACAATAAGGGGGTTACACTAACAATAATAAGGGACTATACTAGTGATATAGGGACCTAACACAACATCTGCCACTTCTATGTGTGCCTGTTGTGTTTGCATCAGGGGAATTTTGAGGTCTAAAATGGGCCTCCTAAGAAAAACGTACAACAAAAATAAAATTTATAAGAACCAATATGATTCAAGATGATGGTGTCAACCATGGGGGATGATTCACCATTTTTTGAGTAAAAAAGTAAAAATATTAAAAAATAATAAAATAATAAAACAACTTTTTCAACTCGTATTTTCAACTTATATCTAAAATTTTTTACTGAAATTTCAAGAGGGAGTACTCGTTGGATGCAAAATTTAATTCCTCATCTAAGGAGTACCCATGTTTCATACTTTTGGTGGACCTTGCTACACCAAAAATGAGAAATACATGAAAAAATGTGTTTATAGTCACGTTTTTCATGTATTTCTAAGTTTTCAGGTAGCAGTGTACATCAAAAGTATGCAACATGGGTACTCCTTGGATGATAAATCAAATTTTGCATCCAACGAGCATTTCCGCTCAAAATTTGAGTAAACCAAAGGGAGATAAGTTGAAAATACGAGTTGAAAAAATATTTTTTCCTTTTTTCCCTCTAAAATTTGATGATGTAATCAAATATTATTTTATTATTTCCACTATTGTTTTATAATTTCCTTAGAATGCCCATTTTAGACCTCAAAATTCCCCTAATGGGTCTTCTCTTCTCCTTTTCTCCGTGTTGGGTCACTTACCCAAGTCTCTCTGTCGTGTTTTGCCTATTTCTTCATAAAATGGCGCACAAACCTCATAAGCCCATACTTGAAATCCTTTATATTTCATCTTGGAACCACATCAAGTCTGTGCCAACATCGCACTTCACATTTTTTTTTCTTTAACTTTTCCTTAGCACTTATATTTTAAAACTTGCGATGTGCGCTATGTGATCGAGTCCCACCGCATCAAGAAACTGCATTTTAAACATTACTGTGGACCTGTGGGTTATGGCCCACATAAACTTCCTTTACATATGGAACAAACTACAATACTGGATTTTATTCAACATACATACATGCGCAATTAACAGTGATTTACTTTAAAACAGATCGCACATAACTCATACCACTTACATATATGTAGAACAGTGGTTGTAGGGTCCCACAATATGGTGACCAATCATGGTGCATCGCATATCGACGAACTTAAAATATAGCTTAAATGGTAAACAATACAAACGTTGATGCAAAGTTGTGACGTAATCTCCATCGTAGATCTTCGCGTTATCTAATGGCCCCATTGTACCGTCTCACATTGCCATCTCCCATCCTTGTCACATCGCAACCAAAATACTTTACCTTGCGAATTTTTAATGCTAAAATCTAAACCCTCTGATGTGCGATATGCGCTGGATCGTTGTGCCAACACGTGGCTCCTCCCTTTATCACATCGCAAGTTTCAATTCTTACCACATCGTAAGTTATTTTGTTTAACTTGTGATGTCCTTAACACATAAACTCAATAATCGTTGATGCAAAATTGCGTTATGCTGACACACGGCTCCTATCCTCATTTCATCGCAAGATATATTGTTTAACTTGTAATTTCATCTCAGCCATCAGTCTCTTCTCCTTCAGATCTGCAATTCGGTCATCGTCGTCCGATCACCTCCTTTGGAAATATTTTAAGTGTTTCTATCTTAGTCGATTTTTTAGCTTTCTACCATCGCTTCTCTACAACTCAGCTATCCTTCCTGAGCTTTATTCATTCTTTAAAAGTGTTGATCTCTCCTGAGATTGTTCTCCTATTTTTTATTCACTCGAACTTGGAATTATCACTCTTGTTGCATGCCTTACTCACTATTTCAATCTGGAATATAGACCACCATTATGTATTACGTCTCTGAATCCATAATTCGTGATTCATTTCTTACTCGACCTATAAGATCATATTACAAGTCTTCTTGAAATTTTAAAAATTGTTCCTCAATAACCTTGAATTTCTTAGAACCTCTCTTGACTTTTGGCTGAGTCGAATTAGGCTACAACAGTACCCTTGGATCCTGTGGAAGGGAAGAGATATACAGAACCAGTGCGCGATGGAGTTGATGTCGACCATGTCTACAAGTTAACTGCATGAGATAAGGATTGCATCAACCCTACTGCTGATGGGATGCTAAATTGGGAAAATGATAGCTCATGTTTTTCCCATTCAGATGGAGAAATGGAGAACTGGAAAAATCATCTACATGATGTTTCTGCATTGCGTCACATCAAGGTCACTAAAAATTTTCAATGCATCTCCTCAAAGGTATGGGATTTTCCCTATTTTGATGGTTTTGGCAATGTTGTTTTATTTTTGGAGAAACTGGAAAAGGTTGCCTCGAAAGAGCGAAGGTTCTAGGCACTTGATCTTGCCATGTGTGCAACCCCAGCATGTTTGTGGGATACGCACAAATGGAACATTGAGTATTGGGAGGAATGCAATAGAATAATGTGGTTGCACTTTAAGAAGCCCACTACCCCACCGAATGAGATTTTTGGTGGCTGAGGTGATCCACAAAAACACTTGGCTACGTGGATGGAAGTTTGGGACAAGAAGCCCAAGGCCGAATGGGTTCACATTTTTGTCCATATGTTGGGACCAATCCATACTGCATGGTGTTTGGAGACAGATCTGTGCCAAGGTACCCTTAATTTGGTTACAATGAGTGAAATTTTTATGTTAACCTTCGGCATGGATGGTGGATCAGAGGGATTGGATGAAGCCCTGTAGGATATAGAAGCACTTGTCCCTGATGATTCCCATCCTCATATAGCATGTGTTGTGCCAGCATGGGAAGCGCAGATGTAGGATATTTTCAACTACAGAAATCTGTCAGTAGAAGATAATGAGGAACATCCAAGAAATATCAACATTCCAGAATCTGAGGGGGAGCGCGTAGTTGCAAGGCCCTTGTTAGGAATGGTGGATGTAACTAAGCCTTTAAAAATAAAGGAAGTCAACATTGGGATGGAGGAACAACCCATGTTGGCAAAAATAGTAGATTATTGGGATGATGACACAATGGGAAATGTTGTGGATCTGTTGACTGAGTATCAAGACTTGTTTCCCATGAAGTTTTCTAAGCTCAAAGGAATGGTAGGAGATTTGGGAGTTATGAAAATCACTCTTAAACCATATGCATGCCCCATCAAGTAGTGACCATACCTACTAAATCCAAAATATAAGTCGAAATTGATGGAAGAACTGGAGAAAATGGTTGTTGCAGTAATCATTGAACCTGTGGAGCAGTCTGACTGGGTGAGCCCAATGGTTGTTCAAGAAAAGAAGACTAAGGGAGTAATAAGGATTTGTGTGGACCTGCAGAAAATGAATGATGCATATGTGCATGACCCCTTCCCTATTCCATTTTTAGATGAGATTTTGGACAATGTGGGAGGACAAGAGGTCTACTCTTTCACTAATGGATTTTCAGGTTATCAACAGATAAACATTGCACTAGAAGACTGAAGTAATACCACTTTTGCAGCAGAATGGGGATCCTTCCAATACATAGTCATGCCTTTTGGATTGAAGAATGCACCTGTTATATTCTCACGCGTAGTAGTAGTTGTATTCAAGGATTTCATGCACAAGTATCTGGAAGTGTACTTCGATGATTGGATTGTGTTTGGACTAGTAAAGAAGCATATTTCCAAACTCGGTGTTATCACTCCACTAGATTCCCAAGGCTAAGGAAGGAATCCCAATAGAGGTAAACAGAAACCAAGATTTTGACTTGATAGCTAGCTCTATCAAGCCAGAGAAGGCTCTCTCCAAAAGGTTCACAGCCAAGAGGGCTAGATAAATTAGGGTTTTAGGCTAGATAATGAGTGCAGGGGGTTGTTTTGAATTGATTTGGTTTGGAAAATCAGTGGATAAATGAATTAGATCAAGGAAAGTTAGGTCAGGGCAAATGGAGTTAGGGTTGCAAGGATCAACAGGGAAAGGTAGGTACAATTCCAATCACTTTAAGAGAATGGTTATGGAATGGTTTTGAAATTTTAAGAAGGATGAGAAAAGCATAAGGGATGTATTTCTCTCAGAAAGAAGATAAAGAACAAAATATGATCAGTTACCCAAAACAAAGCATGGAAAACATGTATTATGAATTTCTAACTTGTAAAATATCATAACATAGAAATGGAAGTGAATATGAATAATACATTCAAAAATATGTGACTGAAGAAGAAACTATGAAATACATTCAATACCACCGGTATCCCATAGATGTAGTTGCAACTCCTCTTTATTATCTTGGCCAAAACTAAGTACAAGTTCCCTTGATCAACTAGAAAAATGAAACTGATTCCAACCTCAAACCTTTGAAAATGAATAAAAATGACATGATACAGGCCTCAAACAACTTCTCCCAATATCAGGGGTCGAATCGCTAAGAGGAGGAGTTGATCCACCAAAGTCTGAATTGAAACCTAGAGTGTAGGGTGGTGAAAGTGACTCAACCCTAACTTTTTGCAAATGGATTCATTACATCTCATCATGAGTTTTAACCTAATTTATTTACCCTAGGTAATAGTAAAAACATGGTAATTATATTTACATCATCAATTACATGAGGTCAAAACATGATTCCCCAAGGTAAAATTCAAATTTGTAGAAAAACTCAGAAAAAATCAGTCAACTGTAAAACGCACAACGCCATTTTACCCCAACTTGCAGACTATTGTTGACTAGGTTATAGGTGTCCAAATTGGCTCCAAGATACCTTGTTGGAAAGCCCTTTAAGTCTACTTTCTAGAATTGCCTTCATTTTGTAAAATGAAGCCAATTTTCCCTAACCTAGATTTCCTTGACCTAATTCCTTTATCCACTGATTTTCCCAACCAAATCAATTCAAAAAAACCCCTGAACTCATTATCTAGCCTAAAACCCTAATTTATCCAGCCCTCCTGGCAGTGACCCTTTTGGAGAGAGCCCTCTTTGGCTTGATAAGGCTAGCTATCAAGTCAAAAGCTTGGTTTTCGGTTACCTCTGTTGGGATTCCTTCCTTAGACTTGGGAATCTAGTGGAGTGATAACATAATGGTGTCGTTGCCAGGGAATGAAAGATCAAATCTTCCCTGGGAAAGAATGACAAATATTTAGATCAAATTGTTGGTGATGAACAATAGTTGGACACATATGAAGGCTAAACCATTCACTTGGTGACTCCATTGACTGAAATATCTAGAAAATCAACACTTCATGGCAACTCCACTGCATGAATATCAATAGCTTCAATAATATTCAAGATGGAAACTGTTGCAAGAAGGTATGCTCCCATGAGTCGGGATCACATTCCAGGTTTCCCAAATAAAATTTCTAAGATAAATTGGCAAAGTAATTTTCCTGTGTTTAAATATGATGATAGAAATGATGTTTCTTTACATATAGTTAAATTTCGCATGCATACACGCAAGTTAAAGGTTGAATTTCCTGAATATTGTCTTTTAAAGATGTTCATGGATTCTCTTGAAGGAAAAGCATGATCTTGGTATGAAGGTTTTCCACCTTCTAATATTTGTTCTCTTAGAGTTTTCCATTCAATATTTTATGAAGAATACAAGGATTCCTACCCTTCTTTGTCTTTGGTTAATAATTGTTGTGACCAATTTGAGTTTTTTGATTCAAAATCTAGAGGATTCTTATGATGATAATGAGTTCATGGATGAAGAGATCTTGGAGGATTTTCATGACAATACTTTTCATCACCAAAAAGAGCAAGTGTTTTCTCTCATGGAAGAAAAAGATGATATATATTGTCTTGATGTTTATAAGGACTTCCCACAGGAGGCAATTTTTGTAGCAGTACAAAAATTTGATCAACCAAAGGTTAAAGAAGATATTCAACATCCTTGTGAATCTTTAGGAGAGAAAGAAGACAATTGTTGTGTTATAATTTTTTTTTTTTTTAAATTACTTTATCCTCTTTTTGAAGATGAGATAGATCAGCTCCTGAACAATCATATCACAACCCAAGCTAATGCAGTTTTGCAGTGTTCACATAGTCAAGAAAGTGTTGGTAAAATTTCTTCCTTTTTTGAAAATAAAAATTTAAGTTTAAATGAGGACAATCCTGAAACTAGATTTATAGATCATCATGAAGAAATACAATCTCCTTTTTCAATGTTCATATTTGATGAAGTTTCTCCTAAACCTTATTTTCCTAAGTACGATAAATCTAAAGATAATTTCGATGAGGAGCTTGATGAAACTATATAGGAAATTGTTGTGAGTAAATCAATTTATGATGATGATTCCCTGGAAGGAGATTAGCTAACAAATATTGTTTTCTTTCATGAAGATGATAGGGCTGGCATTTTTGATAATATTGAAGAATGTTTCTTGTTTAAGGATGACTTGGAATATGAATTTGAGGAGTATGAGCCTAAGAGAGACAGTATGCCAGAGATAGAATCAGAGTTACCCATGAATGAAAGGAGTACTTGTTTTTTTGTTGCTAGATCTCAAGACAAGGTAATGCTTCAAGATTTTCAAGATCCCTTTGGTAGTCTTTTGAAAGCATTGGAGAATATTAGTGTTGTCTTTCTTGTCAGCATAATTCTTGCTTTCAGTTTTTATCATGAGTTGCCTACATGTACATCATTCTGCCTACTCAAGGAAAGTGAGAGTAGAACTTCAGTAAGTATCCATCTCCTGGATTGGTTTTGGCTCGTGGGGTCCGACCCAAGTTTGGAGGTTAAGGTTTGCCAACAAACCCCTATACTAATGGCCCTTTCGGTAGTGACCTGCTTGCGCAGGCCAAAGTCTCACCCAAAGTAGTATGGGAGGGTGCTGGAACCAGGTTTCCGCACCCTGGGAGAGGGTAGGTAAGTCAGGCAGAGTTGCGTTCGACTTCCCAAATATCAGATCGCATATATAGAACCTAGATATATCAATCCCTTTGCATCCACGTGCACAATACCACTTACAATCACAGTAAACATCAGATACAGGACAATAAAGAAACTATCATAACTATTCTTGTATAAAGTATAATAGACAGATTCATATCAATTATCAACGCAGCATAAGAAAAAAACACAGTTACTTTTAGAGCTCAATATAAAATAACAGATATCATAGAGTCACATTAACAGATTCAGATATTCCAACAACCTTCCACATTCATTAATCCTTCATATCCTTTTACAATACCCAAAACCCAACCTGCACACATAGTAGCAGGGTCCGCACACATCAGGACTGAGGATCTCCGCGCACACAACCAGTAGGAGTCCTTTCCCCAAAAACCCAAAACAAATCTACTAATTCATGATTCGCACCAATCTTAGTTCCTTTCCTGCCTTACAACTCAAAAAAGGTTCAACTACTTATACTACTTTAGCCTACACATCCAATGGTCCACAAACCATGGTTTTCGAACTCTTGGTATACCCTTGACCCACTTATAATGCATTAGGGGCTTTGACCCACCCCAAAACCCCTATGTTAGACTAAATATAATAAAAAATATACAAAATGGACTACATTCGCAGCTTTGTAGCAGAACCTGTTCCAACAGTCCCCCAACACAATCTTGTGACTCATCCCAAGTCACTGGGGTGGTGGAGTCTCCACCTGTGCGTGCAGTGCATTGATGGCTACGACCAGTACAGGCAGCACTTCTTGACTCTGAGCAGAAGTGCTCTGCGCAATGTCTATGAACTTCTATGATGTCAGTCCTTCTGTCATAGCAGTGACACTCTCCAGTGTCTGGTTTAGTTGCTTAACAACAACATCAACATCCTATGAGAGCTGTAGGGTCGCGGCAGCGCAAGGCTTCAATCATTATCTGATGACATGTTTCTTATGGCGGAGTTCCTCGATCTCATCTTGGAGGGTGTTGCTGGTCCTTAATCACACCAAACGCCGTGCAGGAACCAAGGTGGATAATGTAGCCTCGATCTACTCGAAATCTTCCTCCTTATACTGCAAGTCCTAATTTATTTGCCAGACGATTGACTCCGCAGGGGTTTCCTAGGCAACGAGGGCTATAAGAAACAATAGCCAGGCATAGCAAAAGGATTTTCCCTGATCTCGCGATTTTTGGACATTGGCTAAGAACTCATCTCATAAGTATTGGGCCCAATTGAGGCAGACCCCCATCGCACACTGATCGGATAGCCGAATGACATAGGCAGGGACGGTTGCATCCTAGCACTTTCACATTAGCTTGCAAGCTAGTAATATGGTACCCATCTACGTTGCCGAGTCGTTGATGGATTTTATGACGAAGCCCCATGTATTCCTTTCCACATATTCAGCAGTGTCCCCTTCATATTTCTTTCCCACATGCTCCAGAGGGTGCGGCACGTTCATGGGAAGGCCCATGATTCTATGAACCAACGCAGCATCTATGGGGACCCTATCTCGAATCCATAGGCAGCCATTGTGAATTAAGGTGAGCAGGTGTCGGGCCAGCCGATCCATGATGTTGTAATGGCTAAAGTGGTGCATATGCAACAGGTTCAAGACCCCGGATCTGGCCAATCTGCTTACCCGGTGCTGAAGAATGACTGTGACCCCATCGTCCGCATAAATTGTGTCGAATTACAATGCGAGGGTCAACTCAAGGAAGGCTTCGTAATTCGCCAAGTCATGATCATCGAATTTGACCTCATGGAGCTTCCCGCAGGGGTCACTCAGGATAGGGACCTCTCCCGGGGTTAATGGCGTCTGTATATAGGTAACCAGGCCATCGATGTTCTTTGGTGTGTGCGACGAGGACCTGCGTGGGTGGATGAAGGGAGGTAACTAGTTGATTGGATTAGCAGGCAGGGCTTCCTCCTGCGCAGCCTGAGCCTGAGGCATTGCTCACGGGGACTTGGCATGCCTTGGGGAGGTCCTAGGCTTCCCTGAAGCCCATTTCATAGCTTTGGATGGCTTCCCTGAGCCCTGTGCCTACTCTTTTCCCTTCCTTATGACCAGCGTTGAGGGCACTTATTCATCCTCAAACCTGATCTCCATTACTTCCTCAACTTCTGGGGCAGTAGGTGACAAGGGCTCAGCTGGGTTAGTGGCTGTCATCCTAGTGTGGAAAATGAATCCCGACTCTGGATGGATCCTGTTAAAAGGGGGAGGTTGATTCAACATGAAAGGGACAGTGCAAACCCGCAAAATCTTACAGCTCAAGCTTGCTCGAGAAAAAGAGGACAAGTACAAGTTATGCAAGTGAGATGGAACCCTTGTTTGAGCTATTTAGCCCTTTTTATAGTGCCTACGGGAATCCAACGGTAGGGTAAACTTGACCTAGAACTTACCATCAGGCAAACGGTAAAAAATTCCTCAAAATCTGCCCCATTAAATGCCAGCAACCCACTCCTTTTAATGGTAACTTTTTCTTTTTACCAGATGTTATTGTGCCAACGACTAGTTTTTGCACCTCCTGTGTGCTTGGAATACCTGCTACGCTTGGGTTAAACACCTACGCCTCCTATGCATCTTCCCCCAACACAGGTATAATCCCTAAGTACTTCAAAACCAAATATATGTTTGCCCGACATGTGTCATCCCAACAGAACCAGGCCGCCTTCGTAAGAAATTCTTTCAGAGGTGTTGTGATCACTACATACCTCTGAACAAAATTTTTGTAATAACCCACATGGCCGAGAAGTGAATGCAGTTGTCCCCTTGTTGTGGGAATTTCCGGATATATGACATTCGCACCCCCAATTTTAGCCAACATGGGGTGTATCTCAATGCTACCCATTCGCAGCCTAAGTGGCATGGTAGTCGTGCGCACCTTGTTTAATTCTGAGCCAGAAACCTCTTGTCGATCATTCTTACCTTATTTTGGGGCGAGGCTGCAGTATTTGATCATGCTTGGTACCCATGGTTCCCAAGTGGGAATTTCAAGTGCGATTCACCCCATGCTACAATGTCAATGTCATGCAGAGCTACGTCAAGCACCTCTGTCTTGCCTATTAACCCAAATGTTCCCAGAAATTCATCCTTCAAAGTCTCCCAATGGCAGGTGCACTGATGGAGCTACGCGTCTAAGTACCATGTAGTGGGAAGTGGTCCCAGGGCATGAATAAGCAGATGAACCCACTCTTGGGCAATCCTGTCGCACCATTGTTCTATCCAAGAGAACAGATATTCGTGTGGATCTTCAGGTTCAAGTAACGTTTTGCTTCACACGTTGGCTGGGGCCTCAAATCATAGGATCATCATATTCTGACACTCCTCCCAATCCTAGAACACCTCCTCATGCGTTTCCCACCATCGTGAAGGTGATCCACGCATGGCCATCTTAAAGGCTCATAACCTTCGTTCTTTGGGAACCTCAGCTTCAAATGCTCGCAAAAAGTCCCTAACATTACCAAAACCATCGAAATAAGGTAGATCTCTTACCTCTAAGGAGATGCAGTAGAAGTTCTTTGTGATCCGAAGACATCGTAGCATAGAGACATCATGTAACTGATTTTGTGAATTCTCTATCTCCCCATTGGAGTTGGAGAAACATTCACTATCCTTTTCCCAGCAGAGTAGTCCCTCCGTCGTGGGGTTGATCCAATCTTCATCTCGGGCACTCAACTTATAGATGTGATCCACATCTTCTTCGTCATGCAATGGTTCTGTGTATTGTTCACCTTTCTTAGGATCTAATGGTACTATTACCCTTGTACCATTATTTTTGAATACCATGCTTCTCTTCTTTAGGTTAATGATGCCCCCGATATCGATGGCCCAATCCAAGCCTAGGAGTGCCAGGTAGGGGTCCACATCTTCTACAATCTGAATCACTTAAAAATTAGCCCAAAACTTGACCCCTGCAATATCCACCACGATCTTCGATAGTCTACCCAAGGGTACGATCTTATGTTGATTGGCCATACGCAGCTAGATAGTGGACCATTCCAACTTAGGTTCCCACATTTGTTGCCAAGTTTTTTTAGGTAATAAATTCGCATCTAACCCTAAGTCCAAAATAACATGATCCATCTCGTAATCACTGATCTACGCAGTCAATCACATCTCCCTACTAGTGTGTTTCTTATATCTGTAGAGTTTGTGTATGTCCTTGATTTCCGGAGGGAGGCTAGGTCATGTTGCGCAGCTATCTATTAATGCTTGAAGAATTTCCATAGCCTTTGGGTTGCGCAACAGCTTCATACATGCTTGTAAAAATGGTTTGACCTCCTCATCTGCCTTGAGGTCTTCAGGCGGCTGCGAAGAAGATGCCTCTACCTCAGCAAATTCTTTGCGAGCTGTGACAAATGTTTCTTTCTCCTTTTTTAGATCCAAACCTTCCTGTTTGATAACTGCTTGTTGGATTAGAGGCTCAGTTGTAGTTTTCCCCCCAGGCCCCTCGGTGGTCATCCCACTATGTGTTATGACATCTATACTTGGATCTTTGTCCCGCAGTTCAGCCTTAACCCTCTGCACATTCTGCGTAGGTGTCAACTTCTTCTCCTGCATCTTTGCTATCAAGATTGGACAATCTTCAATCGCATGGTCCAGCTATCTACAATACCAGCAGGACTGCCTCATAGGGTTTGGACAGTCCCTGGAAAAGTGTCTGAATTTTCCACAGTTATAACAAATTAGTTTCCCTTGTCCCCGACCTGCTCTTCCACCTCTTCTGCCTCCCCTACCCCTGGCTGGGGAGCCCCATGCACTCGAGAGGGATCTTGGTGAGGAAAGATCCAACTGTACCCTATAGAGGTTCCCTCAATCAATCATCAAATCATATGTATGGTAGTTCTGTTTGTCATGTCCTACCGACCTGTAGAACCTACACCACTACTACTTTACTTATGGGGCATATATAGCAAGGCGGGGACAGTGGTTTGTGTCGTGCAACCATACAACGCGACAATGGTTGAGTTTTCATGTTGTCTGATGTATCCCATGTACCAATCCAAAGCTATTCCTTCGAAGGAAAGGGACAGTTGTGCCCTCTTCACTGCATCGCTAGCCATGTTCTGTGTAGTCCATACCAATTCCGTGAAAAACCAGAATTCATCCATGTCTTCATCTCCCACACCCTTAAAGGTAGGCAACTTCATGTGCGCAACCATGTCTTCTTCTCGTGGTGGAGGTGTAGGTGAATTCTTACCCCTACACTGGTTTGAAAGTGGTGTGGCTAGAGGACTCTACGCAGTTTCTTCTCTTACCGGGTTGTAGACAGATCTACCGCCTTCTCATTTGGTCCGATAGTATTTTCCACTTCGTGTCGTACTCCCATCCAGATCAGGGGTCATTCATTCGGTGTGGCTACACAAAATACTTTTTTCGCATAGAAATATCTTAATTATCCTTTGGTAAGGTCTTCAGAAACTTACCCCTGAATCCTTTGAAGAATCTTTTTTCTGATTTAGAGTAGGAGACAAATTGATCGATGGAAAATTCATTCACGAATCCTCCCAGCACGCTATCCACCCAGTGGTCCACCGTGTGAGCGATGGTGTTATCAGTCTTTTCTAATTGTTGGATCACTTCTGGGGTCCACTGTGTGACCCGCTCGTCCTTCCAACACTTCTGAAATTCAACCAACCTTGCAAGCCACTCCTAGAGCTTGATCGCAATGGTTACAAATAAGATCTCGTAGATCTCCATGAAAATATGCTTATTTTTCCACTCTTCTGTGGTCAACCTCTTACTGTGGTTTTCTTTTACTGCGAATTCCTGAACTTGCTGCTTGAACCATTCATCAATTTATTTTCTTTCAGGTTTCCAGTACGGCCTTGGCATTATCCAATCCATCTCTCAAAATGCCCCTAGTGCCAGCAACAGAACCATTTGTTGGCTAAAGGGGTCCTGACCCAGGTTCGGAGGTTAAGGTTTGCCAGCAAACCCCTATACTACTAGCCCTTTCGACAGTGACCTGCTTGTGAAGGTCAAAGTCTAACCTGAAGCAGTATGGGAGGGTGCTGGAACCAGGTTTTTTCACCCTAGGAGAGGGTAGGTAAGTCAGGCAGAGCTGTGTTCAACTTCCCTAATATCAGATCGCATATTACGAAACCCATATCTATTAGTCCCTTTACATCCACGTGCGCAATACCACTTATAATCACAGTAAACAACAGATACAAGACAATAAAGCAACTATCGCAGCTATTCTTGCATAAAGTATAACATATAGATTCAGATCAATTGTCAACGTAGCATAAGAAAATAACAAAGTTACTTTTTGAGCTCAATATAAAATTATAGATATCATAGAGTCACATTAACAGATTCATATATTCCAACAACCTTCCGCTTTCATTAATCCTTCAGATCCTTTTACAATACCTAAAACCCAACCTATGCACACAACATCAGGGTCCACACACAGCATGACTGAGGATCTCCGCGCACACAGCTAGCAAGATTCCTTTCCCCAAAAACCCAAAACAAATCTACTAATTCATGATTCGCACCAATATTAGTTCCTTTCCTACCTTACAACTCAAAAAAGGTTCAACTACTTATACTACTTTAGCCTACGCATCCAATGGTCCGAAAACCATGGTTTGCGAACTCTTGGTCTACCCTTGACCCAATTACAATGCATTAGGGGCTTTGACCCACCCCAAAACCCCTGCGTTAGACTAAACATAATAAAAAATATACAAAATGGACCAGATTTGTAGCTTTGTAGGAGACCATGTTCCAACAATTGGTTACAATGGAAGGATCATTTCACCTAATCAACAATTGTACAATAGAATAGAGTAGGTTGCTATCATTTCAGTTTGATTTTATTTTATTTTCAGAAAGTATTGACAGAATTCATCAAAGTTTGAAGCCCGAGGTGAAGGCCCTAAGGCTTTGATGATCTACTAGTGTGGTTGAATTTTGCAGTGTGTATTAAGTTTCAGGTATAGTTTCAGTTTACATATTGGACTCCATTTCCCAATGGATAAGGCATTGATTTACAAATTCAGAGATTTGTGGTTCTTGGAACCTCCAAGGAGCTACCATCGCCAGCTGGAGCCGATGTTAGCACTGGTATTTACATCCCACCCATCTCGCCTTATTTTACATTGCTTTCACCTCATCTCTATCATTATCATTGACCTCGCTTCTTTTTTTAACCATTTTTCCCAAGGGTGCCCAAGTCATCATTGTTCACAAGCACTAAACCCTAATTTCCTCTCCCACTGATCTAGGGTTTGATACAGAAATGATAAATTTTAGTAGAGGAGGCATCAAGTAGTTCATATCAGTAATTATGAGGCCATTCCAACTCATAATATCATGTCTCCATCATTTTCCAAGAAGTCATTCCTAGAGACAAATCATTTTCCACACATAGAGTCGATTTTTATTCAAACTTTGTTTTTGACCAAAAAAATATGAATTTGAAAAAAATGAGAGAGGTGTTTGTCCATAATAGGCCAAGGAAGAAAAAAATCCTTTATTTTTTACACAAGTGTCATGGTTTTAGAGAAATTTCAAAAATACAGGTGCCATAGGAGAGTTTCTATACTTCTGGAGTGATCTTGGGAAAATAACTTTTTGTCATAGCTTGAATGTCAAAATGACTTGCTTGATCAGTCAAATGAAAACTAGACTAAGATATATTTCCAATGAGATATCTTGAGGTAAATTTGGAGTTGAGGAAGGCCTCCAAAATTTTCTTGCAACAACACTCTGCATTTCTGCACCCTGATTCTGCACTTTTTGACCAGCCTTGGGAAAATAAACTTTTGACAAGGCCAACCAACTCCAATCATAAATACCAAGTTAGATGTGGAATGTAGACAGGATAAGATTTCCAAAAAGCTATATTGTGCCCAATTTGGATGCTGGGACGACCTCCAAATGTGGTTTCAAAAATATTCTTCACACAGAGGGCGTGTTTCCTTCTGGTTGCTGTGCATTTATGATTTTTTGGGAAAATAGGCTTCATTTTGAAAACTGAAGGTAGTTCTGGAAAGTAGACATGAAGGGATTTCCAGTGAGCCATCTCAGAGAAAATTTGGACACCAGGAAGGCACCCAAATTCATACTTGAGCACAAAGGATATTTTCTGCCTGGTCCTTGCACGTTTAACAAGAAAATGGTGAAATCTTCTGAGTTTCTCTCTAGTTTTTATTTTTATCTTGGGAAATGTTGAATTTACCTATGTAAATGATGAAGATGAATGTAATTATCATGTTTTTTGAACACCTAATCCTCTATGGGTAGGTGTGGAAGGCGAAGAGTCACAAAGGAGTCCAAGTGACCTTGGAAAATGAATCCAAGGGTCACCTCATTGTATTATAAATGTACATCATATCAGTGGTAAAATGCAACGAATGCCTATATTTCCTATTTGTGTGTTTTATCTTCTCATACACCATGTTTTTGTTTAACATGGTATTGGAGCCATGATGTGTGGCCTATTTGTAAAAGGTAGAGGTGGGGAGATTCCAATTGAGTGATTTTCTGCCCTGGGTTGAAAGTTGTACAAGTTTCCTTTGGCTGAGGTCGTGGGCCATTCCTTACGCTGCTCCCACTGCTAGGACTTCCCTCTTTCAAAATCCAGCACCATAGTCCACTTTCAACCAGCATGGTTAGATCTGTTCGACTCCTTTCTACCAGTTTTCTTACTAAGAAACCTTTGGAGTTATTGCATCTGTAGTAACCCCTGGGATACTGAGAGCCTTTGATTGGATTTTGGCCATATTTACGCCATGCCTACAGATATGGAGGAAGGCCTTCGCTGTTGGGCCTATTACTCCCTCCTGCTGCAGGAACACACATAATATTTTTCTGTTGTGCCTTCCTCGGCCTTTTGGATCCCTGGCCCCTAGCACCTGAGACCGAACTACTCCCATTCTCCATTCCTGACCTGCGTCGACAAAGACGAACCGTCGCCTTCTTTAATTGACGAAGAAGAACCCTCCAATGTCATGTCCACCTCTCTAAAAATTGCAGAGGGCCAAGGCTCTGGAATAGTGGGCACATAATGCGAGAGACAAATGACATATTTTTTCAATGTCAATGGATGTTGTAGGCATGAGGACTTTGTACAAATCCTGTTAAGAGCCAAAAGGGGAAAAGCGAATAGTGGAGATAGGACTCTCAACATTTGACAGGGATTTGAAATTCACAGACAACGACCATTCTATGAAGCTTAAGCTGTGAACAGAAAGAGATTTTGCATTCAAATTGAACTTCCATCACTGCTAATTCCAGAACCAAGATACCTTTTTCAATTATTCTCTACCTCTTAATCCATTTTTTCATTTGAGAAATTCGTTAATTCTCTATCCAATATTTACTTTGAATTGGTATGATACTTGAGCACTCGACCAATTTCCTAGCTATTGTTACATTGCATTTTGTAGTTCTATTGAGATAAGGCAAAGATTGTTGTTCTGTGCACCATTGACTTGAAGATCCAGTTTTATATAGTTGTTGAGTACATACACTCTCTTGGTGGCAAAATTTTTGTGGCTCTCCATATGCTTTGAAAGGCCATGAATGCACGAATAGAACTGGTTGTTGTTTTGGTGACTTCATATATACGTATGCGTTGGTCATTGTATATGGTATGTTGAAGTATTATTGTTCAATTATGATGGGTATGAGAGCTTTCATGCTCCTTATATGGCATTGATCAATCTATATATTTATGCTCTTTAGCATGTTAGAAATTTTATAGGTTGGAGAGTATGAAGCATGTCTGGTTAATATGTAATGGCATATGAAGCTTATATGTCTTGAGGGATAAGTTTATTTGTTGAGAAAAAAAATGGGCAAAATTGATGATACATTAGAGTTATTGAATACCATAATTCATACCATTGTATATGAGATGATAAGCATCAGTAAAAACACTCCATCTGACATTAGAACATGTCTACAAAATGAAAAAGAGAAGATATATTTTTTGCAGCTTGAGAGAGAACTACAACAAGTTGAAATTTAGCAAAAGAGTCATCATTCTGAACCTGTTTTTGTTCAGAAAATTGAGAGGGACTCCCATCAGAAGCAAGAATATAAAGTTCTAGTCGATTCACCTTCAGTTCCTTGTACAAGAGTAGATTTACATGCAGACACAGCAGCTCAGTTTGCACTTCCCAATCCCATCATCAGACCTTGGGAAGATCTTGTCTATAACAAGCACCGAACAGGTCTTAGATATGACAAGGAATTTTCCTTTCATATTCTGAACTACTCCAAGCCCATTCAATTTCAGAGTGTCAGATTCCTTTATGATAGTTCACATTAAGTTGTTCTAGATCCTACTCCACTTCCACAACAACAACAACTGATTGTAAAATGCCAACACTGTGATCGAGTTGGCCATATAAAATATCATTGTTTTGATCTTCACCCATGCAAGCATTGTGGTCGACACACCCATTCTTCACACAGATGCTTCAGAAATAATCCTCCTGCAAGAACAAAGATTCATCTTGGATGGATCGCTTCTTGGCAATGGGAATCAACAGCCAAGAATATGTTTAAGTCACGTTTCAGAACTTGTTCTAGAATATTGAACAATCTTGAAGTTGATTTTTTTCCATCATCTCACCTTGTACCTGACAAAGGGGAAAATGGTGGTCATCAACAAGCTTCGACGCCACATCAAGCGAGCCTAAGCCACAATCTCTCATTCCAGATTCAGAGTTGTAGCCAGAGACATAACAGTTCAAGCGAGCCTTAGCCACAATTCGTCATTCCAGATTCAGAGTTGTAGCTAGAGACACAGATTCCCATGAGCGTGCCTTTGGTTGGTGGACAACCTTAAACAATCTATGTGAGGTTGATATTCTTCCTCTTTCAGAAAACTTCCTCTAGCAGAAGACTTCAGCTTCTTGCCAGCTTTGAAGAGTTCTAGGAAATGCATCAAGCATTCTAGTGTTGGTGGTCATCCTTAAACCATCACAGGTTGTCGACTTCCCTTATTTTATTTTGAAGGTCTCCCTCTTCAAATATGAGGGACACTTCCTCTAGTAGAAGCCCTTAGCTTCTAGCCAATTTTGGAAGAGTTCTGGGAACTGCAATAAGCGTTGCATTCTAGTGTTGGTGGTCATCCTTAAACCACCTCTTTATGCCAACATTTCAGAGAGATGATTCAGCCTAAGTGCTGCCATGCATACTTTTCATATTTGTATTACAACTCTCTTCTTGGACTCACACATACCCCTTCGGATTAACGGGAGAAATGTTGAACACCTAATCCTCTATGGGTAGGTGTGGAAGGCGAAGAGTCACAAAGGAGTCCAAGTGACCTTGGAAGATGAATCCAAGGGTCACCTCATTGTATTATGAATGTACATCATATCAGTGGTAAAATGCAATGAATGTCTGTCTTTCCTATTTGTGTGTTTTATCTTCTCATACACCATGTGTGTGCTTAACAATGTTTTTACTATTTACTAGGGTAAATACATTAGGTTAAAACTCATGATGAGGTGTAATGAATCATTTTGCAAAAATTTGGGGATGAGTCACTTTGACCACCCTACACTCTAGGTTTCAGTTAAGACTTTAGTGGATCATCTCCTCCTCTCACAAATTCGACCCCTGAGGCTGGGAGAGGTTTTTTGAGACCTATATATTGTATTTTTTGACTCATTTTCAAAGGTTGTAATAGTTGAAATCAATTTCATTTTGCTTAGTTGATCAATGAGACTTTGTACTCAGTCTTGGCCATTAATAGAAGAGGAGTTGCAGCTATATTTATGGGATACCTATGGTATTAAATTTCTTTCATTGTTTCTTCTTTAGTGACATATGTGTGAATGTATTGTTCATTTCCTTTTAATGTCTATGATTATGATCTTTTATAAGTGTGAAATTCATAATACATGCTAGCCATGCTCTGTTTTGGGTAACTGATCATATTTTGTTTCATATCTTCTGTTTGAGAGAAATATGTAGAAATTTGAATAATTTGCTGAATTATTCACCGAGATTATCCTGGTCACATACTATTTGAGCTTCATACATAACACATAATCTCTTCTACGCATTAATCATCACATGCGGAAATAAAAACAAAAAGCGGTATTGAAAACATTCACATGCGCTCATAGAAATTCAACACATATAACACAGTATGTATACCGGGGAAAGCTTACAGCTGAAAACCCCCTACTGTCTGTATATTATAATGAAGAAGAATCATGTAACAATCTCAATACAATACTCCTCACAAGTACTCAGTACTGTCTCCAAAAGTTACACACAAACTAGTTCAGTTTTGAACAAGTCACGGGTTCAAAACTCCTCCACTGTTTGCCTGCCTCTACTGCGCAATCCAAGATGAGAGAATGGATGGAATGAATTCAAATTCCCTTGGCTTTAACTGCGCAATCCTCATTGGAAATCTCCTCCAATGATTGTGCAAATCTCATGCACACTATAGTCACAACTGATAGTAGACCCCACCCTTTCACCCACCTCTAACACTGGTCTCCACTGAACTGTCCATGCATTGCAGTTAACTGATGTGTTCTTTAGTTGATTTATGAGTTAATAATTATTGAATTAATTAATAATTAATTCACACCACTCATCACTAGTGTATTTTTCAGTTAGACTAAATACAACTAGTTCAACTAAGTTAAACCGAACACAACTCCACCAACTGTCTCATCAACTCCACCAAACTCTGCCACATGAGTTCTAACTGAATTCAACCATGAAATAGCTCAAATAACCCATAGGAAATTCGAATTTCCTTCTGCCAGCTGCATGTGCCACATCTGTAGCTCGAACTGAAGTGCTCTAAGAGGATAATATAAAGTTTATGGTCCAAATATTATTAAGGGCTAATAATATTTGACTGTTCTATTTTTAGACAGGCAGTCTAAAAATAGACTTCGACCTGTATGTCTAAAAATAGATGTCCATATATTTTTACCAACTTGACCAATCATCCAAGAATAACATCCCGCAACTCCTAGACCATGCTCCATATGTCTAAAAATAGACATGATACAAAAATAGACTTTTCGTGAAAATCACATGTGTGGTCCCCACCCCGAGTTTAGGTGATCACTTCCAAATACGATCGGGGAAAGATGTTTGAGGCATCCTTCAACTTGTTTCTTGTTGCCATTTTCAACACTCCCTCTCAACAAGAAAGGACTATCTTTGCATGCGACATGCAACTCCATGCATTCGCCATACGGCCTTCTGACGCCATACAACTCCATGCATCCCGCCCATGCAACTCCATGCATTCGCCATGCACCCTTTGCATGCGCCATGCAAGCTCATGCATACCATGCAACTCCATACATGTGCACCTTGCATACAACATCTTGGCCGAATAGGCTCCAAAAAACTCAATCAGTCTGATGCATCTATCATCAAAGTCTTTGACTTCTGCTGGTACCAACTGCACATGTCTTCAGGAACCACTACGTTGTTGAACTCTTGCACCCATGCACTCTGCACTTGCTGTCAACTCTGATTCGCGCTCCAGTATCCGACACTGTCACTTTGATCTGCTTGCATCAATCCAACTGATCATGCTACTACTGCGCTGTGGGCACCTCGTAGCCAGGTTCAATTCATGAGATCCACACCATCTCATGAATCCTGCCCAGAAATCTCCTCTTGGGATCAATCATGCATGTCGCCCCACCTCTCACCTGGTGGTATAGCTGCATGCACTCCCTCTGCCCATATGGCACGAAATTTCTCTGCATGAGTGGTTTCTTCCACTCCATGATCCTCTTGTGGCTGCTCCACACCCCGAGGTTCACTTTCACCTGCATGCAAAACTTGCTCCCTCTCAAGCATCAGTTGCATGTCTTTCTCCTGCTTCCCAACAGTAGGAAGCTTCGTAGACATCCCATCTACTTCAAGTCTGTAGAGATTCTTTGCCCGAATCCCAACCTTCTTGACTTGTCCTGTTGCCTTGTGCCGAAGGAAAAATTTTCCTTCTCTGAAGACAACTTCATACCCTTTATCCTCTAACATTGCGACTGAGATTAAATTCTTTGTTAGACCTGGTACATGAAATACATCTTGTAAAAGAATGAGTTTACCTGACTCCCTCTGAAAGGTTATGGTACCAATGTCGGTCGCATTGTATCGTCCATTGTCGCCCAACTCAACATGCATCTCGAGATTTTTCTCCACCAAGTCACTGAAAAGATTCACATCTCCCGTCATGTGAAAGGAAGTGCCACTATCAAAATACCACCCTGATCCCAATGCACTAGACACCATGCATGCGATCAATGAGAAGTCCAGCTCAAATTGAGAGGCAAGAGCCTCACCAGCTGCAGCTCCAGTAGCCTGCTTGTTCTTCTTCTTTTGTGGACAATTCGTGGCGTAATGTCCATGATCGTGACAGTGAAAACACTTCACTTTGGACATGTCACGCTCTTTACCATTCACACTGGATTGAGAATCATTCTTCTTGCCCTTCCCCTTCCTTTCTTTGGCAGCCAAAGCACAATATTCTTCATCAGATGCCTTTGATGAAGATCCATCTCTAGTACTCCGCCTTATCTCCTCTTGCACAAGATCCGACCACAGTCTTTCCCATCCTGGCAATTTCTCCCGACCATTGACACTACCCTGATATGCATGCCAACTTTTTGGAAGCCCAAGGAGAGCCAAGCTCACCATTTCCTCATCCTCCACACTAACTTCTACACTCCCAAGTTCATCCCTGCAGTGGACAAACTTTGTCAAGTATACCGGAATAGTGTCATTCTTCTCCATCTTTATTTTCCTGAGTTTATCCTTGAGCACCAACTTCCTTTGGTCACTCTTGCTCTGGAACAATTCTATAAAAGCTTTCCACATCAAGAATGTAGAAGCTTTACCATGCAAGCTGGATACTATGTGATCCTTCACGCCCTCCAATAGAATCCTTCGACACCTTGCTGTCTTCTTTTGCCAAGCTTCAATCACAGCAGCATCCATAGAAGTAGGCTTTGGAATTTCTTTCTCTATGAATTCCAACAGCCCATTGTCATCTAACACTACCTCCATCCTGTCTTTCCATGCAATATAATTCGAGCTACCTTCCAAGGCATACTCCAATCGCAATCCGACAAAAGACATCTTTGCTTTTGAACCCAAGAAAAACAATTCTACAATTCGAATTCCAACAGCTCCAAACTCCACCGCTTCCGATCTAAAATTCGTGAGAACAAATTATTTCCAAATCAGAGATCAACTGCATGGGAATTTACCAGACCTTTCACCTTCAAAGAAATATGAATCCGGAGGCTACCTGGCCCGATTGCAGACTCTGCCTGAAGAAATAAAATGCAATCACTTTCTGAATAATAGATCTGATGATCAATATCGCTCCGATACCATGTAGAAATTTGAATAATTTGCTGAATTATTCACTGAGATTATCCTAGTCACATACTATTTGAGCTTCATACATAACACATAATCTCTTCTACGCATTAATCATCACATGCGGAAATAAAAACAACAAGCGGTATTGAAAACATTCACATGCGCACATAGAAATTCAACACATATAACACAGTATGTATACCGGGGAAAGCTTACAGCTGAAAACCCCCTACTGTCTGTATATTATAATGAATAATAATCATGTAACAATCTCAGTACAATACTCCTCACAAGTACTCAGTATTGTCTCCAAAAGTTACACACAAACTAGCTCAGTTTTGAACAAGTCACGGGTTCAAAACTCCTCCACTGTTTGCCTGCCTCTACTGCGCAATCCAAGATGAGAGAATGGATGGAATGAATTCGAATTCCCTTGGCTTTAACTGCGCAATCCTCATTGGCAATATCCTCCAATGATTGTGCAAATCTCATGCACACTATAGTCACAACTGATAGTAGAATCCACCCTTTCACCCACCTCTAACACTGGTCTCCACTGAACTGTCCATGCACTGCTGTTAACTGATGTGTTCTTTAGTTGAATAATGAGTTAATAATTAGTGAATTAATTAATAATTAATTCACACCACTCATCACTAGTGTATTTTTCAGTTATACTAAATACAACTAGTTCAACTAAGTTAAACAGAACACAACTCCACCAACTGTCTCATCAACTCCACCAAACTCTGCCACATGAGTTCTAATTGAAGTCAACCATGCAATAGCTCAACTAACCCATAGGAAATTTGAATTTCCTTCTGCCAGCTGCATGTGCCACATCTGTAGCTCGAACTGAAGTGCTCCAAGAGGATAAGATAATGTTTATATTCCAAATATTATTAAGGGTTAATAATATTTGACTGACCTATTTTTAGACAGGCAGTCTAAAAATAGACTTCGACCTGTATGTCTAAAAATAGTTGTCCATCTATTTTTACCAACTTGACCAATCATCCAAGAATAGCATCCTGCAACTCCTAGACCATGCTCCATATGTCTAAAAATAGACATAGTCTAAAAATAGACTTTTCGACAAAAATCACATGTGTGGTCCCCACCTAGTTTAGGTGATCACTTTCCAACTAGGATTAGGAAATATGTTTCAGGAGGCCTCCTTCACTGTTTCTTGTTGCCATTTTCAACAAAATACATATCTTATGCTTCCCTTAGCCTCCTTACATTTTCTAAACTATTTTATAACCATTTGCCTCAAGTGATTGAAATTATACCTACCTTGTCCCATTTATCCCTGCAACCCTAACTCTATAGCCTGACCTAGTTTTCCTTGACCTAATTTCATTATCTGTTGATTTACCCAACCAAAACCAAATAAGAAAACCCCCTTGCACTCATTATCTAGCCTAAAACCAAAATTTCTCCAGCCCTCTTGGTTGTGACCCTTTTGGAGAGAACCCTCTCTGGCTTGATAGGGCTATCTATCAAGTCAAAATCTTGGTTTGTGGTTACCTCTGTTGGGGTTCCTTCCTCAGCCTTGGGAATCTAGTGGAGTGATAACACTATGCATGATGTTCGACACTTGTAGGAAGAAACTGATCTCTCTTAAATTGAAGTAAGTGTATATTTTGTGTTCATTTTGGAATCTTGTTGGGACATATTGTTTGTCAGTAAATCTTGATGGTAGATCTAGCCAAGATTGTAGTTATTATCAACTTGGAGGTCCCTACTAATGATAAATAGTTGTGCTCTATTCTAGGACACAAGGAATACTATAGAAAATGAATTTAGGGCTATATCTGGTCACTGCACCCATGGAGAAATTTTTGAAGAAACATGTGTCCTTTTTATAGGATCAGGAATGCCAAAAGATATTTGAGTAGTTGAAGGAAAATATGGTTACTGCACCTATTTTAATATTCCTTGACTGATCGAAGGTCTTCCATGTACACGTTGATGCATCTAGCATTTCACTTGGAGTTTTCTTAGCGCATCTAGGAGAAGGAGATATTGATCACCCGTTGCCTTTGCAAGTATGAAGCTCTCTAGTGCAGAGAACACCTACCAAACCACAAAGAGGGAAGGTTTGGCTATGGTCTACGCTCTGCAAAAATATAAGCACTAGCTGCTAAGAGGGCATTTCAAAATGTTCACTGACCAATCTGCTTTGAAGCACTTAGTCAATAAGCCTATGTTGGGGGGGGGGGGGTATTTGTAGATGGTTGTTGTTGTTTAAGGAATGTGATTTCGAAATAATTGTTAAGCCTGGTAGATTGAATGTTGGACCTGGTCACTTATCACGCATTGAGAATGGGGAGGAATCAACCAGTCTGGAGGAGGGAATAACTAATTTGCAACTCTTTGCTATTAAAGTGGTTGATGAACACTTTGTAGATATCATTCACTTTCTGACTACTAGTATTGCGTCTGCTAAATACTCAGTGCAATAAAATAAAGGGTTGGTTTCACGCGCATCTGAATTTACATTGATTGCTGACCAACTGTACAAGTTGGGAGTGGATGAAGTATTAACAAGGTATGTTTTGGAACATGAAAGACAAGACATCTTGGTTGAAGCCCATGGGGGAATGGAAGGAGGCCACTATGCAGGGAAAGATATTGCGCAAAAGGTGTTGCGTGCTGGGTTATGATGGCCCACACTACACAGTGATGCACATACATATTGTTGAGCTTGTGATGCATGCCAAAGAGCAAGGAATCCATTGCACATGGATGAAATTCCATTACAGCCATATATGGCCCTGCAGGCTTTTGATAAATGGGCCATAGAATTTGTTGGACCTATTCATCCTCCTGGAAAAAATACTGGTGCGCGCTATATCATCACTACAACAGATTATGTAACCAGATGGGCAGAAGCCAAGCCAGTAAAATATTATACTGCAGACACTGCTACGCAGTTCATTTTTTAAATTATTTTGACTAGATTTGGGTCCCCGAGATATTGATGAGTGATCAAGGTACACACTTTGTTAATGAAACCATTGAAGCTATGACATAGGAAATTCAGATACATCACCAGAAGAGTACTCCCTATCACCCTAAGGAAAATGGTGCAGTGGAAGCCTTTAACAAAATCCTGGAGAATTCACTCACAAATATTTGTAATGTAAAACAAAAAAATTGGGATGTACACATCCCTTATGTCTTATGGGATTAAAGGACTACATGCAAGAAGTTGACTAGTAAAACACCATTCAGGATGGTTTATGGCCAAGAAGAAATCATGCCGATGGAATATATCATCCCAAGCCTGTGCATCACAACGTTCACTAATATGGCTGAACCAAAAATCATGGAGGAACATCTATCACAATTGGTAGCATTAGAGGAGGATCATTTTATTGCTAACTTTCATCAGCAAGTGCAGAAGGCGCGCAAGAAGGCCTGGCATGATAGGCACATCCAGCAGAAGGAATTTAACGAATAAGATCTGGTATTGTTGTATGACATTTAGTTTGCACAGCACCTAAGGAAGTTCATAAAGCATTGGTTGGGGTCGTATATTGTGAAGGAAATATCTAATGGAGGTGCGGTGCGCTTGGCCACGTTGCGCGGCGAGAGTCTTCCCGAGTACATCAATGGAAGTTGACTGAAGCTGTATAGGGATAACCATGTGCCTAAAAAATGACAATATGGAAAGAGAAATGAAATCCACTTGTCTACGTGCTACACGAAGGACATACATAAGTAGGTGCGACATGAGTGAAAAGGTAGTGCGTAGTAAGAAAAATGAACCGATGGAAGAGTAACTCTAGGTGAAAAATCAATTTTACCATTGGATGGAGTGGGTTTTCTGCATTTAATTAGGATATCTTACGAGATTTTTGACCATTCTTATGGGGATAAGGTGCCATTAATTAAGTTCCGACTATTTTTACCATGGATCACCTATAAAATTAAGGAAGTGAGTTGCATTCCATTCCTATGTTGTTTGAGTGAATTGCACCCTATAATTGTCTTTATGATCTGTATGTCTGGTCGTGAGTTCCCCACATATGACATGAGTAACCCCAAGTTTATTTTCAAACCCAGAATGATGGCCACTAACCCCTTTGCTGAGAGTGTGTAGTCTGGGGAGCACTCTGTGCCGCTTACGATATCTACTGAACCAGGCTTCGATGGCATGCATGAAGTTGTCCCTGAAGTGCAGGAAGTCATGTCCACACCTACCAAAGGAAAGGGGAAGATGACGAAGGGATCATCCTCAAAGTTGCAGACGTCGCCTAGAAATATCAAGTCCCCGCGCCAAGCATCAAAGGATAGGTCTCCTATAGATGACCCAACGAATAGACCCATGAGCTTAACTAAGGAGGCTGCGTTCTTTTTCGAGCCCATCTCGTGGTTCCCGAAGCATGTAAGGCTGCTCATACCCTCTATGAAGGTGCCAAAATATTTGGAAATGGTGCGCGATTCCCTACAAATGTCATTGATCCCAAAGGCGATAACATTGGAGGGGGATAGTTTTAGGAATATCCCCACAATAAATTTCGATGATTACAACCTGGAAAATGATAAGACATTCCCCGAGCTAGCACCCAAATTATATCTTGAGTGCATTGTATATGTTGGAGTCGTGAAAGTATAGCTCATGCCTTGGGCACGTGGGGTGATTAATGCTAGAATTCTAAATCTGTTAAGGATTCCTCACTTCATTCAATATCCAATCACAGATATATTTGTGTGACAGCTACTGGCATTGGTACACGATGGGTTCCTTTGGATCAAGATCTGAATTCCATTAGATGTCGCGCTGATCCACCGAATCACTGATCTGCCAAATAAGGGACCCAATACTATAGCTAATTATGGCAAGAGACAAGAGTTGAAAATAGCTACAAAGGTCAAGAAGGACTAAAAGGTGGGACGAGATACCAGGGGCTTCTTGTTTCAGCAGCTTGACGATCTAGCAATGTGCCTTGGCACCTTAATGTTGGGTTGTAAAATTATGTTTAAATGTAGGACTAAGGTGGTCCCTACTGATCCAAGTGGATATCAGTGGCCACCCACCTATTCCATTTGGACCAACACCATCAATTCTTGCAGCTTTTCACATTCAGCACAACTTACTATTTTTAGCAGGTTTTTGGGTCCTCCACTCCCGGAGCCGTTTTGGGGCCTTAATGATCCAGGTGGATATTGGTGACCACCCACCTATTCCATTTTAACCCCCACCTTCAGTTCTTTTAGTTTTTAAGTTGTTGAACAACTTACTATTTTTAGCAGTTTTTCGGGTCCTAGACTTCCGAAGCCGTTTTGAGGCCCTAAACAACATTTTTTTGGCATCATTCCTCCAATTAATATGATTCCATTATGTTTCCATTCTAGAATAAATATTCGTGGAAATATTTGTAGTCCTCGGATATATCTTTCTAATGATGTATCATATGCGTGGAGATCATATGCCAAAGTTACGTCCCCGGGAAGTTGGAACACCAACTTACCCAAACGAGGCCCATAGTTTTGGCGCTTCATCTCCTAGGGTTAGGTTTTTGGATGTTTATAGTTCTCCATTGTTTCTAAATAATAAATAGGCCCTCGAGCCTCATTGTAACACAGTTCAGAGGTCTATAGCCGCCACATCTCTTCTCAGATATTCGCTACTAGCACCCTAGCTATTTTATTTCCATTATGTCTATAAGCATATTTCTGTTATTTGATATTAATGAAATGAAGCATTATTTCCACTGCATCTCTATTTTTATGGTTATTTATGTATTCTGTTGCATTCCTGCATAAATCCGGATCACCTGTGCATATCATTTCGTTGGCTAGGAAGTGTGAGAAAGGCATAAGTTTTAACTGGTCGTAGTTCCTGTGCACTGAGTTGTTGGAGAACATGCACGAGGCACAGGAAGAAGGAAAGAAATTTTGTTACTCATGGCTACTCCTACTAATTACTCGGGTTGCATGGGAAATGATAAAGAGCACAGTCCTCCTGGATGTTGAACCTGTTGTTTTTGAAGGGGCACGCTATGCAAATTTGTGGGACTCAATAGACCCAAAGCACGTCATGGATAATAATATCTTTTGGGTCTTTTTCTAAGGTGTCTTAGCACAACCATTCACTCGCAGCCCCGATTTTCCCCAACTACGCATGAAAAATAAAAGGCCATTGCGGACTTCAAGGTGTCAATGCATAATGTGAAGATCTGGGCGTGCAAAGACCAGGTATGGTACAGCTTGCCTTACATGGTGATAGAGGATGAGATCGACCAAGTCATTGCAACTTGGCCCAATGCATGGAAGATTGGGTTAGGCTCCACCTAGCCTGTCACAGCCTCAACGTCCGGCAAAGACACAACAGGTGCCACCAAAGAGAAATAAGTAGAGAAGGCCACTAAGAAGGACAAAGAGAAAGAAGCCAAGAAATAAACGGAGAAGAAATCTAAGCCGAAGTAAGACATTGATCTCGGTGGCATAGATGGCCACAATGGTACAAGAGCCTAGTCCCGCAGAGGTACAAAACGTGAAGCTGAAACTCCTAAGGGTGCCCGCAAGAAATGGAAAGGCTCAAAGATAGGAGGCACGAAGAAAGTCACCCTCATGGAGGATGACTTGGAAAAAATCAAAGACGTGGTTGCATCTGCCTCCAAGGATCGGTGGAATGTGCTCAATGAGAAGTACAGAGCTGCAGTAGAGTCACTGCAGACTGGGTTGCAAGTCCTTTAGCTAAAACTGACAACATTCAAGTGAGTGTGACTCAGGCGAGGCCAGATCAAGAAAGCGTGAGCACCAGCCTAGTTATCATCACGGGATATAGCTGCATCTGCCCTTTTCTGGGAGATGCAATTACATTGGAACATCCAGATCTTTGCGCACAGGTCCTTACATGCTCATAGGTCGGCATTGACCTCTCCATGCTTCCCAGTGTCAAGTTGCATGCCATAAAAACAATCATCATAGATGACTTGTAGTGTAGTGAGGCACGCAGACACCATCAACTCACAAAGGCTGAGCAAAAGGTTGAAGCGCACACATAAGAGTCTCTGCAGGCTCAGACAACTAATCAAGCCATGGTGGCACATCACACACAACTGGAAAATTTAATTGATCGACTTTGTGGTGACCTTCATGAGGTTTCCATCCCTGCTTCTGTTTCACCTCAAGCCAAGGTCGAAGTTCTATTCACAGCCTTCAAGGCCTCTCGCTCAAAATTGCAAGAGGTTAAGGCAGACTTTGAGTAGTAGATCACGGAGTTACAAGCAAAGCTCCAACCAGAAACTCCGTTGGAAGTGCGAGCACAACATGTTTCCTTGGTCAAAGAAGCTTCAAAAAGCATTGAAGCAATAGTCACCAAGGGTACTGAACTCTTGGATGCAGCGATGGGTTTGTGGACTTCGGTATAGACCGATCCACTTGTCAAGAAAATCTCGTATGAGTTGTGCGCCAAAGAGCAAGCGTTCGATGAGCTTCAGGAGGCACTGCCCACATTTGTGCCAACTCAGAGAATGGAATGATTGTAGACAAGCCAGGTGTTGCGCCACGAGGTTGAGACCTGTGGCGAAAGAAGCACATCTTGACCACCCACATGAAGCCGTGGATAGACGAGGAAATGAAGTTGTCACATGACTTATATGTTGTTGTCAAGAACCTAAGCCAGACATACTAGAGTATCAATCACACAGCAGAGGGGCTTACCTCTCAGAAGTTTGTGGACACAGCTCAGAGTGTTGTTGATCAAAGCGCAGGCATCCTCGTACCCTTCACCATCGCCATTGAGGAGATAAAGACAAAGATGAAGACCCCAACGCCTTTATGACTCGAGACGAGTCACAATATTGTGTTGGGGGACTGTTGGAGTAGGGTCCCTTAGGACCCCATTTTTGGAGTAAATAATAGTATTTTTGTAGTTTTGATTTAGGCACGCTAATAAATGCACAATCAAGGAGCTTTGGGTTGAGTCAAAGTCCCTTCATGAGTTGTAATGGGATAAAGGGTAAATCTAGGAGTCTCAAACCACAGTTTGCGGACCTTAGGATGAGCGCAAGCTAGGATATGAGTGGAAGTCTAGATCGAGTCAGATAAGATAGTTTTTGATGGAATTTTATGTAATTTTTTAGATCTAAAGTGAATCTGTGTAAGCGTCTGTGTCTAAAAGGATCCTTCTAGATGTGTGCATGGAGACCTTAGTCTGGTTGTGTGCGGACCTCACTGGCTGTGTGTGTGGGTAGATCTGAAGGATTGTAAGGGTATTTGAAAACTGTTGATGAATAAATATCTATTTGGGTAACTCTGAGTATTAAATGCATATGTTACTGTGATATGTTTCTGCGTATGGTTCATGTTTCATGCTTATGATTTATGTTACTGTGATTGGATCAGTTTCATACCTCCTTCACTGTTAATTGATGGTTTTTGCTTAGATTTATTCCTGTAAACACTGCATATTACATGATTAGAACAGTTAAAGGAATTTCAGATCTTCTGTCTGTGCGTGCGTGCAAGATTAAATTGTAATAATTAACCTAGGGTTTCTAGTTAGGGTTTCTGGTGCACAAGTTAGTATGTGTATTAAAGCATATTTGAAGGTGCCCACTTCATTTAACTCTCCCTGAGGGTGTGGAAACCTAGTTCCAACACCCCTTGATACTACTTCATTTGAGACTTTGGCCTGCGCAAGCAGTTCATTGCCAAAAGGGCCAATAGTAAGAGGGTTTTATTGGTTACGCGCTAACTCTAAACCTAGTTTAGGACCCCTCAAGCCAACAACTAGGTTTTAGGTAAATTGTGAAATCGATCCCCCTCACAAGCGGTAATCCATGCCATTCCTTAGGGCAAACATCCTCGAATTCTGAAAAAACTGGGTGTTGATCTAGGGAGGGTCCTTTGGGTCACTTACAGCCCCATCCACATATAGTTTACAACCTTTCCGAATACATCATTTTACCTTCATCGTGGAGATGAATTGTAGGGAAACTTCTCTCTTGATACCACAAATCTCAATTGACCTACCTTAATCATCTAAACAAATCACCTTCTTTTTTAAACAGTCTACTAAACCTCAATGAGATTTTAATCAGTTCATTCCATTGATTACATTGTAAGCCCCCATTGTTGTGACATATGCCTTAAACTTAGTTATACACACCCCAAGGTTCACCTGACATTTGTCAACACTAGGTGCTACTTCTTGTTTTATCCCAGAATCCATTTTGACTTGTTTAAAGTCAGCATGCTCATAGGTTTTCAACCAACATTTTCTTAATGCAACTGGTGAAATGAAACTATATGTAGCAGTAGAATAAATAAAAAAAATGACTTGTACATTGTTTATCATACCCGAGGTTTCTACAATGACAAATTGGTGTTCAACTTGTTGGTTAAAAATTGTTGCATAAATTTGATGGTGGTTGCTTGCTTCCCCCATTGGTGCTTTTCCTTCTCTACGATTGTTACCAGTTTGTAACTTAGGAAAATCATGTTGGTAATGAAGTCTCCCACATCCCCAAAAATTGATGTGAGGTATACTCTTAATAGAATGTTGTGGAGTTAATTGGAAAGAGCTCCTTCCCCTAAGAACCTTACCCTTTCTTATGGCTCCTCGTGTCTGGTCATGATTTGCATGAGTCATCGAAGCTGGTAGTGAAGCTGCATTGGAAACCACTGAAATCCCCACTGTTGTTTCTCTACGTATAACCATGTTTCCATATGTTGATGGCCTCAAACTTCCTCCCATGGAGAAGGTACAAGGGACCTTCCCCACAAACCTTGGTTGTTGTGGAAAAATGGTTTTGTTTCCACATTTTAAGTCTAATTGCTCTTCAACATAGCATGAATGTTTAATAACTTTTACAGCTAAGGATGGTTTAAATATTCACACCTTTTCCCTAATATTATGGTTCAATCCATAAATGAAATTATTTACTTGGCATTGATTATTGTCTATGTAGGAGAAATAATTGACCAATTCCATGAATCTAATATCATATTCCTCTACTGTGTGGTTTCCTTGTACCAAATCATGGAATACTCCTACCTGTTTTTCTTCATAACATGTTGGTAGGTAATTTTTCCTCAATCTCTCCTCAAATAAATCCCAAGTAATTATGTCAGGAGTGAGGTGTAGTTGACGCTCTAAGTTACTCCACCAGTTCAGGGAACTATCTCTAAGTTGGAATATTGCTATTTTAGCTTTTGAAGTGGATGTATAGTCTCTTAGTGCGAAGCACCTTCTCATTACCTCTAACCAGGCTTCTACTCGTTCCCTAGAACAACCTCCAACAAACTCTGGGAGATTAATCTTTTGGAGCTCCTGAGTAATGTCCTCGATTGGAGGTCATCTATCAAATTCTCTTGATCCTTCAATATTTCCAACCCTGATGGAGGGTGCTCTATTTCCACCTTAGTTGTTTGGTGCCCGCTTAGGTCTCTTTAATTGCTTTTAGGGAGTACTAGATGAGAGCCAACTCCAGTGATAGAAATGGGTTATTTGTAGGAGGTCCTTATGATGATCCTCTTGGGCCTCAATTTCCCCATGTCTTCACCATTTTGAATTTTTCAATTATATGTTCCATACGAGACTTATTAATGCAACTTAGGACTTTTCCACTCTTAGTTGACTCACAGACATATATAAGATGATAGGTATAAATTTTCTTTTATTATATTCATAAAAAAACATTACTAATACTGAGGAAAACCCCAATGATCTCTTAAATCCTCTCATGGGCAATCTCTTACATAACCTACAAATTTTCCCTTAATACTTATTAGGTTACTAGTGCAATGTACCTATTAGTCACACTCTAATGATTATTAACACCAAAATACTTTCTCTAGCAACCATAATTATTTATTTACTTTAATATTTAATTTAATTAGTGAATTGGTTTAATATACTCAAATATTAGTTCGTTCTTGCTGGCTCTCAAAGTACTAATCCATAATGAAATTTGCAACCATTCTTGTATATTCACCAATAAACCATTAATTCAATTTCAAGTAGTATAAATATGAAGAGGGGATTTCACTAACTCTGAGACACATATTTCTTTCTTAGAAATAGAAATATCAAAACCATTCAAGGCACAATGAACACAATATTTACTTTGGAAACTAAAATGGGAAACTAAGTCCAAATGGTTGTTGAGTTTTTAATTGGACAATCCACTGACTATAGTTCTTGGCTCTTTGAGCATATTCTCCACCAAAATGTCCTTTAGAAGTGAAAGTATAATGGATATGACAACAAACTTAACCTTTCATTTCCTTTTTCTCATACTTTTTTTTTACTATTTTATATCATTTAGTTTTATATTTATATTGTTTTTGATATTTTATTTAACTTTTATAAATTATTCATATCCATTTTAATCAAAATTTACTTAATACACAGTACATTTATTTAATAAATACCATACACTTTACATCAAAATAATCACTACTATATACATTAATATATATTATCTAATTTACTTGTCATGTGCATAAAATATTAATATCAAATATTATTCATATTTTTCCATTTAAATGTGAACATATAATAATACCATGTAAAAAAATGAAGTATAAAACGTTTGAAATAAACAAATACAATTAGATATATTTCTTTATTAAATATATAATATTCTTTAACTATATAGTATTATATAACTAATAAATCACTTTAATTTAATTTATTATACTCTAATAACCATTATAATATTTAATAACTCTAAATCATGAAATTATTTATCTATTTATTTATTTTAAAATTGAAGCGATATTTTTTATAAAAAAAATTACAAACAGTTTTTCTAACCATATCGGAATTTCAAATATGAATCTTCCACTTTTAACATATTTTTATATAAAATAAAAATCCATAAATGTTGTCAATTGATTTGTTGTTTAACAACATCAGATAAGTTAGTAATATTTTAATAAGCCCAACTAACCTAAACTAGCATATTATAAATTTAATAATTCCATATTCAATGCACTCAATGTACCATTAAGTGCACTATTGTACACAATACATAAGAAATGTTGATGAACTAGTTTAAAGCAATTGATGAAAATAAATGTCAATAGGCTCCATGCCCGAGGAATAGGCTCCATGCCCGAGTTAGAAAATTGGAGCTTTGGCTCAAAGTTGTAATGTATAAGATGGAGAGGTAATCCCTCGGAGTTATTTTTTATTTTTTTAATATATAGATTGGGAATTACTCGAGCTTCTTTATTGGGAATATTTTACTAACAAAAATTTTGGTAATGTGTATTTATAAAATGGACTTAGTTGTTTGAACAAATAACTTTGCAAGTGTATGATTTTAAATCACTTGGAATTTGATATTTCCTTTTGAATGAGAATTTGATGTTGGGTGTGCAAGTGGGTTTTAGGTCTAGATTTTAAACAGAGCTCTGATATCATATGTGAGGACTTAACCTAGATTTTATAACTAAATTAGATTTTTCCTTTAATTTAACTATAACGAAAAAAATTAACATGTTTATATCTCTATATTTACTTAATAATAACATACCAGAAAAAATTATTTATAACATTTTAAACAAGTAAGAAAATTAATTTTCAACAATTTATATAAATAAAACAATAATGGAAGAAAACTTGTTCCAGAGGCTTGGTTGGGATACTCTTGACTTTGTTGGGAGGCTTGGTTGGGATGCTCGTCATGGTCGTCATGAAGTGTATCTTTGATGTCACACTTATCGTAACTGGTCGTAAAGTTGTCACATGGAGGAAAATTATTTGTTTGTATGTTTTGGGTGATCACTCTTTTTTGAGTCGTCAAGTATGCTAAGTGTGTGATCATAGTCAAATTTTATCAATGTGCACATCAACCTCACTGATCTCATGTTTAGTCATTTTACAGAAAAGTTCTCAACTGAGCAACTCAACTTCCCCAGGCCTTCCCTGAGCTACGCACTATGCAGTATCAGTCCTCTGGATGTGACCTTGATACTTGGAACTGCAAAGTGTGTAGTACAATCTTCCCAATACTTCTCCATTGCACATTTTTGTGACCAAGACTCGACCTTGACCTCCGGAATTGTGCAGTTGATGCCTTCAGCCCGACTTGGACTGCGCACTTTGAAACTTCAAGACACAAGCTCATCCCCTGAGCCTTATAACTGTGCATTACGCAGTCACCCAGGCCTCCTTAACCTCCTGAACTGCACAGTTATATTTCCCAGCTCTCATCCCTGCTATATGTCCCCACTCAATAAGGAAACTACGCAGTCATGTCCCTTAGCCCAGCTTGCACTATGCACTACATAGTCTCAAGGCTCAAGGATTCCCCCTACGTACATGAACTATGAAGTTGTGTAGTGTTACACGTCATTTTGTCACCATGACATTTGGCTATTCATATGGGTCTATCACCATCAATATCATGTTCCCTTAGAGGTCAAAAAAACTCATGTTCCTGAATCAAGTCTTGGAAATTGGAGAAAAACTCTGTAAACCCTTAAAAGTCTACTTGCGTGATTTTTCTAGCCTTTCCCTGCGCATGCGCTAATGTTCTGTCCATTAACTGCGGTGACTCTCGCACTTTTGCCACTAAAACCTGTGCACCCCCGTGAAAATCAAGTAAAAGAAAAAAATAACTTCTAGAAGCCTAGTTGGTCGAATATTCTCTCAAATGGAAGCCTCTAGAGTCATGACCAGTTCGAGCTTTATCCCTCCACTCATGGAGTTTATCCCTTGGTCCATGGAACTCAAATCCCTTCATGAGAGGAATCCATCCCCCTCTTCATGGAACTGAAACTACCTCCATTTCCCTATAAATTGAGCTCAAGTTTCAGGTTGAAGGGTAGATACCAATGTGATTAGAGACTAATCTATACAGTTTCTAAGCTGAAGAGAGTTCGTAGAGTGCATACTTTCTACACTAGTGAGTTGTTGTTGGCATATGGAAGATCACACCTTTGTGTCAATAACTTCATGCTGGTATTCTAAGAGAGGAAGGCTTATCAATCTGAAGGAGAACGATTGTTCAGGACCCCGGGAGAAATTTGTACAACATCAAGGCATGAGGTTGTAAGATTACTCTTTCTATTTAAGATAATACATATGGATCTCTTTTTCTCATTTCTTTGTGTCTATGATTATTGGAATAATGGAAATATTTAGACTCCTTGATCACTAAGTTGGATTAGTATTTTTTTATTATTATATGTTTCAGATTCTTTAATTATTTGTCTTGTCTTTGATTGCAGGTTCTACTCAATGGATAACTACTTTGGAACGATGGGACAAAGGGCTAAATCAAATGTTTGGATTTCAAGGTAGGAGCATGTCCTCTCTACTTTACTATTATAATAATCTTGAAATGAAATTAATCTAGAAGAAGAGGTATTCAAATGGATCTTTGTTTCTAGTTACTCACTGGAGTACTAGGGAGATTGCTCTTGTTCGTAAGAGGGATTAATCCACGTAAAAAATTGGCGACCATACTCGGGAACTAGAGCTTAGTTTTCTTTATTTGTATTCAGTTTGAAATTTTAGTTTTCTGATTTTGACTTCTCTGAGTCCGTTTGGGTAGATAAATTTTAAGAATCTCGGAAAAATAAAGCTTGTTATTTATTTTTCCAAGCTTTTCCTTGCCTGCGTAGTTTTCTGTAGAAAGCATTGTAGCAACCTGCACAACTTTTAGTTCAATCTAGTGCGCACGTGCACTGTATTCCAATATAAGCTGTGCACCTCCTAGAAATGTTTGAAAAAAATAAATTTCTCCTTTTCAGAGCCAGATAACCTTATTCTTCAAGTTTGCCCTGATCCATCTTAGTTGTCAGATCTTGTGTGAGAACTCCTTTTTAGCAAATTTTGAGTTTTGTATGATTCATCATCCTCTTTTCATTTTATAAGATAGGGTTTGCCCTAGTTTATTGTTGCTCTATGTGAAAGATACCTTCATTTGCCTCAACTTACTGGTTTTATGATTTTGTCTTTTTGAGCCATCAAGATTGTTGCAAACCTTATTTTTATAAATATTTGTTCCCTATTCATTTGCAAACCCAGAAGAGCTTCTAGCTCATTGAAGCCTGATTCAACACCAAAGCACTCTTGGATGATTTCATTTCTGCTGAGATAAGTGGAAACTTTCTTAGTCTGATCACAACTAAGAGAAATCATCCTCAAACATTCTATATAGACTTCAGTATTAGAATTTTTGTTTTGATTTTGAAATTTATGCTTCTAGAGTTTTTTAGGAATTGTTTTCTTTTGGGGATTGAGTTTTTGTTGAATTGTAGTTGTTTATTTGATTGTTCAAGGAATTTCATTTCAAAAAAGAAATTGATCATTCTTACAAATTTAGTTCTTGATGAAATTGTCTTCTTTTCAAAAAGGATTTTGTTTATGGATGAAATAGTTTGTGTTTCGAAAATCAATAAATCTCTCAAATTTCTCTTAAATAAGATTCAATGAAAGGAAAGAGTTTCACTTCTCATATAGAAGCATTTAGAGTATTTTGAGTTGGGTCACAACATCATCAAAGTTTCAACTCCATACCCTTTGTGTTAAATAACAACCAAATTAATACAACGCCTAATAAAATCAATCTAGACATTTTTACATTTTCTAGGGCTCATTCCACCAACATAGCTTAGGCTAGTGTTTTGGAATAGGTTGTAATAAACATTCCAAAGAAACTTAAACAAACAAGTAGAATCTTGCAGTAGGGAAATCCAATTGTTTCATTTGTACTCTAGGAAACTCTTCTTAAAAGAGTCAAGCACGAGAGCATGTCAGACCCAGTGAGGTAATCATACCTATCTCATTGGAAAAGATAGAAGAAGTGCATGTAATACAAACGGTAAAACTCGGATTAACCATTGTCGAGGAGATTGGGGTCACTTTTTGGAAAACCTCAGATTTACCATGTAGAGGGGATTGAGCTTGATACTTTGCCCTTGCGTGTATATCGGATCGTAGACTGTTCCCCCAGGTGAATTTTTCTCCGTTGGTGACCTTAGTGGCCATAATATTTAGGATTTCTCCCAAGATGACTGTGGAGGGAAGGTCCCATTGTACCTGGAACAGACATCGACTAGAATCACTTGGACTTTCCGGAGGGTACTCTTCACTTTGAGATGGCATAAGCGGAGGGATTTTCACCAGACTGTTTCATTAAGCAATTTGTTGGGGTAACTATTCCAACCGCCAGGTTTTCCACATTAAACTTCTACGACGTTGGATTTCATCACCAACTAGTGTTTTTAGTGTGGAAACATACTATTTGTGTGTGGTTTGCCTCTTAGATTTTGTAGACGTGTGTTCAAATTGCTTGTTTTCTTAGTGGCCTTAGGTCTATTTTGTTGAAACATTCTTTGTTTTCATTTGTTAAACATTAATCGTGGATGAATTACCAAGACACTCTCATAGAATGCAGGGGAAACCCCCTGAGTATACACCAAGTCAACTAGAAAAGCTTAAATATGAAAGAGGTCAACAATCAGGAACCATATCTACTAAACAAGAGGAAACATCAGTAATAATACATCTCGATTACGAAGTAAATCAACCTCAGACAGTAGGAAGAAATCAAGAACAACTAGAAATTTCAGAATTAATCACAGTTGAGTCTGCAACCAATGAATTATCAGATACTCAACTTATTGAACCCGAAATATTTGATCCTAAAACTAAATCTACTTCATCTGATTCAACTTTAGAGTTCATAGGCCAAACCCCTGGTCATCCTCGTTCACCTCGAGTGAAGCTTCGCATTACTGAGAACCTTCCTCCTGGCCTGATTAGTATAAAAGAGATTACTGACATGAAAGAGGAGATCGCAATTCCTTCGCATCAAGAATCTTTATATCTAAGGTATAGTGAACCAATTTACCCTTACAGTCCCTTTAAAATGGATCCTTGGTATCATCAATTAACCAAATTTATGCATAATACTGGTCTCAGTTATTCACCATGCCGCATTCCTTTTTACTCCATACCCAGAGGAAGTTACATGTCTTCATCAAGCATGTCAGGTGAGTCATCCATGTTTTCTTCATCGCTAGAAGCTTTTTTATATGGTGTTCCATCAGTTCTTACTAGATACCAGTCGCTCTCTGGTACTTTCTTAGGAGCATCTCCCTCTCCTGAAAAACTTGTAGGAATTTACAGGGTAAGTTCCTTAGATCAAGAACCAAAGGTCACTGCTCACAAACATATCACAAATTAGTACACCAGTATAATCACGTGGTTAAAACCCTCAAAGATGAAAACAGTCCACGGCCTAAGCTAACGTGACCACTTCAGGAAATTTATTAATATAAATAGAAAGGTTACATATGTTTCTCTCATAAACGGTTACCGGAAAAATGACCCTCCATGCTCTTTAAATAGAGATCATGGACCAATCAGGTGTTAAGCCACGGATAAATTTTCATTAATACCGAGGTGAGAGATAACTGTCAGATCTGTTATCACCCTAGTAATTATCAAGTTGTGGGATGGGGATTTTTGTAGTTGAGAACACTAGGGGTAACCAAGAACTGCTTTGGAATTTCAAGATCTAGCCTTCCTAAGTTCCAGAGAGGGATCTCTCCTTATGATTTAGCTTTGTTTTGGTAAAATATTTTAGGCTAGCTATGAGTAAAAAGTAGGGTTTGTTTTAAAAGATTGGTGGGAATAAAGAGATTTCAAGGTAAACCAGAATATTGGGCAATGGAGTCAACTCTCTAGGCAGGAAGAACTAAGAAATAAGGCTTAGAGATGCAAATGTGCTAAGGCCAAGATAGGTGACCTTCTAAGGCTTTGTATAGTCTTGATTTGATGGAGTGGGCGAAATCTGAACAAAAGGGCACTTAAGAATCCTTAAGCTACAGATAAGAAGATTGAAGAAGGGGATCTAACTGGGACCTTGATAAATTAAGACTTCTATGGTCCGATTATCAAGTAGAAAACATCAAAATGCCAACAAGTTTTGAAACATGGAGCTTATTATCACTAATCCTGTTTAATTTCTCCTTAATTGATTTATTACAGTATAGAAACACATAATATTAATGAATGTAAAATTTAAAAGAAATACGCTGAAAACAAGAAAAAACGAGACTTATCTTTTCACCACGAGAATCCTTAGCTATGATGTCTCTAATCTCGTTTCCAGACTGCTGCTTTGCTAATTGACTCACCAACTTCAATATATCCAGCAAAAAGACTATAGTTGTCTTGAGAAATTTTATTCACCCTGAATACTTCAAATTATAAAGTATTTATACATAAAATTGTTTACAAAATATATCAGAAATTGAGATAATGTTTTAATAAAAAATAGGAAAGAAAACATAATAAGAGGGACAGCTGCAAAACAGTTTGCAAGTTGTTCCCTTTTATAAGCGAAAATAGAACTGATTATTCTAATTTAAACTGATTTTTGATGTGCTGTGAGCTTTGCTGGCAATAGATAAATTTTCTCGTGGATGATAGCTTGTGGAGTACTCTTTCTTTTTCATCTTCTGATCTAATAATCTTTATCTCTGCTTTTGACTGTTTCACTGCTGTAATAAAAAATGACCAGCAGTAAAAATTTGATTTAACTGATACACTTTGACAATGATTTTTTCACCACAAGGTAAAAGTAAAATATGAGCTTCCAAGTAATTTTTTTATCAAATTCACAGCAGATCTGTGAATTCTTGCCACTGTTCTGCAGTGGGAACCTTTGTTCATTCTTCTCTTTGATTCGTCTGAACCTTATTTGAATTTCTGACTCAGTGTTGTCAGGTTCCTTAGAAGAAGAAGGCATGTCAACATTTGTTTGATTATCCATCATGACTGCATCCTTTTGTTGTGTTCTAATTTTGACATTTTGAAGCTCTTTAAGTGTTTCAGTCACTATTCTTGTAGCTTCATCATCAGTTTCATTATCTTCAATATTAACAGATTTATTCCTTTCTTCATCTGTCAATTTACTTTTCTTTCTGTAAGGAATTCTGAATCTTTTATCCTGAATAGTTTCAGCTATGAAACTATCTCCTTCTCTGCTCCTTTTATGTACAA
The DNA here is from genome assembly GCA_034641835.2 of Pinus albicaulis. Lineage (NCBI taxonomy): Eukaryota > Viridiplantae > Streptophyta > Pinopsida > Pinales > Pinaceae > Pinus > Pinus albicaulis. The sequence goes on from CM076580.1 coordinate 150,006,611, forward strand.
TTTCAGTTTCTTTGCTCACTGTAGTCACCTGTGTTTTTTCAACCTGTTTACCCTTTCCATTTTTTCTCTGCATTTCCTGTGAATCATCATCAACTAGAGTGTTGGGCTTCCATTCAAGTTTGTTAGCATACTTTTCAATATGGGGCTTGGAATCATGCAAGAAGACAGGAAATTTGCATTTCACTCTCAATGTGCTTAAAATACCTTGTGGATCATAATTCCACATGAAACTATATGGAGATTTGTACTCTTTCAACTTCACATTGATTTCATTGGTTGCTTCTCTATTATTTACAATAAATGGCCTAGTTTGATTCTTAAGTTTAAACTAGGTCATTTTCCTGGAAGCTATGAAAGTAATTTCATCTGCATTCAATAGTTGCCTCAAATATTCCAATGCAAATATCCTTGTTGTAACAAATCTTGGTAGTTTATATGGGGCCAGGAGTGCACCATATACTCTGATTTATGTGTAAGTTTTATATAAATACCAGTCCCCTATTTTACAGCTCTTAGAAAGCTGTAGAATTCTCTTTATCTCTTCATTGATCCTAGGGGTCTTCTCTTTGTTCAACAGATTCACAGCAGGCACTAAAAACAGGTCATTGAAATCTGCAAAGCTATATTCTCTATTCCATTTTCTTAGAATTGAGGACCAAAACACAACTGAAAGAATATTTCCCTCTGGATCCACTTTCTGAAATTCAATGGGGAACTTATCTGCTTGATAATACAAAAAAAGGTGAAGCAGATATGATGTGTATCTGAAGACTCCTTCTTCTGATAATCTTGATGACTGATAATGCATGTTTTCTGCAATGAATTTAGTAAAATTGTACACTATGGAAGGAGATTGACCAGGATTAAGAGTTGACAAAAAACCTAAGATAGCTACATCTGTGAATTCATCATTGGTGTATCCTAGTATGAATGATAGCATTGAGACTATTTGCCTGGTTTCATCTGGGAAGTCAAAGGTATCGAATGGAGGATTAAGCTTGAGGATATCAACTTGCTTTGGACAAAAAGTTTGAAAGACTTTAAATTCAGAAGAAAACTCAAGCTCTAGATAATTTTGTGTCAACTCCTCTATGGACAATGAAGCAGCATTGAGGTCAGGATTCAGTTGCAGCATGGAATTTATTGACTCTTCATTGATGTAAAACAAGACCTCTCTATCTTTGTTTACAATGCATCTTTGATCTGGGAGATAAAAGGATTGGCATACTCTGACAAAATTAGGGGATGGATGAGTTTGAGGAACAATGTACTTTGGCAAATTGGACTCCCAGACTGGAATATCTTTGTCACCTTTTTCTACAGATTTTCCAAAGCACCAATTGTAAACATCAAGCAAGTTAAATTCTACAGTAGGGTCCAGGATTCTATAATCAAGGTCAACTAAGGGACTATTTTCTGGGGAAGTGACTGGAGGCTGGAATGGTCTGACCACCTCTGTGGAATCAACAGTGAGTGCAGGGGTTGGTTTTTCAATTTTGGAAGACTCAGGCTGAGGGAATTTTATAGAGGCTTTCTTCTGAGGCTTAGGGCCTCCATTTTTAGGGGTCACTTGTTTCTTTTTCATCTTTAAATTGAACAAAACAAGCTTAGATGGTTTGATAAGTTCTTTTATTAAAAACAAGGGCTTCTTGGTGAATATTACTAGTAAAAAATGGTTTTTGAGCAAGTTTTGGATAAAACACGGATTTTAATGCTTAGAATGTACGTTACAATCAATTTCAGTAGTGAAAAAGACCAGGGTTTGGGAAAAAACTGCAAGAAATGGCAATTAGGGATTCTGGGGAAATTTTGATAGAGTTTCCCCTATAATATGGATATTTTTTGTAATTTTATATGTGTAATTCAAGTGATTTACAGAAAAATAACAGGAATTTGATGCTCAGCGGGTAAGTTTTGACAAGAAATACCTATAAATCAGTGCAATTGGGGTTTGAAGACGTTACGCAATTGTGCTCGATCTTCAATTTCTGCAGAATTGGTCTTCTTGAGGGGAATGTAGCACTTTGTGGTCGAATTGCAGGACAATTTGGTTTCGAAAATGGTGCTGGATAGTATAAAAGGAGTGAAAAAGGATCTGCGCGGGCTCTCAGAGTTTAATTGGTGAAATTTCGAGGGAAAAGGCTCTGTAGAGGCTTTCAGAGTTTTAAACGTAAACAAGGTGAAAATTCATTAAAAATTTATAAGTTTATTGTATTAAACCATAGTGGAAACCATTGTTAATTCACATTAAATCACGGTTAAATGGGTTTGGTCTTTGGAATACCGCCAGTGGTATTCGCACGGTTCATCGGTGGTAAGAAATAATAGGCAATAAAGTGAATCCAACAGTTTAATCTGGATTCATGGATGAAATAAGTGTATATTATTCGATGATTCGGCCAGACCATTACCTTGGGGGTAGTATGCTGTGGAGTGACCTAAGGTAATATGGTATTTATGGCAGAAAGCAATCATATTTTTAGATTTGAAAGCAACAACATTGTCTGTGATAATTTTGTGTGGGCATCCAAATCTAGACAAAATATTACTTTCAATGAATGAAATAATAACTGAGTCTATAGCTTGTCTAGTGGTAATTGCTTCAATCCACTTAGTAAAGTAATCAGTAGCAATTAGAAACCATTTGTGTTGACCTGAGGATGGAGGATGAATTTCACCTATGAAGTCTAAACCCCATAACTGAAATGGTTTTTCTGTGGATATTGGTTTCAGAGGTAATGGCAAAAGTTTCTTTTTACCTTCAAAAATTTGGCATTTATGACAAGAGGTAACAAAATTTTTAACATCTGAAAACAAGGATGGCCAATAAAAACCAGCTCTGAGTATTTTATCAGTTGTTCTCTTCCAGTATAGATGTCCACCATAGTCACCTGCATGAAACTCTTCAAGGATTTTGTCAGCTTCATATTTCAATAAACAATTAAGTAAAATTCCAGTACTTTCTCTCCAATACAGTGCATTATTTAAGATACATAATTTCATTGCTTTTTTCTTGATAAATCTTGCCTTGATTTTGGTAAGTCCAGGAGGAGCCTGTAAGTTTGTAAGTACAAAGATTATGTCAGAGTACCAAGGTGAGTCTTGATAGGCTTCACTAATCGATGGAGTCGCCATCTCCTCCTGTTCATCTACTTGTGCAATGAAATTAATTTCTAAGGCATTGCAATTAGATTCACCCATCAGTCTGGCTAAACCTTGTCCTTTGATGAGTTTAGTTGGTTTAATTTCCAGATCATATTCAAGGATTGTAGCTATCCACTTTCCTCTTCTGCTGTCTGGTCCATCTTGAGTCAAAATGTCTTTAACTATTGCATTGGGGACATATGCAATTATATGAGAATGAAGTATGTACACTCTGAAATCTTTTATAGCTTTAACCAGAGCCAAAGCCTGTTTTTCTATTATGTTGTATTTCAGTGGTGCATCTCTGAGAGATTTACTAAAAAATGCAATGGGTTATTCAAAGCCTTGATCATTTTTTTGCAGAAGAACTGCAGCTATGGTGTGTTTGGATGCAAAGGAAAAGATTATAAAATCTTTTGTGTAATCTAGACTAATAAGGACTGGTGCTTTAGTTAAGGCATGTTTGATAGATTCAAAATATTGTTTGGCCTTTACTGTCCATTTAATTGAGGAGTCCTTTTTAAGCATGTTATTAAGATCTTTTATAATCTCAGCCAGATTTGATATGAATCTCCTTAGAAAATTGATATTTCCCAAGAATGCGTGGAGTTCTTTAATGTTCCTAGGTGGTTGAATGTTTAGGATTGCTTTGATTCTTGCAGGGTCAATTCTAATGCCTTCTTTTGAAATGATATGACCTAGCAATTTTCCTTCTTCTAGTCCAAAAATAGACTTTTTCGGATTAAGAGATATACCATATTTTCTGCATTTAATGAAAACTTGTCTCAGATGATCTAAGTGATCATTATTTTTTTTAGAAAACACAGTGATATCATCCAAATAAATGACTAAAAACTCATGGATTTCCTTGGAAAAGGCAATATCCATGGCCCTTTGAAATGTAGCCCCTACATTTTTTAACCCAAAAGGCATTTTCACATACATGAAAGTGCCCCATGGAGTAGTAAAAGAAGTTTTGGTTTGGTCATCTTTGTGAACTAGGATCTTATTGTAACCAGAGAAACCATCTAATAAAGAGATTTTGGAAGAACCTACTACCCTCTGTAAAATATGGTCCATTTTTGGCAAGGGGTAGTTATCCTTCAAGGACGCTTTATTAAGATTCCTAAAGTCTATGCATAATCTGATTTCTCCTGACTTTTTTCTGGTTGGCACTGTATTAGATATCCAGTCAGAAAATCTGACTGGTGCAATTATCTTAGCATCAAACATTCTCTTGATTTCTTTTTCAAATAATGGAAACAAAACAGGATTAATCCTTCTGAGCTTCTGTTGAAAAGGTTTTTGATTTTCTTTTAAAGGAATTTTATGTTGAATAATGTCTGTGTTATAGGTTTCTATGTCCTCACAGCTCCATGCAAAGACATCTTGAAATTCTTTTAAAATTTCAATGTATTTATCACTTTCATATGATGGTAAGGATTTGGATAACTTGATTATTCTTGGTTTATCATCTGTCCCTAGGTTATACTCTTCTATGTCAGATTTAACTGGCTCCATTTTTGGCCTTATGGGCACATCATTAGAGTCAAATAAATCTTATAAAGGAGTTAAACCTCTGGGTAAAATGTTATTCTTTAAATCAATCAAATCTATTTCATCTTCAATCAATTCCTCTATTTCTATTTTTTCCATTTCATCAATGTCACTTTGAGTAAAAATAGTAGGCTTTTCAAACTTATGTACATCTAAATTATCTACATCATCTATTTGACAGAAATTTAAATCTATATTACAAGGTGGATCTATATTGCATTTGTTATCGATTTGACAGTTTTGAAATTCATGTTCATTACTCAAAAAGTGATAAATTTGCTGATCTTCTGAAAAAATTTGCCAATATTTTACATTATCAGGAACAATAGACCTATATTTAATCTCAGCAGTGTATTTTTGTAATGGTGAGAAAGGAATTTTAAAACTGCTAGTAAAAGTAGCTAAGAAATGAGCCTGTATGTTCTAATCTCGAGGGATGACAGCAAAATTACCTTCTAACAATTCTTCAAGCAGTTCCAATACTGTTTCTCTATATCTTGCAAGTCTAGGGTTATGAACTGAATATTCAGCATTGATTTGTTTTATAACTAGTTCAGAATCACCCAAAACCATTACTCTTTTTCCTCCCTTTTTTCTTATAATTTGCAGGCCTAAGATTAAAGCTTCGTATTCAGCCATGTTATTGGTGCATTTGAAGTTTAATCTAAAAGCATGCCCTTTAGAATGACTTGTTTCAACGTTTGTGATCCAAACACTAGCTCCAGCTCCAAATTTATTAACAGATCCATCAAAATCTAGATGTCACAAAGCTTCATGACCAATATAATCATCCATGATTTTAAGTCTTTTATCAGTGAGTTTAGTTGGATTTTCATTTTTATCAGAGTTACTAAGAATAAAAGAATAAAGATCAGCGGGGGTAGAATAAATTGGATAATTTGTAGGTCTATCTGCACTATTGATCATGTACTTCATCAAAGTTTCTCTATAAAGCTTCTTAGGCTGTCCAAATACAAAGATAGTAGCATATCTCATATCCAGTTGTAGAGATCCCTGCAACTTTGCTCCCCATGAGCAAGAAAGAAGCATGCCATACTTTGGCGGGATGTCAGCTACTACAACGTCCATGATCATACTCTTACCAGGATACTGGACTAGGTTAACACATAGATCTTTAATCAAACCAATACATTGAAATTTGGATGAATCAAATGAGAACAGGTCCTTATAAGGTCTGGTTATGTCTAGATTAAGAGTTTCCATTATAGCTTTAGGCATTAAATTGTGGGAAGCTCCAGTATCTAGCATAGTATTATGTAATATTTGGTCATGTATAGTAAGACTTAAATAAAATGTGGGTATTGACCCATCTGAATGCTTCCCATCAACATTGGGACCAAAAATCAATTCAGGCCTATCTTCATTCATGTTAATTGTATCTTCATTCTCATTGACATTCAATACATCAGAAATCATTGATCTATATAAATCATTTTTAGCTAGTTCTGTTAAGGTAACAAATATTTTCAATTTGGATATTTCAGACTGCATATTAAATGTTGGCTGAGATCTAATGGTTTGAATCACTTCTTCTTTGGGAACTATTGTTTGTGATGAATTTTCTTGAGTTTCTATTGTTTTTCCTTTGTTTTGAGCTCTTTTCTTGTCTTCTGTCTGAGTTTCTTGGTTTCTGCTATCCTTAACTATTTTTTCAAGGATATTTTGGGGATTAGCAAAAATCTTATCAGTTTTATCAGGTTTAGGATCTGATATTTTAAGGTCAGTAGGATCCTTTCTTGGCTCAATGACTATTGTTGAATTGGTGGCTTTGGGAGAATTATCTTTGGAAATATATTTGGAAGATTGTGCCACCTCGTCAATAATATCTACAATTTTTGGGCCTTGCTGCTTTTTAGGACTGGTTGGATTTGAACTCTGTTTGCCATCTCTGGGAAGAATTTGCAAGAATTTTGATTTAGAAGTATCAAACTTCTTTTTGTTTTATTCTTGTTGGTTTGGAGCATTACTCTTTATAGCAGGATCAATTTTTTTCTTACTCCTAAGGTTGTATTGACTATGAATTTCGTTTATTGCAAAATCATAACCTTGTTTATAATCATAGGATTCTCCAGATTCTACTTTGAGCTGTTGAAGTTCAAAGAGTTCCTAGTCCTCCTGAGTGAGGAAAATAGTATTGTTTTCATCAATCCCCGTAAAAATGTTTATGTCTTCCTCCTCATCAACACTGTTTTGTGAATTTTCTGCAAAGTTTTCTTGAAATGGGGTTCTTATATTCTAATCAGGGGAAGGTTCCTTACTTTTCCCGGGGTTGGTGTTTTTTTTGTAGTTGGGATTCCGGATCTGGGATTGATTGTCCTATTGTGGTTTCTTTTCAATTTGATCCAGTATGTCAACTATTTTTCTAGTGCTTTAGTAATGAAATCAAATTTACTATCCAAGTGAGATGTTTCCTCTTTAATGGTAACCCTTCTTTCATTTCTCATTCTAGCCTTCTTTGCAAGTATGTTGATTTCTACATCTACAACATTTTGTTGCATTTTCTCTAAAGTATTTGCATCCCTTTCCCTAAGTTGGTAAGCCATGTCTATGTCAAAACAGTTAGGGAATTTCAGTAGCACGGAATATGGAGTAGGTTTAAGGTCTGCAGGAATGGCATTGTATATGCTGTTATATCTTGTGCAGAAATCTTGGACAGTTTCATTTGGGGCTCTCTTGACAACATCAAATTCAGATATTATTTGCATAGGGTTCTTCTTTTTCTCCCATTTATTAAGGAAGGCTCTATGGAATGCAGCTAGGTCTACTATACTACCAGGTGCTAAAGCTTTAAACCAAGTTTTCACCTCTCTAATTAAGCTCTGAGCAAATAGTCTCATTTGGACATCAAACTCATCTATCTCATAGACTTCCCAAAAATCATTCATTCTAGTAATGTGTTGCTGTGCAGTAATCTGTGAAATATTATCAAACAATGGAATATCTTTTTGGTAGTTCTGGGGCGTGTCATGGAGATTCTAAGGTAAGACCAAGGGAGCATATCGGGCTGCCATGGCTTGGATTTTAGCTGAACTGGGAGGTACAGTAGTGGTAGGAGGGATAGTACTGGTTATTGCAATGGATGTACTGGAAGAGCTTGGTAATGGGGATGAAACAGAATTAGTATGGCTAATGGTAGTTGTAAGGGGTTGGGTAAATGATGGGTATACTACTTTGGGCTGCAAGGGCAGCTCAGGGATGAATGGATCTATTGATGAACTAACAGTGGATTGTGGATATGATGAGTATATGATTCTTTGTGGCAGGGGCAACTCAGGGCTTATGAGCTCTTGAGGTAAACTGAAAGCAGAATTAGTAAATGATGTGGCAGCATACAGAGTTGAATCTGATGCTAGAAATACTGTTGTGTATAGTTCAGAGACTGGGGGTTTAAATTTAGATAGAAATTTAGCTAATTTAACAGCTTCTTCAATGTCTTTGATTTTTGTGACACTTACCCTTTTAATTGGACTTTTACTTTTAGTTTGATCTGATTTACTAGGAACAGAAATAATTTTATGTTTTTTCACTTACATAAGAAGCAAAAACTGGATCTAAAATAATTTATTTTAAATCCAACTCAGATTTTGTTCTAAATAAAGATTTCTCAAACTTTAAGTCAAAATCAATGTCTGATAAGCTTACCAATTCTTTGGGTAAAGAATCAGCCCTTTGCAGAGGTATTTCAGTTTCATAACTATCACTTTGTTTTTTCTTCTTTTTCCTATCTGGTCAGGATTATATACTATATCTGGAGGATTAGGATCAGGGTTCGATCTAGTGTAGTAGATTTTCTTGGGAGCCAGATTTTTTATTGGGTAAAATACCCACAACCTCTAAACTCAATCTTAAAGTAGAAAAGATATAATTAAAGATCTTCCTTCAAGATTAAACTTAAAACTAGAGAGTGCTTAAATCCCTAGTGTAGTCGCCAATATTTTATCACCCTATTAATTCTCAGGTTGTGGGAAGGGGATTTTTGTAGTTAAGAACACCAGGGGTAACCAAGAACCGCTTTGGAATTTCAGGATCTAGCATTCTTGAGTTCTGGAGAGGGATCTCTCCTTATGATTTAGCTTTGTTTTGGTAAAATATTTTAGGCTAGCTATGAGTAAAAAGTAGGATTTGTTTTAAAATATTGGTGGGAATAAAGAGATTTCAAGGTAAACCAGAAGGATCTACCAGAATATTGGGCAATGGATTCAACTCTCTAGGCAGGCAGAACTAAGAAATAAGGCTTAGAGATGCAAATGTGCTAAGGGCAAGATAGCTGACCTTCTAAGGCTTTGTATAGGCTTGATTTGATGGAGTGGGCAGAATCTGAGCAAAAGGGAACTTGAGAATCCTTAAGCTACAGATAAGAAGATTGAAGAAGGGGATTTAACTGGGACCTAGAGAAATTAAGAATTCTATGGTCCAGTTATCAAGTAGAAAACATCAAAATGCCAACAAGTTTTGAAACAGGGAGCTTATTATCACTAATCCTGTTTAATTTCTCCTTAATTGATCATTACAGAATAGAAACACATAATATGAATGAATGTAAACTTTAAAATAAATACGCTGAAAACAGGAAAAAATGAGACTTATCTTTTCACCACAAGAATCTTTAGCTATGATGTCTCTAATCTCGTTTCCAGTCTGTTGCTTTGCTAATTGACTCACCAACTTCAATATATCCAGAAAAAAGACTATAGTTGTCTTGAGAAATTTTATTCACCCTGAATACTTCAAATTATGAAGTATTTATACATAAAATTGTTTACAAAATATCTCAGAAATTGAGATAATGTTTTAATATAAAAAAGGAAAGAAAACATAATAAGAGGGACAACTACAAAATAGTTTGCAAGCTGTTCCATTTTATAAGCGAAAATAGAACTGATTATTCTAATTTAAACTGATTGTTGATGTGCTAAACTTTGCTGGCAATAGATACATTTTCTCGTGGATGATAGCTTGTGGAGTACTCTTTATTTTTCATCTTCTGATCTGATACTCTTTATCTTTCATTTTGACTGTTTCACTGCTGTAATAAAAAATGACCAGCACTTTAACCCTGATACACTTTGACACTGATTTTTTCACCACAATGTAAAAGTAAAATATGAGCTTCCAAGTATTTTTTTTATCAAATTCACAGCAGATCTATGAATTCTTGCCACTGTTCTGCAGTGGGAATCTTCATATTCTTCAGCTTCCTATAACTTTCATCAACTTCAGTATATTTGGAAAAGTTAGGCTTTAGAGTGAATATATGCTTAATTTCATTTTCCAAAAAGAATAGATTTTCAAAATACTGAAGAAGTACTTTGACACTTGGTGATACTTGTGGCAATGGTTGTTTGGCTTGCTCTTTTGCATGAGTTATGATTTTTAGATCATAATATTTTTGAGGCATCAACTTGTCATTCAATGCATGAATGTCTGGCAAACCTGCTTCTGATAATATTTTGTATTTGGCCCAAAATCTTGAGATGGCCAAATTCATGTCTTTACACCTGTCTTCCAAGTTATTCATCATGTTCCTTTTATTTAGGACTTTTTTGATTTGTAGTATGGTCTCTGTCCTATCAGTAATTTTCAACTCTTCCAACTCTTCCCTGTTTTTGCTATTAAAAAAGGCTATGATTTGAACTGCTTGAGCTGGCTTATTTTCAATCTCTCTCTTAGTTTTGTCAATTTCTGCATTAGCAGCCTGTAGTAACTCTTTTTGCTCATAAATTATTTGAATTGAAGGCCATTGAGAGTGAATACCTTCAATTATCTTTGTCCATAAATGATTTTTAATATATGCAACCTGATCAGTAAGATTCACCTGTGCTTGAAGAATTCTAACCTGCTCTTGCAATCTATCTGCCCTCTGTTCATGCCCTTTGGAAGTAATCAAGGCATCTCTTTTGGAAGATTCTAGAATTTTAATAGTGCCTTTCAAATTAAGTATTTCTTTCTTTTTAATTGACATGTCTTCCATGGCTCTGATTACATCAGCTTTTTCCTATATTGTATTTATCTGTGAAGTTGAGGAAGAAGAAGTAGATATTTCATGAAAAGTTATTGGCACTGCAGTGGCCATTACTCCTTGTGGCGCCAAGTGTTCTGCTAATGTGGATGGAACAGCTGTACTTACAGTAGGGATTACTGTAGGAATGTGAACATGTTCAGTTTTCTTTAGGTTTTCATTTTCTCTTATGGAAGCTTCCAATTGACTTTCCATTTATTTTATTTGCGCAGTCATCTTATGAACAAGTTGTTTGAGTTCATCATTTTCAGTTTTCTGCTGAAGAATTTCCTTTTCTTGAGGATTTTCATTTTGGGGCAACTTTAGCTGCTTTCTGAGGACAGTTATATCCTCATTTTTCTGTTTAATCAAAGTCTTTGCAATCTCCATGTTAGCAGAATCAACTCCTGCTTCAATCACCAAATCTTCTAGTGCTTTGATCCTCAAGTTGTTGGCATATAGTGAGGCCTTGTCCAATTTCATTTGATTATGAAGGTTTAGCACTATTTTTTCAAGCCTAATAAATTTCATAGTCTTACTGACAATTTTTGAATATAGCATTTCAGTATTGCTCCTATGAAATTCTATTTGATCCAATTCATGAGTATCATCTGCATCAACTTCAAGATCTGTTTTGGAATAATCTGCTACTGATTTTGGATCAGCCACTATAGGCTTCAAAAATGACATTACTAATTTATTAGAGGAATAATCAAAAGCTGAAATAAGTCTGTCCTTGTTTCCAGTATTTTCCTTGAGGAATCTAGAATATGCTTGATTCTTGATTTCTTCATTCTTCTCTTTGATCTGTCTGAACCTTATTTGAATTTATGACTTAGTGTTGTCAGGTTCCTTAGAAGAAGAAGGCATGTCAACATTTGTTTGATTATCCATCATGACTGCATCCTTTTGTTGTGTTCTAATTTTGACATTTTGAAGCTCTTTAAGTGTTTCAGTCACTATTCTTGTAGCTTCATCATCAGTTTCATTATCTTCAATATTAACAGATTTATTCCTTTCTTCATCTGTCAATTTACTTTTCTTGCTGTAAGGAATTCTGAATCTTTTATCCTGAATAGTTTCAGCTATGAAACTATCTCCTTCTCTGCTCCTTTTATGTACAATTTCAGTTTCTTTGCTCACTGTAGTCACCTGTGTTTTTTCAACCTGTTTACCCTTTCCATTTTTTCTCTGCATTTCCTGTGAATCATCATCAACTAGAGTGTTGGGCTTCCATTCAAGTTTGTTAGCATACTTTTCAATATGGGGCTTGGAATCATGCAAGAAGACAGGCAATTTGCATTTCACTCTCAGTGTGCTTAAAATACCTTGTGGATCATAATTCCACATGAAACTATATGGAAATTTGTACTCTTTCAACTTCACATTGATTTCATTGGTTGCTTCTCTATTATTTACAATAAATGGCCTAGTTTGATTCTTAAGTTTAAACTAGGTCTTTTTCCTGGAAGCTATGAAAGTAATTTCATCTGCATTCAATAGTTGCCTCAAATATTCCAATGCAAATATCCTTGTTGTAACAAATATTGGTAGTTTATATGGGGCCAGGAGTGCACCATATACTCTAATTTCTGTGTAACTTTTATATAAATACCAGTCCCCTATTTTACAGCTCTCAGACAGCTGTAGAATTCTCTTTGTCTCTTCATTGATTCTAGGGGCTTGCTATTTATTCAACAGATTCATAGCAGGCACTAAAAACAGGTCATTGAAATCTGCAAAGCTATATTCTCTATTCCATTTTCTTAGAATTGAGGACCAAAACATAACTGAAAGAATATTTCCCTCTGGATCCACTTTATGAAATTCAATGGGGAACTTATCTGCTTGATAATACAAAAAGAGGTGAAGCAGATGTGATGTGTATCTGAAGACTCCTTCTTCTGATAATCTTGACGACTGATAATGCATGTTTTCTGCAATGAATTTAGCAAAATTGTACACTATGGAAGGAGATTGACCAGGACTAAGAGTTGGCAAAAAACCTAAGATAGCTACATCTGTGAATTCATCACTGGTGTATCCTAGTATGAATGATAGCATTGAGACTATTTTCCTGGTTTCATCTGGGAAGTCAAAGGTATCGAATGGAGGATTAATCTTGGGGATATCAACTTTCTTAGGACAAAAATTTTGAAAGACTTTAAATTTAGAAGCAAATTCAAGCTCTAGATAATTTTGAGTCAACTCCTCTATGGACAATGAAGCAACATTGGGGTCAGGATTCAGTTGCAGCATGGAATTTATTGACTCTTCATTGATGTAGAACATGACCTCTCTATCTTTGTTTACAATGCATCTTTGATCTGGGATATAAAAGGATTGGCATACTCTGACAAAATTATGGGATGGATGAGTTTGAGGAACAATGTACTTTGGAAAATTGGACTTCCAGACTGGAATATCTTTGTCACCTTTTTCTACAGATTTGCCAAAGCACCAATTGTAAACATCAAGAAAGTTAAATTCTACACTAGGGTCCAGGATTCTATAATCAAGGTCAACTAAGGGACTATTTTCTAGAGAAGTGACTGGAGGCTGGACTAGTTTGACCACCTCTGTGGAATCAGCAGTGAGTGTAGGGGTTGGTTTGTCAATTTTGGAAGACTCAGGCTGAGGGAATTTTATAGAGGCTTTCTGTTGAGGCGTAGGGCCTCCATTTTTAGGGGTCACTTGTTTCTTTGTCATCTTTAAATTGAACAAAGAAAGCTTAGATGGTTTGCTAAGTTCTTTTATTAGAAACAAGGGCTTCTTGGTGAATATTACTGGTAAAAAAGGGTTTCTGAGCAGGTTTTGGATAAAACAAGGGTTTTAATGCTTAAAATGTACATTACGATCAATTTAAGTAGTGAAAAAGACCAGGGTTTGGGAAAAAACTGCAAGAAATGGAAATTAGGGATTCTGGGGAAATTTTGACAGAGTTTCCCCTGTAATATGGATGTTTTCTGTAATTTTATATGTGCAATTCAAGTGATTTACAAAAAAATAATAGGAATTTGATGCTCAATGGGTAATTTTTGACGAGAAATACCTGTAAATCAGTGCAATTGGGGTTTGAAGACGTTACAAAATTGCGCTCGATCTTCAATTTCTGCAGAATTGGTCTTTTTGAGGGAAATGTAGCACTTTGTGGTCGAATTACAGGGAAATTTGGTTTCGAAAATGGTGCTGGATAGTTTAAAGGGAGTGAAAAAGGCTCTGCGCGGGCTCTCAGAGTTTAATTGGTGAAATTTCGAGGGAAAAGGCTCTGCAAAGGCTTTCAGAGTTTTAAACGTAAACAAGGTGAAAATTCATTAAAAATTTATAAGTTTAATGTATTAAACCATAGTGGAAACCATAGTTAAATCACATTAAATCACAATTAAATGGGTTTGGTTTTTGGAATACCGCCAGTGGTATTTGTGCGGTTCATTGGTGGTAAGCAGTAATGCGCTTTTCGAATGCAATGCAATAGAATCGTGACACGTCGACACGAGGTGGTTTGGATAAACCACCCATTTCATGCGACTTTTAAAAAACATTCATCTATTACTTTATGAGCGTGAAAATTCGTTATCACCGTCGGATCTGATTTCGGGTAATGAATGATTGGGATTAAAAGGGAAGGTGCGGGAAAGATCGGTTGTCGGGTTCATTTTTTACCATAGATCTTGGGAGTAAAATAAAAAATCAAAGGTTATAACTCAATCGCGATGGGGAAAGGATGGAGTAGTAATAATCTGTTGCTTAGATTTACAACCGTTAGATCAAAGGGATTTGGGGATCGGAGGGTCAAGATTGAATCTCGATGGGTACAGGCCTTTTAATGAGTTTTGTATATAAAGTGGATTTTTTCCAATGGGAAAGGTGTTCGGGAGTTTATTCAAGATTTTAATCAAGGTTAGGGGTTAATGTAATGGAATATATATTGTGGGGAAGGGGTTAGGTTACAGATTTAACTTACGGTTAGGGGGTCGGGGAAGGGAAATATAGATGAAATGATTTCGTTTTTGTTGAAGTTTGGTTTAGATGAAACTTCGGGGACTTTTTGGCTTAAAATATATATAACATATGTTTAAATATTTTTCATATATTTTATTTATATGGTTAATTAAATCGAGAGGAATTAATTACCATAGGGGCGGGATTACATATAAGGATAAAATTAGCCAAAGGGGTTATAATGGGGGGTTTTTTATTTAAACATGTGGGAATAAATAACTTTGGCTTAAGTTATAATAAGTGGGTTTTTGAGATTTATTTATAAAACGGAGTTATATAATAGGAAAAGGTTAGTTGTATAGGGAGTTAATATATAAGTTAATGTTAGTATGAAAATAGGACATGGAATACTCAAAACACATATTCATAACAAGTAAAGTGAAATACAAGATAATTTTCATTGATCTGGTCACTTAGCTCATGATATAATGTTATTTTGAGGGTTTATTGTGTTTAAATGATGTAGGAATTTAGTTAAATAGGAATTACAAGTGAATTTAAGTAAAAATGAGAGTTTACTTAGGATTTTTTGAGGGGATGAGTGCATGAATGGTAAATTATGTAATTAAGGGATTAATATAGACATTTCACATTTTTAACTGATCAGTCATAGAGCCTTGGGTCCGGTCCCAACAAAAGTCAAGGAAATGCCTTGAGCCTTTCTGACTAATATTTTAGAATGTTTCATGACTATGGGAAGGGGAAGTTAGTTATTTTGAAGCCCATGATAAATGATATTTACATCAATGAGATTTTTCACCTTCTTCTACCTACCCATCTTACCATGCTAACATTTTTTCTTCTTTTGTAATAAGGTGCATTTAAGCTAGCAACCTTCACATCATTTATTCTTTCTGAAAGCAAGTAAACTATCTAATCTACACTTGTTTCATCCATGAATCCAGATTAAACTGTTGGATTCACTTTATTTCTCTACCTAACTACTGAATTGTTAGGATTAAACTGTCTAACAACTCATTATTCTCTATCTACAACAAAGGAAATTGAAACAATGACAAGTTAAGATTAAACCATTTAACTCATCATGGACTAATGGCATTTATTGACACTCTGCCATAGTCAAAAAGTAAAAAGTAGTGGCATTTATGCTTGCTCACTTTCATGTTTTATTCATTTTTTCTTTGGGGTATCTTATTTTTTATAAGTCCTTTGATTATTCTTTTAGGATTTTTACCCTTTTTTTGATTTTTTGATTTTTTTTTACAAAATATGTGAATACAACTTGCAGAAAGAAAAGTATGTACAAATTTACAAAATTACCAGTAGCCAAGTCAAAAATTATGACCCCTATATTATAGGTTGCTAACAGGATCACTATAAATCGTGACCGTCGGATTATAAGTTACAAATGTACATGGTAAAGAAACACATTTTACCTAACTCTACACTAGACTATGTTATTCTTAACTATTTCCTATGTGTCGGAATATCCTAACATCCCACCTTAAGAACAACTTGGGATAGGATTGAAGGATTTACAAAGGTGACACAAAAGGAGTCTATTTCCTGTGTGTCGAAATATCCTAACATCCCCCCTTCAGAAAAAATTGGGATAGGATTTAAGGATTTACAAAAGTGACACAATAGGAGAAGGAAGGAGGCATTAGAGCCTATCCCCCCTTAATGACAAATTTCCTGAACTCCAAGCATGGATCAAAGTTTGGTAAACTTCACTTCTGTGAGAGCCTTTGTAAAGATATCGTCTACTTGATCATTGGTTGGACAGTACTGCACTTCAAGAACACGATCATGAATGAGCTTTCTGATGAATTGTATGCGGAGTTCAATGTGTTTCATACCCTGATGCTGAATTGGATCTTTACATAGTTGAATGGCACTTTGATTATCACACCAAAGTGTTGTTGGATGCTGCTGATGAAGACCAAATTCAAACAGAATCCGATGAAGCCACATGGCTTCCTTGCTGGCTTCAACAGCACCACGATACTCTACTTCTGCTGAAGAAAGAGATATGGAACTTTTTTTCTTACAAGACCAAGTAATAGGTCCTGAACCAAAAGTGAATACATATCCTGCAGTAGACTTTCGATCATCAGGGTCACCAGCCCAATCAGAATCAGTGAAACCAATCAACAATGGAGATGATCCTGCACTGTAATGAATCTCAAACTAAACTGCACCTCGAATATATCGAAGTATTATTTTAGCTTCTTTCCAGTGACTTTCATGAGGTTGGTGCATAAACCGAGCGACAATAACAACGGAAAAGGAAAGGTCAGGATGGGTATGGGTTAGATACAGAAGTTTACCAACAAGTTGATGATATAAGGTAGCATCAACTTCAAGTGTAGTACAAGTAACTGAAAGCTTGAATCCATACTGAAAGGGAGAATGGGTTGGCTTACAGTCTTCCATGTGAAAGTGGTGTAGAAGATCATAGGCATACTTGGATTGAGAGAGGGTAATGCCTTCCTTGGATTGTAAGACTTGAAGACCAAGGAAATAATGCAAGTTTCCTAAGTCTATCATTTCAAACTTCTTTTTGAGGCTAGAATTCACATGGTTTATATGGTTTGGATCACTACCAGTAAGGTTAAGATCATCAACGTAAAGAACAAGGATGGTAAAGGACTTACCCACTTTCTTAGTGTAGACAGTGTTGTCAGAATAACACCTAGAAAAGCCATTATCTAATATAAATCTATCCATTGTGGCATACCAAGCACGAGGAGCTTGTTTGAGACCATAGAGAGACTTCCTAAGGAGACAAACAAGGC
Source organism: Pinus albicaulis (assembly GCA_034641835.2). Lineage (NCBI taxonomy): Eukaryota > Viridiplantae > Streptophyta > Pinopsida > Pinales > Pinaceae > Pinus > Pinus albicaulis. Next base: position 150,024,092 of record CM076580.1, read on the forward strand.
TGGAGTCTTTTTGGATAAAGCCAGGGGGTTGTTCCATGTATATTTATTCATGCAAATATCCATGTAAGAAGGCGGATTTAACATCCATCTGATGGAATTCCCATTTAAAGGAGGCAGCAAGGGAAAGAAAAAGGTGGATAGAATTCATTTTGGCAACAGGGGAGAAGGTTTCAATATAGTAAATGCCTTCAACTTGTGAAAATACTTTGTCAACACGACAAGCTTTATGTCTATCCACTTTTCCATTTGGTCCAAATTTTTTTTTGTAAACCCATCTGCATCTAACAAGTTTTCTTCCTTTTGGAAGAGGAAAAAGATCCCAAGTATCATTTTCCAATAAGGAATGATACTCTTCACTCATAGCTTCATCCCAATCTGGATGACCGGAGGCTTCTTCAAAGGTTTCTGGTTCAATTTTTTATGGAACTTGAGCCAATAAGGAAGAGGCTCTTTCGAACTGAGAACGTGTACGTCGTCGATCGGCAGGGTCACCTACAAGAGAACCTAATGCACCCCGAGTAGAGCGGACCCATATTGGAAGCGGTGGAGTATAAGGAACAATTTCAAGAGGTGGAGGAGGATTTTCATCCTCGCTGTCATCATCTGAACTAGAAGGAATGCTATTAAAAATAGAAGAGAGAGAGAGAGGTGGCACATATGCCAAATCAGGCTCGCAGGCCAAAGGTGGCACACTTGCCGAAATAGGCTTGCAAGCCGATATATTTTCATTAAATTTTACGTCTCTTCTATCAACATCAACTGTCCTTTCAAGGAGGCCAACCCTTTACTAGAAATTATCCAGAAAATTATCAAACTTACGTTCCAATACTTCAAACTGGTTATGGTCAACCTTATGGACCACAACCTTCAATGGGAGCTCCTTATCCTGGCATTAATACAGTGTGGAACTAGTCGTTGAACCAACAGAATTTGCAACTTACTGTGCAAGTACCTTATAATCAACCTAGTTAACTAGCTGGTCAATTTGGTTATACCCAAGTCCAGTAACCTGCCCAACCTACACTTCAAATTGCACCTTAGGTATTTGCACCTAGTAGTCATCAAGCTGGCTTGAGTACCCCGATAACTCCTGTCCATTTTGTTGTGAAAAATTCTATTCAACAACCAAGTACACCTATCCCTAGAGTTTCCCAGGTCTCTGTTGCTACAACCTTTCAAACAACAACATCAACACAGGCAATCCCCCAAGTCACTGCTCATCAAACTAGACCTTTGGTTCAGTCTACTGTTCAAACCTTTGTAGGACAACCTGGTGCAACTAAAATTCCAAAAAGCCAACCTTTCGTAGGTCATTTTATGAATCACTCATTTCAAGGGAAATTTCAATATGGACCAACAAGACAAAATCCAGTCTGCCAAGGTCAACCATATCCTGGTTATACATATCAAATACCAATTCAACCTCATTTTGGTATGGCTAACCTTGGATACCCTAGAGGTATTCCAGTCCCATATGCACAGGATATTACAGTTTATTCTGGATATCCTCCTTCGAGTATTGGTATTGTTCCTCAACGTTATCAGTTTGCTCAACAAGACCCTAACCGTTGGTTGCCATTCATTGCAAATTTATACTTGCCAAATTTGTCATGCCTCACGAATGATCTAATTTATTATCTTCCGTTTTAGCTTCCAATGCCAAATAAGTTTCCCAGTGAAATACCTAAGTTTGAAGGAAAATTGGGAGAAGACCCCTCTAATCATGTGATGACTTATCATCTTTGGTGCGCATCCAACTCTTTAATCGATGATTCCATTCGATTGAGAATTTTTCAAAGAACATTGATAGGCTTAGCTGCAAAGTGGTATATTGAATTGCTACGTGGCTCTTTCAATAATTTTAACATGTTGGCAACAAATTTCCTAACTCACTTTTAGCTGCCAGTCTGTTATGACAATGGAACGGAACTATTAACTTCATTAAAACAGAGTATGTCTACATACATTCTAGATCACATACATGAATGGAGACGTATACGACGTTTAGTGAAAGTTTTCATTTCAGATAAATTTTTGGAAGAGTGGTTCATTAAATCACTACTTCCAAAGATCACTGAAGATGTAGCTAAGGGAGGTGTTGTTACAGAAGAACACGTCATAGCTCAAGCACAGTACTTAGAACTTGTATATACATAGTCTGGTATTTTATACGAAATAATTCCTGACTTGCCACACCCAGGTCTAATTAATGCAACTCATTTTGTTTCTCATTTAGTAGATGGTGTAAATGGTACAGTTAGTGCTACAAAGAGTAAGAAGAAGTCATCTAAACCTACTTCTCCCATAATAAATTTACCAGACTCACCTAAAGGAGATTCTTCGCTAGAAACTTCTGTCGACATTCATGTTGTAGATTCATCCACGACTAAAGCTAAAACTGGAAATAAGAAGAAAGGAGAGAACCAAAATAAACAAAATACACACCCTAAAGAGAGAGAAAAAAAAAAATGAACCAGTGATGAAAAGTGGAAACCTCGTTATCCTTGTCTTATCTATGACGAGGATCACTATACTAAAGAGTGTCCACATCGGTCTAAGGTATCCAAATTTTTCAAAGGTTCGCCCACACCTATTTCCTTGAAGGATAATTTTCCCACTCAAGATAGTAAAATTATTGGATCTTCTTCCAATTCATCGACATATATTTTAATGATGTCTCAGGTCATGGTTGCGACACAATATCAAGACTATGGAACTAAGAGTCCTGTAACTGGTAAAGAGACTGAAACTTCTAGTCAAACACCAGCCATACCTCCTTATTTTCTGAACCACTTCAAATAGAGAGACCTAACCCTGATTTAGTGATTAAACCACCTACTAAATGTGTACTTCGAAATTCAGCTTTCAATCCACATGTGAGAGCTGCTCAGAATTATAACATTGTTGAAGATTTGGCAATATCCCCTTCAACAATGTCGGCCTTAGAAGTGTTACAATCATGTCCAGCAAAAAGGAAATTACTATTATCAGCTATTAGATATATTGATCCTCAGGACTCAAACCTAATGGTCTTTGATATCAAAAATTTTGTACCTAGGCTCCCTCATTAGATGGCTTTTCGAATTCCCGTATTAGTCAAATCGAGACGAGTTTTTTGTACTGTAATTGATGAGGGGGAATCTACGTGTATAATGTCATTAAATTATTGGAAAACCCTTGGTTATCAAGCACTCAACCAATCACCGAATATCCTTAAATCCTTTGATGGAAGAGGATTTCATCCATTCAAAATACTCTAGGATCTGCCTATAGAAGTAGAAGGAAAAATCGTTAACCTAGAGGTCGAATTTGTTGATGCCCATCTTGATTACAACCCTATTTTGGGTCGTAGTTGGTCTTACGCCATGACTGTTGTTGTTTCATTAGTCTTTCAAGTAATCATTTTTCCTCACAAAGGAAAGATTGTTAAAATCGATCATTTGTCATACTTTTCATCAGACCCTACTTCTACAGATAACATTCAGCACGTCGGAAAATTGGTTATCCCATACAAAGATGTTGGTGTAGAATTAATGAAGGATTTGGCTCTCATGGGAACTTTCGCTATACCCCCACCCAACATACCGTGAACAATTTCCAATATAAATATGATCTCATCAAGCAGAATACCATTTGATGACACACGGATTGTGCCTTTAGAATATAGATTAGACTCTTTCAATGGCGAGATGCCTTTGAGTCCTTTTGAATCAGCATATGTAGCAGTACAATCATATTCTGGCACCCCATCAAATTCTCCTGATCAAATGAATGTGATTAGTGAAGAATCATATTCTCTATCGAGCTCAACCTTGACATCATTTCCAAATCCCTTTCAACATGTATTTGAAACTAATAAAAGTATTCAGGAAATTTTGTCATCAAATGAATTACCATGGGATGATCTACATCATCGTTATTATTTTTTTCCTAATAAGTTTGAAAATTATTTTCATCTATTTTTACAATTTATTATGTCAAGGAATCACGGAATCTTACATCGATTACACATTCGGATTTTGAGACAATCTAGGAAATATTTCTACAATAGTTCCTATTGACATATGGATTAAACCTGGAATTATTGAAAAAATTAATATAGGTGGTTCTTGTTCGATGGAAGATATTAACACTTACAAAGCCTTATTTCAAGAATTCCGAGACATTTTTCCCTGGTCTTACGAAGAGGTTCCAGGTATCGATCCTAAGATTGTAATTCATGAAATTAAGACATACCCAGACGCTAAGCCTACTAGATAGAGTTTGTGTCCAATACATCCACGGAAATTTGCAACAATCAAAGCTAAAGTTGAGAAAATATTATGAGTAGGATTTATTTATCCTATTCCTTTGACAGATTGCGTATCTAACATAGTTCCCATTACAAAGAAAGAAGGGACTGTAAGAGTATGTGTCGATTATCGAGACATTAATAAGGTGTGTCCAAAAGACAACTATCCTACACCCTATATCGATCAAATTACTGATGATTGTGCCATAAACACAATATGTTAATTTATGGATGGTTTTTCTGGCTATAATTAAATCAACACACTCCCTGTCGATCACCCAAAAACAATGTTTATATGTCCTTGGGGCACTTTTTAATATTGCAAGCTACCTTTTGGACTAAAAAATGATAGTGCAACTTTTCAAATAGCTATGTCTTATGCTTTTCATGATATCAAACATATTGTACAACCTTATCTGGATGAATTACCTGCTCATTCTTTACGCAAAGAAGATTATCCTATACACTTACGAGCAATCTTCATGAGATGTAGGCATTACAAATTTCATTTGAATCCACACAAATGTGATTTTTATGTACAATCAGGAATTTTTGTGTACAATCAGGAAGATTAGTAGGATTTATCATTTCGAAATATGGCATTCGTGTTGATCCATCAAAGGTTGAGGCTATCATCAATTTACCTCCTCCTTCCACTCTTCGCCAACTCTAGAGTTTGCAAGGGAGAGAAAACTTTTAACGTAGGTTTATCCAAAACTATGATGGGTTAACAAAAGGTTTTACCGAGTTTTTGAAACAAAATGTTCCATTTATTTGGGATGAGATTGACGATAAATCTTTTGATGCACTTAAAAACGTGTTGACCCATGCATAGTTATTGCATCCAACCAATTACAACCAGGATTATTTTTTATACTTAGTTGCCTCTAATTCCACAATTGGAATGGTTTTGGTTCAGGAGGATGAATCTCATAGCGAACATGTGATCTATTACCTAAGTCGAAATCTCAACCCAACGGAAATAAAGTATTCACATGTGGAGAAATTACCTTGGCAATAGTTCAAGCTGTCCAACAATTCTATCATTACATATTGTTACATAAACAACAGTGACATCTAATTGCAACCTGATGATGTACATATTGAAAAAATAATTACTTAGGGGAAAATACTCCAAATGGATTTTTATCCTACAAGAGTTTGATTTGGAATTCGAGAATTCCAAGTCAAAGAAATCACTAGTTTTTTTCGAACTTATGTGTGACTTTCCCAATACTGAGTCTAAAACGGTGGCAGAGAATCATATCGCAGAAGAATCTCTGTTTCTAATCATTACTTTAGACCCTTGGTATGGATATATCATTATATATCTTCAGACCCAAACCTTTCACCTAGAGCTTTCATGATCAGATCGACGGAGAATCCAATACCAATCCCAGCAATACAATATTGTTGGAGGCACTCTTTATCGCCATGGTGTGGATTCTATTTTTCAATGTTGTATAACTCACGAAGAGGATGAAAGGGTTTTGAATGATTTCCACTCTGGAGCGTGTGGTGGTCATATGTCTGGGTTTGCCACAACCCAAAAGATATTCCACGCTGGTTATTTTTGGTCATCTTTATTCAAAGATTGTATCATTGTGGTCCAAAAATGCCACAACTGCAAAAATTTTGATCGAAAGATGTGTGCACCTCCAACTCATCTTCACCCAATCATTATTGTCGGTCCTTTTGCGAAATGGGGTGTTGATTTCATTACATGTAACCCTCACTCGGACAGGGGGCATGGGTATATTATTCTCATCATGAAGATTGCTTTAGCAAATGGGCTGAGGCGATGCCTACATTCGTGACTGATGGAAAAACTGCAGCTATTTTCATATTCAATCATGTGATTTCTCAATTCGGTGTCCCTCAAGCTATTATTACGGGCCATGGGAGCCATTTTCTAAATATTATGATAACCGAACTTTATGATCAACTTGGCCTATGCCATGGTAATTCCACTCTATATTACCCATAGGCTAATGGTTAATTTGAGGTCGTCAACAAGGTTTTAACCACCATGATTAAATGGATTGTTGGGACTCATAAATCGAATTGGCATACCATATTTTTTTAGACATTATGGGCATACCGTACCTCTGCAAAAACTATTACAGGGTTCACTCATTTTCAACTTGTCCATGGTTTAGAAGCTGTGTTACCCATTGAATGTGAAATATCATCACTCAAATTAGCCATTGAGTTGTTACCAGCTACCTATAAAGAGGAGAAACACTTTCTATACTTAGCACAATTATATGAGACTCGGCGCACCACTGCATTAGTTGTCGAAGCTCATAAGAAACATGTTAAAGCTCAGTATGATCAAATTGTTAACCCTCACATTCATTCAGAAGGTGACCTAGTTTTAGGATATGATCAAGCTAACGATAAGCAAGGCGCTGGTAAATTCAAACCGATTTTTCATGGTCCCTATAATGTCAAGCATTTTCTTGCTAAAGGATTCTATGAATTAATTGATTATGACGGGATCTCTTTAGATAAACCCAGAAATGGTCTTTATCTTGAGAGATATTATGCTTGACTTTTCGTGTGAAGATCTCTTTTGTGCAATAGTCACATTTTACAACAACGTGCCTTAGATTAGACAAGTTTGCCTAGATTAGTTTTATTTGTTACTACTATCACTTATTACCTTGATTAATCTTGATATTGCAGATGTTGACATCCCTTCAAATATTGTAATATCCCAAAATGGGGATGCAGCAACACATGAACACAAAACTGGAAATAGCAATGAGAAATAACTCATAAAATGTGTATATAACACATAGCCATCAATTACATGTACAGTAGCAAGAAATGTGATCTATTATTTCAGCCCAAAGTGGGGAAATGCAACAATTTATGCCCTAAAAACGTTCTTCCCAGAGAATTATGTTATAATATGAGGAAATAATGTTGGGATCCCTTAGATCAAGTAATATGAGACTCAAACCCATAAAATATTTAGAACAAATCTCTTTTTCTTGTTTGAACAGATCTCTCGGTCTCAATATGGCTAAAAAACGCTGAAACCCCATGACTTGACTAAACAGAAATTTCCTAAAGCATATACAACGTGATTTTTAGAGGTTTTCTACTGCAATATAATGGAAATTACAGATCTGGAGTTTATTAGATCAATACATTAAGGAAAATAGGTATCTAGCCCTTTTTACACATTAGGAGGATAACCCGGCAAGGGTTTAATGAAAGCACAATGTACAAAATGTTAGATCTGCAGATCTAGATCTGAAAATGTAGTCTAACTGAACCTTGGTATACATACAGATAAATGATACAAGAAATGAAGGAAGATCCTTCTTACAGACTTTCCGGGAGAAAGGTTGGCCTTTTCCTTGAGAAAGAAACTCAAGATTGAGGGGATTGACCCTCTCACTGCAACACTACAAGAAATGACATAGTTCCTCCAAGATACTACATTGTAGGTGATGGAAGTACTTTGGCTAAGTGCGAAGATATGAAATTATGCTCCAAAACCTTCCTTACTGATCTTCCAAAGGAGTGGAGGCTCCCTCCTTTGAAAACAAGCACTGGAAGTGGTGTTGTGAACCCCCACTGCAACACCCTACAACACAATGTTATACTGTTGCATAAATAACATTGTAGCTGAAGAGGCCTCTCAATAAAGGAGAAGGAATTCCTAAAGAGGAATTCCTTGTGCTAAGCAGCACAACAATCTCAACTACACATTTGAAGAAAGCAGAATAGTCTAAGAAGACAAATCAAAATAACATTCATAAGATGTCTTGCTATGGCTGCCTTGCCCTCCTTTTAAACATGTGTGAGCCTTCTTGCCTTGGGACCCACTCATTAGAGTTTCCTTCACCAAGGAATCTTCCTCCCGCTATCTCTGCGTTGTCTCACAAGATGATCTCCACCTCCTATCCCAGCGTTGTTGACTTGGTCAAACTTGACCTTGTCGACATGCAAAAGTCCCTATTCACACATGAAGGTGTGAAATACAGCTTTGATGTTGATCCCATTTGACATTATGAGGAATTTTATTCAGATTTTTATTATGCATGGGCCTCCTTACCCATTTATTCATCTCGTAAGTGAAATCATCAAAATTTAATATTCCAATTTGTTGCATGAAAATTTTGGAATATTATAGTACTCCCCTCCCAAATGTTGCTTGTCCTCAAGAAACTGCAAGGACAGAACCGAAGAGTATCTCCTCCTCCTACTGTAGCATCCACATATGATGGACTCCTCCAAGGAATGAGATGTTGTCTCATCAATGAATCTCCATATTTCCCCTCCCAAGCATGCAAGCTAGCCAAATAGCTATCATCATGAAAAGGTAAAGTAATCAAGGAGCCAATAAGGTGTTGTCTAGAGGTCCCCTCAAGGCATGGAGTCTGAAATGCATTGGGAAACATCCATCCCATGTGGATTTCCCATCCCCAAGCAATCATCCATATAAAATGAGTCACCTCCCAACATGGCAACTCCTGAAAATGTTCCTCCACCTTGAGCTTCTGCAAAGTAGGTGGGCTGAAAATATGAACATGGTAGACAAAGTAGCCTACCCCACGTTGTCTTCCTCTCCAATTATGATAAGTGCAGAGCATATGCTGATCTTGGGCAGCAATACAATTTCCCTCAAGTGGCAAGATGAAGACTAGATCTCCAAAGATCTCCTCTCCAACGTTGTGAATCAAGTTGACCCAAATAATTCCATATGTGAAGGATAGGAAATCATCACCATACGGCATCCCATCAATCACATGGCCCACCTCAAAAAGAAACAAGTGTTTGGCTGTGGTGGCCATATCTCCTCCCATGTTCCCATTAGAACATGCAATGCAGAAAGTGTGGGAATCCACTTCCCAAAAGGACACATCCAACCCATGTGTCTCTCTCCCCATCATGCTTCCAATACAAATAAGATCAATATCAGCCAATGAAATCATGATCAGCATCAAAATGAGGTAAATACTAAAGGTTTCATGTGGTGCTGGAAAGTACCAACAGTTTCCCAAGTAGTCACAATGCAGTTTTCCAAACTGCTACTTTAGAAAATAGTATGGCAAGTTGTTTTTTAATACATGAATAATTATGCATGTCATCATGTTTACTAATGAATTGTAAATGGTTGGGTACATTAGTTGAACATACATGAAAGGATAAAACACTTGCCCAAGGCCATATAAAATATGGCTATCTCCATCATACAATTTGGCCCAATTTTGACCATGGAGCTCAATGAAAAGCTTTCCCTCTTGTGGAGCAATGCACTGAATAGGAATGGTAATAATATGCAAATACTGCATTAGACAATCAATGGATGCAAAAAAAATATTCTTACCATGTGTTGAGAGTAAGATGATGCATATGTATATGAATAAATCCTCCATAGTGGTATGACACATTCCCATGAAGAGGAATGAACCATGTGCTACATGAAGATCACCCTTCTTATGCTTGGAAATCCAAGTTAAGAAGATCATATCTATGTAATAGATGTTTCCATCTACTACTTCATCACTATCACCTCCTCCTTGTTCACCAAGTGCCTCAATTTTGAATTGATCCTGGGGACGCTCCATCAATAACCCCAAGCTCCCAAGTGATAGCATTGTTGGCCTATGTAAATAGGCTCCTACCAACTCATAGCTCCATTCTTTGACATGCTCATTGTAAAAGACATATCCCATAATGTTGCTACACATAAGAAGTTCCTCCCAAATTGGAAGTACCTCTTGAACATATAAGGCCAAGGAATAGCCCCTTTGCACCATGATAGTGCTATCTCCTACTCCTACAACATCATGCAAAGTGTGAGAGCAAATATGCCCTTGCTCTCCCAAGAACATCCAGAGCAATAAAAATGTTTGCTGCCTCCCCATACCTCTATCATACAAATCATGTGGTGAAGACATGGTGATTGATATGAAGAATGTCATATCAACACAATGTGTTCATACTCCTTGCTACCCGATGCAAGTATCATGTGACACCTTCTTCACCCACATACCCTTAGAAAGAGGATGATGGCCAAACTCTTTCAGGAGCAGCCAACGTAGCCAAGCCTCCTGCTGCCCAGTATCATAGATTTGCGAGTAGCTTTCCAGCTTCTTTCTTATCATCCACACCCTTCCATCCACATGTAGGTGCCTCCCATCATGTTCTTCCTTAGCACTCTCCCAAGGAATACTACCATCCTCCCAAATCAAATTTCTCCTCTTGCATTTCATGGGATGTTGAAATGCAACTCCTTGGAGATCTTCTAGAGAATACCTCTCATCAATGATCAGCTTGAATCCATAAGGATCCAAGTGTGATGAGGGAAAAAAATTCTCAATTCTTTGAAGAAATTTTCACTCCATGATGTGTTTAAGTGCACCTCCAATGAGATCTTTCCATGAGACCTTCTCCTCATCAATGGCCTTCCAAAACCAATAAGGTTTTGGATCTGCTGTAGGTAGAAGTTTCTCTTTGAGCTATGGAATTCTCATTGAGAAAGGGTCATCTAGAAAGGAGAAAATGTTTCTCACTTCAAGATGTCTACCATCTACCACTTCTTCCTCTATTGCTTCATGAATGAAGCTTCCATTTTAATGCTCCCATAAGGAATGGGTCCTCTTCTCTTCACTGCTGCTCTTGTACAATGCAGTGCAACTCTGTTGCTCTAAATCAACAGTATACAATGATGTAGAGCCCTCCATAAGATTTTCTGAAATGAAAAGATATGGAAACTTAAGTATACCTTGGTGAAATTTGGAAGCTTCTTATAGGGCTGCAAGAGTTCTTTCCTCATATGTGTTGGCTTCCCAAACTGCTGAAGATGAAGGCTGCTCCTCCATGGTTACAACAACGCTGGTACATGCTTCTTCAACTAATGGTGAGGGCTTCTCCTCCCCTTTTCCAAATTTCCGGATCAACCTTTGAGAGAAATCAACAAGAGTTGACACTCTTGCATGGCTCAAATGGCTGAACCACCAAGTATTTGCTTCACCTTCAAGGTGCAGTGCTGCAATTTCTATAGCCTCTCTCTCTACGATTGGATGTAGTAGGAATAAAGCCTCTAGCTTCATCACCCAAGCCTTTTTTGCACATGTGAGTGATCCATCAAAATCAGACAATAGGAATATATTGCCTCTCATCATCCCATAGCTGTAGGGTATCCTTTCTTCCTCCATCTGAATGAACTGTGGTAAAGCTAGAGTCTCCTTGAAGGCTCTAGGTTTAGCTTTGTATTCAGCAAGGTATTCACTTATAATTTCAGATTCCAAGTGTCTTTCCTGCTTCATGTCTTCTCCTCTTTTAGAATAGGAAGTGCATGGCCCTTCCTCTTCTTGAAACCCTCTAGGAGTTCCATTGCATTTCTTCTCCTTCATCTGCTTAACCTCCTTGGAGAGGTTCTTCCTGGATCTGAAAAGTGATGAGATCAAGCTCATTCTTTCCATCATTTTGATCTACTTCTTTTCTTTTTCTTCTTATGGCATAATGGTTGAAACTCACAGGTTAAGCCAACATTATGCTTTGATACCACTATAATATCCCAAAATGGGGATGCAGCAATACATGAACACAAAACTAGAAATAGAAATTAGAAATAACTCATAAAATTTGTATAGAACACATAGCCATCAATTACATGTACAGCAGCAAGAAATGTGATCTATTATTTCAGCCCAAAGTGGGGAAATGCAGTAATTTATGGCCTAAAAACGTTATTCCCAGATAATTTCATTATAATAGGAGGAAATAATGTTGGGTACCTTATATCAAGTATTATGGACTCACACTCAGAAAATATTCAGAAACAAATCTCTTTTGCTTGTTTAAACAAATCTCCTGGTCCCGATATGGCTCAAAAATGCCCAAACCCCATGACTTGACTAAACGGAAATTTCCTGAAGCATATATAGCGTGATTTTTAGAGGTTTTCTACTAAAATAGAATGGAAATAACATATATGGAGTTTATTAGATCAATACATGAAGGAAAATAGGGATCTAGACCTTTTTACACATTAGGAGGATAACCCGACAAGGGTTTCATGAAAGCACAATGTACAAAATGTTAGATCTACATCTGAAAATGCAGTCTAATTGAAGCTTGGTATACATACAGCTGAATGATACAATAAATGAAGGATGATCCTTCTTACAAACTTTCCAGGAGAAAGGTTGGCCTTTTCCCTGAGAAAGCAACTCAAGATTGAGGGGATTGACCCTCTCACTCCAACACTGCAAGAAATGACGCAGTTCCTGCAAGGGACTGCACTGTGGGTGATGGGAATACTTTGTCCAAGTGCCAAGATATGGAATTTTTCTCCAGAACCTTCCTCACTGATCTTCCAAAGGAATGGAGGCTCCCTCCTTTGAAAACAAGCACTAGAAGTGGTGTTGTGAACCCCCACTGCAACACCCTACAAAAAAACATTATACTGTTGTAGAAATAACACTGTAGATGAAGGAGGATGCTTGGCCACAAGCCTAGATGTGGGAAAAATCAGTAGAAGCTCCTTCAAGAGGCCTCTCAAGAAAGGAGAAGGAATTCCTAAACATGAATGCCTTGTGCTAAACCGCACAACAATCTCAACTAAACAGTTGAAGAAATCAGAATAGTCTAAGTAGAAAAATAAAAATATCATTCATAAGATGTCTTGCTATGGTTGCCTTGCCCTCCTTTTAAACATGTGTGAGCCTTCTTTCCTTGGGCCCCACTCATTAGTGTTTCCTTCACCAAGGAATCTTCCTCCCACTCTCTCTACACTGTCTCACAAGATGATCTCCACCGCCTATCCCAGCACTGTTGACTTAGTCAAACTTGACCTTGTCCACATGCAAAAGTCCCTATTCACACTTGAAGGTGTGAAATATATCTTTTATGTTGATCCCCATTATGAGGGATTTTATTCATATTTTTATTATGCATGGGCCTCCTTACCCATTTATTCATCTCCTAAGTGAAATCAGCAAAATTTAATATTCCAATTTATTGCATGCAAATTTTGGAATATTACAAACATACATTGGTTTTGTTGATGGCGCCTGTCATAGTACACGAAATATCTTTTCCACGGCTTGGGTTATTTATTCACCTACCGATGAGTTAGTTTCTATTCATGGGAGATGCCTTGGTCAAAAAATGAATAATATTGTAGAATATAGCACAGTGATTGAATTATTATCTGAGGCCATTACATTTGGTATTAAACGTTTGATCATTAGGTTGGATTCAAAAATCATTATATTACATTTAAATAGAGTTTATGCTATTATAAATCCATTGTAGTTAAGATTATTTTTGAAGGTTCGTCTCTTGGAACGATAATTTGATTATATTGAATATCAACATATTTCAAAAAATTTAAATACATTAGCTGATGCATTAGCTAATCAAGTTTTAAATAGACATATGAAACATTAACCAAGTAAATCAAAACAAAATTCAATCCATGTTGAACAAGATACTCAGAAAACGAAAGTAGTAATATCATTAAGATAGATAAGTTTGTGTCCAAAAAATATTACATTTTCTGTGATCATAAGTTCAAACACCTTATGATCTAAAAGATACTGATACAAAAAAAATGTCGATCTACATTGACCATTAGCTATCCATGATGATGGTCATGATAAAAAACTATAGTACGCGCCACCTTGCGGAGAAATCTCCTGAGTGTACCTGGAACACTAGTCACATGTCTCTGGAGCCTAAGAGGGATATCATCGGTTCTTGTCCCAGGAATATCAATGGTCAACCTCTTGAGGTTGTGCTCCATCTCTGCCAGAATCTCTGATGCATCATCCTATGGAGATGCTACGGGTTGTGATTCTTGCCTATCAAAGAGATGAAGCACTGCTAGTCGTATCGGACCGATATATGCATTTAAAATTTTTGTCAGTATTGGACGATAAAAAATAAAATAAAAATTGGATTAAAAACTTCAAAATTATTCAGTAACCTATCTCATCCCACTATGCCCCTGGTGGCAAGGATGTTTCAGGATCACCTCTATATTCCATTCCCGCATAAGGAAAGTCTTCAATAGTGAATACCTGATGCCTGAGCCACATGAAATAAGCCCGAGTGAACTGAAATACTAAACCACCCTCGCCACTATGGCGAGCCATCAATGCTACCCATCTCACCATACGAGGTTCTTGAGGAGTTACAGGATCCACTTGAATTAGTTGAGAAGCAAGAAGTGTAATTCTCTCTAGAGAAAATGAGATAAGAATGGCACTGTATCCAAAGTTTTTCAACTTCCCATTTTTTGCTCTTGTTAATTGGCCCTTCATATTGGCCAATACTCCTTCATTCTAGTTGAATATTGTCCCTCCAAAACACTCAACTTCAGTTTTCATTTGTGTTTGGTAGCCACATGATGAGCTACACTCCCGCATAACCTTGTCACTGTGAATGCTATGATTTGCTCCAATCGCAAGATGGTTTTGATTTCTATGCGACCATCCTTCAACTCTTCAGTATTGCTACAATACTGAGCCTTGTAGCTAGCAGTGGGAAGACCTCCTTGTCTAGTCCCGAATAAGGAAATGTTTCTCCCTCTCTGAGGTAATCCAGTAAGGAAGTATATGTCTATTGGCTCAATCTCAAGCCAATGGTTACCAATTATGAAACATTGATCTTGTACGTCCCATGCATTCACAAGCCAAGTCATTAGCTCAACTTTTTCCTTCATTCCTTGAATAGACCAAAACTTGTACAACCCATAGTTTTTCAATGCACACATGGTTTCTTGATCATCCATGGCTTCATTTTCTATGAGCTCATGTTCTCGTTCCCGCCATTCCAACATGGTTAAAAGGCCTACATATCAACAAATTAAACAATTAAAATCAGTTGGAGGAAACTTGAACCATTTTTTTATGAAGAAATATAAGTTTTCAAAAATTTCACGGCGCATGCGTAGGTTTTGTGTGCAGACAGTGCGATCGACTGCATGAGCTACACGCAGAACCTGTTAGGGTCCTATAATAATAGGAATTATAATTTTTAATTGGCTATGTTAAGTCTTGTAATATTGTACATACCTTTTCATTTCTGCAAATATTTTCCCATATTAAAAAAAATGAAAAAAGGGTATCTCCTAAAAGAATAATCAAAGGACCAAAAGAAAGAAAGATAAAAAAAAGAATAAAATATGAACCCCATAAAAAGAAACAAAAATTAATTCTGAAAGTGTTGCACATTCAAATGCCACTACTCTTAGTTTACTTTATGCAAATAAAATTGTGCAGCTTGTCCAAAATGCCACAATTCATGATGATCATACAATCTAATCTTGATCATTCATGCCTTTAAATTATGATAGTTAGTGAATAAATATCTGACCAAACTATTTAATCTTAGCATATCAGTAGTTAGGTAGAGAATAAAAATGAGTTCATAAGTTTAATAT
This sequence comes from Pinus albicaulis, assembly GCA_034641835.2. Taxonomy (NCBI): domain Eukaryota; kingdom Viridiplantae; phylum Streptophyta; class Pinopsida; order Pinales; family Pinaceae; genus Pinus; species Pinus albicaulis. The sequence continues at coordinate 150,039,799 of CM076580.1, forward strand.
GAGCTATTAGAAGATATAATGTTAGAAATAAGTTAGTTTTCTTATCAAAATAAAATAAAATGGTCAGCAAGCTCAAATGCATCCAATAAAAGAAAAAAAAATGTTAGGATGAATAAAAGGGTAGGTAGAGTACTTTTCAAATATTATATAAGTGTCGTTATGCTTATCCATTATCAAAATTATTTTCTAACACCTTCCCCTTGCTAAAATCACTTTCCCCCTTTATTTTCCCCCTTATCCTAACACCCTTCCCCTCATAAAAAACCCTTTTCCCCTTTGAGATCCTTTTCCCCTTACTAAAATCCTTTTTTTCCCTTTAAAACCACCTTACCCCTTCTAAAAAACTATATTTTTTCCCAAAAACATACAAACCCCACTTTAAAAAGTCTAAAAATCACTTAATATATATTAATCGAGCCCCACTTACCTTTGATTTAATCCCCCCCAGCTTAATATATTTCCCCGACCCACCTTTTTCTTTAAACCTTTCTCTTAAATAAATTACCTGACCCCACCTTTGAAAACTCCCAACTCATCCTACCACCCGATCATCGTTGATCACATCAAATAGTCTCTGATCCCTTTCGCACTCCCCGATGTTCGAACTTTAAAATAGAGGGGGGTGCGAAATGGGTGGTTTTATCCACCTGCTCCCCTGCCATGCGTCGCCTCCAGATTTTATCGCACCCCCCACCCCCCAATTCCCAAACCACCAAACCACCCTTCAGCATGCAATAAACCACCACTTTTTGAAATAATACAACCCCCACGCAATACGATAAACTCCAGTTTTCAAAAAATATAAAACCTCACATTACTGTTATTTCCTTATCTCTATTCATTTGTGAAAGAAACTGAAAAATCCATTTCCAACCAAAATTGAAGCCTGCCATAGTTTGGACCCCTTCCATGACCAAAGCGCCATTAATCCAGGTAACTCTGAGGACCCTCGACAATTATTTAAGCTTATTAATTCAATAATTGAACCAAATTGATGGCTTCCTAAAGTGTCCAAACTGCAAACCCTTTGCAACCACCTCTGTTAGATGTCGACCACACTCCTTTTGCCGATAAATACTTTAAAGTAAAGGATATTGTGATTGATAGCAACCTTTTGGAGCTCTATTGTTGGAGCCATGATAAATTTGTTGATGAGGAATATGATATTCATCTGTGGGAATCTAACCTACCCAAATACACATTTCCACAGACCTACCAATTCCCTGAAGTCATGAGACTGTGCCAACTCAACTATTTTCCAAATGAAAGAGCCATAGTCACCCCTAATCAAGAAATCATGATTACAATCACTGCTCAATCCATTAATCAAATGCTGCAGATTCCATCACAGCCATAGGGAGTGCCTTTCTCCATTGAAACCCTCACTAATCTCTACCTAAAGTTAGATTTTCCTAAAAGGTTTCAAATATTTGAGACTTTCCTTCCTCCATCAGTAAAAACTACTAAAATAAACCCTCCATACTCTGCTACCATGTTTTCAGAACGAACCAGACAAATTGTGACCTTGATGTCCTGTATATTAGGATATTCAACTGATGATCATGTAGATGAATCCATCCTTGGTTTCCTCTCTATCTTTTACCTGGGTCAGCCTCCAGCTATAACTTTCAACTTTGCCCAATTCCTAGTAGATACCATGCATGATCAACTGATCAAACTGCCAGAAGAAGGGATGTTAAAACACTCCTCTGTATTGTTTCATTTTTTCATATATTTTCAATTAGAAAAGTTTGCAGTCAACCTACAAAAACTGGACACAGAGGGTAATCCTAGTCTGTAGTCTTTTGAACATCCTTGATCAGAAAGGATTCCAATGAATTTAGTTGCAAAGACTTTATTGATTCTTTTTTACATCCCATGGTTAATATGCTCAGCAACAACATTCAGCCTAGAATCAATGATGAAATCAAAAAGGTTATACAGGCAAGACAGGAGACTGGTATTTATACCAGAACCACACAGAGATCAGAGTGTATGGAAGCCAACTAGTCCCTTACAAGCTTCCCAAATAACTCCCAATGAGGATATTTGCATTAGAGTACATCAGAAAATTTTTGAATTCTGATGAGATAAACTTCCTTTCAGCCAAGAAGAAAACTTAGCTTAAGATAAAAGGACAATTAGGGCCCTTTGTATGCAACAGTAGGAATGCAGGAAAGGAAGCAGACATATGCCTATAGGAATTAAAGTTCAGCAGTAGTTTCAAATGTTCATATGACCCCTTGGTGTCATAAACAGATTGAGAATTAAGTTTAAACTCACCCCTTTCTTCCATGAATCTAAGCCTGAAATTGAGAAATATTTTAACAAGTCAGAGTGGTTGGAAAACACTCTAAGGGATGTGGAGGAGCAACTTGATACTAGTTCCATCCTGCTTACTCCAAACCCGCAGGATAAAAATTCAAAAATATCTAGAGAAGAAAAGTCATACTCAACAGAGACATCTGATAATAAATTTAAGCTTATGTATAGAAAGAAAACAAAGTTGAACCCAGTAATAGAGTAGGAAGATACAATTGAGAAAAATACATAAATTGTTATCAGGGATGATGCACTTACACCACAGATAGAAGAAACACCTCTCCCATCATCTTCCAGGGCAGAAATCATTCAGAAGAAAAATAGTGTAGAGATTTCAACATCTAGTAAGCCAGTTGAGAAGGAAAAGGACATCATGGAGAAATATAAAGAAATTAAAATCAGAAATGAAGCACTGAAGGTTGTTACATATGAAAAATATTGGAAGCAAACTCCTAGTGGTAATAGTAGGTTGCTTTTAGGTTTTTACCTCAGGACAAAGACAATGCAGATGAAATTTCTACAACCAAAAGTACAGGCCCCAAAAACTTCAATAGACTATACTAAAACAAGCTTTGAATTTCCTGCCAAGGATGTGCATACAATTGACCAAATTGAATTCCATAAGCAGGTAGGAGAGATGATATATTCTACCATGACACATAAAGCTCTAAGTGTGTAGAAATTGCATAACTCCCTAGAAAATGTAAAGTCACAGTTAAAGCTAGAGAAAGCCTCATCACAAGAAAAATATAACAAAATCAAGTCACTGGAAGAGTTGGTAATTGAAATTGGCAAAAATTCAACTAACATCAAGGCAACAAAAGAACTTGTAAAGAAGAAAAAAGTAGACATAGTTGCACTGAAGAAACAGTTAAAGCTACCAACTATTGAGAATCCACAGACTAAGGACATTATGGAGACAAACAATCAAAAGGATGAGATGATGAATTTAATCATCCAGTTGACAACTCAACTAAAATAAATGGAGACAGTGATGGATAAGCTTGTAAAGGAAAAACAGGCTAGCATGGAAGCAGTCCCCATTACTGCTATTCCCATAGTATCTACATCAGCACCAACCTCTACATCAGCATCAACATCTACATCAACACCAACCTCTACATCAGCATCAACATCTACATCAGCACCATATCAGCAATACCAATCACCCATCCCACTGATGAGGCCAGAAAATTAATAAATGAAATGGAAGATATATCCATTCAGAATCCATAAGTTAATAAGCTCAAGGAACATGTAAAGAGATTAGAAAATGAAAAGAAATCAACAGAAATGGCACATAAAACTGAAGCGCAAAAATTCAATAGACTCAATAACAGAATCCACCAGTTGGAGAAAGATTTATCATTGACAGAACCTTTATCCCAAGCTAAGCAGTAATTATGGTCCAATATTATTAACTTTTTTAATGATATTTTTCCCTCTATCCAGATCATATTCGAGCATAATGACTTGGTGAAGGAAGTTGGTGACGCAATTTAGAAAGTAAAAGATGATCTTGGAGATAAACCAAAAGAAGCCTTTGAACTAATAAAATTCCTGAATTCTAAAAACAAGTATGTATTGGAAGAAATCGGGATAGAGGACAGAACAAAAACTATCTTAGAAGTGAAAACAATGATTTCCAAGAGAAATCTAATGTTGCAGCTTCAGGAAAAATTTCAAGTCTTGGAACTTTCAGTAAATAAGTTTTTCAGCAAACTCGATATATTGAGACAGAAGGGTCTGCCTAGTCCATTAGTAATAAATGACAAACTCATGAGGCATGAGGATTATGTCAAGAAGTTGAGGGAAGTAGCCAAATAAACTTCTCATATTTCCTCAATGAAAGGCACTCCCACAGGCAATTTCCTCCTCCAAACTCTCGAGAAATTATTTTACCTTCAGCATGAGATAAATTACATTTTTGTAAATAAACCTACTTTTTCCAAATATTCTGAAGCAGAGGATATTTACCGAAGGATGATCAAAATCAAAATCCCAGATGAGGAAACATGGGAGAAATGGTATGATTTACTTTAAGGAGTAAAAGAGAAAATAGATGAAAGAAAAAATAGGTTAAAGACAGATGAAAGATAGATGAAAGGACAGATAGATAAACAACAAGCAAAGAAACAGGGCCATATATCAGTGAGTTGAAAGGTGTCACTATATTTTTGTATAAAGATATTTTTCTTTCCTAGAATAAATCCTAGTCAGTTCACAGGATATTTTTTTGTAATTTGATATTTTTGTAAAACTTTTTGTATAAATACTTCATAAATTTAAGTATCAAGGGTCGGTCAAGTGTGGATATCTGAATACTTCAGTAGCTGACTGATCTTTTGCCAAAGGGTTATTGTACCAATTTCCAGTCGACAGACTGTGCAAGTAATAAAGAGACTTCGTTACAGGATTCATGTGTTGAGTTATCTCAGTGAAGTATAAATTTCAATTGTTCATGTTCCTTTTCTTAGGTATTCCATAAACTTTTATGTGTTCCAAATCTAAATGTTATAACAGGAAAATTACTGCAGAATTTGTTTAAAGAATTACACTATGCTTTTAACTGTTATACATTTTTATGTTTTCATATGATATCTAGTTTAGGGAATTCTCAATTTATCCCTAATCCTGATTTACCTCTTTACCCTTCTTCATTATCTATTTTAAGGAATCCTTAATTTCTCCTTAATCTTGATTGAAAGGTCACTTCACCATTCAGCCTTAAGATCTGATATTGCTCACCTATCTTGCCCTGTAATACTTTATTTATAACTTGGTTTTGTTCTGTTTCAAAGCATATTTAACTCCATAGCCCAATGAAAAATGGAAAATCACCTACTTATCTAAATCATTAATTCCACCAACCAACCAAAACCAATAAAAAACCCAACCAAGCATACATAACTAGCCTAATATCAATTGATTAAAACAAAGTTAAATCATATAGAGAGAGCCCTCTTTGAGTTTAGGAAGGCTAGATCCTAAGCTAATGTAGGTTTGTATTTGCCTCTGATATTTCTGTTTAAACGCTCAGAACAACCTTTGGAAATATTCGAACTGATAACATATTGGCCACCATACTGGGGATAACAAGTCCCTAGTTTAAAAAAATCTTAAAAGAATTAATTTTCCTCATCTTTTTGCATTAAGGTTTTAAAAGGGTTGTTTGAATTTATCATAGAAAGTTAAAATTATGGATTCTAAAAGAACATATTATATAAGGGCTCATCCTAATCCACAGCTTGCTACCATTTTTGATGATCCTATCATAATTTAAAAAAAAACCTAAAAAAGTAGAGATTCAAGGAAATAGTAGTGAGCTAATCAAAGAAAATTCACTTCCTAAGGAGTTATCAAGCATAGAGGATATTCAATTTGATTTATCATTTGAGCATTCTTTATTTCATACCAAATCTGAAAAATCAGCCCATGATACTATAACAGACCCTAATTTTATTCAATTTATTGAATCAAAGAAGGATACTATACAACTTCATTTAGATCAATAGGTTCTAGACACTTTTGAAAAACTTGATGCTTTAACTTCAACTTTGATAAAAGGCACAGAGGAAGAATATTTTCAACATTCAATTGAACTAGTTGCCCTAACTGCTACTACCCCTAAGCTCACTATAGTATCTTTAGAAACTGTAAATACAGATCCATTCAGTACCACCTCACCTATACTATCCACCATAGTTTATTCCACAAATCCATTCATACCTTAGATTCCTATCCAACCTAAAGTTTCGAGTCCATCTCCAAGCACCACTATTGTACCTCCAAATCGAGCTAAACCCTTAGCCATGGAAGCCATATTTTCCCCTTTAGTCTTACAGGCCCCTTTACATGCCATGCCACAAGATTACCAGAGTAAAAAATTTCAGTTCAATGGTACTGATCAGTATACTGCTCAACAACATGTAGATAGAATGACAAACTTTTTTGAGTTACATGAAATTGATGAGGCTGATGTAAAAAGGAGATTATTTTAACAAACACTACCAGGAGATGTTAAAAATGGTTTAAATATTTACCTGTTGGCCATATTTCTAATTTAGCTGCTTTCCACCAATTTTTTATCAATAGATGGGAAAGAAATAAAAACACTCTCCAGATATTATCTGAATATGAGAACATTATAAGAGCTCCTAATGACTCTATTCAGGATTACTGTATTAGGTTTAACAACATTTACAATGAAATTCTAGTGAATATCAAACCTCCACCAGAATTAGTACTATCATTTAAGAGAACGAAACCCTGAAACTTTAGAGCAAATGCAGAGTAATGAAGTTACTGTAGAAGCCAAATTACTAGCTAAAAGAGCTAGGATGAGGAATGAAAGGAGAGTGACCATTAAGGAAGAAACTTCCAATTCATATGTTAAAATAGATATTTTAGCTAAAAGTGTAGAAATACTAGTGGATAGATTAGAGAAGATGGAAAGAAAACCTCAATGGGAAACTCAACAAGGTCCCCAAATTAGAAACCCCAACTTTAGGGAAAATCATAATACTAGTAAATCAAGAGAAGTAGTACCCAATCAACAGATTAGACCACCTTTCCATGAAAATTATGCTGAAATTTCACAACAACTGAAGAAGACCAGGGCACCTAGATAAACTTGATGGGAATAAACAATGAAGATGCCATTTTTCTTACCCGGGAATAACAAGAGTTGTACATGTTACAGCAATTACAATTAGATTTTGGAGAGTCCTTTGACTACAAACAAGGCTATGAATCTTCTATCTACGAAGTACATAAACAATATAGCCTTAGAAGAAAAAATAACACAGAGGTTCCTATTAAGAAATCGGTCCAAATCCAAACTAAGAAAACAATAGAAACTCCTGTGACCAAAATTCTACAAATTCTCCCTAGAGAAACTCAAAAAAATTCCACCCCAAATATTGTATACATCACATCAACTGCTACTCAAACCATTCCAGACAAGGAAGTTGAAGACAAAACCACACAAAACAAAATTGGTAAAAATGAAATGATTAAATTAGACAAAAATCAAATTCCATTCAACATCAAAATTGAGATAGAAAAATTGAAAATACCAATTCCTTTAACAAAGATGGTGAAAAATGATTCATACAAGGCACAAATTACTGAAACATTAAGCATAGTTGAAGGTGAAGATGTTTTCAACCCCAATGATGATCAACATGAGTTATTATTTGGTCCTGAAGTAGATGGCAAACATCAACAAGGCGGTGTCCCTCCATTCTACATTAGCTTGAACATTCATGATAAAATATTACATAATGCTATGTTGGATTCAGGAGAATCTCATAACTTAATGCCTAAAGCAGTCATGGAAAAATTAAACTTAGACATCACTAGACCCTACAAGGACCTTTTCTCCTTTGATTATATTCGAGTCAAATGTCTTGGCCTGATCAAAGATCTATGTGTAACTTTAGTGCAGTGCCCAGCAAAGAGTATTGTTATGGACATATCAGTTGCAGATATCCCTCCCAAATATGGTATGTTATTATCTAGCTCATGGGGAGAAAAATTACAGAGATCACTACAATTAGACATGTCATATGCTACCATTTATGTCTTTGGTCAGAAAAGGAAGCTATATAGAGAAACTTTGATGAAATACATGGTAAGTAGTTCCAAAAGATGTAGTATTCCCAAATGGGGAATGTAGCAATAGAATGTATAATGACAGAAAAATAAAGCAGGTCATCATAGAAAAATCAGGAGGCCAATATGGAGACCCTTCATTTGTATTCACAATAGCAAAATAGATGTAAAATATGGCCCATAAGATGCATAACATGAAATACAAGTCTCCAATGAAGGAAAATCCTCAAAATGAGGTGCTGCAACCATGTATTAAGATTGGAAAAAGCCTTACAGTGTTATTTTATTGAGCTATAATAGATGTATATTAAAATTTAGATCTAGAGTAGATAAGTGCATGAAAATTCAGATCTATAACAAATCCATACACTAATGATAGGCTCCTCTTCAAAATCCCCTTGGGGTTTTCAGCATTACACCATGTACAAGTTGTAGATCTGAGATCTAAGTCTACAGATCTACTGAAAATTATAGATCTGGAAAGTGGATCTGATCTGATATGAACAATAGAATGACCACCTCCAATATATCTCCAAAGTGAAGGGCAGATTCCCAGCACTCAGAAAATCACTCTCCAAATGGTGTGGCAAAACACCCTGCAACTGCGCCTTTATTAATAACGCAGATCTGGAAGTAAAAATACACTGTAGGGATCAAAATGTGCTTGGCCACATGCCAAGATCAGAAAATGAAGCTCAAGTTATCGAATAATCTCATCCCATTGGATTATAAGCCTCCTCCACTGAAATGGAGCACTGGAATGGCCTAGATCTAGCCTCCACTTGCTGCAGCTTACAAAGACAACCAAACCCTCAGCAGGATATACGTTGTAGTTGAAAGAAGAAGCTTGGCCTTCAACCAGATAGTGGAAAATATAATGCAAACTCTCCCAAGAGCTACTCAATGGGCAGAGGTGGGATTCCCGACCAGGAACGCCCAATGCTAAATAACATTAATTCTTAGCTAAATAGAAAGAGAATGATATATGTCTAAACATACAATATATTCAGAAATATGATAATCATAAACAACCTTCTAATGCTACCATCCTCTTCCTTTTATAATTTAAGAGCTTGAAAACCCTAAACCACTTCCAATGAGATCACTTCTTTCACACAAGGCATCTCCATCTAAAATTTCACTGTGCCTCATTGATGGCCACTCCTCCAAGACATCGACGTAGATTTTGTCAAGGTTGACCCAGTCAAAATGTCCAGCCCCTTTCACACCTAAGGGTGATTGATTTAGCAGCCAAAATTTATCCTTTTTACATTTGGCATTGATTTATTCATTATTTAGGAGTATTATGGACCTCATTTACACTTTAATTCTTTAAACAAGGAAATAAAATAAAAATTATTATTCCAATTATCTCGTGACTAATTGGGATTCTTACAATCCTCCCCTCCCAAATGTTGCTTGTCCTCAAGCAGCTGAGAAGGTGAGTTCTGCAACTCTTCTTCTCCTCCATTGGTGACACCAACATGTGATAAGCTTCCTCCATAAGCTAAGTGTTCACCAATCCATCGCTCCATGAATTTCTCCTCCAAAGTTCTCATGAGATGTAAATAATCCATCCCATAAGGAGACAATAGCTCAAATGAAACAAACATGGCTTTCCCAATGTTCTCCTTGAAACATGTAGCATAAGATACATGGAGAATTCCCATCCCATAGGGCACATACATACCTCCCATCCTCCCTCCATACATTCCCATAAAAATTACAAGTACATAATCAATGTATGGGATCAAAATTACAAACATACAAATAGAAATTTGTGCATATGGAGGTGGGTCATAGTCCCACATGTGGAACCAGTGCAGTGCATCTCCTGCCTGCATCAGATCAAGATATGGTAAGTGGTTTCCACACCAATTTCTTGTTGTCCATGCCGTCTCACTATGGCTGAAAGTGTGAGATATATTTTGTGCTTTAGGAATGCACCCATCATGAAACAAAATCTCCCTTTGTCCTCCAAGGGAGAGGCCATGTTCAGAAATTTTTGTGGCCCAAAGTTGGCCATGAAGTTTATAAGGTACAATACTCCTCCTTGGAGTCATGGCCTGCATATACATGGTGAAAGAATGCAAATAATAATCAAATAAAACATTATTTACATGAGAATATTTTTCACCAAAGTTCCTCCTTAAACAAATGGAGTGGTGCATAGATATATTCCCTTCCTCAAAAAGAGAAAGAGATGGATGAATTAACTCTTCCATAGAGTTATGTTGTTGCCCCATCTCCACATGGTACATGCATCTTTGAAAATTTTGATATAGTTCTCCTTCAAAGACCTTCCAAGTGTAGCTCCTCATAATGATGTTGTAGAATTTGATGGAGTATGTATGGCTGAAACAGAACTCTTCATAGGCCCTTTGTAGTAACTTCTCCTTGAGCTTGGAGGCTCTAGACAAGAAGATCTTACCATGATAATAGGTGACTCCTTCTTGGACTAAGTAGCCCTCTTCATGCAGCTGCTCATCAAGTATCATGCAAGTGTGAAGATACTTGGAATAATCCACAAATAGCTAGGATTTCCAATAGGTATCAATCTCCCATAGTGACAACGTTGATGATCTATCAACAGAAATGTCTGTCATATGGATGCTCTCCTCCTTGACATCTCCCATGCTAAAGGTATATGTTGGAAGGTCCTTCCTTCCATGCTTCTCCTCCCACAGCGCAAAATCTTAAATGAGGGTGGGTGATGATGATATTGGGAGAAGATCTCCCTCCTCCTTGAGCCTACCCAAGACTCCCAGTGATGTATCATTGTATTCTAATGCTCCCATCCCTCTTGGATATATGCTTGGAGCATCATGCTGTTATTTATCTCCCACAAGATCTGAATTAGGTAGCCTCCCAGGTGGTTTGTCACTAGACAATAGTGTCCCATGCAGCAATCTCATGAGCATGATATATGGGACTCTAAGGTCCTTGCTTCCACTGTGCAAATCCATCTATGTTTTATGTGTGGAAGTGGTATGTGAGGGATATGTATGCATGCCTTTGATCATTTGAGTATCATCACTCTTCTTATCCACCCATTCCATTTGCAAAGCCTCCCAATTAGTGGTGACTTTCCCTAATGTAATGAACCATTGAACTCCCAATATCACATTGGTGTCAAGTATGTCAACCACAAAGAAGTGATCAATAAATGTATATGTCCCCATGGTGACTGCTAAGGATGGTACATAATGCATGCATTGCATTGTTCTATCTCCTGGGACCAAAACAGATAATCCCTCAAAAGCATCAGTGGGTATTTCCCTCCTTTGCACAAGTTGGGCATCAATGAAATTTTGGGTAGCCTCACTGTCAATCAAAACAAAAACCCTCTGATTCAAGATGGAACCTTGAACTCTTAAGGTCAAGTACTTAGGTACTCCCCTCAAATATGAAAGAGCCCCTCCAATAGGAGAAAATGCTCCATTCCCATCTCCAGATGGTGTTGGCTCTCCTCCTGCATTGTCAGTGTTGTGACCTCTTCTTGGTTCTTCTTCTTCTTCCTCATCATCATATGAGAAGACCTCTATGTAATGTGCTTTTCTAGTTGCACATCTATGTCCAGGTGCCCATGATTCTTGGAAAGTGAAGCAAAGCTTCCTTCTTCTTATATCGCTATGAACTTCATCATCAAGAGGTTTCTTGTATGAGCTCTCCTTGGAAGGAGCAGCTTTTTCTTCCTTTCCCTTTGAAGGAAAAGAGGGCTTATGCTGAAAAGTTGCCTTTGCTTTTGGAAAGGCATCTTGAAGGTCTCTAGCCCTTTCGATAGCATCATGTAGGGTAGTGGGCTTGGTATATTTCACCAACCCATGAAGAGGTTCATCTAAACCATCAATGAACATGTACACCCTTCTTGCTACAGACAAATCAGGAACCATGACAGAAAGTCTTAAAAATTCATAGATATAAGTTTTTTTATTACCTTATTGTTTCAAAGTTGCAAGGCTCATGAATGGTGCCTCTAGATCTCTTCTATCAAATATTTCCACCAACCTTCTAGTGAAATCTGAATAAACAGTCACATTGGCATGACCCAATGTAGACAAGTCATGGAACTACCAGTCATGTGCATCACCTTCAATTTGCAGCACTGCAATATTGATAGCCTCCATCTTTGGAACCTTATTCAACTGAAAGTAGATGTCAATTTTTTCTACCCAATATTTTTCATAACACTTAGATGACCCATCAAAATTGGGTAAAAATAATATGCCCATAGTGTGGTGTCGATCATGATTCTGAATTAATCCACCACCTCTATGATGATGCCTTGGTCTTCTATTGTCCTTTATGTGACAAAACTCTTGAAAACTTAAGTGGTCTTTGAATCTCTAATTTTGAGACTCATATTCTTCAAAATAGTCTTCAAGGGATTCATGCTCTTGAAACCCTTCATTTCCCACAACCAAAAATGTAGGCATGGTAGAGTGTTGGGAAACTTGTGACTGATGCACTGATTGATCATTCTAGTGATGAGACATGCCAGAGCCTTCTCCAAGATGGAATCCTTTAGGGGATTTTTTTTTTATTTTGTCCATTCTCATCTCTTTGATCTCTCTAGAAAGATCTTGCATGGCTCTATGAAGGATCTTAGAAAAATTCTTATCTTCATCTTCACCCCCAGATAAAGGGGCTTTACCCTTGTCTTCATTATCATTTGTGTAATCAAAATTCTTCTGTATTCTCTTTAGATACCTATTCTCTATCTCAGTAAGAGGCTCTTATTATTCAGAAGACATATTGAGTTCTTAGAAAGCACAGGTTGTGCCAAGATGACGCTTTGATACCACTGTAGTATTCCCAAATGGGGAATGCAACAATAGAATGCAGAATGATAGAAAAATAACACAAGTCATCATAGACAAAGGAGGAGGCCAATATGGAGACCCTTCATTTGTATTTACAACAGAAAAATAGATGTAAAAGATTTCTCATAAGAAGCATAACAGGAAATACAAATCTCCAATGAAGGAAAATCCTTAAAATGAGGTGCAACCATGTATTAAGACTGGAAAAGCCTTATAATGTTATTGTATTGAGCTGCAATAGCTGTAGATTACACTTTATATCTAGAGCAGATAATTGCATGAAAATTCATATCTATAATAGATCCATACACTATATAGGCTCCTCTTCAAAATCGCCTTGGGGTTTTCAGCATTACACCATGTACAAGTTGTAGATCTAAGATCTAAGTCTGCAGATCTACTGAAAATTACAAATCTGGAAATTGGATCTGATTTGACATGAAAAATAGAATGAAAACCTCCAATAGATCTCCAAAGTGAAGGGCAGATCCCCAACACTCAGAAAATCACTCTCAAAATGGTGTACCAAAACACCCTGCAACTGCACCTACAAGAATAACGTAGATATGGAAGTAAAACTGTGTTGTAGGGATAAAAATGTGGTTGACCACATGCCAAGATCAGAAAATGAAGTTCCAGTTATCCAATATTATCATCCCAATGGATTAGAAGCCTCCTCCACTGAAAGGGAGCACTGAAATGGCCGAGATCTGAAAGATCTAGCCTCCACTTGTTGTAGCTTGCAAAGACAACCAAACCCTCAGCAGGATCTGCATTGTAGTTGAAAGAAGAAGCTTGGCCCTCATCCAAATAGTGGATAATACAATTCAAACTCTCCCAATAGCTACTCAATGGGAAGAGGCGGGATTCCCGACCAGGAACACCCAATGCTAAACAACATTAATTCTTAGCTAAACAACAATAGAATGATATATGTCTAAACAGACAATATATTCAGAAATATGATAATCATCAACAACCTTCTAATTCTTCTATCCTCTTCCTTTTATAAGTTAAGAGCTTACAAACCTTAAACCACTTCCAATGAGATCACTTCTTTCATACAAGGCATCTCCATATAAAACTGTGTTGTGCCTCATTGATGGCCACTCCTCCAAGACAGCGTTGTAGATTTGGTCAAGGTTGACCCAGTCAAAATGTCTAGCCCCTTTCACACCTAAGGGTACTTGATTTAGCTGCCAAGACTTAGCCTTTTTACATTTGACATTGATTTATTCATGATTTAGGAATATTATGGACCTCCTTTACACTTTTATTCTTTAAACAAATAAATAAAACAAAAATGAATATTCCAATTAGCTCATGACTAATTGGGAATATTAAAAAATACCACAAAATTTCCCTATCTATTATGTGAATTCTAATCTAGACTCATTTATCTTATGTAATTAAGACAATAACAAAGATGAAATCATAGTTGTAGAAGATAAACACAAAGAATTCGATTCGGAAAATATAACACATGAATCATTGCGGCATCTAGATTTTGATGGCTCTGTAAATAGATTAGGAGCAGGAGTTGGAGTATGGATCTATAATTTAGAAAATGATCATTCAGAAGGAAATTCTTTCAGATTAAATTTCCAATGCACCAATAACATGGTAGAATATGAAGCATTAGTGTTAAGCCTGCAAATCGTGAGAAAAATTGGAGCTAAAAGATTTTCCATCATGGGAGACTTAGAACTCATTATAAAAAAAATTCAAGGGGGAGTACATTGTCAATAACCCTAGACTTAGCCATTACAAAGAAACCATCCTGGACTTAGTAAGATGTTTCCTTGAGACTATCTTTGATGTTATTCCAAGAAAGCAGAATATGCAAGCCCATAGCTTGGCCACTTTTTCTAGCACATGTATGTTACCCTTTCAGCCAAATCATCAGCACACAGCTGAGGTAAGACATAGGCCAACCATACCTGATAATTTGAAGTATTGGCAAATATTTTCACAAGACTCACAAATTTATGATTTCATGAATTATGAAGGAGAATTTTAGAGATGTAATATAGACACTGAATGTACATTAGATTATACCATAAATAATGAAATAGATGTAAATGATGTAAATAATATAGAACCAAATAAATTCACTAAATTAGAAATGGAACAATTAGAAATAGTAGAAATTGAGGAATTAATCAATGTTGAATCATAAGTTTTAAACCTCACAGAAATTTTTTTTCCTAAGGGATTAGCCCCACTAGAAGACTTCTTTGACTCCAATGATGTAGCTAGAAAACCTAAAATGGAGCCTATAAGGTAAGATATGGAGGAATGCAACATAGGAACAAAGGAAAATCCCAAGCTTATAAAGATATCTAAGGCATTACCTCCAGCTGAAAAGTTGAAGTACATTAGCTTGTTTAAAGAATTCCAAGACATCTTTGCTTGGAGTTATGAAGACCTCAAGTCTTATGATACTAGCATTATCCAGCATAAGATACCAATTAAAGAAAATCATAAGCCCCTTAGACAAAAGCTAATAAGGATTAACCCTATTATTATGCCACTAATATAGAAAGAAGTTAAAAGGATGTACGATCCTCAAATCATAGCACCCATTAGATATTCTGATTGGGTCTCTAATTTAGTCCCCACTAGAAAGAAAACAGGAGAAATCAGACTCTATGTTAATTTTAGAAACCTGAACAAAGTATCACTGAAGGATAACTATCTTCTCCCTAAAATGGACCACATTCTACAGAGGGTAGTAGTGTTGAGCCCCAAAGATGTTCTTCTCACTCACCACATTCCACTTCATTTTCTTTGTCCCTCATCAATTACAAGCTTAAATGATCAGTAGGATTAATTAAAATTGCTTTAAGAATTTATATAATGGCTAACTTGCTATGTTTTCATGATTTTGTTGGTGTAGTAATTTTGACTAACACTCGGCTACAGAATACAGGCATTCCGTAGCCAGTCGTCTGTTTTGCAGCCATCCTCATGTTTATGTAGGTTCCAGGTGTCACTGCAAAGAAAAAGGCATATGGGTGAAATCCACAACACCTCCCCATCATCTCTTGCTCCCCACGAAGTCTAAGTTAAAGTATCAAAGCGGTTATGCACGTAGAAGAGAAGCAGTTTCCTATCAAAACACGTAATCTACAGATGTCCGCAGTTAAGCACAAGACTGTTAATAAGAGTTTTAATTTGATTAGAAGTGGGAGAGACACTTATCCCCATTTTTCTCAAAGAGTAGTTATGTAACTTCATTATAAGTATGACTCGGGAGACCGAGAAACTGTTGGTTAGATTTTGTTTTTATTGCTAGATCTTTGAAGGCCGTAAATACTCTGTTTTGAATAATTTCTCCTTTAATGAAAGAAACATCATTTTATTTCACGAGCTGAGTCAATCTTGAGTAGATTTGCATGCTACTCCGGTGGTAGAGGGCCCCTGATACCTGAGGAGCTTTGTTCATATAATTTAGATAAGTAATTTAACCTCGTTTCATTCCTAGTTTAATTGACTTTCTGAACTCTGCGTTTTATATTCATTTGCATTGGATGCTACAGTTTAGGCTCGTTCTCATGAAGTATTCCAAAATATCACTAATCCGGAATGAGGCATAATTGTAGCAATTTAGAACTTTACGTTTTTGTGTTCAATTACAATTAGTTGTTACAGCTAGTCCTATTCTCATTAATCTCTTCCAAAATATCAGTAACTCTGGATAAGACTTAGCTGTGGTGTTTTAGTTTACCTGCGTATTGTTATGTTTTTTTTATGCCCATTTGCACTGAATGATACAGCCAGACTTGTTTGTACAAACTATTCCAAAATATCACTCATCTTGAACAAGACAGGGCTGTAGTATTTCATAGAATTAATTGCATTTTAGCTCAGTCAATACTCCGGAGGTAGATGTCATTCTAGTTTAATTCTATCACTATATTCGAAACTTGATAATGGTACTCTAGTTTAACTTTGTTCACTGTATTAGTATCATTCCAGTTCAGCTCCAATTCATTTCAAGTTAGATAATAGCACTCTAGTTTAGTCTTAGTTCACTGTATTAGCATTCTAAGTTTAGTTGTTATCCATTGCATTTTAAATTGTATTAGTTGTTAAATTTAGATACCACGGTCTTCATTATCTACAAAACTTCTTTTCTTCTAACTTCATATTAATACATCATCATCTGGATAGAAGCTAGTAATATCAGTTTAAGGCCTTGACTATTTTGCAACCTTTTTACAATTTCACAAACAAGCCTTCTCTCAAAGACTATTCTAAAAAGAAATCTATAACTTTTGAATGAGGCCTAGTAGTGCTAAATTGAGTTGCAGAATAGAATTAGAAGTTAGTTTAGAGTAGAAATCTTATTGTGCTACAAATGTTATTTTCCAATTATGTTCCAATAAACCTTTAACCATGGATGAGATGTTGTAACATTGTAAATTGATTGTTGACTTAGGAAAACCTCAATTGCACTAAAAACTTATCCTTTTCTCAAGCTATTCCAACATATCTCTAAATGAATGAATTGGATGAGTTCATGATATGGGTTACTGAGTTCATGT
This sequence comes from Pinus albicaulis, assembly GCA_034641835.2. Classification (NCBI taxonomy): domain Eukaryota; kingdom Viridiplantae; phylum Streptophyta; class Pinopsida; order Pinales; family Pinaceae; genus Pinus; species Pinus albicaulis. The sequence continues at coordinate 150,057,110 of CM076580.1, forward strand.
TGTGATTTTTTTCTTTGCTATGAGTCCTTATCAAGCTTTGCATTTTTTGTCCTTTAGTGCACACCTAGTTTAGAATAGTTTCACTCTGTTTTAGTGTAAAATTCTTAGCTCTTTTTCAACATAAAAACCATAAAACCAAAAACATCATAAAAACACTAAACACAACATAGTGAGAAACATATACCTAGGCACATACAGTGCACCACACTTCAGCAGTTTACTAGCCCTGGTTGACAATTAATGACCTTAATTTAGGAACACCAAGTTGAGCACAACATTTTGGCGCCGTTGTTGGGGAAGTGTAACTAGGTAGCCTTGTTTCTTATCACCCAAAAACAATGATATGTGTAGAGAAAGAGACTCAAGGGGTAGATTCATAAGAAGCAGAAGCTTGATTCCTAGAACACCACTTGTTTCACCAAGACCTAGAGCCAGCACACCTCCAACTCAAACCTACATTCCATCCTTTACTGATCCTAGACTTCCAGAGAACTTAAGATCAGATATTCCATTAGAAAGACCTTCTACTTTACCCATTGAGCCTGTCTTAGAAGAAGATTCAGGAACCCCTGCTAGGGACATAAAATTTTCAACTTCTACAGAAGAATCAACTATGGCAGAAGAAGGGGGAGGAGGAGTTTTTAATGGAGAACACACACTATTTGGAGGGGGTAGAGGTAGAGGTAGAGGAGAAGGAGGTAGAGGTGTAGAAGGAGAAGGAGGCAAAGGAAGAGGTAGAAGAGAGATGGGAAGCTCTTTTGGGTTTCCTATAGTAGATGAAGAAACCAATGCAACTATGAAAAACATTTCACCCTCTGTCCTTCCAAACTTTTATGGACTTAAAACTGAAGATCCTGAAACCTTCCTATTTGAATTTGAAGTCCTGTGTAGAACCTATGACTACTTATAAGATGCTCAAAAACTTAAACTATTTCCTTCAACATTGAAAGGAGTAGCATTGAAGTGGTTTATGAGTTTGATCAACAGTTCTATTAGGACATGGGAAGACATGAAACAAGAATTTCTAGAGAGGTATTTCGATTACTGTATGCCGATCAACCATAAGGAGGAAGTGTTTAAAATGCTACAGAAAGAGGATGAAAATCTAGAAGATTTGTTGGAGATATTTAACTACAACATCAAAAGAGAAAAAATGGAAAACCTAGACTAAGACACTTTGAAAGCTCTCTTGTTGAAGATAATTAGGGATGAATGGTTAGATATCCTTAACATGATGGGAAAAGGGGATATATCTCAGCTCACATTACCTGAAATAGCTGAATTATGTATCAACCTTTCAAGAGGGAAATCTAAAACTATAAAAGGACCAAGGGACCCTGCTCTTGCAAGGGCAAGTAAGTCTGCTTCTGGGACAGTAAGTAGGGAAGAAATAGGACATATGCTTGATGAGTCCAAATCTGATATCTTGGGGAGTCTTAGTGAACAAATAGACACCCTTAAGTTACAAAACAAGAAAAAAGTTGAATCTGATTCCTTAGCAATATTTTGTCCCAAATGTAGAAAGAAACATGCCCTGAGAGAGTTCCCTTTGAATGCCAAAGTTGTGGAGACTTGTGTAATTTTTTCAGAAAAACATGAGACCAAGAGTTATCCTTCACTTCCTGGTCTTAAATCTGTCTTTCAAGAAGATACTCCTACAAGTTCCACAGAATCTCTCAATTTTGTCTCTAGAAGGCCTTGGCAAGGACCTCAAACACAAGGATTTCATGATCAAATGTATAATCAACCCCCACCAAATTGGAATCCTTGGCAGCAACCTTGGCCCCAATTTCAAAATCAATCACAAACTTGGGCACAAGGAGCACAAAATCCCTATGGAAGATACTCTCAGTATTACCAATATTCACCATCCTATCCACTATATCCACATTTCCCTCCTCAACAAAATTTTCAACAAAATTCTCAACAAAATCCTCAAAATCCAAAATATCAAAATCAACCACTTCCATTACCATTTCCTCATAAAACAAATTAGTTGCCTGCCCAACCCATACCAAACCCCAACAATAAAAATCCTCAGAACACATACATGATAGAAGGCCAACAGTTTCCAACTTATTTGATCACTCCTTTAGACCTTAGTGATGTTCAACTTAGGTTTGGAAGAATACTTGAAAAGAGGAAACCTTCTGTAATCATACAAGAGTAAGACAATTCTGAGGAAGATTCCCTACGGGTAAATAAAAGTCTTGAAGAGAACACAACTTTCCAAGACTTAAACATTGAAAAATCAAAACAAAAAGAACCAATAATTTCAACTCCTATATTAGAGCATCCATCAACATCCACTTCTACACCTCCCTTCCCAGAAAGATTACAAATTGATAGGGGTGTAGAAAAAAAAATTATGGTGCCTAATTATGATTTCCTAGATGAGTTGAGAAATGTTTCTATTAAGATCCCATTATTGCAAGCCATCAAGGAAATTCCAATCTTAGCAAAAACAATAAAGGAGTTGAGCATGAAGAAAACAAGAAAAAGAATAAGAGAGATAAATAAAATTCAACTGGAAGGAAAAATAGCAGATATCATGATGGGTAAGATTGCTATTCCAAAGTATATATACCCAGGAAATCCAGTTGTCAAAATTCACATCAATGGAATTGAGATCCAAAACACACTCATTGATTTAGGAGCAGCAATCAATATCATGAGTAGACAAATCATGAATAAACCGAAACTTCCTAATCTTCTTTTTACACCCACATTATTACAATTAGCAGACAGATCTGTGATTAAACCTGATGGGGTAATAGAAGACATTCCAGTGTCCCTAGATTCTTGGGAGTATCCTGTGGATTTTATGATCCTAACTCCTAAGAATAATCTAAGAGGACACCCTATTATATTAGGAAGACCTTGGTTAGCTACAGCTGATGCTTTCATTAGTTGTAGATCCGGTGATATGTATATCTCTGATGGTAGTTCAACCAAGAAATTTACCTTGTATCCTCCAGCAAGAACAATTATAGAATTAGATGATACTCAATGGATAGAGAATGAAGAAGACTTACAACCTCTCTTCACAATTTCAGAAATTAGTGAAGATAGCCAAATTCTGAATACCTTGGAAAACTTTGAATCCAACAACTCAAAGGCAAGACAATTCTTGAGTTTTTGTCATTGTTACACAGTAATTTGTCACCGTCCCTACAATTCCCGTCCCGCACATTGGAGGGCTCATTTCGTGACCTGTGAGCAATAACATGGCTTGAATATACTTTCATAACATCCCTCTGAACATGAGCTATCATTGCCCTGAAGACATCTCCTTGTGAAAAACCCTAAAAATGGCCCTTTTTGCATTGGCGCGAGCAGGCAGTTCAGTACCCACGCCAATGGGGAAAATACTTCAAAGAGGCCGCGCCAGTTGGCGCTCTGTCCCAGAGTCGCACTCGCGCCAGCCAATTTAAGGAATGTTTTTTAAAAATAAATGGCGGAAGTTTCGTCCTAACAAATTCCTGGACTGCTATCTATCTTGAGTTGGGAGGTTTGGCTATGGATTTCCATAGAGAGGAAGTGGTTTGCCACCTCTCATGGAAGCTTCCTTGATGATAGGGCCAATCCCATGATTATAGGGATCCCAACTCCTCTTCCTCCATCTATAAAAGCATGCCCATCTCCATTGCAAGCTAGTCTTCAAGTTCCCAAATTCCCAAGAGCCTTATGCTGCAAGAGCCTCCATAATTCCCTTAAGGCCAATTTCAAGCAAGGAGACTATCGTCAAGATCCGAAGAGAGAGGTTTGTCCCATCCTTGACAGGCTTTTCAAGACGTGTTCTGCTGGCGACCCCCTCCGAAGGAGAATTCGGCGTCAGAACTATGGTTGTAATTTTCCTTTGATTGATTATTAATGAACGACTATTGGTTATGGTTCCACTCTTGTTGTTTATGATGATGAGTTATGTCCTTTCTGACTAACATATAGTTGCATCTACTGGATTTTACGCTTGCATTTTTTTTTCTCGCATGTGCAGGTGTCCCATCACGGAGATCGTGGGGATCGTGATCTGCCAGGGCTGAGGAACGGGAGCGCCACCTCTTCTACAATGACTGTGTTGGATTCCAGGTAAGCCTTTGTCGCTAGTTGGTTTATTTGCAATTAGGAACCTGTGCTATAGCGTGATTGATTGTTGCTAGACCCAATCTAGGCTAGTAGGGATCGCCTCTGTCCGCAGAGGGGGTTTACCTCCACAAAAAATTGGCGACTCCGCTGGGGATCGTTGGCTTGTTGTCGTTTGTTTTATAAGCTATAGACGTAGCCTGAAGTTGGCCAGATAGCCTTCGAAACGATTTTTCTCTACAATTGCGAAGTAGAGCAATGCTGCTTCAGTCAATCTCTGGTTTAGTTTGTAAATTGAACCCTTTGAGCATTGTCTTGCCTTTTTGGTCGATTTATTGATCCTCCTTGCTTGATCAGCTCTTTTGGGCTGGTTCTTTTTGTGAATTTGGGTTTTTGATAGCTTGATCATTCACTAGTCTGCTTGTTGGATTGCTTCTTTTTATTTTTGACTGAGAAACTTGACTAGCGCGCTTTTTAGCTTGACAGTCACGCCCATTGGCGTAGGTTGGTTGTGTATCACCCACGCCAATTCCTTTCTGGCGCTAGTTACAGCCTCACAGTTGCGCCAATCCTGTGAGCTGCTAGGGTTTGCTCAGTTTGGAGCTTCCTAAGCCTGATATGTGTGTTTGGTCTTGATTTTTCCACTGTTTGAGTGTTTTGGAGCCTAGATTGACTGACTGTTACCTTCGTCCTTTGGCTGTTTGCCCATTTCCATCGATTTTTCATTTTAGCCCTAGGTTATCTAGGTGTTGTTGTGTGTCGAACCTTCCTTAGGAGTTTTTGTTCTCTTTTGGTTCAGTCAACCTTCTGATTGCTTCTTCGCATTTATTTGGTGGTTTTCTATTGTCTCATTGCATTGTTTGAGTGATTTTTCCCTTTTCCATTCAAATTCCTCCTGGTTTCGTCTTGGGCCTAGATTGCACGGCTCATTTCGAGTCTTTGGGATTCTTTCGCTTTGAGGGACTTTTGGTTGATTTGAGGTCTGATTCTACGTTTGCATTGAGTGAAATTTTCTTGGTTTTGCTCTCTTGTCATCATTTCTCGAATTGCCTTTGCATTAGTTTTCATTTTTTAGATGCATTTCACTCTGAAATATTGAAAATAAAAAAAAATCTCCTTTGCTTTGAATTAGTTAATGTAAATTAGATCTTTTCGGTGTTATTAGTGATTAGTGACTTTGAACGAAAATATTTTAGTTTTCATTAGCTACATTAGAGGTATCATTGGTTGTTTTCTATTCATTTCATTGTTGTGTGAAAAGCTCTCAACTCTCTCATAAGTAGCTTTCATTGAATGAAATGATATACTGTGGCATATAGATTGAATTTAGGAGATTTTGAGACGTTACATTCGCTAGGGCCTGAAAACTGAAACGTAATTGAAGATAAACTTTAAAATTTACTCAATTTACACTAAGGCAGCATTGAAATCTAACGAAACACATTTAGAGGTATAGGCTAGAGACGTGTTCCGGCGTCTTTAAACCTAGTAGCTGTCGTTCGCTTCTTGGCTTTAGACAGTGCTAGTACGGACTTGTGCTCCTCGTACCGTCACGTATATAAAGGGAGACCCCACTAGGTTTCAATCCTTTATCCATAGGAAGCCGAGCCTACCGCCCTATACCCGTGATACACCGAACACAACATTCGGGGAGACTGCCTGCACGTACGGAAAGTCCTTGGTTGATTTCTCTTTCATTTTGAAACCAAGGTGTATATTGCAGTTCACGGTTATTTGGTACACCCTTTGCCTAGTATTCCTGAGTAGTCATTTTGATCCTATCTGACTCCCTAAATTTGAAAGGATCACCAAGCGCTTGTTCTTTCATGCTTGTGTGAAATCTGAAAGAGATAGAATCACCTTTTCAACCGTTTCTCGACTCTTAAAACATGAAACGGTGAAGTTTCTTATTTTTCAATGTGGTAAAAAATTAATCGCCCACGATAACACGCCCTGTTAGATTTTGCTTGTCAGTCATTTGATTGTGTGTCTTGACTCTTTTTCAGCCCGTGTGTGTGTTTGATATTTTTCTCTTGTCGTTACTACCACAGTGGCGGAACCCTTGGTTTTGTCTACTAGTAGTCCTTATATGGACGATTCATCAGAGGTTTCTCAATCCTCTGCTGAACCACAGCAGCCCATTATTTTCGAGTTTCCTGACGGGGGACCGGTTCTTTCTGAGCAACCCTTTGGGGGACCAGTTGAGTTCAATTGGTCCTTTTCCGACCCTTGGTCTGAATTAAGAGTAGGGGCAGAGTTCCTTTCTCTTACATCGGGTTCGCCTTTTATAGTTGTTGTTTTTCCTCCTAGTCCTTGCCGTCTATTACGAGATCTAGCGATAGGCTCCAACATGAGTGATTCCAGTGAGGAAATCCCAACGTCTGGTGAAGACTATCAGATCTTCCCACGAAGATTATTTCCAGGAGACAACTCTGAACCAGCCATTATGTCTTCATCCGGTCTCTCATTGCCAGCAGGGTATAGATCCTTGGGTCAAATCATTTCCGCCACAGCCTCTATGAGAGTGTCAGCTCCTTCCACGAGGTCGGTTGCTCCTTCATTGGGGATGTCTCCTCAGACACCCATCACTTCTGTACCCGCTCGGCCCACTGACTGTGTGGCCACCTCTGCACCCGCTATCACAGCACCCTCTGTGAGGGCTATGCCGCCTCCTGAAGACCTTTATATAGCCACTGCTATGCCGGAGAATATCTCTCCGGAGGAGTATCGGTTGTCCCTACAAAAACCGAACCCCGAGGTTGGACCATCCTCCCAAGATCCCAACCGCTCTTATTTTTCGCACTATGCACAGGATGGTACACCCGTGTATGCTTTTCCAGGTCAGTATGATGAGCACGGGGACATTTTACGTCTACCCGCTCCTGAGGCTCACCTCCATGCTCAAGGTTTACCTTATAACCAGGCTTATAACCCGCAAGGACAAAATTTCCAAGGCCAACCTTCGGGCCAACCTGGCTATCCTTATGACCCACAAGGGCAGCCCGTGCAAGGCTATCCTGTGGGCCAGCAAGGGCCATCATACGGTCTGCAAGGATAGTATTACAACCATTCCGGTCAACCTGTGCAGCCTCAGCCGGGGTACCAACCGGGGCCGGTCTATGGTCCTAGGGGGCAAGTCCAACCTTCCCAACCCATGCAACCTCAGTATCCTGTTAATCCAAATGTTGCACACCAGCCAGGACCATATTATGGTTCTGCTACAGGTCAACCCAGTTACCAGCCACCACCTGGCTCCATTCCTCCACCAAGCCAACCGGTCTATCCGCCACAACCTGGTGTTCCGCCTCTAGGCCAACCGGTTCATCTGGTACAACCTAGTGCTTCTCAACAGCCAGGTCAACCTATGCAATCGGCACAACCTGTTTATCAGGGTCAACCTGTTAACCCAAGACAGCCCGCTCAGCCAGGTCAGCCTGCTCAACCAGGCCAGCCTGCCGATCCTATCAACCCTGCCCAACAGCCGACTTATTCGATGCCGTAGCCAAATCAACTGCTGCACCCTAATTATCAGGCTCAGCAAGGTCCCACCTACCAGCAGCCCACTCAACCTCAGGGTAGCTACTATTCTCATGGTCAATATCGACCGAATTTTAGCCAGCCCCAAGGGTCTAACTATCGTCCTCAACAACCCGGTTATACCTATACTCAGCAGCCAAATCCAAATGCTGCTTACACAGGGCCGACTCCTAACCAGGGTCCATACTCTGGTTATCAACCCCCGTATGCTGGTTACCAGCAACCGAATCAGGCTAGTTATAACACCTATACCCCCTACGGTTAGAATCCTGCTGGACAGAACCCATGGGGGCAAGGATATTCCCAACCAACGTGGAGTATAGGTACTGGTCCTTACCCAGGACCAGGTATGCCGTCTAATCCGCCATTGCCGTTCCTGGCTACCTTGGAGTTACTAGATGTTTCAAAATTAACGAATGATCCAATACTGCATAATCCTTATTGGCCTCCGATTCCTACCAAGGTGCCCGACGATTGCCCTAAGTTTGAGGGTAAAGCTGGGGAGGACCCCCAAGCTCATGTGATGACCTACCATCTTTGGTTTTCGTCCAACTCTTGGGTGGATGATTCAGTTCGTCTACGCCTCTTCCAGCACACTTTGACTGGCGCTGTAGCTAAGTGGTACATCAAGTTACCCCGTGGCATCTTTCAAGACTTCAATACGTTAGCCATGGCTTTTCTCACTCATTTTCAGTTACCGGTTCACTACAAATCCGGGACGCACCTCCTGAATTCTTTGAAGCAGGACAAAGCCACCCACATTTCTGATCACATTCATGAGTGGCGACGTCGTCGTAGACTGATCAAATTTCATATACCTGATCAGATACTAACTCATTGGTTCACCACCTCCTTTGTTAACAAAATCGCCCAAGATATTGCTATGGGAGTGTGTGTAACTGAAGAACAAGCCATAGCGCGTGCCCAATATCTGGATCTTGTATACTCATAGTTCGGCACACTGTATGATATTTTTCCAGATGCTCCACGGTCTGGAACCTCTAAAGCTCCACCTACCCCAGTGGTGGATGGTGTTATTGGTTCCATGTCTCAGAATTCGAAGAAATCTTCGAATGGGAAGCAGAAGTCCAATTCATCCAATAATTCTGCTCCTCTCGCCCCTTCCGATTCTGGAAAAACTGCAGAGGTTAACGCCGTTCAGGCCAATCCTATGGAGAAAACCTCCAAAGGGAAAAATAAGGGCAAAGTTAAATCCAAATCCGACGCCCCAAAGCCAGAATCCAAACCTCGTACTGAGGATGGTTCTCAACGTAAACCGAAGTACCCCTGCCTCATTTGTGAAGGAGATCATTATACCAAGGATTTTCCACGACGGTCCGAAGTTATTCAACTTCTCAAAGGCTCCAAAGGGACTCTGGCAGTTCTTAAAGAACCATTCCCGTCTCAGCAGACCCAGATGGTTGAACAACCTTCACCATCTGCACCATTTGGGTCCCAGGTTTTTATGATGAATGGTGCTGCACCTATCTCTATCGCTACACGTTCGAAGGATTACAACGAATCGCGCCAGGAACCTGGGAAGGCAGTGGCGGATGGCCCACCTCCCCCACCTGTCTCCGGTTCGTTGGAAATTGAGAAGCCTACTCCTGAACCTGTTGTGAAGCCACCTTCTAAAGGTGTTCTTCAAAGATATTCTTACAATCTGAACGCCTGTGCCGCTCAGCACTACAGTATCATTGAGGATTTGGCACAGGGGCCATCTGCTATGTCTGCACTAGAATTTCTTCAAAGCCGTCCTTCGCAACGGACAGCTTTGCTGTTTGCAATCGGTGGCATTGATCCTGCCGATTCAAGTCTTCTCACCTTCGACTTAGAGAATTTCACCCCCCGACTTCCACATCAGATCGCTCTTGTTATTCAAGTTGGGATCAATGGTCTTAACATCCATAGGGCCGTTGTGGATGAAGGTGCCTCTACCTGTGTTATGTTGTCCGCTTTCTGGAAGGCCATCGGCTCTCCGGCCCTCTCATCATCTCCCAATGCCCTAGAGGCATTCGATGGTCGGGAATCCAAACCCCTGGGTGTTCTCGAGAGTTTAGCAATCACTTTACAGGGGAAGATAGTCAACGTAGAAGTATAAGTGGTTGACGCCAAGCTTAACTATAATATACTTCTCGGCCGCAGCTGGACTCATGCCATGTTATGTGTGCCATCCACCATTTTTCGACTTCTTAAGTTCCCTCACGAGGGAAAAATCGTTACGGTGGATCAGTTGTCCTTCTTCACCTCCACCTCCGAGAACAACGTTCCATACGTGGATCAGATCCCAAATCCCCTTGACAATGTAGGACCCGGTCTCTTCAAGGACCCCGTCCTCATGGGTATTTTTCTCGCACCACCACCGCACACCGCTCAAGTTAACATGATTTCCAGGTCTGATGACCCATGGCTCATCCCTACGCCTGAGCAGGTGTTTGAGTTTGGAGAATCAATTCCCTTGACTCCAGTAGAGATTAGCTACTGTGAAATTGTTGATGCATTTGATCCTCTTCCTCCTCAGCATGCTCCTTTGAGCATGGCTCTAGATGTCTACTCTCAATCCCCCTGGCTTGGTCAGGCCGATTCGCCTAATCCTCTCAAAGAGACTTTTCCTTCCGATGAAGCCATTGTTGAAACAATGTCTCTTGAGGAGCTGCCTTGGAGCGATGGACATCATCGTTCCTCTTTTATGCCCTCCCTGGGGGCAATGTCAGATTGTCTAGAGCGTTATGCATCTCAGGTTCCTACTTCTCCTCTCCAAACGCCTATTTTGACGCATGAGGTTCTTTCGGAAGGAAACCTGAGTAATATCACTCAAACCATCCCGATCAACATCTCCGTTAAGCTGGGGATCGTTGATAACATACACGTGGGAGTGTCTTGTTCTCCTGATGAGATACAAGTCTATACTGATCTTTTTAAAGAATTCAGAGATGTGTTCGCCTGGTCCTACGAGGAAATTCCTGGGATTGATCCCAGTATCGTAGTGCATGAGATTCCAACCTACTCGGGTGCGAAGCCCGTGCACCAACGATTACACCCAGTGCATCCTCGCAAAGCCGCTGCAATTAAGGCAGAAGTTGAAAAACTTCTGAACGCGGGCTTTATTTATCCCATCCCCCTCACAGAATGGGTTTCCAACATTGTCCCTGTCGATAAAAATCTGGGTAATATTAGGGTCTGTGTTGATTACCGCGACATCAACCGCGCCTGTCCAAAGGATAATTATCCCACTCCGTTCATAGACCAAATCATCGACGAATGTGCCGGAAGTGAGATTTATTCCTTGATGGACGGTTTCTCAGGGTATAATCAGATCAATATTTTACCTGAGGATCAACACAAGACTACATTCATCTGTCCGTGGGGTACTTTCGCTTATAAAAAGCTCCCGTTTGGCTTGAAGAACACTGGAGCCACTTTTCAGCGTGCGATGTCTTACAATGCCATATCGTTCAGCCTTATCTGGACGACTTGCCAGCTCATTCAGCTAGGCGAGAGGACCACCCTGAACACCTCCACCAGATTTTCCTTCGCTGCAGGTGCTACAATATTAGGCTTAATCCTCATAAATGCGTCTTTTGCGTGGATTCTGGCCGTCTTTTGGGATTCATAGTCTCCAAATACGGTATTCGCCTTGACCCTTTAAAATTCGAGGCTATCATCAATCTCCCATCACCCTCCTCGTTATATCAGTTACAGAGTCTGCAGGGAAAAGAAAACTTCCTTCGACGCTTTATCCCGAACTACGCAGAGGTAGCCAAAGGATTCACGCGCTTATTAAAGCATAACGTTCCCTTCCATTGGGACGAAATTTCTCAACAATCCTTTGAGAAGCTCAAGACATTACTGGTTAATGCTCCTTTGCTTCGTCCTCCTGATTATCACCCCGATTTCACTTTGTATCTCGCCACCGCGTTTAGCACCATAGCTATGGTTTTGGTGCAGGATGATGATGATGGAAATGAACATGTCATTTATTATCTGTCACGGAATCTTCTTAACACAGAAACGCGTTATGCTCACGTCGAGAAGTTGGCATTAGCTGCAGTACACGATGTGCAGCGCTTTCGCCACTACATCCTGTTGCGTACGATAACAGTGGTTTTGGATTGCAACCCCATGACATATATTCTCTCTTGACAATTACTGGGGGGAAAATACACCAAATGGATCGTTATCCTGTAGGAGTTTGACTTAGAGTTTAATAATGCTAAGTCAACCAAATCGCTGGTTTTTGCGGATCTTATATGCTCACTCCCAACAGACTCCACTCCTTCACACTCCGAGGATCATATCCCGGACGACACTCTTTTCCTTATCAGTACTCGCGACCCTTGGTATGGCGACATAATTGTGTATCTTTAGACCTCCACATTCCGGTCTGAGTTGATTAAAGATGCCCGATGTCGGATTCGGCATCAGTCTCAACCCTACCGCATCGTAGGAGATACCTTATACCACGTTGGAGTAGATTCGGTGCTCCGTCGGTGCCTAACCTTGGAAGAGGCTGAAAGGGTCCTAAAATACTGCCACAGTGGTGCCTTTGGTGGACATATGTCCGGATATGCCACTGCCCAGAAAATTCTGCGAGCAGGTTACTTTTGGCCGTCAATATTCAAAGACTGTATCATTGCAGTCCGTAAATGTCACGCGTGCCAGGTGTTTCAGCTCAAGATGCGCGCGCCGCCTCTCCCTTTGCATCCTGTTATTACCATCGGCCCTTTTGCAAAATGGGGCGTGGATTTTATGACGTGTAACCCTCATTCGGCCGGGGGGCATGTGTATATAATCTTCGCTGTCGACTACTTCACCAAGTGGGCCGAAGTGATGCCTACACTAGCTACCGACGGTAAGACAGCTGCCCAATTCATCTTCAACCACGTCATTGCACATTTCGGGGTCCCTCAAGCCATCGTTACTGACCATGGTACTCATTTCTGAGATTATATGATGGCCAAGCTGACTTCAAGATTGGGCTTACGCCACGATATCTCAACGCCATATTACCCTCAGGAAAATGGCCAGGTTGAAGCAGTGAACAAGGTTCTGGTCACTATGCTTCAACGAACAGTTGGTATTCACAAATCCAATTGGCATCTCCAACTGTTCTCAGCTCTATGGGCATACCGGATGTCTGCAAAGAGTGCAACTGGATTCACACCATTTCAATTGGTGTATGGTCTAGAAGCAACTCTTCCAGTTGAATGCGAGATTCCTTCTTTGAAATCAGCTGTGGAACTTCTACCCGATACTTCTGCTGAGGAAGAACGTATTTTATATCTGGAACGGTTAGATGAAACCCGCCATTTAGCTGCTTTAGTCATTGAAGCACAAAGAAGCAGGTCAAAGCTCACTTTGATCAATCAGTTTCTCCACGTTCCTTTATTGAAGGGGACCTCGTCCTCCTATACGACCAAGCGCATGACAAGCTTGGTGCAGGTAAGTTCCAACCTATGTGGCATGGGCCCTACATAGTAAAACGCATTTTGAAAAATGGGGCTTATGAGCTTATAGATTATGAAGGAGTTCCGCTGGTGCAGCCTAGAAATGAGTTGTACCTGAAAAAATACTATGCCTAAAGTGATTTTTGGTGTGGTGTGTGTACATAGGTGTGTATTTTTCATTTGTGTGCATGTGTGGTGTGGTGTGCGATGTAAACATCTTTCTGATGATCGGGTCTTCCTGATTGTGCAGATGTCCATCAATCCGTTTGTTGGTTTCGCGGATGGTGCCTCCCGTAGTACCAGGAATCTATCTTCGGCAGCCTGGGTAATCTACGATCCTGCTGGTGAGTTGGTTAAACTGCAAGGTGTGTTTTTGGGACGTACTAAAAATAACATCGTGGAATATAGTGCTGTGTTAGAATTATTAACTGAGGCTGTAAAACTTGGTATCCGTGAATTACTTGTGTATCTAGACTCACAACTTGTAGTATTACAGCTTAACGGTCATTATTCAGTCAGAAACCCATCCATTTTACTTCTATATCTGCGTATTCATTTACTGGAAAGAAATTTTGACTATATTACATATCAGCATATACCCAGGCATATGAATACACTAACAGATGCAGTAGCTAATTTGGTTCTAGATAGACATTTGCGCAATTTGTAAAACAACATCACATGTAAAAAGAAAGATCAATCCAGAAATAGATATGTATATATATAGATATCGAAATGTTTACATAGTGTGCGTCGCATAAAATCAAAAAATATACATGTTCGTCTTAATACATCCGGAGACGACATGTCTCTCAAAAAATATTCATGAAATAAACCCTAGGTGTCTAATCTGTGTGGTGCTCATGATAACAAGTCACCACATGCACTAGCCATCTCAGGATGCGGTGGAGGCGACTAGGCACTCCCACCGTATGTCTCTGGTATGCTAGTGGGACATCTACCAGCCGAGCGTAGTCTGGAATCCCCTGGGAAATCCCCTCGAGGTTCTGGACAAACTCTCTTCCTTCGGCACCCTCTGCCTGAGGGTCAGCTGCGGGATGAGTTCTCCGTGAAATAGGAGACATACCGGCTGGTCTTTCTGGGCCGACATCTGCATATGCACATAACAACTATCTTTAGAACGAACATGTATTAACAAAAAATCATAAAACATAAAAAATCAAAAAGATGATCTTACCCAACTCCTCATCCCAATCATCTCCCTCCGGGAGTGGAAGATCTAGATAACCAGTGAAATTGGTTCCTGCATATGGCCAGTCTTCGACTACGATCAACTGACGCCGTAGCCACCCAAAAAACTTTGGCCTCCAGGACATTTGTTGGCCTCCTCCCGCTCTGGGCATCAGTGCTGCCCAGCAAGCCATTCTCGGCTCTCGTGGTATCGACTCAGCTACTATGGCCCCTTGGCCCTGGAATATTGGTAATCGTTCCAAGATGAAAGATACCAGGATAGAACCGTAGCCAAACTATTTCAGCTTGGCTTGTTTGCATTTTGTCAACTGCCTCTTCATGTTGAATGTCACTGTTGTGGCCCAATCAAACAGTGTAGGACTCATACACTCAGAGGCGAGTATAAGTTGGGCTTTGGTAGCTTCATGCGGATCCTGCGCTCCTGCAGCACGTGTAATGGTGTGAAGCACTACTCTGAGTGCTAGATCCTCGATAGTGTGAATGTCTACCTTTTCGCTTCCAGATCCGGTTTGTGCCCCTAGGAACACCCTTGCCATTACTTACTCCATATTTTCACCAGATGGTCTGCTCCCTGTCAATATGGGCACCGGCCCTCTGCGCGACAGTCCGGTTATGAAGTATACGTCAGAAACCTCTAGTTCCAATACTTGATCCCACAGCTTGAACACTTGTTCATCTACATCCCAAATACTGATCAGGTACTGTAAAAGCTCAGGTTGAGCTCGTAAGCAAGGTGTCAAGAAGAATTTCTTTAGCCCACAATTTCTAAGGGCATTCATACAAGTTTCATTTTCCATGGCTAATTCATCCTCTTCCCCATGCTCCCGTTCTCTCCATTCAATCACCATTTTGCTTGGTTGCCTACATCAACATGATCAAAACCCTTGATTAGATCTCTGTCATGCTTAAAAAATTCACTTAAATTACTCACAATTCAGAAATTTTGGGCAAAAAATTTGGTTCCGCCATTAGCATGACTGTTTCCAAAACAGTCGCGCCAGTTGGCGCGGTCCCTGTGTATATAAAATCCCATTGGCGCGGGTCCGCGCCCAATACTCGCGCCAATGGGCAGAGCCCTAAATTCTTAAAATCCTTCCACAGAAATCTAATGAGCAATGGGAACTATGAAAAATGGATCAAAATGGAGCACAGGGAAGCACCTCTTACCTGGAACAAACGGGAATCTGAATGGTAGCCCGGATCAATCGCAATCGTTGTCAGAAGTTTGCACACCAAACGGACCACTGTTGCTCTCCAATAAGGTAAATAGTAAAAGTAATTTTGTTTTTACCATTTGAGACTTATTTATAAATTTTTAAACTCTAATTAGGTTTAAAAAGTCATTTTTATTAATTTTTTAATATACTTTGTCAAAAATGGATTTTACACTTGCCTCGATGTGCAGTAACAGGTTTTTATGTGACTAAAACGGTGAAAGGAGTTGTATTTTATACTTTTTCGGACTCGGTAAAAACACGAAAAAGTCACTTTGGAGTCATCTTTCAGCTCTTTTCTGACTCTCTAAACATGAAAAGATTGCCAAGGCCCTTGTCGTTTCAATCTCATTAAAGTGGCTGCGAATCGACATCTACCCAGTATACGTTTACCCCTTTTTCGGGCTAGGATAGATTATTTACGAAAAAGGAATACCCTAGCCTATCGCGACTAGGAGGTTTTCTCAGATATTGTTTTCTACCTTTTCGGGTCTGAGGAACTATCTACAAAAAGGGACCATTGGAGTTTACTTTTCAGCTGTCTTTTCAAACTCTCTAAACATGAAAAGACGTCGAGTTCTTCCTTTGTCAGACTCATTAAACCCTGATGACATCGGATTCAGTCATAATGACGTTATTCGAGTCGCACCTTCCTAGGGCTCGTTAAATGTACTAGGATGGACTTATATCACAAGCATATGCTATCCCCTTCAAGCTTGTTATAAAAAATAATTGGGATACTCGCTAGAAATGGTAGGGAAAAAATGGAACCAGCATCATTGTCGTGTCGTAAGTATGTCGCTCTTGAACATGGCACTTGTCTGCATTCGTGTTGGGTTGGGGACATCTCATCTCGTTTTTCACTTGCCTCCGTGGGTTTGGATAATCCCTTTTGACCTCTCATCTGTTCTTTGCCTCGTCGCCATGACCTCTGATCTGTTGATGTCAAATGCTGCCAAATCCACTGTTGTGCCGTTTATATGTTCAAGAGAAGTTGACCTCTGCAAATATCAACCTCCCTCTGATTCTCATCTGATCATGATTCACAAAAAATTATGGTCCTCTGTCTCATGTCGATGATGTGGGAAACAATATGGCCCACCTTCAATCAAGGTCACTTCCTGTCGACTCCAGATCATTATCCGAAAAGATGATTTAGAGACTCCCTTCTGTTGCCTTGGAGCTTGCATGCCTCAATGGCAGGTTCTTCGCATTCAACGCGAGGTTTTCATCATTGGCCTCCGATCGAGTGATTCTACGGGTGTTCGATGCCATCTCATTGATTCACATGCCGTAGATTGTACCTGTAGTACCTTGAGGGCCATTGTCATTATTGGTGGTACCTCTCGCGTCTGTTAAAATCTTTCATCATTGGCTGGTAATCAGATGATGTTCTTGCATGTTCGACTTTAGCTCACTTATTCGCATGCTTGAACTTGTACTTTTGGTCGGGTCGAGATGGAGCGCAAGACCCTGGATTGTGTCTATTGTAATCCATGCTGCGATTTTGTGGATTATTACGATTATTTACATGACTCACTGATTGGATGGCTGCGACCATACCTGAGTCTATTTATCGATCCTCACTGGATGGCTGCGTCCATGCCTTGGATATGGATTATTGTATACTCTGTGATGGATGGCTGCGCCCATACCACATATGTATCATGTATTTGAGATATCAGTTGTACTTTGTCATGCAGGTTTTTCGACGGCGGAGTTTTCAGTTGGACACATTCTCGTAAAGCATTTCACCCCTCTCTCTCTCTCTCGGGCCTCATGCTTTAGGGGGCATCTGTTACACAGTAATTTGTCACCGTCCCTGCAATTCCCGTTCCGCACATTGGAGGGCTCATTTCATGACCTGTGAGCAATAACATGGCTTGAAAATACTTTCATAACATCCCTCTGAACATGAGCTATCATTTCCCTAAAGACATCTCCTTGTGAAAAACCCTAAAAATGTCCCTTTTTGCATTGGCGAGAGCAGGAAGTTCAGTACCTGCGCTAATGGGGAAAATACTTCAAAGAGGCCGCACCAGTTGGCACTCTGTCCCAGAGTCGCACTCGCGCCAGACAATTTAAGAAATGTTTTTTAAAAATAAATGGCGGAAGTTTCGTCCTAACTGATCCAGGAACTGATATCTATCTTGAGTTGGGAGGTTTGGCTACGGATTTCCATAGAGAGGAAGTGGGTTGCCACCTCTCATGGAAGCTTCCTTGATGATAGGGCCAATCCCATGATTATAGGGATCCCTAATCCTCTTCCCCCATCTATAAAAGCTTGCCCATCTCCATTGCAAGCTAGTCTTCAAGTTCCCAAATTCCCAAGAGCCTTATGCTGCAAGAGCCTCCATAATTCCCTTAAGGCCAATTTCGAGCAAGGAGACTATCGTCAAGATCCGAAGAGAGAGGTTTGTCCCATCCTTGACAGGCTTTTCGAGACGTGTTCTGCTGGCGACCCCCTTCGAAGGAGAATTCAGCGTCAGAACTATGGTTGTAATTTTCCTTTGATTGATTATTAATGAATGACTATTGGTTATGGTTCCACTCTTGTTGTTTATGATTATGAGTTATGTCCTTTCTGACTGACATATAGTTGCATCTACTGGATTTTACGCTTGCATTTTTTTTGTTTCTCGCATGTGCAGGTGTCCCATCACAGAGATCGTGGGGATCGTGATCTATCAGGGCTGAGGATTCTAGGTAAGCCTTCGTCGCTAGTTGGTTTATTTGCAATTAGGAACCTGCGCTATAGCGTGATTGATTGTTGCTAGACCCGGTCTAAAAACAATCAATAAGCCTTCGTCGCTAGTTGGTTTATTTGCAATTAGGAACCTGCGCTATAGCGTGATTGATTGTTGCTAGACCCGGTCTGGGCTAGTAGGGATCGCCTCTGTCCGCAGAGGGGATTTACCTCCACAACAGTCATCAAGGCAGATGTCTCTCTATTCCATGGATAAATTTGGCAGCTCTACAATTGAGATATTTCTAGGCAAAACTTTAAACATAAACAAGAACCTAGAGAAATCTCAACAAGAAGAGCTAGTCAAGATATTACAGAGACATTCTTCTGCATATGCATGGGAGTACACTGATATGAAAGGGATAAGCCCCAAGACTTGCACTCATCACATCTACATAGAGGAAAATTGTAAACCAATCAGACAACCTCAGAGAAGGATGAATCCAAATATTAGGGAGATTGTTAAAGAAGAATTGCAGAAATTATTGAATGTCAACTTTATCTATCCTATTTCAGAGAGTCAGTGGGTTTCTCCTTTGGTGATTGTGCCAAAGAAAAATGGTAAATGGAGGGTATGTATTGACTACCGGGAATTAAACAAAGCTGCTCTTAAAGATCATTTTCCCTTACCTTTCATAGATCAGGTGTTAGACACATTGGCTGGTAAAAATTACTTCTCATTTTTAGATGGGTTTAGTGGTTATAATCAAATCCAAGTAGCACTGGAATATCAAGACAAAACCACATTTACCTGTCCTTGGGGTACCTATGCTTACCGAGTATTTCCATTTGGACTATGCAATGCACCCGCAACATTTGAAAGGGTAGTACTAGGAATTTTTTAAGATCTAATACATGATTGTGTAGAGGTATATATGGATGATTTCACAGTTTATGGAAACACATTTGAAGAAGCCTTAGCAAACTTGGAAAAAGTCTTAAAGAGATGTAAAGAAGCAAATATTTCACTAAGTCATGAAAAGTGTTTTATGATGTTTACTGAAGGAATTGTTTTGGGTCATCACATTTCAGGGGATGGGATTAGAGTTGATGAGTCAAAAGTTGAAGTCATCTCTAACTTATCTATTCCAAGTTGCCAAAAAGATGTTAGGAGTTTTCTTGGATTTATAGGATATTATCGAAGGTTTATAGAAAACTTCACCAAGATAGCATCTCCACTTTTCAAATTACTTACCAAAGACTATGAATTCAAGTGGAATCTCGATTGCCAGTTAGCCTTTGAGACCCCGAAAACCAAAATCTCTGAAGCACCTATTTTAAGGGGACCTAACTGGAAGCTACCTTTTCATATTTCAACAGATGCATCAGATACAGCTCTAGGAATAGTATTGGGACAAAAAGACCTGATTCCGTATGCCATCTACTATACCAGTAAAAATCTAACTCCTTCAGAGTTAAACTATACTGTAATGGAAAAAGAGTTTTTAGTTGTTGTTCATGCCATAAACAAATTCAGACACTATATAATAGGCTATGAAACTTTTGTTCACACAGATCACTCTGCAATTAGATATTTAATGAACAAATCAATTACTAATGGCAGAGTCATAAGATGGTTATTGCTTTTACAAGAATTCAACATTACCATTATAGATAGGCCTGGAAAACAAAACACAGTAGTTGATTTCCTATCTAGACTCCAAAACATCCAAGACAATACCCCAGTTGAAGATCAATTTCCTGATGAATATCTTTTTGCAATTTCTACTCAAACTCCTTGGTTTTCTGACATTTCTAATTATTTAGTTTCAGGGAAATTTCCTTCGATAATGAATGCAAGAGACAAAAGAAAGATCATTTATGACAATGCAAAATATTCATGGGTTGCTAATGAGTTATACAAGACAGGTCTAGATTTTATCATTAGGAGATGTGTTCAGGAAGATGAGATGCATGATATTCTCAAGGCATGTCATGATGAACCTTGTGGCGGACACTTTGCTGATAAAAGGACAACCTATAAGATCCTTCATTTGGGATATTATTGGCCATCCCTTTTCAAAGATGCTAAAGAGTATGTCAAAAGGTGTGACAGTTGCCAAAGGGTAGGGAAACCTTCTCATTCAGGTGAGATGCCATTGCAGCCTCAGGTACATATTGAACCTTTTGAAAAATGGGCTTTGGATTTTGTAGGAACTATTAGTCCTCCATCAAGACAAAAGAAATATATATTAGTTTTCACTGATTATGTTACTAAATGGGTAGAGGCCAAGCCATTACTTTCTGCTACTGAAGCATCTGTAGTTAATTTTCTTTTTGAGGATATTTTTACTCGTTTTGGTGTCCCAAGAGAAATTTTTACAGATCAAGGAGCTCAATTTACATCAAGGCTAGTGGAACAAATGATGGAGAGGTACAAAATCAGACACAGAAAATCTACTCCCTATCATCCACAAGAAAATGGTCAAGTGGAATCTACTAATAAGGTCATTGAAGGGATCCTAACGAAGATTGTCCATTTACATAGAAGAGATTGGGTAGATAGGCTTCCTGAAGCCTTGTGGGCCTATATAACTACATGGAGAAGCACAACAGGCCATAATCCTTATGAACTTGTTTATGGAAAGCAAGTTTTGTTTCCCATAGAGTTCCAGATTCAAACTTTCAAAATGGCAGTTCAGCTAGGACTTGATCTATCAGAGGCACAAAAGCACAGATTGGAGTAGATTAATGAATTGGATGAGATCAGACAAGATTTAGTTCAGAAAACAAGTATAGTCCAACAACAAAGGACTAGATGGCATGACAAGTACATCAAAGAAAATAAGTTCAAAGAAGGTGACTGGGTTCTCTTGTTTGATTCAAAGTTCAAGGATTTTCAAGGTAAATTCCAAACACATTGGCTTGGGCCATATGAAATTATAAGAATTTTTGACAATGGAGCAATAAAAATCAGGACAATAGATGAAGAGAAGGTCACTTTTCTTGTGAATGGTCATATATTGAAGCTGTATCATAAGCCACTCTCGAGAGAAGAATTTGTCAAGAAATTCCAGGAAAACAGTGATGTGAAGTTAATGAAGAAGAATTTTTCTTCTTCATCAACTTAATTGAATTTTCTGAAGTCAGATATTTGAAAAATAATAATATTAATAATAATAATAATAATAAATTAAAAATAAAAAATAAAATAAATAAAAAATAAAATAAAAAAATAAAGTATAAACATGAAAACTAATCTCTGATTAGCTTGTTTATACAGAAAAGATAGAGTGAAAATCAGAATCTTTCTGACACTTTAGCTTTTCAAGTTTGTTTTTTTTCTCTGCAAGCAACCATCATAAAATCATAAGTGATTCACATCCCACTTATGATCCATTTCACTCCATTCATCCATATTCCATTTCATTTCATACTCCATTTCATTTCATTCATCCATACTTCATTCATTTCATTCCATGGTCCACCTCATTTCCATCTCAGAGTTTTAAGATTGATTTCTTTCTGCAATTGAATAATACAGATCAGAAGCTGCAGGTCACTTTTTCACTCCACTTCATAGTTGTGATTCATTTCATTCCATTACTCACTCCACTCATACTCCATCACACCATATTCCATGATCCATTTTTAACTCATTTCATACAATATTCTAACATTCCATTCATGCTTCAAACCATTCCATTTCAAGGCTTCTACAGGTACATTCTGCAATCAGTCATACATTCTGCAGCTAGACAGACATTCTGCAGCCAGACAGACATTCTGCAGCTGGAGATCCTGAAGGCACTATCCAGTAATCACCTGATTGAGCAACAAATTGATCTTGCATATCCAAGACAACAAGAAAAATCAAAGAAGTTATGAGGAACTTAAAATTAATGATTGAGGACAAGGCATATCAAAACCACGAAGAAAATCAAAGGAAAGGCAAAGGTATGAAATTATTATGGTGACAAATCATGAAAATTTTAGCATAGTTAAGTCATATATGATTCAAAAAGGTTGTTTTAATTAGTCGTGTTGATCATGCCTATCAACCTTATCATAAAATTTTAGACCTAAAACCCTTCCATCTTTCCATATCTGATCATCATTTAAAATTTAACGGTTAAGTACCGAAGTGATTTGATCAGTCACGTCACTAGGCCAAAGCATTTAATGATGATTTTTGAATTGCTTAATGAAATATCTCCGCGGTATTTTCTTCCGTGTTAGCTTTCAACTCATATGAACCACCTCACTGCATTATACTCGTTTCAAAACCACTCCATATCATTCATTTCCGCAACCAATACTTATCCATTCTGCTCTCTAAAACGAAGGAAACATCTTTGGGGCAGAAATATCTCTTTAACAGCCATTTTCACCGTGAGCAGAGGAGCAATAAACTGAAGGTTGGAAGAAAAGTTATGGGTCTAATAGTGAGGACTGAACCGGTTGGAACCAAGTACTTGGAAGGATATCCACAAAACAGAGAAATGTTACAGCAAGCAGGTTGGTTGCAATTTTTGGAGAAATTTAGTGGTTTTCACAAAGAGGTGACTAAAATGTTTGCAAGGTCCTTCAATGGAGCCGAGGTTGAAATAGGAGACATTAAATTCACTGTTACAGAGGCTTTCATTGCAGAGGCAACGGAAATACCTAGACAAGGAGAAAGGTGGTTCAAAAATAGGGAATTCCGTAACGAAGCATGGAGGCAAATGCTTAAGACTCCAGGTATGGATGTTTCCATTTTTAAAAAAGGTGTTCCTAGCTTGGCATTAAAGAATAAGTGGAGGAACATGTTACTCATTTTGCAAAAATTTATCACCTGTGAAGGTAGATTTGGTACTCTCTATGTCTACCATATTCGGTTAATGATGCATTTTTTAGATGAGGAAATTAATTTGCCCTTTTTCCTACTTCATAGTATGAAAATAATGGCCTCAAACGTTCAAAAAAGGGTTCAATTTCTAGAAACAACTTTGTATCACCATGGTTTAGTCAAAATCTTAATTGAACATCATTTGAGGAAAATGGGAGATAATTGGGAATAATTTCTAGTAAGGAACCATTTTGAGGAACCCAAAGAATCTCCACCTGAAAGAAATCCTAGAAGAAGAAGCAGGAGAAGGGAAATTTCCAAAGCTATTGAGGTTGAAACTGGTAAATCAATTCAAGAGGACAGTGAAGAGATGATTTCTGAGAAATTGGCTCAAATAAAGAAGCAGCTTAAGAAAGAGAGAATATATGCCAAAGAAAGAGGTAAAGGGCCATCTCAACCAAGACGGAGCCACAGACTCAGGGGTATACTAAAGAAAACAGAGGTTAGACAAACAGGGATCATAAACATTGAGGATGAAGAAACTTCAGAAATTGACCCAGCACAGCAACAAGTTTACAATTATATTGAGTCATTAGAGAGGAGAGCTTCTGAATCTAGAGACAGAACTCCTAGCCCACCAAAATCTGAAATTGATATGCTAAGAAGAGATAAGTATGAGTTAGAATTACTCAATAGGCATATCAAGAAGGAAAATGACATTTTAAGGGAGCAGGTTAAACTAAAAAGTGATATGAATTCAACTTTGTCTCTACAAATGGAGAAATTGTACAAGGCCAATGAAAAAGTGAAGAAGAAAAACAAAAAGCTAATCAGGGCACTTACAAATTTAAGATTCAAGTTAGTCATAAGGAAGCCTAGAAGACCATTGACTGTCAGGCAAAGAAGAAGAAGAGGGTTGGATGTCCTAGCAGAGGTCTTAGAGTACATGGAGTAGTTGCATGAGGACATGCAAAAACCTTGCAGTGGGGGTATGTTGAGCCCCAAAGATGTTCTTCTCACTCACCACATTCCACTTCATTTTCTTTGTCCCTCATCAATTACAGGCTTAAATGATCAGTAGGATTAATTAAAATTGCTTTAAGAATTTATATATTGGCTAACTTGCTATGTTTTCATGATTTTGTTGGTGTAGTAATTTTGACTAAGACTCGGCTACAGAATACAGGCATTCCGTAGCCAGTTGTCTGTTCTGCAGCCATCCTCATGTTTATGTAGGTTCGAGGTGTCACTGCAAAGAAAAAGGCATATGGGTGAAATCCACAACACCTCCCCATCATCTCTTGCTCCCCACGAAGTCTGAGTTAAAGTATCAAAGCGGTTATGCACGTAGAAGAGAAGCAGTTTCCTATCAAAACACTGACTCTACAGATGTCCACAATTAAGCACAAGACTATTAATAGGAGTTTTAATTTGATTAGAAGTGGGAGAGACACTTATCCCCATTTTTATCAAAGAGTAGTTATGTAACTTCATTATAAGTATGACTCGGGAGACCAAGAAACTGTTGGTTAGATTTTGTTTTTATTGCTAGATCTTTGAAGGCCGTAAATACTCTGTTTTGAAGAATTTCTCCTTTAATGAAAGAAACATCATTTTATTGCACGAGTTGAGTCAATCTTGAGTAGATTTGCGTGCTACTCCGGTGGTAGAGGGCCCCTGCTACCTGAGGATCTTTGTTCATATAATTTAGATAAGTAATTTAACCTCGTTTCATTCCTAGTTTAATTGACTTTCTGAACTTTGTGTTTTATATTCATTTGCATTGGATGCTACAGTTTAGGCTCGTTCTCATGAAGTATTCCAAAATATCACTAATCCGGAATGAGGCATAATTGTAGCAATTTAGAACTTTACGTTTTTGTGTTCAATTACAATTAGTTATTACAACTAGTCCTATTCTCATTAATCTCTTCCAAAATATCACTAACTCTGGATAAGACTTAGCTGTGGTGTTTTAGTTTACCTGCGTATTGTTATGTTTTTATGCCCATTTGCACTGAATGATACAGCCAGACTTGTTTGTACAAACTATTCCAAAATATCACTCATCTTGAACAAGAAAGGGCTGTAGTATTTCATAGAATTAGTTGCATTTTAGCTCAGTCAATACTCTGGAGGTAGATGTCATTCTAGTTTAATTCTGTCACTATATTTCAAGCTTGATAATGGTACTCTAGTTTAACTTTGTTCACTGTATTAGTATCATTCTAGTTCAGCTCCAATTCATTTCAAGTTAGATAATAGCACTCTAGTTTAGTCTTAGTTCATTGTATTAGCATTCTAGTTTAGTTGTTATCCATTGCATTTTAAATTGTATTAGTTGTTAAATTTAGATACCACGGTCTTCATTATTTACAAAATATTCTTGTTCTGAATTCCTATTAATACATCATCATATGGACGGGAACTATCAATAACAGTTTAAGGCCTTGAGTATTTTGCAACCTTTTTACAATTTCACAAACAAGCCTTTTCTCAAAGACTATTCTAAAAAGAAATCTATAACTTTTGAATGAGGCCTAGTGGTGCTAAATTGAGTTGCAGAATAGAATTAGAAGTTAGTTTAGAGTAGAAATATTATTGTGCTACAAATTTTCTTTTCCAATTATGTTCCAATAAACCTTCAACCATGGATGAGATGTTGTAACATTGTAAGTTGATTGTTGACTTAGGAAAACCTCAATTGCACTAAAAAATTATCATTTTCTCAAGCTATTCCAACATATCTCTAAATGAATGAATTGGATGAGTTCATGATATGGGTTACTGAGTTCATGTTGTGATTTGTTTCTTTGCTATGAGTCCTTATCAAGCTTTGCATTTTCTATTCTTTAGTGTCATACACAGTTTAGAGTAGTTTTGCTTTGTTTTAGTGTAACCATCCACTTCTCTTTACCAACACTTAGTTCTTTTCCTTCTTGACATAAAACCATAAAACCAAAAACATCATAAAAACACTAAACACAACGTAGTGAGAAATAGATACCTAGGCACATATAGTGCACCACACTTCAACAGTTTACTGACCCTGGTTGATAATTTATGACCTCAATTTAGGAACACTAAGTTGAGAACAACAAGTAGGATCATCCAAAATTTCATTACTTGATGGATTTTCTGGATACAACCAAATCCTAGTCCAACCTAAAGATCAAGCTAAGACTGCATTCACTACTCCCTAGGAAACTTTCATATATTTGAAAATTCCCTTTGGACTAATGAACGTTGGAGCAACATTCCAAAGAGCCATGGACATAGCCTTTGCAAAGGAAATCCATGACTTTTTTGTCATTTACCTAGATGATATTAGAGTGTTTTCCAAGTTAGATAATGAACATCTAGATCATCTAAGAAGAGTATTAATAAAATGCAGAAAGTTTGGTATATCCTTAAATCCTAAAAATACACTTTTTGGATTAAAAGAAGGAAAAATTCTAGGACACATCATTTCAAAAGAGGGCATTAGAATTGATCCTGTTAGAATAGAAGCAATCTTAAATATCAGTCATCCTAGGAACATTATATAATTACAAGCATTTATAGGAAAAATAAATTTTCTTAGAAGATTCATCCCTAACTTAGCAGAATTAATTAGAGATTTAAATAACATGTTAAAAAAGGATTCAACACTTAAATGGACAGTAAAGGCTAAGCAGTCTTTTGAAGCAGTCAAATAAGCCCTTACTAAAACACCTATCCTCATAAATCCTAATATTAACAAATATTTCATAATGTTTTTATTTTCTTCATAGCACACCATTGCAGCAGTCTTGTTGCAAAATAATGATGAGGGCCATGAACAACCCATTGCTTTCTTTAGTAAAACTTTGAGAGATGCAACACTAAAGTATAATATCATGGAAAAAGAAGCTCTTGCTTTAGTGAAATCCATAAAATATTTCAGAGTATACATTCTATACTCTCACATAATAGCATATGTTCCAAAATCAATTGTAAAGGGCATTCTAACTCAGAATGGGCCTGATGGAAAAAGAGGTAAATGGATTGCCACAATATTAGAATATGACATTGAGATTAAGCCCACAAAATTGATTAAAGGCCAAGGTTTGGCAAAAATCATGGTTGAATCGAACTGTCAAGCCTTAGACATAAATTTCATTTCTGCCATAGATGATCAGGAAGAGATGGTGACTCCACAAATCAGTGAAGCTTTCATAGTTTCACCCTAGTATGCAAACCTTATATTTGTTTTCCTCAACTTACAAGCTCCTCCTAGTTTATCTAGAACCAAAAGTAGATTCTTAAAAATGAAAGCAATGAAATATTGTATCTTAGATAGATTTTATTTTGGAAAGATCATGGTGGCATTCTGTTAAATTTCTTATTAAAAGATGAAGCTGACAATTTCATGCAGGAATTTCATGCAGAATATTGTGGAGGACACCTATATTGGAAAAAAACTATTGATACAATTTTGAGGGTATGTTTTTACCGGCCCACACTTTTTGTAGATGTTAGAAAGTATGTGACCTAATGTTGAAAAATCCAAATATTTGAAGGGAAGAAGAAAATATTACCATTAACCCTCAAACCTAACTCAATAGAAATGTCATTTCAACAATGGGGTTTAGACGTCATTGGTGAAATTCACCCACCCTCCTCTTCCTAGCATAAAGGGATATTGATAGCCACTGACTACTTTACCAAGTGGATAGAAGCATTCCCTTCTAGACAAGCCAAAAAATCTCTCATTATTTTATTTCTTGAGAACAACATCCTTTTTAGATTTGGATGCCCACAAAATCTCATTACTGATAATGTTGATTCCTTCAAATCCAAGAAAATGATAGATTTTTGTAACCGATACCATATCACCTTAGGCCATTCTACTGCCTATTACCCTCAAGGTAATGGACTAGCAGAATATTCAAACAAAAGCCTAGTCAACATTATCAAGAATTTATTAGAGGATACCAAGAAAACCTGGAATAAAAAGTTGGTGAATGCCTTATGGGCAAACAGACTAACTACAAAGAAATCTATTGGTACATCTCCCTATCAATTAGTATATGGGATGGATGTTGTTTTTCCATCTTCATTAGGAGTTCCAGTGATGAAAATGATTCAAGAGCTATAAGTAGAACCAAATGATATCCAAAGGAGGATAAATCAAACAATTCAAATTTGCAGCAAACCAAGGAAGAAGTTTATATCAAATCCCAAGTAATTCAAGACAAAATCAAGAATATCTTTGATAATAAACTAAAGAAGACGATTTCTCCATGGGTGATCAAGTACTAAAATAGGATTCTAGAAGGGAAGACAAAGGAAAGCATGGGAAATTTTACTTTCTCTGGAAGGGCCCATACATTATTTATGGTTACAGAGGCAACAATGCATTTTTCTTAAAAGAGTTAAATGGAACAGATCTACCAGGTAGTCCAGTCAATGGTCGAATGCTGAAGTACTATTTTTCACCAGAGTAACCAATAGTTCAATTGATTGTATTTTACTCATTGTAAATATCATAGAAAATTTTAGATTGGATTGTATGTTTATCTTGCAAAGTTGAAGCTCGAAGAGAAGGCCCTAATATTTAAAAAGATATGACGTCATATGTTGAAAAAAGGAGATCATAGAAAGTAGTTCCAAGAAAATAAAAGCCAAAGTTCCAAGGCCACTGATCAGAAATTTCTTGACATCTCACAAGGAGATGCCATCCCCAAGTGGAGCCACTATTAGGGTCCTATAATAACAAGGATCATAATTTTGAATTGGATATGTTAATTCTTGTAATCTTGTACATACCTTTGCATTTCTGCAAATATTTTCGCACATTAAAAAAAATGAAAAGAGGGTATGTCCTAAAAGAATAATCAAAGGATGAAAAGAAAGAAAAATAAAAAAATATATAAAATATGAACCCCATAAAAATAAACAAAAATAAATTCTGAAAGTGTTGCACATTCAAATGCCACTACTCTTAGTTTACTTTATGAAAATAAAATTGTGTGCAACTTGTCCAAAATGCCACAATTCATGATGATCATACAGTCTAATCTTGATCATTCATGCCTTTAAATTATGATAGTTAGTGAATAAAGATCTGACCAAACAATTTAACCTTGGTAGATCAGTAGTTAGGTAGAGAATAAAAATGAGCTCATAAGTTTAATCTGAGCCATTGGAATATATAAGGTTAGAAATAAGTCAGTTTTCTTATCAAAAGAAAATAAAAGGTTCAGCAAGCTCAAATGCACCCAATAAAGGAAATAAAAAATGTTAGGATGAATAAAAGGGTAGGTAGAGTACTTTTCAAATATTATATAAGCCTAATTATGCTTATCCATTATCAAAAACATTTTCTAACACCTTCCCCTTGCTAAAATCCCATTCCCTCTTAATTCCCCCCCCCCCCCCCCCTTATCCTAACTCCCTTCCCCTCATAAAAAACCCTTTTTCCCTTTGAAATTATTTTTCCCTTAGTAAAATCCTTTTTTTCCCTTTAAAACCCCCTTACCCCTTTTAAAAAACTATATGTTTTCACAAAAACATACAAAACCCACTTTAAAAAGTCTAAAAAGTGCTTCATATATATTAATCAAACCCCACTTTCCTTTGATTTAACCTTCTCGCTTAATATAAATTACTCGATCCCACCTTTGAAAATTCCCAACTCATCCTACCGCCTGATCACCGTTGATCACATCGAACGGTCTACGATCCCTTTCGCACTCCCCGATGTTCAAAGTTTAAAACAAGGGAGGTGCGAAATGGGTGGTATTATCCACCCGCTCCTCTGTCATGTGTCACCTCCTGATTTTATCGCCCAAACCACCAAACCACCCTTCAGCGTGCGATAAACCACCACTTTTTGAAATAATACAAACCTTGCGCCATACAATAAACCCCAGTTTTCAAAAAATATAAAACCCCACATTACCGCTATTTCCTTATCTCTATTGACTTGCGAAAGAAGCTGAAAAATCCATTTCCAACCAGAATTGAAGCCTACCACAGTTTGGATCCCTTCCACAACCAAAGCGCCATTACTCCAGGTAACTCTAAGGACCCTCCACCATTAGTTAAGCTTATTAATTCAATTATTGAACCAAATTGATGGCTTCCTAAAGTGTCCAAACTGTAAACCCTTTGCAACAACCTTTTTTAGATGTCGACCACACTCCTTTGGCTGATAAAGACTTTAAAGAAAAGGATATTATGACTGATAGCAACCTTTTGGAGCTCCATTGCTAGAGCCATGACAAATTTGTTGATCAGGAAGGTGATATTCATCTGTGGGACCCTAACCTGCCCAAATACACATTTCCACAAACCTACCAATTCCCTGAAGTCATTAGACTGTTCCAACTCAACTATTTCCAAATGAAAGAACCATAGTCACCCCTGATCAAGAAATACTGATTACAATCACTACTCAATCCATTAATCAAATGTTGCAGATTCCATCAAAACTAGACAGAGTTCCTCTCTCCATTGAAACCCTCATTGATCTCTACCTAAAGCTAGATTTTCCTAAAAGGTTTCAAATATTTGAGACTTTCCTTCCTCCATCAGTAAAAACTCCTAAAATCAACCCTCCATAATCTGCTACCATGTTTTCAGAATGAACTAGACAAATTGTGACCATGTTGTCCTGTATTTTAGGATATTTCACTGATGAGCATGTAGATGAATCCATCCTTGGTTTCCTCTCTATCTTTTTCCCAAGTCAGCCTCCAACTATAGCTTTCAACTTTTCCCAATTCCTGGAAGATACCATCCATAATCAACTGATCAAACTAGTAGAAGAAGGGGTGTTCAAATACTCCTCAGTATTGTTTCATTTTTTCATATATTTTCAATCAGAAAAGCTTTCAGTAAACCTACAAAAACTGGACACAGAGGGTAATCCCCAGTTTGTAGTCTTTTGAACATCCTTGATCAGAAAGGATTCCAATGAATTTAGTTTCAAATACTTTATTGATTATTTTGTATATCCTATGGTTAATATGCACAGCAACAACATTTAGACCAGAATCAGTGATGAAATCAAAAAGGTTCTATAGTTGTCTGACCAAAGCAAGACATGAGACTAGTATTTATACCAGAATCACACAGAGATCAGAGTGTATGGAAGCCAACTAGTCCC
Organism: Pinus albicaulis; assembly: GCA_034641835.2. Classification (NCBI taxonomy): domain Eukaryota; kingdom Viridiplantae; phylum Streptophyta; class Pinopsida; order Pinales; family Pinaceae; genus Pinus; species Pinus albicaulis. The sequence goes on from CM076580.1 coordinate 150,088,251, forward strand.
TTACAAGCTTCCCAAATAACTCCTAATGAGGATATTTGCATTAGAGTACATCAGACAGATTTTGAATTATGATGAGATAAACTTCCTTTCAGCTAAGAAGAAAGCTCAGCTCAAGATAAAAGTCTAATTAGGGCCTTTTGTATGCAACAGTAGGAATGCAAGAAAGGAAGTAGATAGATGCCTACAGGAATTAAAGTTCAACAATAGTTTCAAATGGTCATATGACCCCTTAGGTGTCATAAACAAATTGATAATTAAGTTTAATCTCACCCCTTTCATCCATGAATCTAAGCCTGAGATTGAGAAATATTCTAACTAGCCAGAGTGGTTGGAAAACACTCTAATGGATGTGGAGGATCAGCTTGATACTAGTTCCATCCTGCTTACTCCAAGCCTGCAGGATAGAAATTCAAAAATATCTAGAGAAGAAAGTTCATACTCAGCAGATACATATGATAATAAATTTAAGCTTATTTATAGAAATAAAACAAAGTTGAACTCAGTAATAGAGCAGGAAGAGACAATTGAGACAGAGACATAAATTGTTATCAGGGATGATGCACCTACACCATAGACAAAAGAAACACCTATACCATCATCTTTCGAGGCAGAAATCATTCAGAAGCAAAATAGTATAGAGATTTCAACATCCAGTAAGCCAGTTGAGAAGGAAAAGGACATCATGGAGAGATATAAATAAATTAAAATTAGAAATGAAGTGCTGAAGGCTGTTACATATGCACAATACTAGAAGAAAAATCCTAGTGATAAGAGTAGGTTGATTTTAGGTTTTGACCTCAGGACAAAGACAATGCAGATTACATTTCTACATCCAAAAGTACATGCCCACAAAACTTCAACAGACTATACTAAAACAAGATTTGAAGTTCATGCCAAGGATGTGCATCCAATTGACCAAATTGAATTCCATAAGCAGGCAAGAGAGATGATATATTATACCATGACACATAAAGCTCTAAGTGTGCATAAATTGCAGAACTCCCAGGAAAATGTAAAGTCATAGTTAAAGCTAGAGAAAGCCTCATCACAAGCAAAAGATAACAGTTTCAAGTCACTGGAAGAGTTGGTAATTGAAGTTGGCTAAAATCCAACTAACATCAAGGAAATAGAAGAACGTGTAAAGAAGAAAAATGTAGACATAGTTGCACTGAAGAAACAGTTAAAGCTACCAAATACTGAGCACCCAGAGACTAAGTAGGTTATGGAGACAAACAATCAAAAGGATGAGATGATGAATTTAATCATCCAGTTGAAATCTCAACTAAAATAAATGGAGACAGAGATGGATAAGCTTGTAAAGGAAAAGCAAGCTCGCATGGAAGCAGTTCCCATTAATGTTATTCCCATAGTATCGACATCAGCATCATCATCTACATCAGCACCAGCATCAGCAATACCAACATTCCATCCCACTGATGAGGCCAAAAAAATAATAAAAGCAATGGAATATATGTCAATTCAAAATACATAAATTAATAAGCTCATGGAACAGGAAAATAGCTTAGAAAATGAAAATAAATTAGTAGAAATGGCACATCAAACTGAAGCACACAAAGTCAGTAGACTCAATAACAGAATCCACCAGCTGAAGAAAGATTTATCATTGACAGAACTGTTAGCCTAATATTAGCAGAAATTATGGTCCAATATCATTAACTCTGTTAATGATATTTGGCCCTCTATCTAGATCATATTTGAGCAAAATGACTTGGGGAAGGAAGTTGGTGACGCAATTGAGAAAGTAAAAGTTGATCTTGGAGATAAACCAAAAGAAGCCTTTGAACTAATAAAATTCCTGAATTCTAAAAATAAGTATGAATTGGAAGAACTCGCAATAGAGGACAGAATAGAAACTATCTTGGAAGTGAAAAAAGTGATTTCCAAGAGAAATCTAATGCTGCAGCTTGAGGGAAAATGTCAAGTCTTGGAACTTGCAGTAAATAATTTTTTCAGCAAACTCGATATATTGAGACAGAAGGGTCTAACTAGTCCATTAGTAATAAATGAAAAACTCATGAGGCATGAGGATTATGTCAAGAAGTTGAGGGAAGTAGCCAAAGAAACTTCTCATATTTACTCAATGAAACACACTCCCACAGGCAAGGTCCTCCAAACTCTTGAGAACTTCTTTTACCTTCAACATGAGATAAATCACGTTTTTGTAAATAAACCTACTTTTTCAAAATATTCTGAATCAGACGATATTTACCAGAGGATGATGAAAATCAAAATCCTAGATGAGGAAATGTGGGAGAAATGGTATGATTTACTTTATGGGGTAAAAGAGAAAATAGATGAAAGAACAAACAAGTGAAAGATAGATGAAAGACAGATGAAAGGGCAGATAGATAAACAACAAGAAAAGAAATAAGGCTAGATATCAGTCAGTTGAAAGGTGTCAGTATCTTTTTTTATAAAGATATTTTTCTTTCCTAGAATAAATCTTAGTCAGTTGATAAGATATTTGTTGTAATCGATATTTTTGTAAATTTTTTTGTATAAATACTTCATCAATTGAAGTATCAAGGGTCAGTCAAGTGTGGATTTCTGAAAACTTCAGTAGCTGACTGATATTTTTCCAAAGGGTTATTGTACCAATTTCCAGTCAACAGACTGAGAAAGTAATAAAGAGAGTTTGTTACAGGATTCATGTGTTGAGCTATCTCAGTGAAGTATAAATTTCAATTGTTCATGTTCCTTTTCTTAAATATTCCATAAACTTTTATATGTTCCAAATCTAAATGTTATAACAAGAAAATTACTGCAAAATTTGTTTAAAGAATTACACTCTGCTTTTAACTGTTATACATTTTTTATGTTTTCATCTGATATATGGTTTAGGGAATTCTCAATTGCTCACTGATCCTGATTTACCTCTTTATCCTTATTCATTATTTGGTTTAAGGAATCCTTAATTTCTCCTTTATCCCGATTGAAATATCACTTCACCATTCAACCTTAAGATCTGGTATTGCTCACCTATCTTGCCCTCTAATACTTTCTTTACAACTTGGTTTTGTTATGTTTCAAATCATATTTGACTCCATAGTCAAATGAAAAATGGAAAATAACCTACTCATCTAAATCATTACTTCCACCAACCAACCAAAACCAATCAAAAACCCAACCAAGCATACATAGCTAGCCTAATATCTATTGATTAAAACAAAGTTAAATTGTATAGAGAGAGCCCTCTCTGAGTTTACGAAGGCTAGATCCTAAGCTCCAAAGTAGGTTTGTAGTTACCTCTGATATTTATGTTTCAACTCTCATAACAAAATTTGGAAATATTCGAGGTGATAACAGAACCTGCGACTGCCCGACGATTTTTATTTTGAAAAATCATCGGGTGCGCGGTTTTCGCATAGAGAACCTGCGCACCCCCGAGGGCAAATTTTTAAACATATTTTTCTCCTAAAAAATTAAATTAAATCTTAAAACAAGAAATGAAATGGATGAAAACATAGCTAAGCATAATTTGTATTACCTGGTTCTGACGGTTTGGGAAACGAACGGTCGGTTCTTCTGATATCAGCTCCATAAGTTTTTGGCCAAGAGCTCTCTATGCATTATTCTGAAAACAAAAGGTGAAAATGACTTATTTTAACTCCTTTTTATAGTTTTTAATGAATAAAATATTATTATTTTATTTATTTTTTAGTTTTAAAAGGTCAAATCTAAATATTTTTACTTTTTGAAAGCAGATATTTGTAATCTTTTGAGTTTTTGTGCAGGATACAGGATTTTTGGTGAAAAGAATTATTTTGAAATCGAGTATAATTTTATCAGTTTTTCGGGCTCTGTAAAAATACGAAAAAGAAAAACCCTGGAGTCCTCTTTTAAGCCCTTTTCAGACTCTCGAAACATGAAAAGATCTCTGAGTACTTGACTATTCGAACTTGTTAAAGTAAATGAGCAGTCATCCAATGAGTATAAGTTTACCCCTTTTCCAAAATGAACTAGATTAATTATGAAAATAGTATACGTTGACTAATCATGGTAAATAGAGTTCTCTCCTACATTATTTTATCCTTTTTTGGGACTGAGGGACGAAATTTTTGAAAAAGAACAAGCCATGAGTTTACTTATGTTTTTGTTCTAACTCCCTAAAACTGAAAAACGCCAGCCAACAGGGTGCAGTTCAATGGTGAAGAGTGGGTTGTTAAGACACTCATGTTGAAAGGTCACCAGTTCGAATCCCCCCGAAGGCACAAAAAATCCAACCATGCTAAGGGCTGGTGTGGCCGAGGCTAGATGCGATCCTTGAGTGATTTTGACGGCTTAGATGTCCCTCGGTCACAGTTTCTTAAACCAAAGGTTTTGCATGATGCCATGTTAGGACCACATAACCAAACAAAAAATGAAAAACGTTGAGTTATTCCTATACTGGACTCGTTATAATATAAAAGTAAAGGACCTGTCGAGCACAACAGGACTGAACCACTCCTTAGGGTTTGATTTTAATACTAAGATGGACTCATCTGAAGGATGAGCTTACACAAACAAGAAAATGTTATCCTCATCAAGCTTGACAAAAACAAAGAGGTACTTGCCAATAATGGTGGGGGGGAAGAGAGAAAAAGAATCCAGTTGTCTTCCTTATTTTATAAAGCATCATGTCGCTCTTGAACACAACACTTTTTCACACTTGTTTCTGGGTTGGGAAATCCTTTGTCTAACAGTTAATCGAACCACATTGAAATTCTTTAGCCAGTTTCTGGGTATTAGCTTTAGGTCAAATGTTTCCAAACCATATACAGTGTCATTATGTGTTCAAGAGAAAGTTCAATAAACCATTCATTGCAAACATTTGTCTCCATTTGAGTTGACCATCCCTGAGTCAGTCCTTGCAAAATATTTCTTCAAAACTTGATCTAATGGTTTCGTGTCGTAGGATTTCCTGTGACATATCACTTTCTATCAACATTATCTCATTATCTAGAAAGTTGATCTAGAATCCTATCAGTACCTTAGGATTTGCATGCCCTAATGGCAGGTTTCTCACCTTCGATGATAGGTTGCATAATTGACCTTCGATCGAATGATTCTATGAGTGTTCAACTACAAATCATTCATTCACACTTCATAGATTGTACTGGAGTACTTTGAGAGTCATTGTCATTATTAGTGTTTTCTCTCACACTTGTTAACGATTCACATCATTGATCGGTAATCAAGTGGTTTCTACCATGTTCGACTTCGAGACAATCAATCACATGGATAGATTCATACTAGTTCGAGAAGCGGAAATCAAGACCATGGATCCAGTTTCCACCATCCAGCCTGTGGGGAGCTTTATTATTCATGATATAACAAGCTACTTATGACAGATGGTTGCGTGCATACTGTGTCTACTTTTTATGTAATATTGAAACCATATCTATACCAGAACATTTAGTTAGTTTTGATCTGAGTATGGGAATTCCTACCTCGACGATGGTATATTTATTTGCATTTATTGTTTTTACGGGTTTTCGACCAGTGTCTCCAATCCAATCCTCGGTATGATAAAGAACTTCACTCTTTAGAAAAACTCTCATACTTCGCACTTTAGGGGGAAATATGTTACACGTCATTTTTTCACCATGACATTTTTCTATTCATATGGGTCTATCACCATCCACATCATGTTCCCTTAGAGGTAAAAAACACTCATGTTCATGAATCAAGTCTTGGAAATTGGAGAAAAAACTCTATAAAACCCTTAAAATTATACCTGCAATGTTTTTCTAGCCTTTCCCTGTGCATGCGCTGATGTTCTGTCCATTAACTGTGGAAACTCCCACACTTTTTGTCACTAAAACCTACGCACCTCCATGAAAAGAAAGTAAAAGAAAAAAGTAACTTCTAGAAGCCTAGTTGGTTAAATATTTTCCCAACTGGAAGCCTCTAGAGTTGCGACCAGTTCGATTTTTATCCCTCAACTCATGGAGGCTATCCCTTGGTCCATGGAACTCAAATCCCTTCATGAGAGGAATCCATCCCCCTCTTCATGGAACTAAAACTACCTCCATTTCCCTATAAATTGAGCTCACGTTTCAGGTTGAAGGGCAGATACCAATGTGATTAGAGACTAATCTATGTAGTTTCTAAGTTGAAGAGATTTCATAGAGTGCATACTTTCTACATTAGTGAGATTTTTTTGGCATAAGGAATATGACACCTTTGTGTCCATAAATTCATGCTGGTATGCTAATAGAGGAAGGTTTATCAGGCTGAAGGAGAACAATTGTTCAGGACCCCAAGAGAAATCTGTACAACATCAAGGCATCGGGTTGTAATATTACTCTTTCTATTTAAGATAATACATATGGATCTCTTTTTCTCATTGTTTTTTTTCTATGCTTATTGGAATAATGTCAATACTTATACTCCTTTATCACTAAGTTGGATTAGTATTTTTTTATTATTATATGTTGCAGATGATTTGACTATTTGTCTAGTATTTGATTGTAGGTTCTACTCATTAGAGAACTACTTTGGACCGATGGGACAAAGAGCTACATCAAACGTTTGGATTTCAAGGTAGGAGCATTTCCTCTCTACTTTACTATTATAATAATCTTGAAATTCATTTAATCTAGAAGAAGAAGTATTCAAATGGATCTTTGTTTCTAGTTACTCGTTGGAGTACTAGGGAGACAGCTCTTTTCCACAAGAGGGATTAATCCATGTAACATGTCGTCATTAAGCCTCCTTGACCAGCTTGTCACCTGTCCCAGGCTCAGTTCATGAATTAGAATGCATCATCTTAGGTTAGGGGTTTTCAGATTGATGTCATCCCGTCATGAGTGAATTGCGGTAATGGGTACTATATCAAGCCATGACGATATGATTAAGGTGGAGAAGAAGGAGGAAAACATGCTCAAATACACTCTTGCACCTGAACTTACGAGATGATTGACTAAGAGAAAGTGAAAGGGCACTAGTTTGCAACCATTATCCAAGACTTTAGATCATTGAAGACTCTCTATCACCAAGGCATGCAAAGGAGTGAAGGAAGAGCTCCTTCATGGAGACACTTAACTGTTAGCAGTAGCAATGGATTGACATTTCCATTTCATCATTCAGTCCATGTCAAAAATTTCATGTCATATCATTCCATTAGTGGTCATGTTTCCACATCACTATTGTATAAAAATGTTCATTGTAATCAAATGTATTGTAAAGTGGAAGTCCAAAAGAAAAACATGAATGTAAAGAGTCATGTTAGTGTAAAAATCATGGGAAGTCAAACAATCATGAGGGTAGTCAAAGAATCACCTTTGGTTATATATACTCCCTCATTGCATGAGCAAAGGACTTTTTCACCTTGAATACACCAATAAAGCAATAGAGAGAATATCTAGTTCTTTTGTGAAGCAAGGAGTGGCTCCAACGCTCCACTATTAGAGCTTGTGGTTTTTCATTATATATATATGTGTCTCGGAACTTTTAATTAATGACATAAGCGTTTCAAGGCTAACAAGTTCTTCATGCATGACTTATGAATGTTTGTAAGACTATTCTTTGGATGTTTATAATTCATGTTTTATTTTCACATGTACTAAGATAGTTGAACTATTACAGTTATTTTAGTTCTTATATTGTTGAGAATGTGTTGTAATGATTGAAAATGTTGTCCCATCCTTGTGGACTATTCCATAAGATATTAGATAGATCTTTCTCATATTACTATGCGTGTAATTGTTGTCCCATCCTTCTGGAATATTCTACATGATATTAGATATACCTTTCTTAAGTTGTTGAGTGTAATGATCATCACATCCATTGTGGACTATTCTTCTTGGTGTTAGATGGAATCCTTCAGTTCACGTGTGTATCTTCCTAGGTGGTACTATTACCTCTCACTTAGAGGATCACTTTTCTTTCTTTTTCCTCTTGCAATACAATAACCTTGACACACTTGCAATCGTACACTCCCTAAGCACACCTCCTTTGCTTTGTGAAAGTACATTTTCATCACTCCCCCTCTCTCTTGTTGATAGAAGGAGCCAAGGCATATCTTTAAACATAAGGCTATCGAGCCTTTGTTCCACATGGGGCTCTTACACCAGATAGTATGAAGTCTAATTGGAACTTCATATCTGGGATATTCCCTTGAATGTTGGTGGGTCAAACACCATCAACATTTATGGCTCTAGAAGGAAGGTAGCTATTTTTCTATGGATAATAAACCCACCTACCCTACCATTACATATTTTGATAAAGGAAAAAATGTACACTCCACATCTTTTTCTCGTGCTCCCGAAGTTACTGACTCTTCTAAAACACAACCAACATGAACTTGTGAAATTTCTCATTGCTTTGTTTCTATGCTTTTGGAATAATGTCAATACTTAGACTCCTTGATCACTAAGTTGGATTATTATTTTTTATTATTATATGTTGCAGATGCTTTTATTATTTGTCTTTCTTTTGATTTCAGGTTCTACTCATTGGAGAACTACTTTGGAGTGACGGGACAAAGGGCTACATCAAATGTTTGGATTTCAAGGTAGGAGAATGTCCTCTCTACTTTACTATTATAATAATCTTGAAATTCAATTAATCTAGAAGAAGAGGTATTCAAATGGATGTTTGTTTCTTGTTTAATCACTGGAGTACTAGGTAGATTTCTCTTGTCCGCAAGAGGGATTAATCCATGTAACATGTCTTCATTGAGCCTCCTTGCCTAGCTTGTCACATGTCCCAGGCTCAGCACATGAATCAAAATGCATCATCTTCGGCTAGGGTTTTTCGGATTAATTTTGTCTCGTCATGAGTGAATTGAAGGAATGGGTAATATATCAAGCCATGAAGAGATGATAAAGGTGGAGAAGAATGAGGAAAGCATGCTCAAAGACACTCTTGCACTCGAACTTATGAGGTGATTGAAAAAGAGAAATTGAAAGGGCACTAGTTAGAAACCATTATCCAAGACTTCAGATCATTGAAGACTCTCTATCACCAAGCATGCAAAGGAGTGAAGGAATATCTCTTTCATAAAGACACTTAACTCTCAACAGCAATAATGGCTTGACATTTCCATTTCATCATGCAGTCCATGTCAACAGTTTCATGTCATATCATTCCATTAGTGGTCATGTTTCCGCATCACTATTGTATATCATGTTCATTGTAATCAAATGTATTGTAAAGTGGAAGTCCAAAGGATAAACATGAATGTAAAGAGTCATGTCAGTGGAGAAATCATGGGAATTCAAACAATCATGAGGGTAGTCAAAGGGTCACCCTTGGTTACATATACTCCCTCATTATATGAGAAAAGTAATTTTTCACCTTGAATCCACCATCAAAGCAATAGAGAGAATATCTAGTTATTTTGTGGAGGAAGGAGTGGTTCCAATGCTCCACTATTAGAGCTTGTGGTTTTCATTATATATATGTGTCTCAAAACTTTTAATTAATAACATAAGATTTTCAAGGCTAACACGTTCTTCATGCATGACTTATGAATGTTTGTAAGGCTATTCTTCATATGTTTATAATTCATGTTTTCTTTTCACATGTACTAAGATATTTGAACTATTTCGGTTATTTTAGTGGTTATATTGTTGAGAATGTGTTGTAATGGTTGCAACTGTTGTCCCTTGTGGACTATTCCAAAATATATTAGACAGATCTTTCTCATATTACTGTGTGTGTAGTTGTTGTCCCATCCTTCTAGACTATTCCGCGGGATATTAGATATAACTTTCTTAAGTTGTTGTGTGTAATGATCATCGCATCCATTGTGGACAATTCTGCTGGGTGTTAGACAGAATCCTTCAGTTCACGTGTGTATCTTCCTGGGTGGTACTATTACCTCTCTCTTAGAGGATCACTTTTCTTTCTTTTTCCTCTTGTAGTAGAATAACCTTGACACACTTGCAATTGTACACTTGCTAAGCACACCTCCTTTCCTTTGTGAAAGTACATTTGCATCACTCTCTCTCTCTTACTGATAGAAAGAGCCAAGGCATATCTTTAAACATCAGGCCATCGAGCCTTTGTTCCACATGGGGCTCCTACACCAAATAGTGTGAAGTCTAATTGGGAATTCATATCTGGGATATTCCCTTGAATGTTTGCGTGTCCAACACCATCAACATTTATGGCTCTAGAAGGAGGGTAGCCAATTTTTTATGGCTCATAAACCCACCGACCCTAACGTTACATATTTTGATAAATGAAAAAATGTACACTCCACCTCTCTTTCTCATGCTCCCGAAGTTTCTGACTCTTATAAAACACAACCAACGTGAACTTGTGAAATTTCATATAATCAGATTCAAGTTACCCATACCATAACCCGTCAGTTCGCAAAAGGAGTCAGATTGATCCCGAGAGTATCTAGTCTTCCATATTATTCAAAGAAGGACAATACTACTCTACAGGAGTTGTGGTCACCACTTTGGAAGATGTGGTTTTTTCCACCCTTGAAGAGTTAGCAGTTTCTGTAGAAAACACAAAAGAACCTCTAGTCTTCAATGGTGGTGAAGGAGACAACCCACTACACTCAAGCATAGCCTTCCATGGGTTAGGTGGTGACAAAGGGGAAAAAGAGTTATCAAATTATAAAAAAAAAGAGGAGGAGGAAGAATATGAAGAAATGGTAGACCAAGATATGGATTAGATGTCTCGGGGCCCACTCAAACCTTCGGGTGTGCTACATAAAATTCCAAGGCACCTAGAAAAGTTGTTAACAAAATACGACCCTGACAAAATGATTATAGTGGAAGACCACTTGGAAAATTTCTACCTACATCTGCAAACACTTGAGGTACGTTATGATGACGTTGCATGCAAACTTTTTCCATGTACCTTGGATGGTAGAGCAACTATTTGGTACAACAACCTTCCCCCAAACTCCTTCCAAAATTGGAGGGGCTTTAAGAAAATGTTTCTTGAGAACTTTTTTGATGATAAGACCCATGCCATGTTGTTTGAAGAGTTAGGTAGCCTAAAAATGGAGCTAAAAGTAAAGGTGAAAGATTTCAATCAGAGGTTTAATCGTGTCTTGAACATATTTCTAGAAGACACCAAACCTCACGACTCCACCACCAAGGACTACTACACTTCTGCCTTGACAACAAGCATTGCACAATTCATAAAGTGGACTATGAAACCATCACTTTCAGAATAAATTGAATAAGAAATCATGGTTGAGAAATACTTGAGCACAATTGGAGTCATTTTGGATGATGAACCAACAAAGGACTCCAAATATACAAGTAAAATGTCTCACGCCTCATTAAACAAGGCCAACGAAAAGGAATCCTCTGATTTGATAACTTGACCTGCATGATTAAAAATATATCAACTTAGTTAGAAGAACTTAAAAAAAGTTCAAGTGAGACCACTATCAGCAGAAATCCCCCACAATTCAACCCATTTAAAAGATTTGGGAATTTGGTTAGCAATACTAATCAACCAACAAAATTTGTACAGATTTCAAACGTAGCATTAAATCTTGACAATTTGGGAATAACTGAATACTATTCGTATCATCAATATTATCATTTCGATTAAATTTTGCCACAATGGAATCATGCCATGAGATATTTTTCTATGCACTTCTCAGATACAATACTTTGTTGATCATGAGAAGACATATTCGGAAGAGGAAAAGGAACAATATGCTACACCTGACAAGAATCCAACTCTTGGGCATGCAGTAAACATGTTCAACTACGTACTTGCATCCCAAGAGAACAATGTCAAGAAACAACCTCCAAGTCTCCCCTCAGCCCAACCACAACCAAATCCATACAATTTGAGGAGCCAAGGGTGAGCCACTACAATGAAATTGACCAGGAAAAAATTCAAAGAAGCCCTTTTAAGGAAAATCATTCCACAAGTCAACTTAGTGCAAAACACTTAGAGAAAGTCCGAGAAAGTTGCCTCAGCAAAAAATATTTTTGCAAATGATAAAGATAATAACATTGCTCCAAAATTTACAAATCAGGTTTCTCCCCCAGACACTCTAGCCTCCCTCAGCATTGTGGACTATAACATAGTGGAATACATGAAGAAGGTTCATGCAAACATTTCATTGTTATAGCTAACAAAGATCACGAACCAATGTGACATTTTTTTATGGGCACTTGGGTCATCCTCCATAGGTATTTTTTCCCCTTCATACAAGGGATCAGGTATGTATCGATTCCCTCCAATGAGTACGTCATGATTTAACATTGAAAGTAAACACACTCTGCCCTCCTTTTCTCTTAACCATCGAAATATTTAATTTCAATGTACACAATTTCCTGGTTTATTCTAGCGCATCAATAAATTTAATTCCATTATCCATAAAAAATAAAATTAATGAAACATGGAGCAAAAAATATGCACAAATTATTCAACTGGACACAACACTTTTCCATGCGATCGATGAACTCAGAGATGTGATCATTTTCTTCCAATAAAATATTTCACCAATGCATAAGCATAGTAGTTGTGGACATACGAGAAGTATATGGATTATTTCTAAGTAAATATTTTTCAAGCAAGGTGCAAGGATACTTTGCTATAGACTAGTCACATATATGGATTTTGTATAAGGGCAGAAATAACCAGATTCGAGTAGACTTAGAAAGATACATGAAACATAATGGAACTCCATTTAAAGGACATAATGAACCCATGTCATTCATAGAACTTATCTTCATAAATTACTTCCTGGAGACACAACTGGGGTGCTATCTTCCACATCCATCCCTGGTCCCACCAGAAACAGAGTTGGAGCTCCTTCCTAGTCCAACTGGTGGAAATGACCTATGTACATTTAGTAGTAGTAATAGTGATCTAAGTCTCTTCAACTACTAGAATTAACCAAGATATTTTACTTCCATGATTTTAGAAAAATTGCATATTAAAGCATATGAAAAGCCACATGTGTATGCTTTAAATAAGATGAAAACATAACAACAACCATCAAATCATGAACACAAAACACATTGATAACATATTTCACCCAGTTTGGGTTACGTCTCTGGGCCCAGTGTCAAGAGAGTGGAGGTCGCTTCATTTAAGGTTGCAAAAGATGATGATGTACATGGCATGTTCTTTTCCATTACAAGGACAAACACCCTCAACCTGAGTGGCATGTCTATCCACGAGACATTCTCCCTATAGGAACTCTCACTCAAATGGGCCTTCCTTTAGCATGATAAGCTAATAAAATCTCACATGATGTGGAAAATAAGTATCCCTCTACATAAGGATAAATAGGCATCTCAACAACAAAAGCATCATATACCTCCACTTTCTAGGATGGCCAAAAATTTCAAAGCTCCGCTAACAAAATGGACTGAAGCATTGAATTCTTGGTTCAAAATCATGCAAATTCGACTATAAACTTTCCCAATTTCGACAATGTCACCTCTATCCCTCTAAGGAATATTCAAGGAATACTTCTTATGCCCTCACTTAGGTTTCCAACCACTAGACCTGCTCCTGGCTACACTAGCTCATGGTTCTCTGCCTCCAAGTTCCAACTCTGCCCTCATGCCTTGCTACCCTGGTCAAATGAACTAAGGGTTTAAGTATTGGATGGGAAGTGGAGTAAGCAAGGTATGGCCCCATGGGTTGTTGGTGAAGGCACCAAGTTGGGCATGAGTGGACAGGGTTTCCAACCCCACCAACCCCTATTCGACGCATATTAGTTTTAATAATCTGGCGGTTAATTGGAAACATTCACATATGGCTCCACGATTTATGTGATGTCTCGTGGTCACATATAATTTTTGGCATGTTATTTGTGGAACCGCTTGAGAGGCGGGTCGGCCCCACGAGGTTGAGCGAGTTCAAACCCCGTTGGTTTCATTACCATTTAAAATAACACGCAGTTTAGGTTGGGTGGGCCCGCTAGGGGTAGCTCGCCCACCCATAATTTTTTTTTTGATATTAATAATATTTAACCGTTGGCGGCATGGTGGGGTTGACAACTCAGCCCCCAATTACATTATTTTTTTTATAACCACTATGGTTATTTTTCAAATTTTCGAAAATAAGGGTCACTGGAAAAATGAACGGTTTGGAAAATTCGTCTGTCCGGTGGCTAGATTTCGTGCGCTGGGTCTCATTCAATTTATTGCCTCGTTAAGCTCGCCACTTGGAAAATTTTGACCAAAACTATGACCAACCATAAATTGACCATATGAACTTGGATTTTAGTTTCGTTCACACCGTTGGAATCAGGGTGACAAGCACTACGATATGGTTATGGTTGCACTTTAATCTGAGGACTTTTATTTTTGAGCTCTTCCATAGCCACTGCTGGATTTAGAGTGTGTCTGGAGCCACTTGGATCATTCCTCCCCACTGAGGAGATTTTGGTCCTCCAAAAGCATTAACATAATCTGCAACTATTTTGTTACAATGTATGTGCCACAAGTGTCATAACAGGTCACATTTCCTTCTCCTTCACCCTTTTTCTTCAAAGCCATAAGTGAGAGTCGACACTTGCATCCCCTGCAAACATGTAGTACAATATTTTCAAAATAAATGCTTAATTACATTACCAATCATGACCCAAGCACCCCTATATTTGCCAAGAGTTTATAACATACACTTTTTGGTCAAGTATACATCATGATAGAATCTAGTACCCCAGCTATCACTAAAGGCCAAAACATAATCTTGGCTTTAACAAGTGATGGAAAACACATCATCACTTTTACAATTTAACTCGCAACACATGATTTACAAAATCTAGCCATGAAAAGCTACTGTATATATTAAAACCATCTCTTACTCAACAAAGTGAACCACAAGGAATCTGGCAGATTTTATTGTTGAACATCTTCACCCATTGGTTTCTACACGGGTGCTTTGTCCTTAAGACGTTGCTCTGGATGGAGTGTGGTAGTGTTTTTGTCACACTAGTGTACCAAAAGACACCTCTTTAGTAGTAGGTTGTTTCCTGAAAATATCATAGAGAATATTATGGTGCTGTTAATGGAAATACTGGAAACAAAGTAAAGAAAAATTCATAGTGGAACTAATGTATATAATAACATAAGATCAAAAAGAAACACACAAGACAATAAGCTCAAATGGAGCAAACAAACCAATACAATAATGGATAAAAATCCCTTTATTGGTTATTGGTAGTAGAAGAATACAATGCTAACACACTTGTAGTGAGTCCTTTGAGCAATGGAGCTCAAATATTCTCAGCAAGGGGGTCCCTTTCCTTGGTTTCCTTGCAAGCTTCTCCTCCCTCCCTCAAAAGGAATGTGAAGACTCTCCAATGGCGATGTCCTCTTATTCACTAGGATGTTGGATTGCTTAGAAGCAATATGGCCAACATGGTAGTTCCTTCACTCTTCTTTCTTCAACAATTGAAATTTGGTGTTGTTATGGTAGCAATTTGTCCAACATAACAATGTCTCATACTTTTCTCTTCATATGGCTTGTTTATATAGAAATTTTTGAACTCCTTTTCCCTCTCTTGGCCCAAGAGTGATAGTGACTCAAGAGTAGGACACAAGATTCCTTTGAGGGCTATATATCTTTAGTGCGACGTCAAGTCGATTGTCCTTGAATGTCATTGACAGAGAATCAACTCCTCAAGTGTGGGAAGTGGTCCCGGATAGTTATTTTTCAACATCCCCATGACCCCGTGGCTTTCGAAGGAATATGTGTGTTTATGCACAAAAATTCTTTGTTCTTGGTCCATGGTCCTCCAATTTCTTACTAAACCTTAGGAAATTTTAAATTTTTGGTCCTTCATAAAGTATTTCTGCTGGAAAATCTTTATTTTTACCTGTTTCTTGACATTTTCTAATGTATTTTTCTTGTACGATTTTCTGGTGTTAACAGTTTCCCCCTGATGTATGAGGTCTAAGAGGAGACATATAGCTGAAATACATCACATTTTTTGTTCTATTTGAGAGTCTATGTAACTATTTTGAGAGAGAGAGAAATAAATTAAGTTGTTGTAGAGATAAGTAGTGGAACCCCTTTTCTGAAGTAAAAAAGTAACCATGCTCTGTAGGAAACCTGTAAGTGATAAAATAAGAAATGTTTCTATGAGGAAAGCATGTCCCATGCTCGTGGCAATGACTAGTTAATAAAATTTAACAAATATTAGTTTTTTCAAGTCACATTGTGGTGGGTGACCTACTACTGGTTGATGATGACAATCGTTGACGGCCTCAAGGGTGTTTTTTCTTTGAACAAATAGGCTGAATGTGGCACCCACATGCATTTTCTAGTCATAACACTTTTGGATGAGATGTTAAAAATATGCATGGGTATTTGACTTATGGGAACCTTCCCGTGTATAATGATTCAAGCATTGCTAAAAGAGATGCTTACTGATACACAGGTCTTCAATTAATTTTGACAGAGCGCATGATTTATGAAGTACGATACTACCTTGACATGAAAACTGGTACTAATGTCGAATGTCAAGGGGATCGATGACATAAATGGGAAATTTGAATTACCATTATGCCATCCGAGGATGTTCCCATAGTGGTGGGGAACCATCCAAGGTACTACCTCCATCCTAGAAAATATTTCTTGAAGTCAACAGGAAGGAAGTATCAACTGTCTAAAACAAGTGTTGATGCAAGGGATCAAGAATTCTAGTGAAGTGCTACACTAAAATTTGTCACCATGACAGTCGATTTGGATATCTTGCCATCTGATGGAGTTTCTCAAGTGAATCCCTATGAATCTTGAAGTAAATAATACCAGGGACAAAATTAATTTTGGTTGTCACTACTTAAAAACAATTTTTTAGCCTGCTCGATTTTCCTGAAAAAAACCTGTGCGCCTGCAAGGCTTTCCTGAACAAAACCTGCACACCTGCGCGATTTTCCTGAACAAAAGCTGAGCACCTACGCAATTTTCCTAAACAAAAAGTGCGCAGATCCGTTCACACACGTAAAAATAAAAAAGGTAAGTTCTAGAAGCTTTGTTTGAGGAATCTTATCCAAATTAGAAACCTCGAACTGTTACATACTTTCTCCTCATCCCTTGGTATATGGAACTAAATTCCTTTTCTTAAGGATCATATCCCTTGAGAAGTGGAACTAGAAACCTCCTCATCCTTCCTATAAATTTAGCATAGGAATGAGATTCTGGAAGAGACTTGGATTGGTAAAATCATGCTATTGGTTTTGGGTCTAAAGAGATTGTCATCAAGGGAAGGAAAGGAGACCATTGGAAGAGGCTTGTGACATCAAGACATGAGGTTATAAGCTTATTTTCCCTTTTTATTTTAATACAAAGTAATTTTTCTTTCCTAATTGCATCTATTTTGATGTTATTTGTGGGATTCCTTGATCATTCACATGGTTTATAACTGATTATTTATTCATTTATATGTTGTATGCTAGACTAAGGATTTCATTTACTTTTTCTTTTATATGCGAGTTTCTCTGATCCCTTTGAATGTTTTTCTCTATGAAGATCTCTTTTGATGTGTCACGGAGAAGTTGTGGAAAGCATTTGGACAGACTATAAAGCATTGAGGAAATGTTGGTTGTGGAAAGCGCTAAAAGGACTTCTACAAGCACTTCATTAATAGGTAAGTGATATTTTTCATACTACATGTTTCATGTTTCAGTTATAGGCTAAGGAAAGCACCATTGTTTTGTCTGTTTGTTTCTAGTTACTCGTTGGAGTATTAGGGAGATCACTCTTGTCCTCAAGAGGGATTAAACCTGGTAACAAATTGGTGACCATACTAGGGAATGAGTTATCCTTTGTTTCCTTTTGTAACCTTTGATGCCTTTAGACCCTTTTATGAATTCAAATTTCTAGTTTAAAATCTTTGTTTTTTTTTATTTTTTCTTAATTTTATCGATCTGTGTGGTTTTTGTTCAGAAATAAAGCACATATTTGCGCAATTTTTCTTTAGAAATAGTGTGCATGTGCACTGAACTCTATTATCTACCTGTGCAAGCCTGTAAATTTTTTTAAAAAGCTAAGGTTTCTCTGATTTAAGTCCAGATTTTTTGTTTTTATGATATTGTGAGCTTGTTTACAGTCTCATTAAGTCTCTGTTAAGTTAATTGGGTGTTTTGAATTATATTTTTTCAGAAATTCTTAATTTTATTTCCTTTGATCATTATTTTGAGGCTTTTCTCAGTTTCTTAATAATTTTTGCATCTTTTTGGTTTTTTTTTTTACAAAAAAAAAAAAAAAATTCCCCCTCTTTCGCCCGCAGGGGGGGAGTCTTAATTATGTCTGAGTGTTAATCGCCTTTTAGTGTTTCTACTTTTGACCTTTGGAATTCTCACCCAATTTTATTAACTTGCACTTGATTGGTTCTTTAGATTACATTGGTGAAGGAAAATAGCCTTATTGTTCTTTAGCTAATTTGGAATCATCTTGTGTTTGAGAATTCTATTGCATAGATTACATTTTCATAGTTGGAAATCTCATTTCCAGAATATGAATGAAAAATGTGCATAGATTACATTTGCATAGTTTTCAAGTAAATTGTGCATATATTACAGCTGCATAGTTTACATTATGAAAAATTCAACTGTAGATTTATGTAATATTCCCAAATGGGAAAATCAAGAATACATGCACAGAAAATGCATTTTCCAGAAATTTATACATTAAAAGATGAATGCAGCCGATGGATCCATTATATTTGACATTATAACAACCAAATATCAAAGGAAATCAGAAAAAAAAATCATTATATCCTAGTTAAACAGGCCTCACGTGCTCAAAACAGCCCCAAAACACTGAAACCCCAAGACTACTACAACACAGGAATTACTGCAGAAAGTGAAAGTGCAGTTATTTGAGTGTTATATGCAAAAATAGTGGGAAAAATCATATCTTCTCATGTATTAATCAAATAAGCTCAAAAACAGAGATCTAGTCACTTTTTACAGAAATCCAAGATGACCCGGCAAGGGTTTCTTGATAAACATGGGGTACAAAAATAATATGTTGTAGATCTATGGCTGAATCATGCTATATGGATGAATAACTACATGAATATGGTTGATAATGCAAATAAATGTCTGTAGCTCCTCCTACTATCTTTTCGGGGAAAAGGTTGATCATCCTCCTGGGAAACTAGCTCAGAAAACAAGGGTTTAAACCCTCCGACTACAACACCATGTAAAATAATGCAGATCCTCCAAGGGACTGCACTGTAGTTGTAGGTGACTACTTGGCCAAGTGCTGGATAGTGAAAATGAAGTCTAGGAAACTCCTCTCAAATTTTTTAAACAAAATCTCCAAGGAAGAGTGGGGAATTCTCGCCTGAGAAAACCCTTGCACTAAACAGTGCAACAAACTTAGCTAAACAACTGAAGCATGCAATAATTCTAAACAGATCTAATCATAAAATCATATCTTCAATCATCCTATATATGGCTACCATCCCCTCCATTATATTGTTGATGAGCTTCCTCACCATGGGTCCCACCCATTCATGAGGTTACTTTCATGCAAAGGTTCCTCCTCCAAAATTACGTTATCTCCATGAGTACCACTCCTCTATTTATAGTGTGGTTTGATTTATTCAACCATGACTTAGTCTCCATGCATTGTCTCCATTCACACCCAAGGTGTCTTTATTCTGACTAGCTAGATTGATATTCATTCACACTGAGTTGTCCTTATTTATGATCCACTCCTCACATATTAATGTTGTTGACTTGGTAGCCAACCACAGGCCAACCACATTCCATCATTGGTAGCATAGTCCCTCTCTTAGATAGCGTTTTCTGGGTGAATATTTGATGTGAGGGATTAGCAAATTTTCGAGGGGAAGTCTTGGGTGAAAGGATCAGCCTTTCACTTTAGATTTTCATTGGAGAAGGGCTCTTCATCTACAGAAGCTATTTCAGCCTTCTCCATCCATTTCCAGCTCTTGAGTTGTAGTAGCTACTGCAACTCCGACATTTTTTTATTATAGTGTTTCTGCATAGATTTCAGCCAATCCTCTTAAAGGATTGATGCTATGTATTTTTAGGGGTTGAGATCATGCTCCCCCACTTTATTTGAGCCTCATATTTCTATATCCTTGTATTATTATATTTTATGCAGAAATACCTCTATAAACTACGCAGTCATGGCCTAGGGCTTTATTTATGTAGCTATGTATTTCATGTTTACATGTACAGGTTTCTTGAGACTTCTAGTACCTTGCTTGAGTGATCATTCTTACTCAAGACTTGTATTCTTATTGCTGCAATGTCATAATATATGATGGCCATTGGATTCTCCAATATTTTATGTGTTCATGAGTCACTTCTATTTCCATTTGATGTATGTGTTATTTTTGTAGCTGCAATGTTGGGGTTATCTTAAGAGATTCCCAATCTTCTTGTGTTTCCCTCTTGGGGATATTGTCCTTTGACAACCACTCTATAGACAGAGTCTGTTAGTGGGCCAGGTAGCCTCTGGAGCTCATCCTTTGTTTAAAGGTGACAAATTCAGTAAATTCCTCTATAGTCTATCTCTGGAATAGATTTTCTTTGTCGATTGACAATGTTTCTGAAAAAGGAACATTACAATGGTATCAGAGCATCGAACTGGCATAGCCTATGAGTTCAATTTCAAAGGAGAATGATGAAGAAGATGAGAATGATCTCATCTAATTTTGGAATAAAGAAGAGCCTCCTTGAGGAGGAGGAGAAGAAAAAGGGAGAAGAGGAAGGTCCATGCACTTCCTATTCTCTTGAAGACCAGCATGGGAGATGCTTGGATTTCCAGATCTTAAGAAAGTACCTGGGTGACTATAAACCCCATTCTACAGCATTCAGGAGAGCTACAGCATTATCGCAGTCTATTCAACAGATGGAGGAGAGAAGGCCCTATGGAAAGGGAGAAATAAGAGGCAATAGGCTTCTATTGTCTACATTTGATGGGGTTACTTCAGCTAGAGCTTGGGAGGAAAAGATGGAGGCATTTTTATTGCTGCATCCAGTGGCAGAGAAAGAAGCAATGGAGAAGGAAGTGCTGCACATGGAGGATAAAACATCTGTTTGGTGGTTCAAACCCTTGGTCCATTCAAGGGTGCATTCCTTTGGAGACTTTGCTCAAGGGTTGATCCAAACCTTTGAGGGAGGGAGGACAAAGGAAGAGAAAGCCATTCCACCATGGGAGGAGAATTGCACCAAAGCTGCTACAGCTTTGGAGGGGCAGCCTTCTACATCTATGGATGAGGAAGCCATTGGAGGAAAAGCCATTGCAGCCACACAAGAAGGTCCCAAGATCCACCAAGGTATGAGTAAAGTTCCACTTTCTATTTCAGCAAATAATCTTAAGGATGGTGGAATTTCATATGAAGAGATCCAAGGATCAAATCACATGGCCACTTTAGGGCCTCATGTTTGCACTGCACTGTGCAAAGGGTTCAAGGAGGAGAAGAACCCTCATCCTAATACATATTTGATGATTTTCATTCAGCCTTCAAGGTGGGAGTGTAAAGTTGTGGACGATGAAGTAAACCATGACACCTCCATGAAGAATCATTGTAAAACCGGAGGAAGAGACAGCTGCTACATCATTGGAGGAATCAGCAGCGCTGTTGAACATGGGTGGAGAGGAGATGTCACCTCCATAACATTTGGATCCTCATAGATCCAATATATTCATGGGAGAGAGGCCTTCCCTAAGAGGTCTCCAAGGAGCTGCATTTCAAACTCTCATGAAATGCAAGAATTGGTTTGGGAGGATGGTAGCCCTCATGGGCAGGAGTACCAAAGAAGAGGAGAAATTGTAGGGTGCTTACATCATTAGGCAGCAAAGAGAAGGGGTACATATTTCTGACATGATATATATATCATTCATGATACTGTCATCATTTTAGGAACATGATGTGAGCATGAGGAGGCAACAAGCACTTGAGTTGCTTGGGATCGATGGGAGAGAGCACAAGTAGATTTTCTCTCATATGATTGATGTTGTTGCAGGAGTAGAAGAGGGCACTCTCATAGTACAAGGGGATCACTCCTTAGCTGGGATTTATTGGGAGGAATTTCCCTCTTGGGAGAAGCTTCATATTTGCAGCAGCATCACCAGAGTTGTTCTTGACAAGGAGCATGTCAAGGAACAAAGATTGGCATTGATTGGAGACTTTTTGCATGAGCTCATAGCGTTTCCATTTGGGAGGAGGATCACATGCATAGATCCATCTATCATCTCACTTCAAAGCTATGGTAAGATTCTTGTGTGTACCTTTTCTGATTTACATACTCTTGTCATTATGATGCAGTGCTGGGCTTTCCAAAGGGGCAGATTTTTCATGTTGCTCCATGAGAAAATTGGGCCAAACTATGTGATGGAGACATCCATTTTTTATATGGCCTTGGGAAAGTGTTACCTTCCATGTATTTTCAGCACTTATATTCAGCCACTTACCATGCATTATCAGATGTAAGAACATACATTGTTATTCATGAGCTGAAAACAACATGCCATATCATTTCTCAAAGCAGCAGTTTGGGAAACTGCACTGTGACTACTTGGGAGACTGTTGGTACAAATTTGCACAACATGAAACCTTCAGTAATTTCCTCATTTTATTGCTGAGTATGGTATCCTTGGCTTATATTTCTGTTATCTCAGTGAAGGACATGATTAGAGGAGAGACACATGGGATGAATGTGTCCTTGATGAGGGAAGACTCCCATATTTTCTGCAGTACATGTTCTAAGGGGAACATGAGAGGAGGCATGGCTAAAACCACATATTTGCTCATTTGTGGGGATAGCCATGGGCTTGGTAATTTTATCCATCCATTGTGTGTATATTGGTAGGTGTTTGACCTTATGTTTCTGATTCACTCATCTATTTACTATTTAGTAGTAGATGTGATTTTTGTTGTGCAACACTTGGCATGTTGTTTTATGTAGTTGCAGTGGATGAGGTTGCATTATAACCCTATGAGGCATTGTTTTCACTTTTTGCACATGGTATAACCTATAGAAAAAATTTCATGGGGGAATTATATGGTGATCTTTTCATATTCATCATAGAAGACATGTCTTGGGCCAGCTGATTTTTCATTGGTGGAGGGGAGATTCTTGGGGAATTGCTCTTCATTTTTCCATTTGAGGGAAATACATTTGCAGCCAGGATAAGCATACACTCCACACTTGTCATAATTTTGGGAGAGGACAGCATGGGGGCAAGTTATAGTACTTTCCATGATCATATTTTCAGCCCACCTTCATTCCGGGAGCTCAAGGTGGAGGGAGATTTTCCATGACTCGTTGCCTTATTGGGAGGCAGCTTATTTTTGTGATTGATGGCTTGGGGATGATAAATACCATTATATATCAGACCTCGTGCCTCAAGGAGGCCCTTGGACAGCTCTTTGTTCCTTCATGGATAATTGTTTCTACATGATAGCTATTTGGGAATGTTCACCCCAAGGCTAGATTGCATTTTTTGGAGGGACAATTTGGAGACTTGATTGCTGATATGGCATAATTTTCCTTGATGAGATCATCACATGAGGATGCTATAGGAGGAAGGGCAGAAAGAAACTCAGTTCAGCCTTGCAATTTCTTGAGGGCAAGCAATATTTTTAGAGGGGAGGACTGTAATGTTCCAAATATTATGGAACATTAAATTTTGTTAAGGAGATGAATAAAATGGGTAGGAGACCCATTATTTGCATAATTAGAGAATAAAAATCCTCTAAGTATGAAATAGGATCATATTGGAGCTGGATTTCACACCTTCATGTGTGAAAGGAGGTTTTTGCATAAAGGCTTGGCCAAGGTTGGCCAAGTCAAACTGCGTTGGCATGAGTTGGAAAGCACTATGTGGGACAACGTAGGAGGGAATATTCTAGATGGATGAAACCCTAATTAGAAGTATGGCCCATGGATGGAAGGCTCACTTGTTTAAAATAGGAGCAAGGCAGCCATTGAGATTATCTTTGATCATTTTTACATTCAAGTCTAGAGACTTGTTGCTGCCTCTTGCTGTTTAGCAGAGCTGCAGTGCCTTCGGGCACGAGGGAGTCCTGTTGAGGATTTCCTCTCCTTCTTGAGCAGCTCATGAAGGATTTCACTCCATTCCCCATATTCAAGAATTCATGCCATAGCTTCAGCCATCTACATCAGCACAGTTTCTGCAGCAGATATTGTGCAGTGTTGCTAGGTGTTGCTGGGGAGGTTTCCACCCACCATCCGGAGCTTGTTTTTCAGTGGAGAGAGGTTATATTCATTGGGAGATCAGAAAAAGGAGGTTTATTATCAGATCCCATCATCTTTGGCATCATGCCAACCACATTCCATCATTGGCAGCGCAGTCCCTCTCTTAGACAACATTTTCTGGGTGAATATTTGATGTGAGGGATTAGCAGATTTTGGAGGGGAAGTCTTGGGTGAAAGGATAAGCCTTTCACTTCAGATTTTCATTGGAGAAGGGCTCTTCATCTACAGCATATGTTTCAGCCTTCTCCATCCATTTCCAGCTCTTGAGTTGCAGCAGCTACTGCAACTATGGCATTTCTGTATTATAGTGTTCTTGCATAGATTTCAGCCAATCCTCTTAAAGGATTGATGCTATGTATTTTTAGGGGTTGAGATCATGCTCCCCCACTTTATTTGAGCCTCATATTTCTATATCCTTGTATTATTATATTTTATGCAGCAGTACCTCTATAAATTGCGCAGTCATGGCCTAGGGCTTTATTTATGCAGCTATTTATTTCATGTTTACATGTACAGGTTTCTTGAGACTTCTAGTACCTTGCTTGAGTGATCATTCTTCCTCAAGATTTGTATTCTTATTGCTGCTATGTCATAATATATGATGTCCATTGGATTCTCTAGAATTTTATGTGTTCATGAGTCACTGCTATTTCCATTTGATGTATTTGTTATTGTTGTAGCTGCAATGTTGGGGTTATCTTAAGAGATTCCCAATCTTGTTGTGTTTCCCTCTTGGGGATATTTTCCTTTGACAACCACTCTATATATAGAGTCTGTTAGTGGGCCAGGCAGCCTCTGGAGCTCATCCTTTGTTTAAAGGTGAAAAATTCAGTAAATTCCTCTGCAGTCTATCTCTGGAATAGATTTGCTTTGTCGATTGACAATGTTTCTGAAAAAGGAACATTACAGTCCTTAAGCAACTGCAAGGGCGCTGAAAAATATCCCCTCCTCCTCTTGTGGCCTCCACATCCAATAGTCTCCACCATTGCTTCAAATATTCTGCAACAATTCTGTCTCCCAATGGTTCCTCCCAAATGTGTAAGTTAGCCTTTGGTGGATAAACCAAATGGCTCTCATCATGAAAGAATGGAAGGTATATATGGAAACCTTCTTGTTGTTCAATGGCCTCCTTAAGGTAAAAGTGATGATAATCATAGGGAACTTCATTCCCAATGAAATATTCTCATCTCCATGCTATCATCCAAATGAAATGAATCACCTCCCAGCTTGGTAAATCATAGAAAAGCTCCTCCCAAATTCTCATGAGAGGCATGTCCCAAGTGCTCCAAACAATCATATGGCCCACCTCATAAAGAAAAAAGTAATCTACTATAGTGGCCATATCATCTCCCATGCTCCCCTTGAAGCATGTAGTGCAAAAGGTGTGGGAAATTTCTTTCCCCAAGGACACATCCAACCAATGTGTCTCTCCTCCAATCTGTTCCTAGAAAAGATAAGAACATCTTCAGCATATGGAATCATAGTTAAAGTCATACTTGCTGCCATATGTAGTAAATGAGAATGGCAATGGTCCCTCATGTGCAACCAACACAATTTTACTCCTAACCACCATAGGATATGACATAACAAGTGTTTCTCTTGTTAGCCACCTATAAAATTTGTCATATCAAATGGTGGCTAAATCATGTTTTAAGCCTTAAAGAAACAATTTTATTGCCAAATTGTTAGTTCTTGAAGTCTTATGAAGATGACTTATCCTTGAGTTAATATTCACTACTGTTTCCCTCTCAATTCTGAAAATCTGTTGTTGTCCTGAAGAGAAAGACTGCTGAAAACTCCATTTTTCCCTCATTTTACCCCTCCTTTCACTCATAATTAACCTCCATTTTATCCCCTTCTTCCCATGAAATTCCTCTATTTTTCCCTCACTTCTTTTCGTTCCCTCAAATAAAAACCCTTAGATAAGGTTTAAAACTCTTTTTTAACCTTATCGGAAGCTTTCAAAATCCTTTGAAATCCTTGAAAAATCATAAAAAATTAGCCTTTTTGTGCCAAGGCCTTAAGCCCTGGCCCCCAACCCTTTATTTGCACATAAAACCAGCGTTAAGACCAAGCGCTAAGGTCTGATCACGCAATCATAATCGGGCGTTACTTTGTGTTATGTTGCCTCTCGATTTTAAAAATTCCTGATGCGATTGGCCCCTTTCCTTCTAACTCCCAATTCCTTTGTCTTTACATATAACCCCAAGCCCCGCAATCGGGCACTAAACACCATAAAAAACCCCTCCCCAAAACAAATTTTCCTTTGTACTTTATAAAAAAATCCATTTTTCTTATGTTTCAACAATACTCGATAGTTTGTTGTTTGGTGAATTATCAACCGTTGATCTACTCCCCGATCGACGATCATCGGAATCTCGCATCGGAGTTAAACAAACAAATCCTTTGTTTGTTCCCTTCAAATCTTCCGATGCGATTAGGCCTTAAGCCCTTTGTACTAAACCCCAAACCACTTCCCCACCATATAACCCGTGCTCAGGACCAAGCGATTAAGTCTCGAGCGCTAATCGCATCGTAGTTTTTTCGTTGAACATATTTTAACAGTTATTGCCACCCCCTCCGATTGACCACCTTGCGATGGCTTCCTAGCCATTGATCTTCCCCGCCAGGCCTAGATCCGACGGCCCACATCACTCTGTTCATAAGCTTGTTTTTCCGCCTTTGGCATTTACAAACTAATCTCTGTCATCGATCTAGTCCTGAGATCAACAATCCTTATTCAATCGCATCGGCGCTTTTAATTGTTTTTTTTCCCTTGCCCCCGCCGATCACGATCTTCCGATTGCATCTGGGTCATCCATACACTAAGATCTGATGGTCCAGATCAATCCTCACTTCCCTTTATTATTTGTCAAATCCCAACATTGTAACCTCTTTGGCGAAATCTCCGCCATTGATCTATGCAGATCAACGACCCTCGTTAACCCAAACTCTGCCTGAACCTCACCTCATATTTTATTCCATTAACCCCAATATTAAATCTGAGCCGTTCATCTGTTTCATCCAACGGTCCATTTTTAACCCAATAGGCCCAACTCATTTGGGACCTACTGCCCCCATTCATCAATCTTAGCCATTCATTCCATGATCTGATGGTCAAGATTAAAACCACCTTGACCTCGCCCCACCTTTTCTCGCCCGTACATCTATTCTCCATCGCACTCTCCTCATGACCGTCTGATCTAAGACCCCAGATCTAACGGCCAGCACGCGGTTTCATGTGATTTTAAGCCTGAAGGATAATTTTTCAAAGTTATGCGATATGGGCAGTTTTAAAAAGCCACGTTTCGGCTAGAAATGCATATCGCGTTCAAAAAGGAAATACCGCCTTCCCCCTTTGCGTCGCGCGAAACTGACTGTTTCTTCAGCTGAAACCACCATTCCCATTCCCATTGCACTTTCTCGTAATAGATCTTCATCGTTGATCTCTGTAATCTAACAACTCACGTTCAATCTCGCTTTTTAATTCATCGCCCTCCACCCATCCTCCAAGGGAATTCATAAGCAAATCCCCATCGTTGATCTCTGTAGCCGATCTAATCCGATGGCCCAGTATCATTCAGAAACCCCAAATTTCATTTTGACCCTTTGTTAACTCCGCCAAAGGTTTTCACCCTTTTCCTTTGCATTTTCTCCCTTTTTGCTATAATTTAGCCCCTCTACATTATATTTCCCCGATCGATTTCGACCATTGATCTTTGCAGATCGACGGCTCCGTCTTAATCTCCCCACTATTTATCCAACTGCCTCCCATCTGAATCCCGCGAGAAATCCTCACCGTTGAATGCTTTCATCCAACGGCTGTGATCTAACCTAAAACCTCCAAAGTAGTTTAAGCCTTACACCACTGGATTTTCTTAATTTTTCTTTTTTTGTGTAGGATTTAATGGTTTTTCAATTATTTTACAAGAAAATCAAAGGCCAGGGATGACGATCCCTCAGGCCTTTATTCGCGAAAGAGATCACTCTGCAGGGTTCCATACCATGTTTCATCAGTGCCTCATGAGCACTGACGCCATTATAAAACCTCTGTAACGTCTGCACATCAACAAGACACAAAAAAGCTTAATCAAACAGAGTATCAGTGTTAAAGGATCCAGTCACAGTAGGGATGAAGAATTGAAGATTTTTTACATAGTTTTGAGGGATTACAGCCTAAATTGACTATCTAAAGCCCAATCCACTCAATTAAATGTAGTTTGAAGAACAGAAGACATAATTTAGGCCTAATTATGCCTAATACACAGATCAAAATTAGAAAATTAGCCGTGATTTAGGTCAAAACAATAATATCTATCAGTCCGAGAAGCCTCCACTACCACATCAGATGCTAATTGAATCCTCTCCAGCTACCAAAAGCCACCTACAGCCTAAAAGCATTCAAAAGAGGCATAGTTATTACCATAACAAAAGATATTTTCCTAAAGGAAACTGAATAGTTATTTCAGATCAAAGAACTTATTACAAACTGTCAGCAAAGTTATTACAAAGATAAGGAAGAATTCTAAAGGTCAAAAAACTCTGCTAAGAGGATCGAAAAATTAATAAAAACAATTAATACAAAGAAATATCTTAAATCTTCTCCATTGAGCCCCTCAAAATCTGAGAAGCATTAAACTGTATTAATTTAGCCTATAAATCTTTTCTCTCATCCGCCTCCTCATTTTCCTATAAAATCTTCTTGAGGGGCACATTGTAAAGGGTTGGTTGCTGAACTTTGATATAATAGTTGTGCTCGAAACTTTCTAAATGTAAATAGTGTCCAGAGGCTCTTGAAGCTCTTTTTGTGGTCAAATAAGTTAGGCTGAGAAGAGAAGATGATTGTTGTACTGAAACATTGGACTTGAAGAATGTAACTGGATTGACATCAATATACAAGCTAATTCTTGGGATCCTAGTCTATATCACTGGTGAAGTGCTTATTTCTGTGTTATTGTTTTCCTTTCATGTATGCCATTTTGTCCACTTATTCTCTGATAAAGAACAACAAGCATAGAGTTAGGATTTACTGTTTACACTACCCTTCTCTGACTGATAAGCTTTATCCCAATGTTTTCCTCCAAATTTTGTGTTTAAGAACGACTTAAGTTAAGTATAAACATTATCAAGGAATGTTGGTTTGCCCCTATCTTGATGTGAAAAGCTTGAAAGGAAGTTCTTGAATGTTATTTTCATTATGTACTAGGTAGAGTTAGACCATGAAAGTTTATGGTTTTCCCTGTCTTCTAGTTCTTTCTTCAAAGGTAATTATAAAAGTTTCCCTACGAGTATGTTGAAAGCCGTTTAGATTTAAAAGTATCTTATCTGATCTTAAGATGCACTTTGTTTTTATTATCTTTTTTCATCCCTTCTGAAAGTAATTATGTGGATTAATGGATTTTTTATCTGATAAGTTAGCTTTAATACAATCTTGTCCAAAGAAGTCTATGATTAGCCATGTCCTTTGGTTGGTTTTTAAATAGTTACTTAAAAGGATTTTATTTTTTGGAAAGAATGATAAATCCTAGTTGAAATTATTGTCTTTTTCCACCCCTTCAACACTTTTATCGTTCCATTCCATCATTTTATCTAAAATATCTTGTGATATATATGACTTTCCCCTTGGACCACTCTTGAAATTGTTGCACAATTAAACCCTTTTATGACTCCATAGCCCAATGGACTAAAAACCAGCGTCATATCTATCCTATCAGTCAAATATTGTTCTGATTGCTTATACCTTCACCCCTTTGGAACTCTTTCATTTTAGGACTTTCCACTCAACTAAAAATCATGCTCAACCATCCAAAACCAAACAAAAACCCTTGTTCTTAATAACTAGCCTAATATCGCACATAAAAGCCTTAAAGATAAATCAATCTTTGCACTTATAGAGAGATCCCTCTCTGGATTTAGGAGGGCTAGATCCTAGAATCCCAAAGTGGTTCAAATGTAATCTCCACAGTTTTAGTCTCACCAATCTGCTAAAATTACGGGGAGCTAACATTTCTGGCGACTCCGCTGGGGATTTCTGAGTTAATAAGAATCTAAGTACACCTTAGGACTACAGAAAGCCCTTGATTCAAGAATATTTGGTATATTAGCCAGTTGAGCCACCAGGCATAACATTTCTGGTGACTCCACTGGGGACTGAGTCAAATTTCATCTTAGGTACCCTTAAGACTTCATAAAAACCCCTTGAGTACAAGTAGCCCTCTTCAAGCACTACCAAGAAAATGGTATTCATGATAAAACTTATTTGAATCAGTGACAAACTAAGAAACCCTTAGGATTCTCATAAGAGCTTATCAAACCTTGAAAGAAACAACTAGCTTAGCCATAAGAGTATACTGTATTTGTCTCATCACTGTAGCTAAGTCTTGAAATAGATTTAGGACACTCTTAGAACCTATAGGACTGAAATAACTCAGAATACCCAAAAATATTTCAGATTGGTATTCAAATAAACATGGTAGTGGACCATAAAACATTTTACCTCCAAGAGAGCTAAAAATTTCCACCAGGTGACTCCACAATCCTAAACAGACCTTAAGGATCCACTGGGAAGACCCATTATCATCATAAAATCATATAAACTCAGTTAGAGGACTTTAGGATTAAATTTTTCTTGTTTAAAAGATCAGTTAACCTCTTAAATATTGTCATATTTGGTTAAACTTTTCTTGTAAGTTAGGTTAGAAAAACACAGCATAGTGGCTCCTAGAAATATTTATACTAGAGCCTATCCTAATCCAAACCCTCCTGAGATATTTGATAACCCTGAAAGAATCCTTAGGAAGTCTCCTAAGGCCAAATATTCAACTGTTTTCAGATCACCCCATAGAGCTCATTCTGTCCCTGAAAACCTTGCAGCTCTACAAAATCCACAAGTTGACTTAATAAATCCATTTAGAACTAGGTCACTTGAGGATTTAGATTAGTTAGATTCATAGCCTTTGCTTTCATCTCAAGATAGAAGTGAACATCCTGGTAGTAGATAAACTACTCCACCTGATTTACATTTCCTTCATAACTTTGGTTTCTATCATCCTAGATTGGCTCAACAATCTATTGCTGGTCCATCCACATCTGTTATTCATACATCCACTGCCCAAACCACTCCATCCCAGCCCACTTTCCCTCTTATCAATCCACCAATTGTAAACCCCCCACTGTTTCCACAACCTCCTATCATGGCAACATGGTATGCTCCCCTAGTCCTTCCTTTACCTTTAGTCAACCTTCCACGGGACTATCAGTCCAAGATACCATTGCATGATGCCAGTAATGCTACTACTACTTCACAACATGTGGATAAGATGAATGACTACTTTGACAGAAATGAGATTGATGATGAAACTGTCAAACTTAGATTATTTTCTCAGAGTTTAGGGGGAGAAGTAAGAAAATGGTTTAAAGGCTTAACCCCTCACAGTATTAATGATCTCCAAGCCTTCCATCAGTTATTCTTAAACAAATGGGAAGTTAGGAAGAACCCTCTCCAAATATTTTCTGATTACAAGAATCTCCACAGAAACACTGTGGAAAGAGTACAAGCTTATTGCACTAGGTTTAACAGTGTTTATAATACCCTTCCCCCAGATTTAAAACCCCCACAAGGCTCAACGTTAAATAAGTTTCCTGAAGGATTTGATCCTGAAATGGCTTATCAACTTAGAGAAAGATACCCTCTGACTCTAGAACATATGCAAAAAGGAGCTCTTGCTGTGGAAGTTAATTTAATAGAGAAAAGAGCAAGAATGAGGAATGAGAAGAAAGTGTCCTTTAGAGAGGAATCTACACCTTCCACATCTAGCTCAAAGATGGAAAGAATGATGGAGGAGATGATGAAAAAGATGAGCATACTTGAGAGAGCACAAGCTATTCAAAACCAAACAGCTCCTCAAAACAGAAATCAAAACCAAAATCAGAATTTTTGGAGAAACTAACCTCAAAATAGACCAAGGGAAGATGATCAATAGATCACTCCTCCTTTTCATCAAAATTATGTAAGTGAGGTTGAAGAAACAATAGAACAAATAGAGGAAT
Organism: Pinus albicaulis; assembly: GCA_034641835.2. Classification (NCBI taxonomy): domain Eukaryota; kingdom Viridiplantae; phylum Streptophyta; class Pinopsida; order Pinales; family Pinaceae; genus Pinus; species Pinus albicaulis. The sequence continues at coordinate 150,120,467 of CM076580.1, forward strand.
ATGACATAAACATGTTGGGAGTAGATAATGATTACTTTTAAGTTCATTACAATAGGAAACAAGGTCTATATACATCCTATGACGACAAGAGAGCAAAAGATGAATTTTATTATCAGAAAATGGAAAATGTCATCATAGAAACCACTAAGGAATATGACCTTAGGATTAAAAGAAATCAGGAAACTCCCAAGACTAAAACCTCTGAAAATTCTGTAAAAATCAGCCCTGTAAATAAACCCAAAGTTACAAAACAGAGAGACAAAACAGTGGCTGGAAATTCTGATAAAGGTAAAGAGAAAAGCACTCAAAATAATGAAAAACAGAGTGCAGATCTTATCAGCACTAGTACTTCAGCTAGTGCTCCTATTAAAACAATTCTAACCCATGTAAATAGAGAAAATCAGCAAGTTGATCTTGCTGATAAAATGGTGGTTAACAAAGCTGAAACAAACCTTGTAAGAAGTCAGCTACCTTTTAGTTTGGAGCAGTAAATTGCCAAGATAAAGATCTTTGTTCCCCTTACTGAATTAGCCACCCAAAATGTGTATAGATCCAAAATTTTGAAGGCTTTTAACATAGAAGAGAATAATGACACTGTCAATCTTAATGATGACCAACCAGAGCTCATATTTGGTCCTAAGATTGAGGGTAGATATCAAGAAGGACCGGTTCCTCCTTTTTATGTTAGTTTAAAGATTCATGACAAAATTTTACATAACGCTATGCATGATTCAGGGGCCTCTCACAATTTAATGCCCAAAGCTGTAATGGAAAGCCTAGGTCTTGAAATCACTAGGCCATACAAATATATTTACTCCTTTGACTCAAGTAGAGTGAAATATTTAGGTTTAATCAAAGACCTCTGTGTAAACTTAGCACAAATTCCAGCCAAGTGTTTAGTAATGGATATTGTTGTGGCTAATGTACCCCCAAAATATGGTATGCTGTTGTCAAGATCTTGGGGAGCTAAGTTACAAGGAACTATGCAGATGGATATGACATATGCAACTATCCCTGTATTTAATCAAACAAAAAGACTTTACAGGGAGTCTCATATGCAATACATGGTTACTAGCCAAGAGAGATCACAAAATTCTCCTCTCTATTATGTCCACACTGACCTTGACTATTTTATCCTTTTCAATGATGAAACATTCAGTGAACAAGTGACCTTAACTGAATTAAGGGAAAATAGAGAGGAGGAGGGAGACAACGCAGAAGTGTCAAAACAATTTGCTAAACCCGAAAACCACGACAAACAAAACATAGGCTTGGAGCTACAAATCATTCATCCATTGCTTTTAAACCTTGAGAGTCAAGAAAGCAGTCATCAACGCAATGAAAAACCTGAGGTATTAAAACAAATTCAACGAAGTGCTGATCTTCAAGAACAATCCGAAAGCACACTAGTTGAAGAGGATAGTAACCAAATTGATGAACTTGAAACTAGTCCTCTTTGGAGTATGAACTTCGATGGGTCTTGCACTAGGAGAAATGCTGATGCAGGCATCTAGATACATAACACCGAAAATAATCACACTGAAGGCCATTCCTACAGATTAAATTTTTAGTGTTCGAATAACATAGCGGAATACGAATCCCTTATTTTAGGCTTACACTTGTTGAAGAAATTAGGAGCCAAAAGAATAAAGGTGCATGGGGATTCAAAGTTAATTGTTAGACAAGTAAATGGTGAATACAACACTAAACACCCCAGACTTAGAGCCTATAAGAATGACGTCATGGATTTATTGAAAACTTTTTAGGAATCCTAACTTATTTTTGTCCCAAGAGAAAAGAATATCCTTGCCCACAGTTTAGCTTTTGCTGCTAGAACATGTTTAACACCATTCGAAACCAAACAATGCACAACTCAGATTAAATTCAAACTAGTTGTCCCTAATAACGAGAAATATTGGCAAGTGTTTGATGGAGACAAACAAATAGAAGACTTTCTGCAGTCCATAAATGAATTTGAACTACCAAGTTCAGATTCAGACTATGAAACAGACTATCCTAGTGAAGAAAATTTACTTGATGAAGAAGAAGAGTCTCCAGAGAGGGTTGATGTAAATTTGTTATCTAACAAACTTGAAAACACAACGGAAATTGTTGCAGAGTTAGAAATAGAAGACTTAGAAACTCTGCAGTCTAACAATCAAATTTTTCCAAAAGGTCTAATCCCTTTAGAAGAATTGTTTGATTTCAATGATGTGGCCAAGAAACCGAAGCTGAAGCCTGTTGAATCTGAATTCGAAGAGTGTAATATAGGCAGTGAACTAAAACCAAAGATAATTAAAATGTCTAAAACTTTACCAGCTCACATCAAACTAAAATACATAGAGCTATTTAAATAATTTTCTGATGTTTTTGCGTGGAGCTATGAGGATCTAAAATCTTATGACACTGAAATAATTCAGCAGAAGATACCTCTCAAGGAAAACCAAAAGCCATTTAAACAAAAACTGCGCAGAATAAACCCTGTTCAGTTACCTTTGGTTGAGAAGGAAATCAAGAAAATGTATGAAGCTAGTATTATTGTCCCTTTTAGATATTCAGAGTGGGTATCTAATCTAGTGTCAGTGAGGAAAAATACAAGAGAAACAAGGCTTTGTATTGACTTTAGAGACCTAAACAAAGCCTCATTGAAAGACAACTACCCCTTGCCCAAGATGGACCATATACTTCAAAGGGTAGTTGGTTCTAAAAGAATTTCTTTGCTTGATGGATTCTCAGGGTACAATCAGATTTTAGTACATCCTGATGATCAATTAAAGATAGCCTTTACTACACCTTGGGGCACTTTCATGTATGTGAAAATTCCCTTTGGTTTAATGAATGCTGGTGCTACATTCCAGAGAGCCATGGATATTGCATTCTCTAAAGAATTTGGCTACTTCATCATTATTTACCTTGATGATGTCACTTTTTTTTCCAAGACAGATGAAGAGCACTTAGAATACTTGAGAAAAGTTTTCGAGAAATGCAGGAAGTTTGGGATATCTTTAAATCCAAAGAAAAAACTGTTTGGTCTCCAAGAAGGTAAACTTCTTGGGCACATCATATCAGAAGAGGGGATAAAGATAGACCCAAAGAGGATCGAGGCTATATTGCAAATCACTCATCCTCAAAACATCAAGGAACTTCAATCTTTCATTGGAAAGATAAATTTCTTGAGAAGATTCATACCCAACTTGGCTGAACTCTTTAGAAACATTACAAACATGCTGAAAAAGGAACAAGGAGTTAAATGGACCTTGGAATCAAAGAAATCTTTTGAGCTGGTGAAACAAGCATTAACCAAAACACCAGTTCTAATAAGTCCTGATTTTTCAAAAGATTTTTACATTTTTTCATTTGCATTACAACATACAATAGCTGTTGTCCTATTGCAGAAAAATCCACAAGGACAAGAGCAGCCCATTGCATTATTTAGCAAGGCATTTAGATATGCTCCTCAAGTATAAAATTATGGAAAAACAAGCCTTTGCCTTAGTCAAAGCCTTAAAGGACTTCAGAGTTTACATTTCGCACTCCCACATCATTTCCTTTGTCCCAAATTCAGTTGTGAAAGACATTATAACACAGGACCCGGATGGAAAGAGAGGTAAGTGGATAGCTGTGATACTTGAATATGATTTAGAAATCAGGCCCACTAAACTCATTAAAGGCCAAGGTCTAGCTAGATTAATGGCTAAATCAAATTTTGAAGTTCTTGATATAAATATGATAAATGCTTTAGATGAACAAGAGGAACTATCAACTCCCATTATTGAAGATCATTTTATGAATTCCTCTTGGTATGTTGATATTCTATATGTTTTGCTTAATTTGAATACACCTCCTGGTTTATCAAAAACAAAGGCAAGGTTTTTAAAGTTAAAAGCTGTAAACTACTGCATTCTAGATAAATGTTTTTATTGGAAAAATGCAAGCGGGATATTGCTTAAATGTTTGCCTGAGAATGATGCAGAGAAGGTTAAGCACGAGTTCCATGAAGGAGAATGTGGAGGCCACCTCTATTGGAAGGCTACGGCCAACAAAATCCTTAGAGTTGGTTACTATTGGCCCACACTCTTTCATGATGTACACAAAATGATAATTGCTTGTCATAAATGCCAACTCTTTGAAGGAAAAATAAAATTGCTTCCCTTACCCTTGCATCCAATCATTGTTGAAGCCCCTTTTCAATAGTGTGGTTTAGACTTCATAGGATAAATCCATCCACCATCATCTGCACAACATAAATGGATTCTCACTGCAACAGACTACTTTACCAAATGGATAGAAGCCATCCCTTCTAGACAAGCCAATGACTCTGTCATCATAAAATTCATTGAGACTCATATCCTCTCTAGATTTGGCTTTCCTAGAAAGATCATCACCAATAATGCTGCAGCATTTGGATCCAAGAATATGGTTGAATTTTGTCACAAATATCAGATTACATTGGGCCATTCCACTGCTTATTACCCTCAAGGTAATGGGCTGGAAGAATCCTCAAACAAAATTTTGGTGAACATAATCAAGAAGTTGTTGGAGGACAACAAGAATTTTTGGCACACAAAGCTAGTACATGCACTCTAGGCTGACAAATTGACACTTAAGAAATCTATTGGAATGTCACCCTACCAGCTTTTGTATGGAATAGATGCAATTTTTCCAACCAGCTTAGGTGTACCAGTCATGAATTTGATTCAAGAATTTCAATATGAAGACAATGACATGATCAGAAGGATTAATCATACTATACATCTTCAGAAAACCAGAGAGGAGGTTTACAACAGAGCATTACAAAAACAAGAGAGCATCAAGAAGATTTTTGATAGAAGGACAAAAGCCAGTAATTTTAATATTGGTGACGAAGTGTTAAAGTGGGATTCAAGGAGAGAAGACAAGGGCAAGCATGGGAAATTTGATAACTTATGGCTTGGCCCTTATCTCATTCATTCTGTTGCTGGTAACAATGCTTATTTATTGCAGGAGTTGAATGGAGCTGAACTGTTTGGGGGTCCTATCAATGGCAGGATGCTCAAACATTATTTCTCTTGATCCTATCATGTTTGGAAGCCTTTTTATCTTTTTATCATTATAAATATTTTATCCATTGTTGCATTCAAAGTTAGAAAAATAAAAAATACAAAAACAATAGAAGATAGAAAAGAGGGAAGATTGTAAAAACAAGAAAGGTATAGCCACATACCAAAAAAGAAAAAAAATCTGAAAGTGTGCAAGCTCAAATGCCACTCCTAAATAAACACACTCCTAGTTATTCATCCAGCCTAATCATGACTAATTAGTTTTAAATTTACTGCTAATAGGTTAGTGAATTAGATTTTCCAAACAACTTAATCTTGGCTTATCAGTTAGGAAGATTAGGATAGATAAATAAAGGTTCAAACAAGCTCAAAATCAGAACTTGTAAATTCCAAAACAGAGAATGACTCCAATCTGTTTAAATCTTGAGTCAAAGATAGAAGTAAAATGGTTCTAATAAGCCCAAAATTTGAACCAGATAAAAAAGAAAAAACAGCTCAAACAAACTCTAATATAGAGCTGAAGAAAAGAGAAGGATGTGCTTAAAAATTTCAGATCTTAAGCCTTCACCATTTTGATTTAATTTTCTGCAAATAATAAATCTATGTGCAGCTTGTTTTTATGCCATAGATCAATAACAAGTTAGATTTTTCAATCCGGACTTGTATGCTTTTAAATTTCTTGTTTCAGAATTTAGAGAATAAAAATCTGTTAGACAGTCTAATCCTAACTGATAGTAGTTAGGTAGAGAAGCTTATTAACTCAACTATTTAACCTAAGTTCATGGAGAAATACGAAGTAGACTTAGATTAGTTTTATGTTTTGAAAAGAATAAAAATGTTTGTAAAATAGTTTGCCAATACAAATGCACTCTCAAAGAAGAAAAAATGTTAGATCAGTAGGATTGGGTAGGTAGGAAGCTTGTTTGATAAAGTTCCATTGTTTTTCATGGCTGCTAACATTATCAGAATAGAAGAAGATCATCTAAGTGAAGAAAGTTGCAGCCCAATGGATGAGGCATTGATCAGCCCCCAAGAGAATACAAGTCTAAAGTTCTTGACACCTTCAAGAAGGTTCCATCCCCATGTGGAGCCACTGTTAGCCACCTATAAAATTTGTCATATCAAATGGTGGCTAAATCATGTTTTAAGCCTTCAAGAAATAGTTTTATTTCCAAATTGTTAGTTCTTGAAGTCTTATGAAGATTACTTATCCTTGAGTTAATCTTCACTGCTGTTTCCCTCTCAATTCTAAAAATCTGTTGTTGTCCTGAAGAGAAAGATTGTTGAAAACTCCATTTTTCCCTCATTTTACCCCTCCTTTCACTCATAATTAACCTCCATTTTATCCCCTTTTTCCCATGAAATTCCTCTATTTTTCCCTCACTTCTTTTCCTTCCCTCAAATAAAAACCCTTAGATAAGGTTTAAAACTCTTTTTTAATCTTATCGGAAGCTTTCAAAATCCTTTGAAATCCTTGAAAAATCATTAAAAATGAGCCTTTTTGTGCTAAGGCCTTAAGCCCTTTTGGCCCTAGCCCCTAGCCCCTTTATTTCCACATAAAGCTAGCGTTAAGACCAAGCACTATGGCCCAATCGCGCAATTGCAATCAGGCATTCCTTTGTGTTATGTTGCTTCTCGCTTTTAAAAATTCTCGATGTGATTGGCCCTTTTCCTTCTAACTCCCGATTCCTTTCTCTTTACATATAACCCCGAGCCCCGCAATCGGGTGCTAAACACCATAAAAAACCCCTCCGCAAAACAAATTTTCCTTTGTATTTTATAAAAAAATCCGATGTTCTTATGTTTCAACAAGACCCGGCAGTTTGTTGTTTGGTGAATTATCAACCGTTGATCTACTCCCCGATCGACGATCATCGGAATCTCGCATCGGAGTTAAACAAACAAATCCTTTGTTTGTTCCCTTCAAATCTTCTGATGCAATTAGGCCTTAAGCTCTTTGTGCTAAACCCCAAACCACTTTCCCACCATATAACCCACGCCCAGGACCAAGCGATTAAGTTCCGAGCACTAATCGCATCGGACTTTTTTCGTTGAACATATTTTAATAGTTATTTCCCCCCCTCCGATTGACCACCTTGCGATGGCTTTCCAGCCATTGATATTCCTCGCCAGGCCTAGATGCGACGGCCCACATCGCTCTGTTCATAAGCCCGTTTTTTCGCCTTTGGCATTTACAAACTAATCTCCGTCGTCGATCTGGTCCTGAGATCAACGATCCTTGTTCAATCGCATCAGTGCTTTTCATTGTTGTTTTTCCCTTGCCCCCGCCGATCGTGATCTTCTGATTGCATATGGGCCATCCATACACCAAGATCCGATGGTCCGGATCAATCCTCTCTTCCCTTTGTTATTTCTCAAATCCCGACAGTGTAACCTCTTCGGCAAAATCTCCGTCGTTGATCTCTGCAGATCAGCGACCCTCATTAACCCAAACTCCGCCCAACCCTCGCCTCATATTTTATTCCATTAACCCCAAGATTAAATATGAGCCATTGATCTGTTTCATCCAACGGTCCATTTTTAACCCAGTAGGCCCAACTCATTTGGGACCTACCGCCCCCATTGATCAATCTTAGCCGTTCATTTCTTGATCCGACGGTCAAGATTAAAACTACCTTGACCCCGCCCCACCTTTTATCACCCGTACATCTATTCTCCATCACGCTCTCCTCACGACCGTCCAATCTAAGACCCCAGATCTAATGGCCAGTGCGCGGTTTCACGTAATTTTAAGCCTAAAGGTTAATTTTTCAAAGTTATGTGATATGGGTGGTTTTAAAAAGCCACGTGTCGGCTAGAAACACATATCACATTCAAAAAGGCAATACCGCCTTTCCCCCTTGTTGGTATTATTTTATGGCTATATTTTTCTCCTAAAATCCCATCATTTTCCACTATTTTCTTCCATAAATACTTTATAGTTTATTGAAATTGATTAATATAGTATTATAATTGTTATTTTTACATTAAAATTAATTGATAGAATTTTTGTGTTAAAAATTGAAATTTTTCAAGAAAATTACAGGATGTGATAACTTCTTGTGCATGGTTTATGTTCTGACACGTGGCATAGCAAGTAGATCAAAAAGAAGGACAAGGACGTGATCTAGAACGTACACAGATGATGAAAAATCTATCCAGCATCAGATTTGAAGTTCCTAAATATCCGGTGAACGCTGGTCAAACCCAGCCAATCTAGCAGAAAAATCTGATTCATAATGAATGAGCTTGATATTTTGCCTATGATTAGGAATTCCAAACTAATTTTATCTATTTTGGAGATCAGTTAGGATTAGAAGGAACGAAAATAGCCTCTTTTGATTGTAATTTATGATAAATAAGTGAATGGAAGCATGTAATAGGCTAATGATGCTAGTGATATTATTGAATGCAAGAGAAAACTTGAGACTATGTACGTGCTTCAGAACTCTGTTTTAATGTAACTCATTCCCAGATTTTAATCAGAGACACAATTTTATCATTTATGGTGTTTTGAGTTAGCATTTTCATAATTTGAAGTTTTCCAAGTGTGCCTTTAAAGCGTGGAAGGGCCCCCATGTGAAGTCGATACACTTTTCTTTACATTTTCATTAGATTTAATATTCAGATCTGATTTAGTATTTTGTTTAATTTTCATGCTTTAAGTTCATCGATTTTGATTAAGAGTGCTTGTGATTTCATTCATCATTTTTTTATTTCATGATTCATAGTTATAATTGAATAATTCAATTACTAAATTAATGAACAGTCCTTGTAAGAGGGTTTAGTTGAGTATTGAATTCGAAATCATTTATGTGATCTCTGTTTTAATGAATTCGATTTTTAATATGCTCTAGTGTGTTACTTTGAAAGAGTTTTCGTGAACTATAACCTTGTAAAAGGATTGAAAACTCAGACAATTAGTAGCACTCTGTTTTTAGAACAACAGATCATATTTAATTTCATGAGTGTTTAAAGTGTGTGAGGAGCCACATATCAATCTCTTGTAAAATGAGTGCTGGAGCCTACCACAATAAACATTTACTTAGGCAAACAGATCCTTTTAGGTCTATAAACATTAGACACGTGCCTCTAAGATTACCTACCTTGGTAGAAAATAAATTGAGCCTAATCTAGAATAGTAGATTGGACTATACACCCCTTTGCTTCGCGCAAAACCGGCGGTTTCTCCAGCCGAAACCACCATTCACATTCCCATTGCATTTTCTCGTAATAGATCTCTGTCGTTGATCTCTGTGATCTAACGGCTCACGTTCAATCTCGCCTTTTAATTCATCGCCCTCCACCCATCCTCCAAGGGACTTCATAAGCAAATCCTCTCCATTGATCTCTGTAGTCGATCTAATCCTACAGCCCAGTATCGTTCAGAAACCCCAAATTTCATTTTGACCCTTTGTTAACTCCGCCAACGGTTTTCACCCTTTTCCTTTGCATTTTCTCCCTTTATAATGTAGCCCCTCTACATTATATTTCCCTGATCAATTTCGACCATTTATCTTTGCAGATATACGGCCCCATATTAATCTCCCCACCGTTTATCCAACCGCCTCCCATTTGACTCTCACGAGAAATCCTCGCCATTGAATGATTTCATCCAACGGCTGCGATCTAACCTAAAACCTCCAAAGCAGTTTAAGCCTTACCCCACAGGATTTTCTTAATTTTTCTTTGTTTGTGCAGGATTTAATGGTTTTTCAATTGTTTTACAAGAAAATCAAAGGCTAGGGATGACGATCCCTCATGCCTTTATTTGTGAAAGAGATCACTCTGCAGGGTTCCATACCATGTTTCATCAGTGCCTCATGAGAACTGACACCATTATAAAACCTCTGTAATTCCTGCACATCAACAAGACACAACAAAGCTTAATCAAACAGAGAGTATCAGTGTTAAAGGATCCAGTCACAGCAGAGATGAATAATTGAAGATTGTTTACACAGTTTTGAGGGATTACGGCCTAAATAGACTATCTAAAGCCTAATCCACTCAATCAAATGCAGTTTGAAGAACATAAGACAGAATTTAGGCCTAATTATGCCTAACACACAATTCATAAGAAAATTAGCTGTGCTTTAGGTCAAAACAATAATATCTATCAGTCCAAGAAGCCTCCACTGCCACATCAGAGGCTAATTGAATCCTCTCCAACTACCAAAAGCCACCTGAAACCTCAAATCATTCAAAAGAGGCATAGTTATTACCATAACATAAGATATTTGCCTAAAGGCAACTTAATAGTTATTTCAGATCAAAGAACTTATTACAAACTGTCAGCAGAGTTATTACAAAGATAATGAATAATTCTAAAGGTCAACAAACTCTGCTAAGAGGATCGAAAACTTAATAAAAACAATTAATACAAAGAAATATATGAAATCTTCTCCATTGAGCCCCTCAAAAACCGAGAAGCATTAAACTGTATTAGTTGAGCCTATAGATCTTTTCTCTCATCCACCTCATCATTTTCCTATAAAATCTTCTTGAGGGGCACATTGTAAAGGGTTGGTTGCTGAACTTCGATATAATACTTGCGCTCGAAACTTTCTACATGTAAATAGTGTCCAGAGGCTCTTGAAGCTCTGTTTGTGGTCAAATAAGTTAGGCTGAGAAGAGAAGATGATTTTTGTACTGAAACATTGGACTTGAAGAATGTAACTGGATTGACATCAATATACAAGTTGATTCTTGGGATCCTGGTCTATATCACTGGTGAAGTGCTTCTTTCTGTGTTATTTTTTTCCTTTCATGTATGCCATTTTTTCCACTTATTCTCTGATAAATAACATCAAGCATAGAGTTAGGATTTATTGTTTACAGTACCCTTATCTGAATAATAAGCTTTATCTCAATTTTTTCCTCCAATTTGTGTGTTTAAGAACGACTTAAGTTAAGTGCAAACATTATCAAGGAATGTTGGTTTGCCCCTGTCTTGATGTGTAAATCTTGAAAGGAAGTTCTTGAATGTTATTTTCATTATGTACTCAGTAGAGTTAGACTAGGAAAGTTTATGGTTTTCCCTATCTTCTAGTTCTTTCTTCAAAGGTAATTTTGAAAGTTTCCCTAAGAGTATGCTGAAAGCAGTTTAGATTTAAAATTATCTTATCTGATCTTACGCTGCACTTTGTTTTTCTTATCTATTTTCATCCCTTCTGAAAGTAATTATGTGGATTACTGGCTTGTTTTTCTGATAAGTTATCTTTAATACAAGATTGTCCAAAGAAGTCTATGGTTAGCCCTATCCTTTGGTTGGTTTTTAAACAGTTACTTAAAAGGATTTTATTGTTTGGAAAGACTGATAAATCCTAGTTGAAATTATTGTCTTTTTCCACCCCTTCAACACTTTTATTGTTCCATTCCATCATTTTATCTAAAATATCTTGTGATATAGATGACTTTCCCCTTGGACCACTCTTGAAATTGTTGCACAATTAAACCCTTTTATGACTCCATAGCCCAATGGACTAAAAACCAGCGTCATATCTATCCTATCAGTCAAATCTTGTTCTGATTGCTTATACCTTCACCCCTTTGGAACTCTTTCATTTTAGGACTTTCCACTCAACTAAAAATCATGCTCAACCATCTAAAACCAAACAAAAACCCTTGTTCTTAATAACTAGCCTAATATCACACATAAAATCCTTAAAGATAAATCAATCTTTGTACTTATAGAGAGATCCCTCTCTGGATTCAGGAGGGCTAGATCCTAGAATCCCAAAGTGGTTCAAATGTACTCTCCACAGTTTTAGTCTCACCAATCTGTTGAAATTATGGGGAGCTAACATCTGCTAGCATTTGTTTGCTGCCCCATTATTTTTGCATGCTTGGAGAAGGTGTATGATGGTTGGTGTTAATGAATCACACCATGAAGAGTACATCATTTCCCAAAAATATTCTAGGGAATGATCAACATCACCATTTCTCATGGCCCCAAGTAGCCCATGAGGCAAATAAGAAAGAGTGCTCCCTCTTGGAGCAATTCCCTGCACATGTGTGTTAATAAAATACAAGCATATATTAAATATAACATGATGTTCAAAAATACAATATTTACCATACACTTGGTTGGAATCAATGAGGTCGCACATGGATGAGCTCCCTTTCACACCCAATGAATAAGGAGGCGGTAATGATAACTCTTTCAAAGAGCTATATCCCTCCTCAACCTGCAAACAATCTATGCACTTCCTCATGTGATAGTGAATCTCCTCTTTGAAGTTCTCCCACATGAATCCTTCCAAGATAATATGGTATGCTTTAATGAAGCTAGTGGAATTAGAAAGCAAGATCTCATAGGCTGCATATAGTAGTTTTTCCTTGATCGTGGAGTCTCTAGTCAAATAGATCTGCTCATGAAAATAAATTACTCCATCAACCACTTTATACCACCTATACATGTAAATAGGTTCTTGGAATATTCCACCAATAGTTGGGACCTCCAATATGGATCTAGGCTTCCCAAAAATGACAACGTTGTAGAAATATGAAATGAAGTGCCTATCATATGATAACTCTCCTCTTTGACATGCTCAATGCCAAAGCCACATGTTGGATTGATGTTACTCCTATTTTTCTTCCTCTTCTGCAGCTGATCTTGCTCAAGACAATATTGAAGCATATGGAAGTCAACCTCCTTTTGAAAGGTCTCTTTCTTCCAAAACTTCCATAGTTTTGCCCATGCATACAAGAGTGGTAATATCCTCTTGTCATATTAAAAAATATTTATTATATGTAGAAGTATCATTTTCTGCTCTAAGGCTATGGAGTGGCCTTTTGACACCATGCTCATGTCATCACAGATTTTTGAATCCTTCTTTTCCAGTACAAATAACTGAATGGAAGATAGCAAAGTCCATTTCAGAAAATTTCTCATCTCTCCTTGGAACCCATCAAAGTTTCTCAGCGTTGTGGTAGCTCCTCTCAAGACTCCTTCCTTAGCCAAATATTTCATTGCTGCAATGAGTTGAGATAACACTTTATTCATCTTCTCATCAGGGGGTATCCCTGGTGGAATTCCTCCATGCAAAGAGACATCAAGGCATAGAGCAGGATGTATATATGTGGACTGATTTGTCCTTTCCTTCATTGCACAAATCCTCCTGCCTCCTTTGTGAATCAATTTTCTGAAATAGAGAGGGGTGTGTGTTCCTTATCATGTAATGATTTTCCTCTCCTTTATCTCCTTCTACCTTCAATATCTCACCATTTTCTAATGATGGCACATGTTGCACATGGATTGTGCCATGATCTCCATATGTGATATTCTTTGGAACTCCTTGCTAGAGTGCAAGAGTTTCTCTCCTTGGAGAAAATACTCCATATTCCTCTTCATGAGGTACTGGATGTGCTCCTTATATCACAACACTGTTACCTCTAGCCTTCTCTTCCTCCTCTTCAATATTTTAGAATTCCTCATCAACAATGAGAGACCTTATATCTTCGTCTTCCCTTGAAAGAGGAATCTCCATGCCTTTCTCTTGAGAAGAAAGCTCATCATGCAATGGGGATCTTGCCCTTGGAAAAGTATCATATAATTTTTTATACCCCTCGATGGTTTTCTGAAATGGAGTTGGGTTTATAGATCCTTCCAACCCATGCAAAGGTTTTTTTTTGTTTTGGTTTGATTAGCTCGACAGAAGGTGTTTCATAAGATTTTTCATCAAACCTTTCCACTACCGTTCTAATGAACTTTGCATAAGTAGATTTATTTGCATTTTTTAATGAAAATGATTCAAACAACCACCAAGCATAAGCCTTACCTTCAAAATGTACTGCTGCTACTTTAATGGCTTCATTTTCTGAAACTTGATGTTGCTGCACATAGGTGTCTAGCTCCTCCACCCAAACCCTAGCTGGACATTTAGGTGAGCCATCAAAAGTAGATAGAAAGAATATGCCCACACCATGTAGCTTGCCCCTTGTGCTTATTTCCTCCTTGATCTTTCCCTTGGAATTTCAAGTGATCTTTGAACCTCTTAGATTGAGATTCATAATCTTGCAAGTAATCACGAAGAGTCTTCTTCTTTGGCACACCTCCTTTCTCCATCTCTCTTGTCATGAAAATATGGCTAGTAGAGCGTTTTAAATATGATGGTGTGGATGAATACTCACACCCATAATATGAGGAACTAGAGCTTTCCTCATGTCCAAATCTTGTTGTGGGATCTCTATGTTTTTCCCTCCTCATTTCTTTGATGTCTTTACTAATGCCATGCAGGGTTTGTAGAAGAAGTTTTGAGAACTTCTTCCCTCCATACAAGGGTTTGACTTGATCCCTTTTGAAAATCATCTCTGTCTCATGATAAGACTCTATAATGGTTGAAGTACACAAGCTGGGCCAGGATTAGAGCTCTGATACCACTGTAATATTCCCAAATGGGAAAATCAACAATACATGCACAGAAAACACATTTTTTCATAAATTTATGCATTAAAATATGAATGTAACCCATGTATCCATTAGATATAACATTATAACAACCAAATTCGAAAGGAAACCAGAAACAAATAATTATAGCCTAGTTAAACAGGCCTCCCATGCTCAAAACAACCCAAAAACACTGAAACCCCAAGACTAATGCAACACAAAAATTACTGCAGAAAGTGACAGCGCAGTTATTTGAGGGTTATATGAAAAAATAGTGGTACAAATCCGATCTTCTCATGTATTAATCAAATAAGCTCAAAAACAGAGATCTAGTCACTTTTTACAGAAATCCAAGATGACCCAGCAAGGGTTTCTTGATAAACATGAAGTACAAGAAGAATATGCTGCAAATATATGGCTTAATCACATTGTATGGCTGAAGCACTACATGAATATGGCTTATAATGCAAAGAAATGGTTGTAGCTCCTCCTACTAGCTTTCTAAGGAAAATTCTGATCCTCCTCCTGGGAAACTAGCTCATAAAACAAGGGTTTAAACCCTCCCACTGCAACACCATGTAAAATAATGCAGACCCTACAAGAAACTACATTGTAGTTGTAGGTGACTTCTTGGCCAAGTGAAAAATAGTGGAAATGAAGTCCAGAAAACTCCTCTCAGATTTCTTAAACAAGATCTCCAAGGAAGAGTGGGGAATTCCCGCCTGAGAAAACCCTTGCACTAAACAGTGCAAAAAACTTAGCTAAATAGCTGAAGCATGCAATAAGTATAAATAGACCCAGTCATAAAATAATATCTTCAACCATCCCCTATATGGCTACCTCCATTATATAGTTGATGAGCTTCCTCGCCATGGGTCCCACCCATTCATGAGGTTACTTCCATGCAAAGGTTCCTCCTCCAAAATTACGCTATCTCCATGGGTCCCACTCCTCTATTTATAATGTTGTTTTATTTATTCAACCATGACTTAGTCTCCATGCATTGTCTCCATTCACACCCAAGGTGTCTTTATTCTAACTAGCTAGATTGATCTTCATTCGCACTGAGCTATCCTTATTTATGATCCACTCCTCACATACTAATGTTGTTGACTTGGTCAAAATTGACCTTGTCTACACATATTAGACCTTGTTCACACATGAGGATGTTTGATCTAGTTATTAACATGATCCCTTTTCACATTAAAATGGATTTTATGCCTACTTAAGCAACTTATGGGCCTCCTTACCCATTTATTCATCTAACTAGATAATAAGAGCAAAATTAATATTCCTATTAACTGCATGCTAATTTAGGAATATTACAGTTTAGATTAGTTCTTTGATTGTATTTTTTAGGAAAATAAATTATATTTGTAGTTTTGGGTTTTGAGTTTTGTTGGTTTTCTTATCTATCAAAAAAGAGTCTTTCACATCTGGAATTGGTTGTGTGAATCTCTTTTCTTTCAGTAAATCTCATCATATATTCATTTATGCTCGTTGTAAAGAGTTATTTCATCAGTTGAAAAGATAGTGTCTCTCATTGAAATATAGCACTGATTTTAATTTACATGTTTATATGCATGTTTTAAAAAATAAAATAAATATATTTTTTTAAATTGATTAGCATTAGTTTTTAGTGCATTAGATAATTTGTCATATTTTCTATTATTTATCAATTTTTTGCATTGTTGGAAGTGAAAGGAAACTCTCTCCTTACTTTAGTTAGGATTCATCGAATTGAAAAGATTACACTATCATATTCGATTACATTCAGTTTTGGGTCAAGTCATAACACCATTGTTTTCATATCCATTTACCCTTTGAGTAAAAAATAGCCAAAATAACACAACGCTAAATAAAATTAATCTAGATATTTTTTACATTTTCTAGGGCTCATTCCACCAATTTAGCTTAGGCTAGTGCTTTTTAATAGGTTGTAGTTAACGTTCCAAAGCAGTTAAAAAAAACAATAGTATCTTGTGGTAAGGAAAATTTCCAATTGTTGCATTTGTACTTTGGGAAGCTCCTCTTAAAAGAGTCAAGCATGAGGTCATGTCGGACCTAGTGAGGTAATCGTACCTACTTCATTGGTGAAGATAGAAGACGTGCACGTAATAAAAATGGTAAACCTCAAATTAACCATTGTCGAGGAGCCTGGGGTCACTTGTTAGCAAACCTGAAATTTACCATGTCGAGGAGATTTCAAGGGGATTGAGCTTGATACTCTGCCCTTGCATGTATATCAGATCGTAGACTGTTCCCTAGGTGAAATTGTCTCAGTTGGTGACCTTAGTGGCCATAATCCTTAGGATTTTTCCCAAGGTGACGATGGAGGGAAGGTCCTATTGTACCTGGAATATAAGTTGTCTAGACTCAATTGGAATTTTCGGAGGGTACTCTTCACTTCGAGATGGCATAGTGGAGGGACTTGCACCGGACTGTTTCATTAAGCAGGTTGTTTGGGTAACTGTTCCAACCTCCAGTTTTCCACCTTAATCTCAGCGACGTTCAATTTCATCACCAACTAGTGATTTTATTGTGGAAACATATTGTTTATGTGTGGATTTTTTCTTAGATTTTTTAGGTGTGTGTTCATTTGTTTGTTTTTTTTATTTTTTAGAGACCTTAGGTGTGGATTGTGAATTTAAATTGTTAATAAAATTCACTGAAGTTGAATCTAATGGCAACAATTCCAGAATTTACCAACCAAGGAACCCCTCTTAATGAGAATCCTAGTACTTTTCCTTGCTTTGGAAATGTTGGTCCTCCTTATATGGATACATTTTCATTACCTATATTTACCATAGGTTTACCGGTATGGTTATTTTCAACTTCGTTGACCTCGAATACTCAAATTTTTCCACCTCAACCGGATGCTTCACCTCAACAAAGTTCACCGTCTCAACATCACCAACCTCATGTTGACCCTTTACCTTCTTTGCCCAACATGTCTTCCTCCCTTTCTTCTTCTTCACTTGGTAAAAGCCTTGGTGCTAGTAACTAGGTGGCTAAGAAGAAGAAGAAAGGGAAGAAGAAGAAGAAGAAGCAAGATAAGAAATAATTCAACCAACCAACCATGGTTGTAAGTGTTGGTAGTGTTGAGGAAACCTCCAATATGCATTGTAAACCCAAATACCCTTGAAATATTTGTAAGGGTGACCACTTCCTTATCAATTGTCCTAGTATTCCTACGGTCTTGGAAGTATGGTCAGAAAATTCTTATCAACTTCATGTTGATCCGTTAACCCGTGATTGTCAGGTTCTTGGGAAAAAGGTTAAAGTTAGGTTTCCTTGTATGTTTTGCAAAGGGAGTCATAAAACTCACATTTTCCCTCACATGGATGAAGCCTCAAAATTGTTGGAAAACCTTACTATTCCACAACAACAAATTCCAACTGGTTACCGTAAACTTTCTCCCAACCTACCATCAATTGACGAAGTGATTGATATAATTCAAAGTATAGCTAATCCCACTCTTCCATTGGAGAGTGAAATTCATATCACTCAGGTTGAGAATCCATTAGTTGATCAAGTGGTCGACTCGATTTCACATTTGGTTGATCCACTCTCCTTGTAGAGAGTGAAATTCATACCACTCAAGTTCTTCTTGTTACATCAGATTATTCTACACCAGGGGGCATTTCACTTGTTCCTACAAAAACCCCTCCAAGTACTGAGGTATTTTCCTTTGATTAGATTAGACTGACAGAACCTCGTATTCCTTCGTCCATCCCTTTCCAAATCATTTTAAAGGCTTGTGGTAAGAATGTGCGTCATAAAAATGTAGATGAAGGTGCTTCTATCAGTATTTTATCCTCAACTGCTTGGCAAGATTTGGGTTCCGCTCAGCTTGTGCCTGTTACACAGAGCCTATCAGATTTTAACAGAACCATTAGTGAACCTTTAGGGATCCTTCCTAAGTTTCATATTACCTTAGAAGGTAAAATTGTCTATATTGATCTTAAGGTAGTCCAAGGCCCCTTGGATTTCAATTTTCTCCTTGGGCGATACTATGTCTATGCAATGAAAGTTATCGTATCAAAACTTTTTCACTTGATGTCTTTCCCTCACAATGGAAACATTGTGACTGTTGACCAGTTTTCATTTGTTAGTCTCGATTCGTCTACCAACCATCCGACACCCCTGAATTTTCCCACGGGTTAATTATGTGGCAGCCAATGCCATGTTTTCAGTTACCGATGCAAGTGAGCCTCTTGTTGTTTACTCGACTTCCTTTGATTTACATGCAGTAATTGACATGGTAAACCCTATGGGGGTATTTGAACATGATGTTCTTATCCCTATCGAGTCCGTTGACATGGGTTCCTTCCAAATAATTGTTCTTCCTTCTGATGAAGACCTCTTGGAGGCCATGATCAAGGTGTGTCCCTTGACATTTTTTTCTTCCAGTTGGAAGCCATGATCAAGGCTCTCATGAGGATGGTTCTTTTACTGTGTTAACCTCATTAAAAAATGAAATAGGTTCCCATAAGCATAGTTATTTTCCTCTGTCAAGCTCATTAAAAAATGAAACAAATCCTCTCCTAATTTAGTCTAGTCTTTCATATGATCTCGTAAATGAACCTTCATTCCATCCAGCTATTAGTAACCAGTGGTCTACTTAGGTGAATGAAATGAAGCTTGGGGGGCACGTGCTCTTGCGGGTTATGCTTGGGGGGAATTGAAACTTATCTCAAGAACATTTTTCTCTGTTTCAAGCTTGTGTAAAAATGAAACCACTCTCAAGCATAGTTTTCCTTTGTTCCAATATTGTATTAAAATGAAACTTATCTCGAGTCCATTTCGGTTATTATTTTCAAGACTCGTTAAACTCATGAAAATCCCGAGATTATTTTTCTATCTTTCATTCACGTAAAACACATAAAAATGCCGATTTCTTTCCATCTTTTCCTTCTCGTAAATTAAATTGAAAGTCGGCCATATAAGTACACTTTTTATTACTTTTTCGAACTCGTTAAAACTTACAAGAAAGAGAAACCATGGATTTCTCTTTAAAGCCCTTTTTAGACTCTTTAAACATGAAAATATTTTCGAGCACTTGACTATTCGAACTCGTAAAAGTAAATGAACATTCGTCTATTCAATATAAGTTTACCCCTTTTCTGGACTAAATTAGACTACTTACGAAAATGGTATACGTTGACTAATCATGGTCAATAAAGTTCTCTCTTGCATTATTTTATCCTTTTTCAGGCTTGAGCGATTAAATTCATGAAAAGGAAAATTTTGGAGTTTATTTATGTTTTTCTCGTGACTTCCTAAAACTAAAAAACACTGAGTTTTACGTTCTTTAGGCTCATTAAAAATTTACATTGAAAGAGCTTAATGAGTTTTCCTTTTCTATGTTTTCAAACTCTTTACACATGAAAATAACATCGAGTTAACTGTACACTAGACTCGTAAAACTTAAACAGTGTAGGACCCATCGATTACAACCTGATCGAAACACACCTTCCTAGGGTTTGTTAAAAATACTTTGGAGGACTCGTCCGAAGGATGAGCTTATATGACAAGAAAATGTTATCCTCCTTAATATTGAAAAAAATAAATAGGTACTTGCCAGTAATGGTGGGGGAAAATTGGGAAAGAACATTCATTTTTGTATTATTAAAGGCAGTATGTCGCTCTTGAACATGACACTCCATAACATCTATGTTCGGGTTGGGAATTCCATTTGCCTCACAGTTAATCAAACCTCATTGAAATTCTTCAGCTAGTTTTTGGGTATTATCGTTGAGTCAAATGATTCCAAGTCATATTTCATGTTGCCAATATTCTCAAGAGAAGTCCAACCTTAGTAAAAATTACCTTGCTATTCATAACCTTCAATCACGACGGTCATCCCTGAGTCAGTCTTGAATTACTTCAAATTTGTTCTTCAAAACTTCACATGTGTTTCATGTCATAGGCCCTGCTACGACGGATCACTTCCTATCGACTTCAGCTCACTATCTAGAAAGTTGATATAGAAACCTTTTGGTACCTTGGAGCCTGCATGCCTCAATGGCAGGTTTCTCACTTTCAACAATAGGTTCTCATCATTGACCTTCGATCGAATGATTCTATGAGTGTTCGACTTCAAGACATTTAATCACGCTTCATAGATTTTACTGGGAGTATCTCGAGGACCATTGACATTATTGGTGGTTTCTCTCTCACTTGTTAATGTTTCACATCATTGACCAGTAATCAAGTGGTTTCTACCATGTTCGAATTCAAGACATTCACTCGCATGGTTAGATTCATGCATCTATAGAGATGGAGATCAAGACCCTTGATCTAGTTTCATCCATCCAGGCTACGTGAAGTTATTAAATATTCATGATTGTAAATATAGATCCATTGATGGCTGCATCCATACTATGTCTACTATTGACATGGATCTTTGTGTATTTCCCTACTAGTTCATCGAGCTATGTTTACTCTGAGTATGGAAATGCCTACCTCAATGATGCTTATATGAAAGCATGATATGGTAATCCTTGATTGTTTGTTTCAGGTCCTCAACCAATTGGTCTCTGATCCAAACCTTTGACATGATAAAGCACTTCAGTCATCAAACATATTTTATGGCTTTGCACCTTAGGGGGAAATCCGTTACACTAAAATTTGTCACCATGACTGTCTATTCAAATATATTACCATCCGATGGAGTGTCTCAAGTGAATCCTCTATTAAGCTTGAAGTAAAATAATACCAGTGACAAAAGGAATTTTGGTTTTCACTGCTTAAAAACCATTTTTGAGCACCTACTCGGTTTTCTTGAACAATACTTGTGCACCTGTGCGGTTTTCCTGAACAAAACCCACACACCTGCGTGGTTCTCCTGAACAAAAAGTGCCCAGGTCTGTTCTTGCACGTAAAAATAAAAAAGGTAAGTCGTAGAAGCTTTGTTTGATGAATCTTATCTAAATTAGAAACCTTGAACCACTACATATCTTCACCTCATCCCTTGGTATATGGAACTAAATTCCTTTTCTTAAGGATCATATCCCTTGAGAAGTGGAACTAGAATCATCCTCATCCTTCCTATAAATTCAACATAGGAATGTGAGACTGGAAGAGACTTGGATTGGTAAAATCATGCTGTTGGATTTGGGTCTGAAGAGCTTGTCATCAAGGGAAGGAAAGGATACCATTGGAAGAGGCTTGTGACATCAAGGAACCATGTTTTAAGATTTTTTTTCATTTTTATTTTAATACAAAGTAATTGTTCTTTCCTAATTGCGTCTATTTCGATGTTATTTGTGGGATTCCTTGATCACTCACATGGTTTATAAGTGATTATTGATTCATTTATATTTTGTATGCTAGAATAAGGATTTAATTTACTTTTGCTTTTATATGCAATATGCTTTGATCCCTTTGAATGTTTTTGTCTATGCATATCTCTTTTGGAGCGTCATGGAGAAGCTATGGAAAGAATTTGGAGAGGTTGTAAAGCATTGAGGAAAATATGGTTGTGGAAAGTTTTGAAAGGACTTCTACAAGAACTTTGTTAAAAGGTAAGTGATCTTTCTCATACTACATGTTTCATGTTTCAGTTATAGGCTGAGGAAAGGACCATTGTTTTGTCTGTTTGTTTTTAGTTACTCGTTGGAGTACTAGGGAGATCGCTCTTGTCCACGAGAGGGATTGATCCTGGTAACATGAATTAGGGCATAATATGGTGATTTAAAAAGACACGATGATGAGAATGGCTAAAAATGATGGTCATGGTCAATTGGCCCAAGGTCAGAGCTGTTAATGCGAGTGGAAAAAATCATAACAATTTTTGATAAGGGTATCCCTGGGGTCAGTAGGAAATCCAAGGTGGGTGTACGTATGCTATGGCTGATGTGATTGGGTGTGGTAAATAATGTGAAACTACAACCAAGGGTGACTAGGGACTCCCACCAGGTATGAAATGTAAAAATATGGGTGGAATTCTTTCTCCTAAAAAATGTTTATACACTTGCCAAAAGAATGTGAAAGTGGTTTGGAAGTACAAAAAAGGAGACAGGTGCCCCATTAACATGTGTGATCTTGCATGATGATGCGAGGAGGGTATTTAATGAGGGTGGGGGCCCCATTGGTTGGTCTCGGTGTGGGGGTGATGATGTGGATGAAATGACACACATGGGTTATATTTTCCAGGGTGTGATATGCCAAATGTGAAACACGGTAATGCGTTTTTGCTGATCAACTGTAAAAATGGTGGCCCAGAAGTGGGGTTTTGATATATGATGAGTAAAATAAAATTATGTTGATAATCAATGCATAGAAATGAGATGGTTCCTGGGCCATATTAGGTGGCCATGGGTCCTGATAGTGAGTGATGGTCTATGAATTAGAAGGAAGCCATGGGAGGTGAGGCTCTATCGACCTACGAGGGTGTTTATCATGTGCAAGGTGAGATGATGATAAACATGGTCAGGTGAATGAAGCCTATGGTTTATTGGAGAAATGATGTCAGAATATGAAAAGCTTTTAGAGGGAAGCCTATCATGTTGAGAATGGGATGATACCTACTCTTGTACCTTTACTTCCTTTGATATTGATTGAAAATATGGCGATTCATATGCACCTGCAATATCTATGGCCAATACCCCAAGTAAAAGTATATTTTTCATATAAATATTTTGAAATAACATGAATTAAAAAAAAAAAGAGGGTGTACCTAAGATGCAACATGGAGGTGAAAAATGGGCCCGAAAATGAGTTTTTCTAGAAAACTGGAATGAGGAGGTTCAAATTGAAGATGATGAAGTACCGATCATTGTGTCTCTCGTGGTTTTAATATTGGATGCCCTGAGATCCAATTATGGGCTTCCAAAAATAGCGAAAAAGGGTGATATATAGGTTTAAATGACCTAGTTTTAGCTCATTTGTGTAATATTCCTAAAATTAGCATGCAGTTAATAGGAATATTAAATTTTGATCTTTGCACCTAATAGATGAATAAATGGGGAAGAAGACCCATACTTATCTTGTATTAGCATAAAAACCCTCTTGGTGTAAAAAGGGGACATCCTAGTGGCTGGATTTTGCACTTTCCATGTATGAACAGGAAAAGAATCATGTTGATTCAGTCAAGTTGACTAAGTCAACAACGCAACATGGAGGAGTAGCCTTGATGGAGCTACAATGCAGTTTTGGAGGGAAAGTGACCATGTGGTGTTGGAAACCCTATTGGGTGGGACCCAAGGTGAGGAGGCTCAAAAAATTTATAAGGAGTAAGATAGCAGACATTTGAGGTTAGCTTATGGATTATTGACTTTGGTCTGCTTAGACTATTGAGCATTCTTTAGTTGTTGAGCTGAGTATGCAGTGTTGTTTAGCACAAGGCATTCCTTCTTAGGGATTCCTTCTCCTTCCTTGAGAGGCCTCTTGGAGGAGAATTGTTCTTCATTTTCCCACATCTAGGCTTGAGGCCAAGCATCCTTCTTCAGCTACAACTTAGCAGGGAACGTTGTGTTGCAGGGTGTTGCAGTGGGAGACTTACAACACCAGCTCCTGAGCTTATCTTTCAGAGGAGGGAGCTCCCCTTCCTTTGCAAGATCTGTACAGGAGATTTAAGAGCCTATTGTACATCTTGGCATGTGGCCAAATCTTTCTGCATCATATATTGCACATTCATTTGTGGAAAATGCGTTATTCTTCGTAGTGTTGCAGTAGCAGGGTCAAGACCCTTGATCCTAAGCTAATTTCTTGGAGGAAGGGCCAACCCTTCTCCCGGAAGGCTTGTATATAGCACTCTTCTTCTGTTCTTTGTATATTTCGGCCATATTTATATAGATTTGTAGTCTAACTACATTTTCTAGATCTAGATCTGCAAATCTGCTCTTTTACACCTTGTACTTTCTTGAAACCCTTGCTGGGTTATTCTTATTGCGTATAAAGAGAGAGAAATCTCCATTTTCTCAGCCACTGGATGCTTGTAGACTCTAGAGTTGTTATTTCTCATTATTTTCTGCATAAAACCTTAATAAAATAACATTTTACATGCTTTAGTCCTTTTTGCATGAGTTAAGCTATGGGGTTTGGGCTTATTTGAGTCATATTGGCTTTGGGAGATCTGTTTATATTGGCTAGAGGGATTTCTTTCTACTCCAATTCTGCATGTGAGTTTTATATGGTATATTCTAATGGATCCAAGTCCCATTTCTCACATATATAGCATTATTTTCTGAAGACAGCCATTTTATGCCCTATATTGCTGCAATTCCCCACTTTGGAAGGAGTGTATAGGCCATATTCTTGCTATTGTTCATTCATCTACTAGTGAGATGTTCTTTTACATATTATGAGCTTATTTACATTGCCATTCTCATGATTTTTTGAAGCTCCAACTTTAGAATATCTTCAGATATTCTTATTTTTGTAAGAATTCATTATTTTGGGATATTAAAATGGTATCAGAGCTGCCATCTTGACTCAGCGTGTGGATTTCAAATCCAATCTAGAAGATAAGAAGAAGAGGAGATCAGAAATATGGAGAGGATGAGATTACTCTCATCAATTTTCAGATCTAAGAAGAAAGAAGAAAGATTCATTGAAACTCCAAAAGGGTTTCAAGGAAGAGAAAGTTGCAGTGAGACCTCTAGAGGGTTTCAAAAGAAAGAAGAAGACCCATGCACTTCTTATTCTCATAGAGGGAGTGGAGAGCAAGATGACCACTTAGAACATGAGATCCTAAGTGGATATTTGGGAGAGTACAAATGCCAATCTAGGGCTTTCAAAGAGACTTTAGATCTTCATCAGTTTATCCGACTGAAGGAAGAGAGGAGGCCATACAACAATAAGATGATAAGGGGAAATAGGTTCCTATTTTCTACCTTTGATGGATCACCCTTATGTATAGCAGAATCTTGGGTAATGAAGTTAGAAGCATTTTTCCTACTACATCCAGTAGTGGAAAAAGAGGCTGTGGAGATCTCAGCGCTGCACTTGGAAGGCAAGGCAAGCACCTGGTGGTTCAGTCATGTGAGTCATGCAACAGTGTTCACTTTTGAAAATTTCACTCACCGGGTAATCAAAGTATTTGACAGTAGAAGATCAGAGAAGGAGGAGTCCTCTTCTCCACTTGAGGAGCCTTGTGCCAACATTGTCACAATCATGGAAGGGCAACCATATGTATTAGCAGTTGGATCAGTCAACACATTGGAGGAAGGAACTCTTGCAGCCATACAAGATTTTCCCAGGACTCACCAAGGTATGCATGGATTTCCATTTTTTTATCCTTTCAAGAAATCTTATGGGAAATCTTGGGAATTTGTCTCCACATGGTTAAGGATCAAAACACATTGCTGATGTGGAGCAACAAACTTGCACAATGCTATGCAACTTTGGTTTGATCCAAAAAGGGATAAACATTCATTCCATTGCACCTTTATTGAATTGCATGCAGCATGAGGAGTTAGGGTGCAAGATTTTGGAGGGAATAATGAGTTTTGTGCCACTTTCTAATGATGTTTTACCTTCATCACACTTGGATTCAAGAGGATTCAAGAGGATTATTGATGAGAGGTCTTCTCTAGGGGATATCCAAAGGGTTACATCTCAACTTCCCATGAGCTGTATGGAGAAAGATCTACTTTGGGAGATTACTAGTCTCCATGGGGAGGATACCAAGGGGGATAATGAATGGAGACATCCACATTTGGATGAATGGAGGTGGATGGAGAGCAAGAGGTTGGTGAGCCACTTGCAGATCTATGACACAGTGCAACAAGAAGCAAAGCTACGTTGGCTACTCTTGAGAGATTTTGGTTATCTTGGGTCATACCCTTTTTCAGGAGGTATGTGGTGGATGGATGGATTTGGCATAAGGAATGTCAAAGGGGGGAATCATGGAGTGACAAGATCCTTATCACTAAGGCCTACAACGCTGACACTTGGGAGTATGCTTTTATTGATGGAGTGTTCCAAGGGGAGTATGCATCCTCTCATTCTACAGACTTTTATGAGGAGATTTTCATGGGAGGGCTCACTCATGGACCTCACTTTCAACTTACTCACCATGCATGGTAAGAAATACATTTCTGTACTTGTTGATTACTCCATTGAGTATTTGTATCTTCTCACCATATATGAACAGTGCATTGCTCCATAAGAGAGCAAGATTATTTTTGGGTTTCATGGTCACTTTAGGGCCAATATTTGTAATTCTAGTAGCCCATCTATACATGAATTTGGGCAAGTGTATTGTTATTTTGATTATGTACAGATGATATACATTGTTTCTTACTGCCCCATGGTGGAGGAGCAAACCTAGCACAACCTGTAACTTATTGAAGAACCACTTGCCGCATGATATTCTCAAACAACAGTTGGGAAGACTGCGTGGTATTAACTTGGAGAACCATTTGTACCATCCAAACTTGCACATAACCTTCAGAAATTTTCTGATTTGGATGCCATATGGTGATGGGGTGCCATCCATCTTGTATGGGATGGTTTGGTTTAGCATGGCTCATGACATTGGAGAGAGGATTCTTGGAGATTCAATCTTCTTCTTGTCACTGGAGGGAAACCATGTTGCATCCCAAGATCAGCATGCCCTCTACACTTGTCATAAGTGGAGAGGTGGATAACATGGGATAGGCCCTCTTACCTACCATGTTCATCTATTCAGCCCACCTACACTTCATGAGCCAAAGGTGGAGGGAATTTTTCATGAGTTTCCATGTTGGAGGGTGACTCAATTTATATGGATGATAGCTTGGGGGTGGAGGCTTCACTTGGGAATGAAATTTTCCCATGCATTTCAAAATCCATGCCTTGAGAGGACCTCTAGATAGCACATAGTTGTCTCCTTGAGTATTTTACTTTTGCATGATGATATCCATTTGGGATGTACACCAAATGCTAATTTGTTTTCTTGGGAGAGGCACTATGGAGTTTCATTTTTGAGACAAAATCTTATTCTTTGGGGGATCTCATCATATGAGGATGCTACAGGAGGAGGGAAGGAGACTTTCCGGTTCTATCCTTATAGTTGCTTGAGGACAAGTAAAATTTGGGAGGGAGGACTGTAATATTCCTAAAATTAGCATGCAGCTAATAGGAATATTAAATTTTGATCTTTGCACCTAGTAGATGAATAAATCGGGAAGAAGACCCATACTTATCTTGTAATAGCATAAAAACCCTCTTGGTGTAAAAAAGGGACATTCTAGTGGCTGGATTTTGCACTTTCCATGTATGAACAGGAAAATAATCATGTTGATTCAGTCAAGTTGATTAAGTCAACAATGCAACATGGAGGAGTAGCCTTGATGGAGCTACAACGTAGTTTTGGAGGGAAAGTGACCATGTGGTGTTGGAAACCCTAATGGGTGGGACCCAAGGTGAGGAGGCTCACAAAATTTATGAGTAAGATAGTAGAAATTTGAGGTTAGCTTATGGATTATTGATTTTGGTCTGCTTAGACTATTGAGCATTCTTCAGCTGTTGAGCTGAGTATGCAGTGTTGTTTAGCACAAGGCATTCCTGCTTAGGGGTTCCTTCTCCTTCCTTGAGAGGCCTCTTGGAGGAGCATTGTTCTTCATTTTCCCATATCCATGCTTGAGGCCAAGCATCCTCCTTCATCTACAGCATTATTCCTATAGCAGGGAACATTGTGTTGCAGGGTGTTGCAGTGGGAGACTTACAACACCAACTCCTGAGCTTATCTTTCAGAGGAGGGAGCTCCCCTTGGTTTGCAAGATCTGTAGATGAGATTTCAGAGCCTATTGTACATCTTGGCATGTGGCCAAAGCTTTCTGCATCTTCTACTACACAGTCATTTGTAGAAACTGTGCTATTCTTCCCAATGTTGCAGTAGCAGGGTTAAGACCCTTGATCCTGAGCTAGTTTCTTGGAGGAAGGGCCAACCCTTCTCCCGAAAGGCTTGTATATAGCACTCTTCTTCTATTATTTTTATATTTCAGCCATATTTATAGAGATTTTCAGTCTAACTACGTTTTCCAGATCTAGATCTGCAGATCTGCTCTTTTACACCTTGTACTTTCTTGAAACCCTTGCCGGGTTATCCTTATTGTGTATAAAGAAGGAGAAATCTCCATTTTCTCAGCCATTGGATGCTTGTAGACTCCAGATTTATTATTTCTCATTATTTTCTACATAAACCCTTAATTAAATAATTTTTTACATGCTTCAATCCTTTTTTCATGAGTTAAGCTATTGGGCTTGGGCTTATTTGAGTCATATTGGCTTTGGGAGATCTGTTTATATTGGCTAGAGGGATTTGTTTCTGCTCCAATTTTTCATGTGAGTTGTATATGGTATATTCTAAGGGATCCAAGTCCCATTTCTCACATATATAGCATTATTTTCTGAGACAACCATTTTATGCCTTATATTGTTGCATTTCCCCAATTTGGAAGGAGTGTATAGGCCATATTCTTGCTGTTGTTCATTCTTCTACTGGTGAGATTTCTTTTACATCTTATGCACTGATTTACATTTCCATGCTCATTATTTTCTTAAGCTCCAACTTTAAAATATCTTCAAATATTCTTATTGTTGTAGAAATTCCCTATTTTGGGATATTACAATTTGTATCTTTTGAGATTGAGAGGTCAGAGGTTATGATCACAACTTTTCGTGTCATTGCGGTCAACTAGAGCACCAAGGATATGCACCGAGAGTGTTAGGTAGGAGCTAGAACTTCACTCTTTTCAATTTTGTCATTTTCATGGTATATGGGTCGTACAGGGGTTCCTTGTACGACCCTTTTAATTTGTCTTTAGGGGGACCATGCAGGTGACTCGGTGAGAGTCGCACAGTTTACGTGCAAAGCTTTTGTCTTCGTGCATTGACCATGCACAAATAACACTTACATATGCGTCAACCTCTGTGTATGTGTGAGACACAGATGCAGGGGTAGCACACCTGTGTGAAAATAGGCACATCGATTGGTCATGGTGGTCGACGTGTCTATGAGACAAACAGGTGTGTATAACGTGTGCAAAAATGTCTCACAAGCACATTGTACACGTGTTTGTGTAGCTAAACAATGCGTGGTCTAGCTAAAAGTTTTAACTTATGTTTTTTAGCTTCTTGGGGACTAGAAACTGTCATTTTTTGATATTTTTTGGTGGCATGATGATGTGGAG
The DNA here is from genome assembly GCA_034641835.2 of Pinus albicaulis. Taxonomy (NCBI): domain Eukaryota; kingdom Viridiplantae; phylum Streptophyta; class Pinopsida; order Pinales; family Pinaceae; genus Pinus; species Pinus albicaulis. The sequence goes on from CM076580.1 coordinate 150,150,019, forward strand.
GGACAGGGATTGACCCATTATCCATACCCAAGTGGATCAGGATCTACATGCTTGCCATATTTTGGCGCGATGGGGTTTTCTCAAGTTCCTTGAGAACCCTATTCTTAGGTCACATGATAGATTTTTATGACTCAAGGTTTACTACTGGGACCATCAAAGGCATATCATGGTTGTGCATCAAGCTAAGCTTACGTTATTGGCTCAGACAGACGTGTATTTTGCGACTGGCCTCTTACCTTGTGGGGAGGTGCTACCCCTTCCACTACCAAGTGGGGCAGTGAACATTATGTAGTGGGCAGATGAGATCAGTCACTGTGGTCCGAATTCTATTATTGAGGGGTGCATTTTTGTTTCTCATGTTATGGATTTGATGGAGATTTTGGTTATATCTATGACAGTATACCTTGCAAGGTCAACTTCACCTCACAAGGTATCAGGGTCGCATATAGCAGTCTTGTGGAAGCTTCAGGTAGGGAACTTATTTGATTGAGTTTTCCTGGTATATCATGGCATGGTCGCTCAGCTGGCCAAGGTGCAGTGAGGTCAATCAAAGACATTTTTTTATGTCAACATTTTATGTTGTATCATGTATGAGTGAATCGTTATGCTGTGACCTTTTTATTGTAGTGCCACTTGGCCCTCCGAGGGAATCCTTAGATTCATATATGAGTGCCTCTCATTCCTCTTCATAGTAGGGGTGAGGATGACAGGTATTGGGATGACATTGTAAAGGAGTGGTTTGAGTCAAACTGTTAGTTAATTCTAGAGTTCTCATACTCTGGAGTGGATTTTTTGGGTGATCTGGACATGGGACTTCCTCCATATTATGCTTTGGGGCCCACAGGTATGGTAATTATGTTTTTTTCATTTGATTATTGTTTTCATGTATATATGGATGTGATTTTTATGATGACACTGATATCATGTTTATTTACATTACAGATGCAGGACAGATGGGACGACCATTTCCATTCTTAGTTGGTCATGATCCTAGGAGGATGGGTGTTCCAAGGGCATGCCAGGCTCTACAGAGGCGTAGAGATGGTAGGACTCCTCACTAGACTAATACACAAGAGACACTTCGGATTGAGGTGGGTGGTCCCTCAGGGGAGGGACCTGGCATTGCTATAGCTGGGGATGATACAACGCTACTCGCACGTGTCGAGGCTGCTAAGGCTCATGCAGTAGCTGTCAAGGCTCATGCAATGGATGTTGAGGCTCGTGTATAGGCTTTGGAGACTTGGTTGCGTGACTTTGCTAATTCACGGGGAAGGCTGGAGAGCCTTACCCACGGTAATTCCCACTCAGGGCTTCGATGATTTGGCAAATGTATGACTGGAGACAACGATGGCCCATGAGCGGTCACATCTCCTAGCCTTGCACTGAGCATCAATTGTTGTGGCTATTGTTGCTCTAATTATTTCTCCAGGTGTGGATGTGGTTTCACAGGACCCACTTGGAAGGGCTCAACCCTATATTTTTTCTATGAATGTACCAAGGAAAGCACCCATTATGAGGATTCTTCGCAACATTTTCGATGACATATATTTTTTTCCTTGCGTAAGGCCAGTGGACCCATTTTTGTATACTAGGACACATATATTTTTTCATACATTGATATGCGAGATGTATTTTTACTACTTTGATTATGTGTCTATGGCTACTTTTATGATGTTTTGTATGTTTATGATGGATGTTATGCTCATAAAGGATTTCTTATTTATGATGGGTTTCTATGTTGCTCATGATCGATGGAATATATGTGATGTATTCTATTCAAGGATATGGTTAGCTATGTGATTAGCTACATGATTTTGATCTCTTGGTATATGTGTAAATTTAATGTGATAAAAATTGTAGGCTAATATTTGTGCCTGCATGTATTTCCTAAAGAGGCGTGAATCTCGTACTTGAAAGGCTTGGTTTAACAGTGATACCGCCAACTATGAATCAAGGAAGACATGTAAATGGTAGATGCCTTGGATGGATTCGTCATTTAACAGTCCTATGAAAACGTCATATTCTTCTCGATTGTTTATGGCTGACCCAATACACACTCCATTAGCAAGGTGTAGTGACTAGTCAGGAGAATATATGGCCCAGGCGACAACATCTAAATTTTGTGACCATCGAGAGGCTCCATCCGTGAATCCAAAATAGTATATGGGTGAATGATCCACATATGAGACAAGATCGCATTTTTATAATAATCCCATGATGATGAGATCATCATACAAAATTATGGTCCATACATATTAATTCTATGGTACTGAGGCCCTTCTTTTATGGGTGAATGTTTTTAAGATAGAGCCCAATGATGGGGTTTTTTTAGGCATGTCCTATCAGGAACCAAAAAAATGTATGCTCCTTTTAGGAGACAATGTTTGATTATGCATGGAACCTTCCATAACTTTTCGAACTTCCTAGGTCCTAAAGCTTCTTGTGCAGAATCATAGCGCAGGACTAGTTCTCCCTCGATGAATGAGCAAGGGGTGATGTTGTGATATAATGACACTTTGACCCTATTTTTGTGGGCTTAATTATGTTGGAAAGACTCACGTTGAATTTCATCAACGAGTTCTAGCTGTACCAACCATTGCTTTAAGGGCTTAGTATCAATGAGAAGTTCAATGGTAGAATGCAGGGTGGGGATTTCATGTTCGATGGGAAGAATGACCTCTACCCCATATACTAACTAGAAGGGTGTCAAGTCGATTGAGGCTTTGAATGTTGTGCAGTATTCCCATAAGGCTGAAAAAACCATATGGTGCCAATTGGTTTTTTGGTTGTTCACCATATGCTGCAACAGTTTTTTGAGGACTTTGTTGATAAATTCTACCTTACCATTAGGCTGAAGGTAGTATGGTGACGCAAACTCATGCGTGAAACCAAGGTGTTGGGACAGTTCCTAGAATTTTCATTTTTGAAATGTTTCGCATGGTCTGATACTAGCTCCTTGGGAGCATCAAACCGTATTATGGCATAGTTGAAGAAACATTGTGCTGCAATTTATGTTGCGTTGTTATATGTGGGCATGTCTTTCGCCCAGTTTGTGAAATAATAAACATCGACATCTATGTACTTGTGGTTTCCTGATGATGTGGGTTTGCACGTCATGAAGTCAATTCCCCATTTACAAAATGGGAATGCTACAATGACAGGGTGAAGGGGAGCTCTGGGGGCTCACGCCTTGTGAGCTTAGCGTTGACATCGCTCGCACCTATTGACTGCTTGAATGCAATCATGAAAAAGAGTGAGGCAGAAATAGCCAGCACGTAGGACCTTTTGAGAATTTTTCATTCCCGATAGGTGGTCACCACAAGCCCCACTGTGACATTCATTCAGGACTTGCTCGGCATAGTCGTGAGTAAGGCATCAGGGTAAGATGGTGTCGACGCCTTGTCGATATAGGAAGTCCCCTAATAGAAGTTATCAGGGGGACTGATGACATATTCACCTCTGATCATCACAAGTGATCTGAGGTCTGAACTTATGATTTCGTAATAAGATGAGGATATCATTGTACCAAGGGTCTTCCGTTAGCACTGAGAGAAAATTTTCATAAGGTAGTGCATCGTTAACAGGGGGTCCTTTGGTCTCTGTGGAGAGATTAGGGATGAATTTGACAAGGATGAGAGCATTTTTTCTTTTAGAGGAGGAAAAATTTAGATCAAATTCTTACAGTGACTACCCATCGGGTGTATTTATGGTTCATGATTTGACGAGTGAGAAAATATCTCATGGGGTTGATAGCTATTATGATTGTGGTAGTTCAAAGGATGATATAGTGTCGAAGATTTTGTATTTCATGTACTAGGGATAAGTCTATTTTATCTTCTGGCTCATACGTCAATGAAGGTCCGACTAAGTTCTTTCTTATGTAATAGATTACGTGTTCCTTGTTGTTTGGTCTGTCTTGGACTAGCACCACCACATTGGCTACTTCTGATGCAGATAGATATAGGGTGTAATATTTACTATGGTTGGATGGGTTGATCAAAGTATAAGGCAAAGTTTATTTTAATGCTTCAAATGATTTCTGAGCCTGTTCATCCCATTGGAATGGAATGTATTGATCAAGGATACACAGGAAGCCCAGCGCGCAAGTGATGTAGTTGAGAACAAAGTGTCATAAGAAGTTTTCCTTACCCTGCAAACTTTGTAATTGCTTCAATGTTTTGGGATGTGGTACTTTTTTTATTGCCTAGACTTTGAGAGGGTCGACTCTAATACCTTGCTAGGAAACAATGAATCCTAGAAATATTCCGGTGCTGACGCAGAAGACACACTTTAACCACACTTGAGAGGTTTCAAGTGTAGCTCATATTGTCGGAATCTCTAAAAATCTAGGCGCAAATCTTCCAAATGGTTAACACGCATCTTGGACCGCACAGTGAGGTCGTACAAATTTTTGGACATTGGATTCAACGCTTCTCGTATGTTTCGCGACATGGACTAACCGCCTCTCATCGATCCTAACTCTGGCAATTGTAGCGGAGACTAATGCTTTCGGGTTTTGGTCTAACGGCAATCGTGATTCTAACAAGTGGTATCAGAGCGATAGGTCTCGAGTTCAAAACTCACCTAGCTCGCGTTGGGGGGGAGATTGTTGGACATTGGGTTCAACGCTCCCCGTGTGTTTCACAACATGGACTAACCGCCTCTCTTCGACCCTAACTCTGGAAATTGTAGAAGAGATTAATGCCTGTGGGTTTTGGTCTAACGGAAATCATGATTCCAACACAAATATGCGAGGATGAGATTATACAAGTCATGAGAGATGTAGTTCATGGCCCGCTGGAAGGTGACATCAACATTTTTAAGGAAAAATGGCATAACTTGGTATGAGAAGGTACCCCATGGAGTGGTGAATGTGGTTTTGTACTGATCCATATGATGAATCTGAATTTGATTATACCCTAGGAACCTGTCCATAAAGGATAAGGCCTCGTGACCAACACAAACATCAATGACTTGGTTGATGAATGGTGTGGGGTAATTTTCCTTGGGACATGCTTTGTTCAAATCCCAGAAGTCGGTACAAACATGAATTTTGCCCTGTTTTTTCATGACAGGTAAAATGTTTAATACCTAGGATGTGTAAGCGATTGGGTAGATAAATTCAGCTTTGTGGAGTTTATCTATCTCCTACTTGATTTCTTCAGCCTTGGACGAGAGTAATTGACATTTTTTTTGGCTCACAAGGAGGGCGTTAGGCCACGTGTCAATATGATGTTCCACAATGCCGGGGTATAGGCCTGGCATCTCTAACTAATCCCACACAAATATATCCTTGTATTCTCGTAGAAGGGAGGTGTACGAGGGTACTTATTTTGGATAGCATGCTGCCCCTAGGGAGATCTCTTCGACCTTTCCTAGTTTTTTCGCGATGTTTACCTTGAAGGTAGGTGAAATATTCACCATGTTAGCTTCCTAGAATGCATCAAGCATGGGGATGGGATTTTTTAACCAATCAACTTTTCATGATGGTAGGGAATATTTGGTTTCAATGGCATAGATGTCGTGGATTCATGTGTTGCTAGCCATGAATGCTTTTCTAGTAGGAAAAATGAGGGATGGTGCATGGCATCCCATGGACATTGAGATTTTTTTATGGCCTCCAAAATATTTTCATCTCAGTGAAAAATGATATCAAGGGGGGAATTGGTTTGAGCAAGGCCGTGAGGAGGAGATTTGGGCCTAGCTATGTTGGTACACAAACAAGAATATGATTCGGTTGTTGATGCCATAGAACCAGATGAGGTTGAAAAAGTGTAGATGGAGTGGGTCTGCACCATCGGTGGTACTACTACTAATATGGTAGTTGCAATGCTCTCAACACCAATAAATGATGAGAAAACAACACGAATAATGGTTCCTACGGATGATAAAATGAATCATATGTGACATTGCATGTCGTTAGCATTAGGTGGCAGAAGGATTTCTGCAATGACAAGTTTTTATTGGGTGAGAGGGGGTTCATGTGACCTTTTTGGTGTACAAGGGGCAAAGTAATACTCCTCTATAGGAAACTATTGTTGAATCTCAAGGTGCTGAAATGTTCGTAACATAGGGCATGCCTCTATACAGTGACAGTAACTGGTGCAAATTTCGCGCGTAGTGTACTTACCGAGTAAATCATATGCGAGCTAATACTACTTATGATGTAAGATGAATATGCTTGTTTGTTTTCATGAGATGGTGCAAATTCTGTGCTTTTTCCATCTCCAGGTCCTAGTTTTAGCATTGTGTGGCTCCTTCCAGTGGTTTTGGTTTAGTTCTGCTCCGATTTCTCTCAATCGTGAAAGATATTGTCAATTATTTGTATGATGAAATTGGGAGAAAATGCGACAATAACAATGAGTGATTTTCTATTTATTAGAGAAATGTATATGAGGGATAGGGGTTACTATGTGAATAATGTCGATGAAACTCACCAGTTCCCGACACTGATTAACTAGGTGGTTGGGTTTGTCACACAAAGCGCTTGGGTAGTGAATTTTATACCTTTTCCTATTGGGGAATTTTTTTCCTTCCCATATCTAGGTTGGTGATGGTGACGAAAGGGAGGAATAATTCTTGCTGGATGCCTCCCTTTAGACATACACAAAATGGACCTAGATGCTTCAACCCCTTGAGTTGTGGTACTATCCATGGATTCTGAGTCTGAATTTTCTAAGTCAGAATTTTCAGTGATGAACCAAAGCACGAAATATAACATAGATCAGAAATTATGGATATGAGGAAAATGACGTCCATGATGGTTACTTCGACAGATATGAAATGTATGTCATCTGCGTTTGGATAAGTTTCTTTGGGAATGTGGGTGATTGGGTACTAGCGATTAAATGCCCTTAATTCGGGGCACTGAGCGATCAAACTATTAGTTTCACTGCACATTGCATGGATAGGGACAAGAGGTGTAGCGTTTGTTTTCCTTCTTGGTGTTTGCATGGTTGGGTTTGTTAGGTACGAGCATGATGTTGGTTCTTCTCGTATGTATAAGATGGTTTTGGATATGTCATGTCCTATCTAAATGGGTGGATCCTAGGAATTGCATTGCACTAATGTGTGTAACTATTACACTAAAAATTGTCATCCTGACATTCTGCTATGGGTATGAGCTCATTATAACTCATACTTCCCCATTTTTCAAGTCTAACATATCAGTTCTTCATGTCAAGCCTTGAAAATCAAAGAAAAATTCCTAAAAATCTCCTAAACTTTGGTATCGCACTTTCTCTATACATTGCCTGCGGGCCCGCACCTAATGTTCATCTCTCTTGCGGACCAAAAACAAACTTTATATGTGTTATAGGTGCGGACTCCTGTAAAACTCAAAAAGGCGAGAAAGGAAAGTTAAAAATTTGATTTGAGATTAATTCTAGAAGATTCTAGACGAGAATTTTTGGAGATGAGTACGCTTTCATAAGGTGCATGTATCCCTTACCTTATGGAGCTAACCCCTTGATGTGAGGAGCTTATCCCTTTAAAGGAGGATTCTATCCCTTCATATTTGGAACAGAAAAACCTCCTCTTTTCCATTATAAAAAGAGGCATTGGGTAGCCTCAAAGGGAGTTGAAGCTTTAGAATATTTGAAGACAAGTACTGTTGAGATTCAGACTCAGTTAAACAAGACTTTTGTGAGGAGAGATCACATACCTCTATTTGTCTTGATTGAAAGAGTGTAGAGCTTGTCAAAGTAGAGGAGACTCCTGCTTCGGACCCCGGGAAGGCCTGTGCAACATCAAGGCTCAAGTTGTAAGGTTTTCCTTCTTTTGAAATTAATACAAATATACTCATTTTTCTCAATAAGCTGTTTGTTAATGGTTTATTTCATAGATTCCTTGATCACTATGATAAGCATGGTTTATGATGATGTCTATACAGGTGCTATGTAATATTTTTGTTGTTTGTGACTGCAGGTTTACGAGGAAAACTCCTTCAAGTGCACGAGGGACAACAATGACTTCAAACAAGTGCTGGACATAAGGTAGGTCTTTTACACCTCTATAGAACTATTTGTAAATCATATATGCTTAGGGAAAGATTATTTTATTTGGTTGTTTGTTGCTAGATACTTTTAGTACTAGGGAGATCGGTCTTGTCTGCAAGACGGATTAATCTGTCAACAAATTGGCGACCATACTGGGGATCGAACCCAGAATCTCTGGCAAAATGATAACACAAAAAGTCAAAATATGAGTCTACAACACGATCATCCCATCACTGATGGTGATCATGATAAGAGACCACTGCTCGAGCCACCCTACACAGGAACCTCCTAAAATTTCCTGGAACACCAATCACGTATCTCTGCAATCTGAGTGGAATCTCATCTATGTCCGTCTCTGGAATATCTAGAGTCAGACGCTCTAGATGATGCTCTAAATCAGACAAGATTTCCACTTATTGGCCTCCTGGGGCTGGGGCTGATGCAGCTACAGCTGGTTGTCTTCTTTCATAAGGCTGGAGATGGGTTGGTCACCGTGGGCCCACATCTGCATTCAAAACTTTTGGTTATTAGCTTCAAAGATGATCAAAAAATATAAAAAAATAGAACTTAGAAATTGTTGAAAATGATTTTACCTGATTCATCCCACTGTTCCCCTGCCGAGAGAGTCATCTCTCGGTCGCCGCAGAAGTCTATCCCAGCGTATGGAAAGTCCTCTATGATAAAAAGTTGGCGATCCAGCCAACGAAAATATGGAGGAAATCGAACAATCTCAGAGCCCTCAATACTGTGACGGGCCATCAGTGCGACCCAACGAGTCATCCTAGGTTCTCGAAGTCGACCGGCATCAACAAAAATACTCTGCGGAGCTAGCATGGGGATCCTCTCTAGAGAAAAGGTGATGACGATGGATCCATATCCAAAGTTATTTAGTTTTCCATTCTTCGCTCTAGTCATTTGGCCTTTTATATTGGCTAACACAGCTTCGTACCAATTGAAAATGGTGCTGCGAAAACAGTCCACAGCAATACGCATCTGGGAACCGATAGCCACATGCAGTGCAGCACTCCCACATAGTCTGGTAACAGTAAATGCAGTAACTTTCAGCTCGGGACGAATTATATTTTTTATATCAATCTGTTTTTCCCTAGGGTTTGCCTGATCATTACAGAACTCTAGTTGAAGACTAGCGACAGACTGGCCACCTGGCCTAGTCCCAAACAAAGAAACTTGTTTGCCCCTTTTGGACAAACCAGTCAAAAAATAAATATCCTCCAGCTCAATTTCGAGTCGGTTGCCACCAATAATGAAACACTGGTCCTGCACGTTCCACCTGTTTACCAGCCATGTCAGGAGGTCTACCTGCGCCCTCATGCCTTGGATGGCCCAGAATTTATATAAACCGCATGATCTTAATGCTTTCATTGTGGGCAAATGGAGCATTGCGGCGTCATCCACATCCTCATGTTCACGTTCTCTCCAAATCAACATCTTGTTCATCCTACAATGCATAAAAGATAAGTTAGAACAATCTAATTTAGAAGTTTTTGCGCGAAAAAAGAGAAATTTGAGTTTTAAATTTAAACGCGAGGGGACCGCACTTAACTTTTATATACAGTGCGTAGGAACGCACGCGCACTGTGTGATACGTGCAGACCCATGAATTTTTTCTTTATAGAAAAAATTCGGGGTCCACAGGTCCCATGTGTGGCACCTACGGACCCCCGCGAGCAAATTTTTAAACCATATTTTTCCTTAAAAATAAAATCTAAAGCCTAAAAATGAATTGTAAACAGATGAAATACAATATTTCGGGGTCGTGGATTACCTGGGACTGACAGTTCTCGATTTCGCTGGACGGATTTTCCAAAATCTTCACAGGAAGTTTCTTACCCAAAAGCTTCTACTTTTCACTCTGAACTTGAACAGTAAAAATGAAATTGAAAAAGTCCTTTTTATAAGTTTTTTCGAATAGATGAATTTTTAATTTGTTTATTTTTCACTTTAGAAAGGGTTTTTTTGAAGCATTTTTACTTATCTTAAACAGGTATGTGTAATGTTTCAATTTTTTGTGCAGAAATTGGATTTTTCAGGAGAATTGATCATTTTTCAACAAAGAGTATACTTTTATCACTTTTTCGGACTCTTTCAAAAAATTTACGAAAAAGCGAAACCCTGGAGTCCTCTTTTAAGCCCTTTTCAGACTCTCTAAACATGAAAATATTGCCGAGTACTTGATTATTCGAACTTGTTAAAGTAAATGAATGATCGTCCTTTCAGTATAAGTTTACCCCTTTTACGGACTGAAATGGACTATTTACGAAAAAGGTATACGTTGACTAATTACGGTCAATAGAGTTCTCTCCCGCATTATTTTATCCTTTTTCGGGCTCAAGAGACTAAATTTACGAAAAAGTACACCCATGGAGTTTTCTTAAGTTTTTTCTTCTGACTCCCTAAAATTGAAAAACACCGAGTTTCTCCTATACTGACTCGTTAAAATTTAGCAGTAAAGGACCTGTTCGATTTTTAACAGGAACGAACCACTCCTTCTTAGGGTTCGAATCTTAAACTAAGTTGGACTCATCCGAAGGATGAGCTTATAAACAAGCAAATGTTATCCTCCTCAAGCTTGTCAAAAATAAAGAGGTACTTGCCAGAAATGGTGGGGGAAAAAAGAGGAAAATGGGCGTGTTTGTTGTATTTTGATTTTTCGAAAATCTAGTCAACCACTCTTGAACACGACACTTTCATTCACCTGGGTTGGGAAATCCTTTGCCTAACAGTTAATCAAACCACATTGAAAGTCTTCAGCCGGTTTCTGGGTATTAGCTTTGGGTCAATTTTCACCAAGCCATCTGCAGTGTCGTTATGTGTTCAAGAGGACAGTTCAAATAAACCATTCATCTGCAAAATATCTGTCATCCATTTTGACCATCCCTGAGTCAGTCCTTGCCAATATATTTCTTCAAAACTTGATCTATGATTTCGTGTTGTGGGCTTGCCTACGACAGATCACTTTCTATCGACGACAGCTCATTATCTAGGAATTTGATCTAGAAATCGTCAGTACCTTGAAATCTGCATGCCTCAATGGCAGGTTTCTCGCCTTCGACGACAGGTTGCATCATTGACCTTCGATCGAATGATTTCATGAGATGTTCGACTTCAGCTCATTTATTCACATTTCATGGATTGTACTGAGTACTTTGAGATCCATTGACATTACTGGTGGTTACTCTCACACTTGTTAACAGTTTACATCATTGACTGGTAATCAAGTGGTTTCTACCATGTTCGACTTCAACACATTTATTCACATGGATAGAATCGTACTAGTTCGAGAAGCGGAAATCAAGACCCTGGATCTAGTTTCTACCATCCACGCTGCGAGGAAATTTGTTATATTTTATACAATATACTATTCATAAACAGATGGCTGCATCCATACTGTGTCTACGTATTTCTATACTGATGATGTATTCAAAATCATTCCTGTATCAGAACAGTTTGAATCTAATTAGTTTTTTATCTGAGTATGGGAATGCCTACCTCAGCGATGATATGATTACATATATACATTTTGCATTGAATGTTTTTACAGGTTCTGACTGGGGTGTCCACAGAATGATCCTTGAAATGATAAAGTACTACACTCTTCATATATGACAGACTTCAGTTTCATCTATTCCAGACTTTGCACTTTAGGGGGCAATCTGTTACACTAAAAATTGTCATCCTGACATTCTTCTATGGGTATGAGCTCATTATAACTCATACTTCCCCCTTTTGCAAGTCTAACATATCATTTCTTCATGTCAAGCCTTGAAAATCAGAGAAAATTTCCTAAAAATCTCCTAAACTTTGGTATCGCACTTTCTCTATACATTTCCTATGGGCCCGCACCTAATGTTCATCTCTCTTGCGGACCAAAACCGCAATTTATATGTGTTATAGGTGCGGACTCCTGTAAAACTCAAAAAGGCGAGAAAGTAAAGTTAAAAAGTTGATTTGAGATTAATTCTAGAAGATTCTAAACGAGAATTTTTGGGGATGAGTACGCTTTCATAAGGTGCATGTATCCCTTACGTTATGGAGCTAACCCCTTGATGTGAGGAGCTTATCCCTTTGAAGGAGGATTCTATCCCTTCATATTTGGAACATAAAAACCTCCTCTTTTCCACTATAAAAAGAGGCATTGGGTAGCCTCAAAGGGATTTGAAGCTTTAGAATATTTGAGGATAAGTGCTGTTGAGATTCAGACTCAGTTAAACAAGACTTTTGTGAGGAGAGATTACATACCTCTATTTGTCTTGGTTGAAAGAGTGTAGATCTTGTCAAAGTAGAGGAGACTCTTGCTTCGGACCCCGGGAAGACCTGTACAACATCAAGGCTCAGGTTGTAAGGTTTTCTTTCTTTTGAAATTAATACAAATATACTCATTTTTCTCAATAAGCTGTCTATTAATGGTTTATTTCATAGATTCCTTGATCACTATGATAAGCATGGTTTATGATGATGTCTATACAGGTGCTATGTAATATTTTGCTTGTTTGTGACTGCAGGTTTACGAGGAAAACTCCTTCAAGTGCACGAGGGACAACAACGACTTCAAACAAGCGCTGGACATAAGTTAGGTCTTTTACACCTCTATAGAACTATTTGTAAATCATATATGCTTAGAGAAAGATTAGTTTATTTGGCTATTTGTTGCTAGATACTTTTAGTACTAGGGAGATCGGTCTTGTCTGCAAGACGGATTAATCTGTCAACAGTAACACATCCTTATATCGAGGGATTTCTGATAAATGATGGGTATAATGCCTATACTACTCACATATGGCGCATGCATGGTTTGTGCATAATTCCTTATCTTGGTTGTTTGTGACCTTTTCTCATTTGTTTGCAGTTGTGGTCACAGTCATTCTTTTCTCATGCAGAAGAGATTTTAACTCGTCTAACTCTCGGAAAATGTTGGTAGGATGGCCAACTGTGTTGTGCAGTGCACAAGGTGACTATGTCCTAGGGACTTTGTTAGTGTCAATTTTCTTCCCTTTTCTCATTCCCTTGTTGGTGGCGTCAATTGGTTTCTCTATGGGGATTTATGGAGTTATGATGGCCTCCGTATAGGTGATATGCATGATACATGTAGAGGTAATTCTTGAGTTTCCTGGCATGGATGGTGGGGCCAAATACCATATCGACATCACGAGAGCCATGTTAGGTAATGTAAGGGTTTCCATTACCTGATGTAATATATAACCATGCGGGGGATGCAAGAAGGGGGTTTAGGTGATGCAATATCGTAGAAATGATGAGTCGGTGGTAGCAATATTTGTGGTATCAGTCTCTAGTTCCTGACTCGGTTCAGTGTTTGATGAACTCATCATGCACACCGAAAATTTTGTCGGTGATGGAGTTTCTCCTGGTAATACAGGAGGTTCTCTTGGATAAGTTCTGAGAAGAGTGGATGGTTTGAATTGACCAAGTGAAAATTCGGCATATGTGGTGAAAAATTCCATATATGAATCTACCAATGGTAGTACGCCATCTAAAGAGGTTATAGGTTTCTTCTCATAATACATGAGTTAGTAAATAGTAATGATTTTCCTGTTGTGGGGGAACATCATTACTCTAAATACAGAGTATGATATTACTGCATTCATTACGTACATATAAATCCATCCAAGAAAAATGTTATAGTTCAGTTTTGCATCTAATACCTTAATGTCAATTAGCACAGTCTTGTCGACGAGATGTACTGGCACATCTTGACAAAGACCTACCAGGGAAAATGGACGCCCATCATATACTCTAACACGATTTCAAATGGTTTCAGTTCCAATGATCCTAATTTTTTCCAAAGTGTTTTTGACATGATACATGTGGATTCTCCTTTCATCCGCAATCCAACAGTGAATGGTGATATTTACATACAGAAACTGGGATTTGAAAAGAGACTAGAGAAGGAAGATGATGGATTTCTTTATCTAAGTCGAATACCATTAAGCGGGAATCAGAGGGGTCGATCGTTCCTAATGCAGAAATTAAGGCTTTTGAATTCGTCCACTATGTTGTAATTGTGAGAAGTTTTTGAATTATTTCCTACACGCCTCGTGGGACCTTTTACCATTTTCGGAATTGCCTCAATAGGTACTCTATAGATGTATAATGGTGTTATGGGTGCACTTGTGCTCGCACCTGCTAGTTTGGTGTTTCGGGGTGCTTCATAATTTATGTGTTGCGTTTGCAACAATAAGTATTCTCCTGCCATGAATATGTCGTGATTTTTTTGAGCGTTCCCTCTAGCATTATTTTGTTGGGATGGTTGATGTTGATGAGTATTAACTACTCCTTGGTGGGTAAAATCCTCTTGCATACTGCAGGTTGTTTTTTTCCCCCCTTGTCCCCTATTGCCTTGAAGTCTCTTCAACTTAGCAAGCTCGGGACAATGGTGGGTCTAATGACCATACTCCCCATATATGGCACAAGAATGATTGGTCCTCAGACTGGTCGTCTTGTTCTGCCTTTGAAAGTTTTTGGTTGGTTCCTGGTATTAATTTCGGTTGGGGTTGCCCCCAACATGTGATCATGGGGGGTGCTACTGATTGCTTCCCCCCTGTCCAGGGTCTCACATTTTTCTTCTCTTTGGTTTTTTACTAGCAACGTTCAGAGGATTTTTATTATTCTCTTGGTCATATAATGGTTGTAGTTGATATTGGGAGGGTTTCACTAAATTAACCCTTAGTTGTTTTGCACTGGTGGTATATTTTGTTGTTGTGTAGGAAAAGGAGAGTACTGGTTTCCTTGTCCCTAACTTCCATACACATTATGGGATGAATATCCTACGTCAATGTTCCTATATGAAAATTGATTTCCCTGAGGGGGAGGGTATGGTCCTCCTTGAGGGGGAGGGTATTGGTTTTCACTATTAGTCATATTCTGAAAAGGTGCAGGTTGACTATGATAATATCCTGGTTGTGATACATTATGTGGGGTATCACATGTTTGATTATCAAACAAGTATGCATGATACTGGTGACTCTTGTTAGGTTGAGTTTGGGCTAAGGACCCTATCAATCCGTCAACAATATTTGACGTGCCTGGTACTTCTCTGTAAGTTTTTAGACATGGGGTGTTTGGAAGGATATGATATATATACCCGTGCTGGGTGTATATGAGCTCTTGCTATTAGGCCTTTCTGATGGCATCTTCCTCGTTACAAGGGGATTGTATTGCCACATATTTTGAAATATATGCTTAATAGTTTTCAAAAATAAGTCTAAGATAACTCTATCCATCGAGATTAGCATTTCACAATCTAGGATGTCTTCACCATTCATGGATATGGTTTGATATGTGAATAGCGGGTGTTTGTCTGAAATGGGTGAGGATTTACATCCCTGAATCATGATGAATCGAGAGCTATAAAAAATTGAGGAGCATTGTTTCTAAGGTGCTAAAGGTTCCTTGTGATGCAAATGGTTGGTCAACATACCATTTCGTTGTAGGCCCTGTAAGGGTGTGTTGAAACAGTCTTAGTCGAATGGTAACATCTATGATATTGTTTGATAAACACTACAAGTGAAAATTAATGATATGGTTCCCCGGGTCTTTTGCTTTCTTTCCTTCAAATTTTGGAATTTGTGAAGGGAGCTTAGTGGGCATGCATGGCCAATTAAGGTCATGGTTGATAGGTTCATTTTTTAACTTGCTTAGATCTGCTAGATTCAATGATGCTAAGAAAGGTAATTGTGGGTTGATCGCCATCTTTTGAACATGTATGTGTGCAGGTGTCCTCTGCTGATATTCCTGAGGAATAGTACCCTAGTGAGTGTTCTAAAGGATAGTATGAGTGCTCCAAAAAGGGGTAGCGTGTGGTGGCCCTTGAAGGGTTATGAATAATGTAATGACTGGTGACCCTTGGGGTTTCTTATCAAATTTTCTCTGATAAAGGAAGATCCTATAATGGCGGCAGCATGAATTCCTTTATCTTTGAATGAAGGGAAGCCTGACACTCCTCTTAGAAATGGGGGGAGGTTTAAGAAACACCTAGATCAACAGGGAGCCACTAGGTCCCTTGTGGTGTCGATTTGATTTGTAACTTTGGAGGAGAGAAGATTTTTATCAATGCAATATAATCACATACATAAAACAAAGCGAAAATGAAAACGTAATTTTCCTTTAGATTAAACTATGTGATCAATCAAGCAAAAAATGGTTTTTGTTTGTTTTCGTAGAAAAAGAATTATAAAATGTCAAGCAACAATAAAAATAATATTTTCTAGCAGAAATACATTTTAAAGGACAAAAAATTAAAAATTTCCTAAGGTTCATTCATAAATTGGCAGATAACGCACCAACAACAAAGAAATTTTGTGCCCAACATGCTTTTTCCTTCGATAGCCACGCGGTCTTAGGGATGGCGAAAAGTCACCATCTGAGACCACTTCCCACTCTTGGTGAAGATGAATCTCTATCATTAACAATCAAGGACAACCAAATTCGAGCCACCCTAAAGTGATATGCAACCCTCAAAGGAATCTCTTGTCCTACTCTTGAGTCACTATCAATCTTGGGCCAAGAGAGGGAAGAGGAGTTCCAAAATTTATATATAAACTGGCCATGGGAAGAGAAAAAAAATGAGAAAATGTTATGATGGTCAAATTTATACCATAGAAACACCATCTTTAAATTGTTGAAGAAAGATGATTGAAGCCACTAACATGTTTTCCATCCAACATCCTAATGAAGAAGAGAACTCCGCCATTGGAGAGTTGTCACATTCCTTTTGAGAGAGGGAGGAGAAGCTTGCAAGGAAACCAAGGGACCCTCTTACTGAGAATACTTGAGCTCCATAGCTCAAAGGACTCACTGCAAGTGTGTTACCATTGTATTCTTCTTACTACCAGCAACCAATAAAGGGAGTTTTCTCAATTATTGTATTGGTTTGTTTATTCCATTTGAGAATTATTTTCTTGTGTTTTTCTTTTTGAGTTCATGTTATTGTATGCATTACTTACCTAATGACTTTTTCTTTACTTTGTTTTCAGTTTGTCCATTAACAACACCATAATATTCTCTATGATATTTTCAAGAAACAACCTACTACTAAAGAGGTGTCTTTTGGTACACTAGTAACCGAAAACGAAATACATGTCAGATTTGTCAAAGTAACCACCATGTACGTCATTTTCCCCATATCCATCATTTCTAATCAATATTCAATTTCATGTGTCGCTTTATCACTGAAAATTCTGACTCAGAATCTGCAAACAATACCACAACCCAAGGAACTCAAGCATTTAGGACCATTTTTTGTATATCAGAAGAGAGGCGGCCACTGGGAATGTTGGCTCCCCCCCGTTACCATGATCAATCCCACATCCCATCCTACGCAGTGTGTGATGAACATGATCATCTAATCGCTCAATGCCCAAATTTAAGGGCATTCATTCTGTAATATTCCAAAATGGAAAAGACGGGAATATAGAACATCTATAGCATTCCAAATAAGAAAAACAGGAATATAAAACTAAAATCTAGAAAATGCCGTAAATATGCTACAACATCAAGACATTATAACCATGAGCAGAAACAGATAATTCATATCATTATAAACAACAAAAAATATAAAAGTACACAGTTCTCCCAAGGAGATGCACTCAAACCAACAAGAAGTGGTTGAAATACACTAATGAGAACTAGCACTGGAAATGTTGTGCTACTACTGCTGCTACTATTGGAAACTACTGCTACTAAGAAGAAGAACCATGTGTGTGAGGCTGTTGGAGTGCTCATAATGATCCATGATTTTAACCACGGATTCTACTAAAAAAACCCAGAAAAACTTGGAAATGGTTTGGCCAGATTTTAACTTTGGAGTTTCGGCCCTTTTTGGTTTGCCAACTGCACCCCTGTTGACTAACTTATGCAATAGTCTTGGGTAACTGCTAATATGGGGCTGAATTTTTTATCTAACTGATGCAATAGCACCCAATCATCTCAATACATGAAGGGTTGGTCCCTTCTCTTTATCTCCAAGCTAGAATCTTGAGATCTAGCTCCTCCTTCCTCTGCTCAAGTTGTAGTTACACATTGCACAACTGTTGGAATGAACTGCGCTATCAAGAGAGCTAAATTTGTAGCCTGCTGCTAGGTGAAAAAATATAGCTCACAGCTGATGGAAATAATCTCTCCAAAGTGAGGGGATGATCCCTCACAAGATTCCAAGCTAAACACTTGGAACTTCCTTCCTCCACTAGATCTACCTGGCTGGACTACGCAATCCATGGAGGAATTTTTGCTGCATGGAGGTATAAAATGTTGGCCAGATTCTGGATATCACAATGCTACTCCTGGAAGACTAAAATGGAAGCACAAGATGAAAGGATGAACCCTCCATCAGTTTCTCAGTTGAAATTCTAAGACTTACCTTCCTCATCTCAAACCCTAAGACAGAAATGTGTAATTCCTGAAGCTGTATATGCAGAAGAGAGGGGATCAATGTGGCACCAATGTTGGATGATGAATAGATGCTCAAAATAACCTTCCTAGTAGGCACTCAAAGTTCCCCGTGGGAAAGGGTGTGAATCCCGCTCGGGAACACCCATGTGCTAAACAACACAACAGACTTAGCTAAACAACTAAAGCGTGCAAATAATTTCAAACGAAAATACAATATCAAATTCCAGATTGATTTGCTATGCTTCCCTCATATTCCTTATATGGTTGTGAGCCTTCCCTAGCCTTTGCCCACCTCATAATTACACTACACATGTGGCCACTAGGATCCATGAAGACTGCGCTCTCTCTCCATCATCTCCATCATCTCTACATTTAATCTCTACTCCCTCCATCATGTGTGCATTTACTGCACCACTTCCTCCATCACTGTATCATTAATTCTCTATGATCTTACGCTTATTCATCCATTATCTCGATCATCTTTATCATTAATGCTCTATGACCTCCATTCCTTCTTCATTATTAAGCTGCTCCACTACTCCATATTGTTGATCTATTATCTAATTAACCCACATTCACATGACAAAGTTGATTTTATTCATTTATGGGTCCCTCCACCCTTTTATTTACTTAACTAATTAAGAAAATTAAGGACTCTAATATTTCAATTAACTGGTGGAAAATTGGGAATATTAAATATTCGTTGGTACCAAATTACCCCTGTGGCTTAGACCAATTTTTCCAGACGTAGATGACACACTAGTCTAATTTGTCAAGATAATCACCACGTTCGTTGTTGTCCCCATGTTCCCTAATTCCACTTAGTTTTATATTCCATGTGCCTGTTCATCGCTGAAAATCCTCACTTGGCCAGTTCATATTCAAAATCCACAGATAGTTCCCTAACTCAAGAGACTGAAGAATCTAGGTCCATTCTATGTATATCCAAAGAGGGGCGACCACCAGGAATGTTTCCTCCCTCGCACCACCATCATCGACCTAGATATGGGAAGGTAAAAAAACACTCTATTAGGGTAGGGTCTAAACCCCTTCTTCCCATGTGCCCTATGTGATAAAACCAACCACTTGGTTAACCAGTGTCGAGAGCTAGCCAGGTTCACCAGCATTCTTCGTATAGTTACCCCCAACCCTCATATAAATCTCTCTAATCAAGAGAAAATAACTTGCTGCTATTGTCGCATTTGCTCCTAGTTTCCTCATACGAGGAATTTTCAATATCTTCCATGATTGAGAGTAGATAGAGATCCACTAAACCAAAACACATGAGGAAGGAATATAATGCCAAAAATAGGATCTGAAGATGGCCAAAACGCTGAAATGTAGCATCTCATGACCACAATCAAGCGTCGTCATCTTACATCGTAAGTAGTACTGGCTCGCATACCATTTACTCAGTAAATACCTACACTGCGTGCAGAATTTACACCAATCACTCTCATGGTAAAGAAGCATGCCCTATGTTACAAAAATGTTGACATCTTTGCATACAACGCCATTTCCAGTCAGAGGAAAATTCGTGTACCCCTTGTACACCAAAAAGGTCACATGAACCCCCTATTACTAAAAAAAAAACTAAAAATCACGGAAATCATTCATGATCTAATTTTCCGACACACAACATCCCATACGATTCATCTCATCATCTATGGGAACCATGATTCATGTTGTCTGCTCATCATTTCTTGGTGTCAAGACCGCTGCAACTACCAAACTAGTAGTAGTGCCTTTGACGATGCAGACCCATCCCATCTACGCTTTGTCAACCTCATCTGGTTCACGACATCAACCACTGAATCATATTCTTATTTTTCAACCAACACTACTATGCTCGAATCCACTCCTCATGACCTCACACAAACAATTCCCTTTTAGACATCATGTTTCACTCTGATGAGGATATATTAGAGGCCATGAGAAACCTGAATGTCTATGGGATGCCATGCACCACTGCTCATTTTTTCTACCTGAAAAAACATTAGTGCTTAGAAGAACAATAACCCATGATATTTTCGCCATTGAATCCAAAGATTTCCTACCATCAGGAAAAGTAGATTGGTTCAAAAATACTATCCGGACACTCGATGCATTTGAGGAAGGGAATACATCTACCGTCGAGGTGAATATTTTGAAAAACCCGAGAAAGATTGAAGAAATCTCTTTGGGGTCAACTTGCTCTCCAGAACAATTAACCACATACACTGCCCTATTACAAGAGTATAGAGATGTCTTCGCATGGGACTACTCATAAATTCCAGATCTATGTCCCACCATTATGGAACATCATATTGACACATGGCTCGACGCTTCCCCCATCCGCTAAAAACAATGTCAATTACACCCATCTAAAGCTAAAATAATCAAACAAGATATAGAAAAATTCCACAAAGTTGGATTCATATACCCGATTTCTTACATGTCTTGGGTTTCTAACCCTGTAACTGTCATGAAAAAAAAATGCACTATTTGGGTTTGTACCGATTTTCAGGATCTAAATAAAGCATGTCCCAAGGATAAATACCCCACTCCATTCATCGACCAAATCATTGACGCTTGTGTCGGTCATGAGGCCTTGTACTTCATGGATGGGTTCTCAAGGTATAATCAAATTCATATCTAGCATACAGATCAATGCAAAACTGCAATTGGGTCATTTCAGCCTATATATCGCCCTTTTTAACCATTTTTTGGGAGCCCATAACTAGAGCTGAGGGTATCCAATCATTAAAACGTGAGAGTCGTAGTGATCAACACTTCGTCATCTTAAATTTGGACCTCCTTGTTCCAGTTTTAAGATAAACTCTTTTTCGAGCCCATTGCCCCCCCTCCATATTACATCTCAAGTATGCCCTCTCTTGTTTGTTCTAATTCATGTTATTTCAAAATATTTGTATAAAAAATATACTTTTACTTGGGTTAATGGCCACAGATGTTGCAGGTGTACAAAATCACTATATTTCTAAGGTTGTAAAAGTACAAGATCATGTATCATCCTATTCTTAGCATGATAGGCTTCCCTCAAAATATTTTCATACCTTGACATCATTTCTCCAAAAGAATAAACCATAGGCTTCATTCACCCCACCATGTTTATCATCACCTCCCCTTCCACATGATAAACACCCTCGCAGGTCGGTAGATCCGCACCTCCCATGGCGTCTATCATATTCTTAGACCATAATTCACTATCAGGAGCCATGGTCACCAACTCCGGTCTGGGAACCATCTCATTCCTATGCATTTATTATCAACATCATTATTTTTTACTCACCACATATCAAAACCCCGTTCCTAGGAAACCAATTTCTACAGTGGATAAAAAAAAAAAAAACACATTACCGCGTTTCAAATTTGGACTACCAAACCCTCATAAACATAGCCCATCTTTGTCATTCCATCTGCCTCATCACCCCCACACCGAGACCAACCAATTCCCCCCCCACCCTCAGCAAAAAACCCTCCTCGCACCATCATGTAGGATCACACATGTTAATGGGGCACCTATCTCCTTGCTTGTACATCCAAACCTCTTTCACATTCTTTTGGAAAGTGTACAAATATTTTTTAGGAGAAATACTTCCACCCATTTTTTTACGTTTCATACCTGGTAGCAGTCCCTAGTAACCCTTGTTTGGAGTTGTGCATTCTTTACCACACCCAATCACGCCAGTTATAGCAAAAATACACCCACCCTAGATGTCCTATCAACCCCAGGGATATCCTCATCAAAAGTTGTTGTGACTTCCACCAATCGTATTAACAGCTTCGACCTTGAGCTAGTTAGCCATCACCATCACTTTTAGCCATTTCTCATCATCGTGTATTGTTAAATAATTACATTTCGCCTTGATTCACTAGAAACCCTGATCCCTTTATCAATATTTGTTTCAAACGGTTGATGCTTCCTTCCTGTCAACTTCAGCAAACATTTTCCAGGAAGGAGGTAGTACCTTGATTGGGTCCCCACCACTACAAGAACTTCCTAAGATGCAACAATGGGAATTCACATCACCCATTGATGCCATTGGTCCCCCTGAAATTTGACATCAACACCAATTTTCATGTCAAGGTGGCATCTTACTTTATAACCTCTAGACTCTGTCAAAAATAGTCAAAGACCCATGTATCAGTAAGCATCTCTTTTAGAAATGCTTAAATTATTATACACAGGAAGGTCTCCAAAATTCAAAGACCCATGCATATATTGAGCACTTCACCCAAATGTGTTATGCCATTATAATGCATGTGGGTGCCACATTCAACCTTTTTGTTAAAAGAAAAAATGCCCTTGAGGGCGTCAACAACCGTTATCATCAACCAAAAGCAAGTCACCTACCACAATGTGACTTGACAGAACCAATATCTGTAAAATTATATTAAATAGTCATCATCACGGGCATGGCACATGTCCGCCTCATAGAAACATTTCTTATTTTATCACTTATAGGTTTCCTACAGAGCATGGTTACTTTTTTACTATAGAAAATGGGTTCCCCTAATTATCTCCATAGCAAGTTACTTTCGCTCTCTCTCTCTCTCTCTCAAAAGGGTCACACATAAAAGAAAATGTGATGTATTTCGACTATACGTTTCCTCTTAAACCTCATACATTAGGGATAAATTGTTAACACCATAAAATCATACAAGAAAAATACATAAGAAAATTTGAAGCAACAATACAAATAAATATTTTCTAGCAGAAATACATTATGAAGGACAAAAATTTAAAAATTTCCTAAGGTTCAGTCAGAAATTTATGGACAGCGCACCAAAAACAAATAATTTTGTGCACAACGTGATTTTTCCTTCGATATCAGTGTGGTCTTGGGGATGGCGAAAATTCACCATCCATGACCACTTACCACACTTGCTGGAGATTATTGTCTGTCAGTAACAGTCAAGGATAGTTGAAATCGAACCACCACTATAAGAAAAAAGGACATTGGTGAGGTTCATGCTTGTGACGGACCTTTAAGGTCCATCACCAATGTCACATATGGTGACGGTCCTTAAAAAGTGTTGGTGTAAGTGTATATAGTGATGGTCCTTTAAGGTTACTCACCAAAGCCATTTTCAATGACACTTTTGGTGAGGATCGTTAGAGGCCCATCACTAATTCTCTCTTTGGTGACACTTCTAGTGACGACCTTTCAATGGCCCTCACCAATGCTCTTTTTGTTACTTTTGGTGACGGTCAAAATTTTTTCATCATCATTGATCATTCCAATGAGTTTTTGATGACGCTATGTGTCAGTTAATATATTTTTTGTCAAAAATTAAGGGTGTCCTTCATCCATTTTAAAAAATGCGCGCGCGCTGCTGCCCTGCGCGGCCATTGACCTAGCCGCCGACTGGTCTCCTTCTCCCTGCGCGAGGCCCTCGGCCTCAGGCCCTCCATGGCTGCACCGGAGGGTCATGCTACTCAGATAGCAGAAGACGCATTTTCTGCTTTGATCAAATCACTTGATCCTCAGCAAACTCGCCCTGCAATGACCAAGTTTGTAAAGAAGCTGGATGGATTGCAAGAGGTTAACCTCCCTCCAGCTCTTCCACGTATGGCTGCACTCTCTTTAGCCGAGCGGGGGCTCATTGGTCAGTTCACTGGCCTTTGGCCCTCCCCGAAAACTGTTCAACGTTGGATTGAAAGAAACTGGGCAGACAAAGTACAAGGGAAAATCTCCATTCGTTTTTGTGGAAAAGGCTATTACACATTCCATTTCGAATCCAGAGCAGACAAGGACCTAATCTTCAGAAATGGGCCATACTTCATGGACTCTCGCGGATTATATCTGAACAAATGGACACCAGACTTCGATCCTGAACTGGATGTCCCAAATGTTGTTCCGGTTTGGGTTCGTCTTCCACATCTCCCACTCCACTGCTGGGGAGATGACTCGGTCCGAGCTATTGGCAATGCTGTTGGAAAATACATTGATCGGAGTGAGCCCAAGGATAACATGCAGGCATGTGCGCGTATATGTGTCGAAGTAGACCTAGGCAAGGGTCTTCCAGAAGCAATCAAACTAAAGGTGGACGAGTGGACGCATATTCAGCAACTGGACTACGAACAAATTCCATTTAAATGCAAGGTATGTCACGAGTACGGTCATTTTTCCAATCGCTGTAAAAAAATAGTTAATGATGAACCTGCTCAATCTGGAGAGCAATGGGAAACTGTTAAAAAAAAGAAGACAACCTTTGGCGCGAAAGCAATCCATGAAGAGGCTCCTCCCAAATCTGCCCCTCCCAAGACTAACCCCCTCTCCGCTCAGCCCAAAGCCTCCTCCTCAGCAGTCCCTCCCCCCTCCTCTCCTCCTGGCCCACCCATCTTCCCCACCCCGGGGCCAAACTCTGACCCTCCCCTGATATCCTCAAATCCCTTTGGCTCCCTCTCTATCCCTGAAAATGAACCCCTGATTGAAAATGACCCTCCCATCCTTTACTCCCTTTCTCACTCCTCTCCCTCCCATTCTCCAGACCCCCCCCCCACCTCGATCTACTAGAAGCTCCTCGAAAGAGCATGGAGTCAATCAAGAATCCCAAAAAAAAGGGCCTGGTAGGAAATCAAGCAAGCAGCAGAGAGATGAAAATGCTCAAAAAGACATTGCCATGGGAACTCAAAACCCCATAGAAACCTACATATTGAGTCAAAATAGCAAAGAAGCAGCACACAAAGAGCAAGGGGGACAAGCATCCCTCCGAACTTTCAATACTCAATGATGAAAGTTATATCTTGGAACTGTAGGGGACTGGGGCACCCCTCAAAAATTGCTGCCCTGAAAGATCTCACATACCATGAGAAGCCAGGAATTGTAATGATACAGGAAACAAAGCAAGGTTTGCAAGAGATGACAAGAATTATAGAACAGCTCAAACACTATGAGGGACAAACATGTGAAGCAAGAGGAGCTTCCGGTGGTATCACCACCATGTGGAACAAAAATATCTGGATATGCACATCCAAAACTATTAATCCTCACTGGATTAAAGTCATTTTAGAAAGCCAGGAAGAGCAAAAGCAAATAGTTACTTACAACATTTATACACCGAATCATTACGGAGACAAAGAGCAGTGCTGGGACACTTTACAAGAAGACATCCAAGCTGAAGACAACAAAAACATCATCCTTGGGGGTGATCTAAATCTTATATTACATGCCAATGAAAAAAAAGGAGGCATATTTACACATGATCCAAACAGAGCAAAGCTGGAAAATATTATGCAAGAAAGTGACTTAGTAGATATCATCCCAAAAAACCGGAGGTACACTTGGAACAACTGCAGGCTGGGCAAAGACAACATAATGGAGCGCCTTGACAGAATTCTGGTAAATACCTCTCTCCTCTCTGAGTTTTCTACTGCTCATGCTGAAATTCTGCCTTATTCGGCTTCCGACCACTACCCCATTAGCATTATCCTTGAAGCTCATTGCCCCTTGGGGCCTTTGCCTTTCAAATACAACCCTCTTTGGCGCAGCAATCCCATTGTGGATCTGATTGTCAAATCAGTTTGGCAAAATCACATAGAAGGATCACCAGGGTTTATTTGGGAATGCAAACTGAAGAATACAAAATATGCCCTGAAGGAATGGGTGAAGCAGAACTACAAAGAACCAGAAGCTGTCAAAACTGAGCTGAAAAATAAACTGAAAGAAAATCATAGGAGAATAGAGGAGAATGGGCTGACCCATGAGGACAAAGCATTAGAAAATGAATTATATTATCAGCTGTACCGGGTTAATAGAGAAGAAGAACAGAAGTGGAGAATTAAATCAAGACAGCTCTGGCTTCAAGGTGGAGACAAAAATACAGCTTTTTTCCATAAGCAAGCAACAGTCAGGAAAATCAGAAATAACATCACCATGATCAATGATGAGGAAGGCTGCCTTCAAAAAACTCAAGAAGCTGTCAAGCAAACTGCCTCAACCTATTACAGCAATCTCTTAACTGAGACCAAGAATATAGAGGATTATTCAGACCTCCTTCAGCATTTGCCCAAAGGAATCAATGATGACATTAATGCAGATCTGATTAAGGAAATCAATGAAGATGAAGTACATGATGCCATATGGGCCCTTCAGCCAGAGAAAGCCCCAGGACCAGATGGCTTCCCAATCTTCTTTTACAGATCATACTGGGGAATAATTAAAAAGGACCTTGTCAAGATGTTAAGATGGACTCAACGTAAATGCAAAATTGGAGGGTTCACAAATGCAACCCACCTTGCCCTTATCCCTAAAGAAAATCGACCTTTGACCTTCTCTCGTTTTCGCCCTATCTCTTTATGCAATTCTTCTTACAAAATTTTGACAAAAATATTGGCCACTCGCCTAAAGCCTATCCTTCCCACTCTCATATCTGAAAACCAAGGGGGTTTTATGGCCAATAGGAAAATCTCGGACTCCATTCTTCTTGTCCAAGAGGCTATTCATTCTAGTCAAACCCGAAATGAGAAAGGTTTCATTTTAAAGTTAGACTTAGCCAATGCTTTTGACCGTGTCAGGCACTCCTTTCTTTTTGCTGTGCTTGAAAAGATGGGATTTGCCACTCCCTTCATCAGCCCTATCAAAGCATGCATTACAGGACCCTGGATCTCCCCTCTTCTCAATGGCAGACCTGGACCATCTTTTCAATCCTCCCGCGGTCTTAGACAAGGCTGCCCCCTCTCGCCATATCTCTTTATTTTAATGGCTGAATCTTTCAGTAGAGCTCTGGATTATAATCGACGCATGGGCCTCATCACCGGGATCAAGTTTGACAATGGGGTCAAAAACATCAATCACTCTCAGTTTGCTGACGACACTCTGCTAATGGGGGGAGCCTCAAACATCATCGCCCGCCGCTTTAAAGCTCTCCTAGATAAATATATGCGCTACTCTGGAGGCCTGATCAATTACCTTAAGAGCTGTATTTATGGGTGGAACACTTCAGCACAAGTTCTCCATAGGATTGCTACAACCTTTGGGGTTCCTTGTAAGCTGAATTGGGAGCAATTTACATATCTGGGCATGCCTGTGAGTGCCGGCAACTTGAAAGCTATTGCCTGGGAAGTTATCATCGACAAGATGAAAAGGAAGATAAAGCACTGGGGCACCTCTTGGCTTAATCCTGCAGGACGCATAACTCTTCTTAAAGCTGGCCTCTCCTCCCTGCCCTTGTACTGTTTTACACTTTTACAAGCCCCTGCCCATATTCATTCCAAAATGGATGCTCTTCTTCGACACTTTCTTTGGCAAGGAGGGAGAACAGAAAAAAAGAAATACAACTTGGTAAGCTGGAAGCAGGTCACTCAGCCATGTGAGAACGGAGGGCTGGGAATCAGATCTTCTAAATTCCTAAATCTTGCCTTTGCTGGCAAGCTGATTTGGAGACTTATATCTGGTAGGAATGCTTGGTGGAAAGCAGTTCTAGAAAAAAAATACCTTGATTACCCAAGGCACCAGCTCTTAGACCATGAACTCCCAAACAAAGCATGCTCAACTATTTGGAGGATGTGCAAAAAAACTATACCACTTATTGCTCAAAACACTTCCAAAGTGCCTAAAGGAGGTAGCTACATCAGAATTGGGGAAGATAAAGTATTGGGGCAACAGCCCATAAACCGAAGACCTGGAACTCAACAGATTCTTGCTCTCTTTAGCAGTGCAGGGATTCAAACTCTGGATCAGATATCACAATGGGAAACTCACTCTCATGCCTGGAAAGGTTGGTCCTTCCCTAATACACCTGCAGATACAGAAATCAGTCTCAGCACCCTGAAAGTCTACCTTCATGGTATTGCCCCTTCCAAGCGCTACCTTGCTGATGACTTTCAATGGGACCCCTCAAGCACAAGTTACACTATTAAGACTGCTTATCACCAGATCTGCATTAATGAGTATCCCATGGCAATATGGGCACACTGGAGATTTGTCTGGAAGGCAGAAACTCTCCCAAAAATAAAATTTTTCTTATGGATCCTCCTAAGAGGGAAAGCCCTCACTGCAGAGAACCTCAGAAAGCGAGGAATAAATGGACCATCTCGCTGTCCAAACTGCCAAAGTGAAGAAGAGACAAGCCAGCATCTTTTTATAGACTGCCCTTTTGCTTCAGCATGCTGGAAGGAAGCTTTTCGGAGTCACAATCCCCCCTGGGAGCTGGGCACTAACATCTCTGAAGTGATTCACATATGGAAAAAAAGTTATCCATGGGGGGAAAAAGCAAACAACATTGCTCGATGAGTATGGAATGCCTTGCCCTGCACCATCCTTTGGAACATCTGGCTGGCAAGAAACAGAATGATATTCAAAGGTAAAGAAACTGCTGTTAGAAAACTATACAATAAAGCATGGAACCTCAACTTGGAAGTTATGTCCACCAACTGTCAAGGGAACCTTAAGGTATTGGACCTAACTGTCGAAGAAAGGAGCTACATTGGGTCTATTCTAAACAAAAGCAGCATAAAACATAACAGCAATGACCCCAACAACAGAAACAGCTCCAGATGTAGATGGAAAATAAGGATGAAAGAGGAAGAATTTGCTAGCTGGCTCAGGAAATGCAACATCCATTATCTTTTTTTCGATGGGGCTTCCAAATCTAATCCAGGAAGGGCTGGAGATGGCGGTTTTATTTGCAATGGTAATGGAGATTTGTTGTCTGAGTATGAATGGGGTATGGGCTCAGCTTCAAACAACAGGGCTGAAGCCTTCGCCCTCTTTCAAGGCATGCTACAACTACTGAAGCTTGGTATAAATAAGGCTATCATAATTGGAGACTCCTCCATAGTCATTGGTTTGATGAATAGCAACAAAAAAGCCCAAAATCTGCCCCTGCAGCAAATTATTGAACGCCGCCACTCCTTGGACCAAAAGATGAATGGCAATCATTATTACCACGTTCTCCGATCTCTCAACAAATCTGCTGATGTTTTGGCTAATAAAGCTTGCTTCCACTCTGTCGGAACCCTTAGGTGCAATGGCTCCGACCAACACTACTTCCTGCCATGACTTGGACTCACTCCCAAATCAGATCCACCCCTCAGCTGTTCATTGAATTTGGATCCCGGAGATCTTTACCTAGCTCCTATGAGAAGTTTCGAACCCTTGCCTCCTATCCAATGGCGCTGACCCCCACTGAGATTACCTCCCCTGCAGCAAATCCCACCCCTCTCTGGTTTGCTTTAAACGCTTCAATACCCATCAAACTCTGCGCTTTTTGTTTTATAAATAACTCATGCCCAAATGAATGCACTCTTCTTCCAGCCGAGCCATCTTCATCTCCTCTCTATCGATCTCATAAGAACTTTGGATACTGCCCTTTGAAACCTGCGATTCTGCTCCCACAGACAGAACTCCTCTGCCACAGTTTTGTCTTTTCACAAGCCTGGATCTGCTCCTGTCAAGTACGCCATCTGCACCGGAGAAAAAACAAATTACACCAAGCAATCTTCCAATGGAAACTGACAAGCAGCGCTATCCCTCTCTCAGCAGGTGGCAACAGCGACATATCTGTAAAACCAATCCATGAAGTGTAAAACATGTTTCATTCTCTGGCAGTTTGTCAGAATCTACACTACTTCTTTCCTCTGCGCAGCGACTGATTCAAGATGTAAAGCTGAATGTAAAGCTGAATATGGCATAAACTGCACCAACTGGTGGCAATGTATACAGCAGAACCGCATTGTAATTCTGGAGCGTTGTCTCCCTCCATTTTTCTTTTGAATATTACAAACCAGCATTCGACATTGTGAAAAAAATATATATATATTTTGTCAAAATATAACGATTTAAGACCATTATTGTGGAGTATTTTTTATAATATGTCCAAGGCCATAGTGGTTAGATTCAGTCATTTTTTTAAGAAGTAATTAGTGTGTATCATTTCCCTCAAGTAATGATTAGTCGAATAGAGTTTTCCTATGATTCAACACATGATTCATAGCTATTAAGTTTATTATCTAGAAAATTCCTTTTAGATAAAGTTCCACTACTGTGTAGGAAATATACTATTTAATACATAATAAATATATTTCAATTCTATTAATGAGAAAGACATAACATTCCTCCACAATCTAGGCAAACCTTAAATTAATTCTTTAGCACACACTACATTTATTAGCACCTCCCATGTCTTGGAACATCTTTGTACCTATAACATCTTGTCATGACACTGACACCCAAGCACATGGTGGCATGAGCTAGCACAACATGAAACTATCCTAGCATGTGTTGGCATGCATGTAGTCCCTAGCATGCCCTGGAACACCTTGGTTGAATGCATTGACATACATTAGCACTTGGCACAAAATTCTACTTGGAATGTATTGGGGCCTATTATTAGTGTGCCTAGCATGCCCCTTTTGAAAAATTTAAAGTCCTAGCTTATTAACCCTCTTATTGGTTATTCCTTTCATTTCCTTTACACTTCTTGACACATATTGACATACCCGGGCACCCTGCTTATCCTTAGCACCTAGCATGTATTGGCATATCTTAGAACTATTAATTGGCACATATAATTAGCACACCCTAGAACTCCCAAGCACACTTTGGGAATTCTTGACAAGCCTTTATATTCCCTAGCATGCCTTAACATTGCTTAACATACCTTGTCACTCCCTCCTTGGCATGACAACTAGCACTCAATAACACTAGTCCCTGGCACACGTTCCTCATATTCATTAACTTCCATGAATTTTTACCTGGTGCTCCCTTAGTGTTTTGTCCTAGTACACCTTAACACTCCTCAACATGCATTAGCACTCTCTAGCACACCTTAGTACTCTTCAACATGCCCTTCCACTTCATAGCATTCATAACACTCCTTGACACATATTGGTGCTTGGCACGTGTTAGTGCTTGGAAAGTCTTAACATGTATGGAATACGTTGAGATGCCTTGGTATGATTTGGCATGGTTTAATATTAAATTTATTTGAGATCAATATTTGGAAAGTAGATGAGAAGCAACAAAGGAAGTCTTGGCACTTATAATTCACTAAGAATTTTCATTTGGCACCTATTTTCGCCTAGTGTAGGTGTGCCTAGCATGCCCCTCTTGGAAAAGGTAAATTGATGACTTATTAACCCTCTTATGTATTCATTTCATTGTAGTTTAATTTGTTTCTCCCTTTTATTTCCTTGAAAGTCCCCGGGATGCATTGACACACCCTTGCACATATTGGCATGCCTTATCACTTAGCACATCTTAACATGTTTGAAATTCCTTCGCACTATCTAGCACATCTTAGCATTCCCTAGCAAGCCTTGGCATTCATGCCCTCACAACTAGCCTTTACATTTTTTCATGACTTGGGAACCGAATCAAGTCCATGGCTACTGCATTTCATATGACAATATTGGCCTTCTTCAACTACAAAAACTTGACCAATTGCACCTACTACAAGTATATTGTGCCTTGTTCATCTAAGAACTGCCTATAACTCATCTTATGCCACTCATGTCCAAGTTCAACTTGTCCCACTTAACTAGTTACCAATACAAGGATCACATGATCTAGCCATCGCCATAAAATAACTACGCAACATAGCTTACATGGAAAATATTTCACATGTATTTTCAGTTCATATAAATAGTTAAACATTAACTGAGAGTTTGCAAGAACCACAATATGCACAAGGCACACAAGATATAAGCTGACACAAGTTGAGTGCACCAAAACTTATACACGACAATGTACAATATTCAATTATCTAGAATAGTTTAAAACATGAGCATGTAGCCAAAGTGTGCCACATCTCATATAAAAAAAATATCTAAAGGAAAAAAAATGTTGTGCCTAGCACAAAGTGATCTCCCTTTGTCTAAAAATACTATGTCAAACCCCGTATAACAACCGTAGGCTTGCATCCTGTAAATCCTATTCTGAACTTCTCCTAACACACTTCGTCCTTAGCACACTTGAATTAGCTGATACTCCCTTGCACACACTCTTATTCGTTCCTTTCCATGTATTTTGACCTAGTTATCCCTTAATATGCCCCGTCACTCCCTAACACTCTTCAATATGAATTGACATTGTTCAACATGTGTTAGCATGCCTTTTCATTATTTTGCATGCCTTGACCCTCCCTAGCTGTGTTAGTGTGTTTGGTGCACGCATGTATGAAATCACACCAACTTAAGGGGTGTGGTTTACCCTCTTAAATTATTGGTCACAGGAAAAAAATATGTGGAGTCAAGCAAGTTAGTGGAACATGCTAAAACATAAACATACTAGATAGAGAAATAGCATGCATATTAAAACATAAAAATTAAACTAAAACTAAAACAAATAAAGAAAAATCTCTAAATAGAGTCAAACAACTACAATAATCCAAACAGTGGGGCTTACATCCCCACTTATTGAATGCTGGTAGGAAATGAGGATGAAAATTTAACCCACAGGCCAAGGGGCCCTTAGAACTTGGGGTTCTAAGTTCCGACGCAAGGATGTCTTTACTTCCAAGCTTGCCTCGGTGTAAAGTCTCCCTCTCTCTACTATGGTGGACTAAAGTTGTTGGATGGCCAACAATTGAGCCCCCTCTATCTCAGCTCTGGATCACACACTGCTGGTACTGCTTAGGGAAATTCTGGCTAGCATAACAATGTGATCTCAAGTTCTTCATCTCTTGGTGGCCTTTTATAGGAGAATTCAAATCCTCCTTCCCTCTCTTGGTACATTATGGATGGTGACCCAAGAGAGGGGGATGATTCCATTTTGTGCCACAATTATTCCATTGTGTGCTCCCTTGATGTCCTAAGGAGGCTTTGGTGGTTGTCCTTACGTGGCTTCAAGTGTGAAATCACTGTCCTAGAGTGTGCTTTTTGTGATCCCAGAAAGTGACTTCTACCACTCCCAGGATTGCGCGCTTTTTGGGTCAAAAGGCGTGCAAAGGTGCTGTTATCGAAGGATTTTGTGCGCAAAATCATTTAAGACTTGCTCAAATTTGATTTTTCCTCAAACCTTAGATGTTTTTAAATACTTTCCAAATTCTCTAATGTCTTTCAGCCCTGTAAATCCTTCTACCCGACATTAAATAATGTCGTCTTTGCTTGTACGATTTTCTAGTGTTAGCAGTTGCCCCCAAATGTGTGAGGTATAGGAAGAACTATATAGCAAAAATACATTATAGTTTATTTTCTGTATACTGTGTGTAGAGGGAGAGAGGCCTGCATGGAGCTCAGAATTTGAGACACCCTGCACCGGTTCGAAGAATGACCATGTCCTATGGGACCCTTATAAGCAAATATAATACAATATATACAAATTTTCAATGAGGCGGGAATGTTCCATGCTCGTAATGCTATGGCTAGTTAAACAAATCTATTTGACAGATACATGTTCTTTCTTGTGTCACTATTATGGTAGTGATCTTTTGGTTGATGACGATGACTACTGATGCCCTCAGGGTCGTTTTTTATCTTTGACAATAGGTGGAACTTGGTACCCATATGTGTAAACTTGGTATGGCATATAAAAGCACATTGTACGCATAGGTGCTGGCTAGGACCTTCCCATGTAAGCATTGTTGAAAGAGACACTTATGAAGGCATGGGTCTTTGAAAAATTTGATCAAATTTCAATGGTTGTAAGGTACGATACCATCTTGACATGAAAGCTTGTGTTGTAGCCGAATGTCAGGAGGATATATGACATCTATGGGCAATGATATCTCCCATAGTGCCACCTGAGGATGCCCCTTTTATGGAGAGGGGCAATCCAAAGTACTACTTCCTTTTTGGAAAATAGGTGTTGAAGTCGACAAAAAGGAAGCCTCAACCAAATGAGGGGTCGCTGATATGAAGGATCAAGATCTTGGATGTGATGGGCTTAACATAGGCATTGTGGCGAGGGGTGACTGAAAACTGATGATGGGGATTCAATGTCTCAAGGTCGGAGTATAATAAGCAGTTGGGTGGGAGTCATAACTATTTCTAATGGGGAAATCCCTGGAGTTAGTAGGACTTCCAGGGTGGGTATAAACTGGTTATGAATGTTGTGGTGGATTTTGCATGAGGTGTGATATTCCGACCAAGGGTGTTCAGGGAATGTTTCCATGGGGGAAAAAATGAATGAGTGGGTGGAGGATGTAGTGTGTCATTTTTGGTCTTTGTACACTTACCAAAAGAATAAAATAATGGGGTTTGGTTTGTACAAAATACAGAGACGGGTGCCCCAAAACATGAAAGTGTTCGATCACTGATGACGTGAGGAAGGTGTTTTTCTAAGGGTGGGGGCCCCATTGGTTGGTCTCATGTGTGAGGTTGATGAAGTGGATGAAAAATTATCGCAGATGGGATTATGATGATGGAGGTATGGTGGGCCAAATGTGAGGTGCAGGGGTTCGATTTTGATCTTCTTGTACAACCTTACCATCCAAGAGGGGGAGTTTCATTCCATATGGTAAAACTTGACCTTATTCATGATGGATGGATGGGCATGAGGTGCTTCCCAGACTAAATTGGTATGTTCATGGCGTCACTTTTGCTGTGATATATCGTCTATTGTGGGTGACGAGCGCCATGAAGGGGAGGCTCACTGACCAACGAGGATGTTTATCATGTGCAAGGTGAGGTGATGATAAACATGGTCGGATATGTGGAACCTATTGTTAATTTCTGATGGAGAAATTATGTCAGTATATGCAGAGTTTTCTGGGACTCTATCATGCTGGGGGTAGAATGATATTTGCTCTGGAACTTTCAGTGGATGGAGTTGTGGATGGCTTGTGAGCTTTCCTGCAAAAACAACTACCTCAAGTGAAAGCATCTTCCTTATCAAATATTATTGAAAGTCATGATCTTTAAAAAAGAAGATGACAAAGGGCATATCTACCGGCGCTGAAAAATTATTTTTTCGGGAGTGTGAATTTGTGGCATCACCTGTGTTTGTTATAGAGTGTTGATCATGGTGTTGCTTTCGGTTCGAAGAACAGACCTTCTAATCTCTTGTTATGGTCCTCCAAAGTTTTTGGAAAGGGTGATATATAGGTGAATATGGCCCTAATTCAATTCATTTGTACTTGTTGAGTTTTTGAGAGGTCAGAGGCTTCTGCGGAGCAGTTCTTATCGTTACGGTCAGCCTGAGCACCAAGTATTAGTGATATCATGCCTAGGTAATCTCCATGACGTCCTGCACTTTAATGTTTTTAGTCTTAGCGTGTTAGGATCCATACAAAATTGGTTTGTATGGATTCTGAGTAAATTTTTTCCCTAGATTGCACAAGCGATCAGGGTAAGAGTGTGCCCTATGTGCACATTTTTTGGGGTTTCATGCACTTTAAGCACTATGCTCCCCTTTTTTGGTGCGCCTTATCTGCACCTGTGAGAGATATAGGTGCACCTTGAGTGCGCATGTCTGAAGGACAGGCACACAAACGGCCGAGAAATTTTTTTTTTTGAATTTTTTCCAATTTTTGATGTTTTTTCTGTTGCTGATGGGTTCCTGTTTGGATGACAGGTTGTTGTGGAGGGAGCGGGATTGGCACGAGCTCTGTACTGCATTAGCTGCCGATGGTCCGTTGCGCCAATAGTTGGTGCAATGGGGGCTCCTTAAGTTCGTGGAGAACGAGCTTCTTAGGTATCAAGATCAATTGCTACGTTACTTGATCCAGCATTGGCACAGAAGGTGCAACATGTTTGTGTTGCGTGGGACTAATCTTTCTATCCGTCCTGAGACGGATGTATAATTTTTGACCAACTACTGCCTCATGGTGAGGCATTGCGGTATCCACTTCCTTTTGGGAGGATGGATTTGGAGAGGTTCCAAGCACATCATTGCAGTGGGGCACCCCTTACGGAGCAATGCATCAGCATTTCCTCGGTGACAAACTTGGCCGAGAGGTGTGCTCTGGTAGCTATTGTTCGACTTGTAGGGTTGTCGTATCCACATCGGTCATTGGGCCCATAGGTTGGAGTCTTACGCCAACTGAGGTCTGGGCACTTCTTGGATTTTTCCCGCTTCTGCTATGATGGGATGGTGACATAGCTTAACAAAGTCTGGAGTGGGTCAAAGTTGTTTCCGTACGCCAATATTATATGTAGCATTATGTACAAGAGGGTATTGTTATTGAGACCAGTGGTAGCGGTGCCTCCTGGGGTCCACGGGAGCCTCGCATGAGAAGGTGGGCTCCTGTGATTTCGCGAGGGGGTGGGGGTATGGTGGGGCGTTATTGGAATGCCATGATGGCGGCCTGGTTTGATTTCAAACCCAGATGTTTCTACCATTCCTGTATGCAGGGATGGACTTCTAGGGGGATCCAGAGATGGGTCTCCCTCCTGGTTATACTTGGGAGCCCACATGTATGTTTTTATGTTTTCTGCATTTATTTGAGTATATATGTGCTTATGTGTTTTTATGTTGACACTGACATAGTTTTGGTTTCTCTTGCAGATGTTGGCGAGGTAGGTCACCCCGTGGTTCGATTGGTTGGCCATGGTCCTCTTTAGAGACCTCGGGGCGATCGTGGGGATGCGGGAGGAGATGCTACATAGCTTCAGGGTGGTGGACCTGGTGGTAGTGCCAGCCCTTCAGGAGAGGGTAGTAGCTCGGCTTCTGTCGAGCTACGACCGAGCGAGCTCGTGCCGATGCAAAGGCGGCAAGTCCTGATGCGACAGAGGTTCGCATTGTTAAGCTGACTACACGAGTGTCAGTTCTTGAGGATGCCTGGGGTCAAGTGGACCGCTTGACCCAGGGGATGCCTTCTCGAGGGTTTTTGGATGATCTCAAGGAGGTCTGGCTAGAGACAGTGATCGCTTGAGAGAGGGACTATCGACCTATTTTACATTAGGTGGCAGTCTCAGTTGTGATGGCGGCTCCAGTAGTGGTACCAGGAACAGTTGTGGGTCTAGGTGCCCCGCCTGGCGGAGCACCACCCTAGATTTTACTTGTACACAGGGAAAGCACCCATTATGAGGATTCTTCCCCTATTTTTTACGACTTTTTTGTGTATCTTTGGGCTGGCCAATGGGTCAGCAACACTATTTTTTGTACTCATATACACCATGATATATGTATATATATATATATATATATATATATATATATATATATATATATATATATATGAGAGAGATATTTTTTGCGGCTCTACATGTTGTACCCCATGTTTCTGTTTATGGATGTTGTTATACTGATGGATATCTATGTTTTTGGTTTTTTATGTATGATGTTTTATCCGAGATGCATTCCAATTTAGAATATTGTTAGCTATGCGATCAGCAGTTTGGTTTTGACTCCTTGGTACATGTGCAAATGTGATGTAGTCAAATTTTTTGCTTAATATTTTTGCACACAAATATTTTCTAAATAGATGTGAATCTATTGTCTCAAATTTTTGGTTTAACTACGATACTAAAAACTAGAAATCGAGGTAGAAATGTATATGGTGTATGCCCTGATGGAGGGCGTCACACACAAGTCCGATGACGACATCATATTCTGCCTGATTGTATGTTGTTGAACCGATGCACACACCGTTTGTGTATAGTGGAATTCTGTCAGGGTGATATATGACCTAGCCAACTGCTACTAACCTTTTAGGCCATCTTGATGCTCCATTAGAAAATCCGAAGTAAGGTTCGAGTTGATGATCCATGGTGGCACTTTGAGCACATTTTGTAATAAGTCTTTCGGTCAAAAAAGTGGTTGGGTTTGTGTACGTTCACTCTAGGGTAGGGCTAGCTTGGCCCTCAAGGGTAGAACTTCTTGAGGTAAGGGCCATTGACGGGGTTGCTGAGGCATGCCCCATCCGGTTCCGTCAAGATGTATGCCCCTTGGTGGAGGAAATTTTTTATGATGTAGGGCCCTTTCCACAAAGTTTCAAACTTTCCTAGCCCTAGGGCTTCTTTTGCGACATCATAGCAGAGGACTAGTTCTCCCTCAGTGAATGTGCGATGATTGATATGGTGGTCGAATGATGCTTTTACCCTTTTCTTATGGGCCTCTTTGTGTTGCAGCGACTATCGTCGGATTTTGTTAACAAGCTCTAGTTATACTAGGAATTGTTCTAGAGGCTAGGTATCATCGAGGAGTTCGATGGAAGCATCCAAATTTGAGATCTTACAGAAATCAATGCAAAAGTGCAAGGTACCTTGGCCTTTTTCGATGGTAATAAAGTGGAAATCCTGGGACGTGGGGGCAGCTGCAATGTTGTTTCTAATATGCGATGATACAAATCGTATGTGGTGTATCATGTCATTGACGTTCGATGGGGGAAGAACCTCCATGATGGGATTTTGCGTAAGCACAAGATTGGGTTCCCCTCTAGAATGGTCAATTTCTTGTGGGTGGAAATTGTGCCTGTTGCAGAGGTGCCTGAATGTTTCCATTAGCAAGCATGCCTCTGGTTCATGGTTTTGGCCAGTGCAGATGGTGCATGGTACCACTGTGCCAACGGAGTAGATTGTGTGGAGTAGATTGTGTGCGTCATTGGTTTAGGTGCGTCTAGCTCTGTGGGGGAGTGTAGACTTAATGTTGCTCTTTTTGTTCTTAGTTTTTGGAGATTCTAACATTTAATCGTATGGTGAAAGTGTGAACAAATCTGGCAATAGGTATGCGTGATCTTCTCTTGGTTAGAGAGAATTATCTGAGGGAGTGAAGAGACTGTGAAAAAACTACTTGGGAGGGGCTTCAGTTCTCAACACTGATTGACCCGATGGTCATTCACATTGCATAGTCCACATGTTATCCTAGGTTGGGCTTGGGTCATGCTTGGTTGGTGCGCTTTCCTAACTTTCCCATCATGCCGATGTGGGTGAGGGGTTGCTAGTCTGGGGGAGATGTACTTTCTAAATCGCTTGAGTTCATCGTCCCATTTCTTCTCTATTGTATAAATCATATCAATGAGGGGACAAACTCATGGGATATAAGTACAACGTTGTCCACAATGATTTCCTTGACATACAGGGAAAAATAGCCTAGATATGGAGATCCCGTCGTGCTTAGTTTGTGGTCTGGTAGGGTACTAGCGTCGTAATGCTGCTAAATCAGGGAAAATGGTGACCACATGATTAAGAGTTTTACATAACGTGCATATTATTCTTCTCTGTGGAGAGCAGTTGGGGGTAACTAAGGGTTCCCTGATTGGTCTCTTTTCAACTCTCAAGAATAGGATGGACATGTTCGACACATCTTCTTGGGTTGTAGAGCTACTCACTGATTCTAAGTCTACGTTATCTTCTTGGGAGAGGTGGACTATAGCTGAACGCAAACTAGTGAGGGATAACCCCAATCGGGGGATATAGTGACAATTCTCCAGAAGGTGATTGTCGGTGCATAAAGGACATGTGAATTTTGTTGCCCGCAATCCAACGTAGTAAACCCATTCTATAGGATACCATCTGTGGATGAGTTCCAAGGCTGTGCATTCTTCAAGGAAGTGACCACATTCATCGCACAGTGTGCAGTGTATAACGGGAGGAGGCATGGCTGGGAGCCATTTAGGTAATCATCGCTCCTCTTGCAAGTACAGGATGACATGAGGTTCATCTCCAACAGACTGGTTGGAGGGATCCTCTTGATAGGATCACTCGATGGCATGTAAGGCATCCCTATATCACGGGATCTCCGGGTAATGATGAGTATAGTTCCCATAATTTCTACAAATAGCACATGCATGATTGGTACGCACTGCTTTGCCTTTACCTTTGGTGGCAGGTTCCTTTTTACGGGAATGAGTCGTCGCGATGTCTGCCTCAGAGCCAAGGAGTGGTTTTGATTCGTCCAACTCTAGGCAGATATGTGTAGGGTGGCCTATTACATCACATATGGTGCAAACAGGTGATTCCAGTTGTATGGCGGGAGTTTCTAGCTTCTTTCCTCTCTTCTTGGTTTTCTTAGCCATAATCCTTGGTTTTTCAATGGAAATTTCCTTTGCATGGATGTTTTCAACTATTTCTTGGACGGGTGGGGCCTCCTTGGGACTGAGGGGCTTTAGCCCTGTGGCAGTGATGTGTGTTGCTCCTGTCCTAGTAAGGCGAATGAGATACCAAACCGGTATTTCAAACGATATTTTTAGTAACACCACTGTTGCCAAAACCTACTAGGAGACAAAACCAACTGGGGGGTAGAGGAAAGGGGTTTGAGAAGTGGCGTAGGCTAGAGAGGATACCATGGCTAGGACTTGGTGTCATTAATGCTTGTGTCCATATCCTGACTAGCTTCGGCATTTGATGTGGAAATCATGCACACCGGAGCTCTTGTGACATCGGGTGATGACTCAGGTATAATGAGGGGATATCCTAGGAATAATCCTAGGATGAACGACGACTTCAACTGGCCAGGGCCATATACTTGGTACCATGACAACATGCCCGAGGATGTATCTACATGGGGTAGAATTACATCCATGTTTGTTAGGGTCGTTTCTCACTATGCATCAATTGGTCGATAGTAATGATGCGGTCCTCTTGGGGGAACATCATAATTCGGAAGACAAAGGAGGCTATGTGTAACATGGCATACATATAACTCTGAGCAAGGAGTATATTATAATCCAAGTGAGCGTCCAAGACTTCAATGTCTATATGGACCATATTTCCAGCTAAGAAGACAAGGATGTTTTGGTAGAGACCGACGGGGTTTGAAGGACGACCATCGTATTCTATAAGCGTGATGACTAATGGTTTTAGTTCAAGAGACCCTAACTTCTGCCAAAATTTTTTTGACATGATGCACGTGGATGCACCTTCATCAATGACACATCGGTGAATGGTAATATTTTGAATCAACACTGGTGTCTGAAATGCAACCATCGAAGGAAGCCTAGGGGTAGCTTTGTCTAAATCAAAATCCATTAGGTGCATATCGGCAGGATCGATAGCACCTAACGCACAAAGAAAGGATTTTTTTTGTTTTGGGCATGACTACAATACTTCCAAAGTTGACATAGCATTGGGAGATTGGGCTAAATTATCCACTATGCTATAATTATGGGTTGCTTTGGAGTAGTTTCTTGCTCACCTATTTGGTCCCTTAGCCATCTTTGGAAACGGTTCAATAAGCATCCTTGAAATGGTCAAAGGTGCAGTTGGTGCACTGGTACTAGCCCCTGACATGTTGGTGTCTGGTGAGGTGTCGTAATTGAAATTCCGTGCTTGAAAAAACATCTCTTCACCAGTCATGTAGATTTCATGGTTGTTTTTTTTGGAGTTGTCGGGATTTTGTTGCTGAGTGCTAATTGTCGCTTGATGGGGGAAAGGTTCTTGCATCACAGCTGTCTGCTGGGAATATCATCCTTGTCCTTGGTTACTTTATAGCTTCTTCAGCTCAAGAAGATCAGGACAGCGATGAGTATAATGGTCGTACTCCCCACAGATCAAACAAGAGTGGTTTGTTGGAAGAGGTGGCCTTTTTCTTTGTTGTTGGGCATTTCTTGGCTCCTGGTTTCGATCTCAGTTGGGGTTGCCTCCAGCCTGAGATTGTGGAGGGCATAGCTGGTTTTTTCCCCCCTGTCAAGGATTCCCTTTTGGCTTTTTTTTTTCATTTTTCTTAAGCCACGTTAGGAGAGTATTTCTCCTAGTTATATGATTGTCTTTGTTGGTTTTGGGAAGGCTGCACGAAGTTCACCTATGCATTTTTCTGCATATGCGGGTCTTGTGCTAGGGACTGAGCATAACGCGGTCCCTGGTTCACACTTGGCTGTTGGGGGGGACCTCTTCTGTCAGTGTGTCTATCTGCATATTGGGTCCCCTAAGCTAGAGGATAGGTTCCTCCATGGTTATACATCGACGCCCTATTGGTCAAATTTTTCTGAGGCATATGATGACTTTGAAAACCGGTTTGTGGTATGTTCTGGGTAGAATCATATGTATAACCGGGGTTTTGACTGTTGTTGCCTAGGTAACTTTGGGTCAATGACCCAATTAGACTATCTATAGAGTTCGATGTGCCTGTAAATTCTTTACAAGTTTGCAGGCACGAGGCGTTCGGCAGGATATTGTAACTATATCCTGACTGCATATAAATCAGCTTGAGTTGCTAGGCCTTTCTGATGGCATCCTCTTCGAATATGGGCCTTTGTTGCATCACATCCGTTGAACTCTCTACAGTGAGAGTTTTCAGGAAAAATTCTAATAGTACCTGATCATCTAGTTTGGCTTTACATAAACTACAACACCGCCGCCATTCGTGGAGATGGTCCGAGATATGGACGGAGGGGGTTTTCCTAAAGTGCGTCAGTAATTCCATTCCAAAATCATGGTGAATGGGTAACTGAAAATATGTTAGGAACACAGTGGCGAGGGGGCTAAAGATTCCATGTGTAGCAGAGGGTTGCTCCACATACCATTTCATGGAAAATCCTATCATAGTGTGTTGAAATAGTCTCA
Source organism: Pinus albicaulis (assembly GCA_034641835.2). Classification (NCBI taxonomy): domain Eukaryota; kingdom Viridiplantae; phylum Streptophyta; class Pinopsida; order Pinales; family Pinaceae; genus Pinus; species Pinus albicaulis. Next base: position 150,192,769 of record CM076580.1, read on the forward strand.
ATCGAATAGCATCGTCAATGATACTGTTCAATGAGCACCATAGGTGGAAATTCATCACGTGATTTCCTAGGTCTACCGCTTGATTTCCTTCGAACTTTGGAATGTCTAAAGGGAGCTTCATGAGCATGGGATGCCATGTAGGGTTGTGTGCAATGGGGTCATTCGTCATCTTGGTTAAATCTGGTAGATTCAACGAAGCTAGGAAAGGTGACTGGGAGGTTGACGCCATTGCAACTTTCGAAAACACAAATTTTTAGTTAGGAAGAGGGTTAGTCTGCGACGTACCCTGCTATGTATTCGACATGATTCCTGAATGGGTAGCACTCCTCTACCCTCTAGGGTTTGTGGGAGGAGTGGTATGTGGTGTGGCATTGGGATACCAACTAGGGTTTCCAACTAAGGATGCCCCAATAAAGGACGAACCAATAATGGTGGCAGCATTCTGTCTTTGACGCCGAAATGGCGAAAGAATTGGAACCCCTCCTGGTAATGGGGGGAGGTCCAAACGACGCATAGATTGAAGAGTTCCCTTTGGGTCCATTTTGGTTTCAAATAGATCTAGCTTTGGAAATATTTGAGAGGATAGAGATTGTGATCAAAGCAACATTTCGATCGCATACATAAAACAAAGCGAAAATAAAATTAATTTTCCCTTTAAATTAATCCTATGTGAGCAATCAATCAAAAAATATATTTTTGTTTGTTTATATATGATACTCAAATCCTAGTGGTAGTCATCAATAATTTTTTGCTTTCTATAGATGACTAAATGTTTATCCCAGATTTCTAGAAACAAAATTCATGAATATTGTGAGTTCTAGAAATCTCACTGCCTTCATTATCCTTAGGATAAATTTTCACTATTTCATTATCCTATCATACCATGGTCAGCCCAACATTCCCATAAGACCCATCATGGACTCATGCCACTCATTTTCACTATGTTTTTCCACCTTTGTCCTTAGCCCTCTGTTTTGTTTTGCGTAACTCCTTCATTATCCATCTAGGGTTTTTGAGGGAATTTTTCTTGGTTTCATGACCTCCATGGTTAAAAAATCAACAAGGATTGTATCCTGATGCTCTTACACCTCCTCCTATCCTTAATATACATTCATAAACACTTCCCATCACTCCTATCCCTCAAAATCATCAATTTTCTACAAAACCTAGCCTATTGCTACAATTTGACACTTTTTGAGACTAGGCCTGTGTTTTGCCCTTTTGGACCCCTTCCCCTCACTCAATTATTGAAATTAAACTTTCCCCTACTCTCTAACATCTATCCATATTCCATAAAATTTCCCCAAGAATTTAGACAACCCTTAGCCCCTTCATTCCCCTCCCTCCACAAGGCAGTCCTAAATTCCCTACTCCAAACCCTAATTTCCTCTTCCAACTAAGCTAGGGTTTTCTATGGAAAGGAGGCATAGGAGCAAAGGATTCATATGATATATCATGTCAGTAAAAAAAATTCCATACCATCTCATAAACATCAGACCTCCATCATTCTCCAAGAATTCATACCAAGGGCCAAGTCATTTGCCACACCTAGGGGTAGTTTTTCTTAAAAATATGTTTCTAACCAAGAAAAGATGAATTTGGAAAAAGTGAGAGAGGTTTTTTTCCATAATGGGGCCAGTAATAAAAACCTCCTTAATTTTTTACAAAATTTTCATGGTTTGGGAGCAATGTCAAAAATACATGTGTCCCAGGAGAATTTCTGCACTGCTGGAGTGACCTTGGGAAAATCAGGTTTTCTCACAGCTGGAGTGTCCAACTGACTTTATTGATGAGTCAAATGACAACTATACTTGAGGATATTTCCAATGAGCTATTATGATATCAATTTGGAGTTATGGAAGGCCTCCAAAAGTTGTCTGCACCAACACTCTACATTTCTACACCATCACTCAGCACTTTTTGACCAGTATTGGGAAAATCAACTTTTGACAAATAAAATAAAATTCAATCAGGAAAAAAATGGTATATTTGGAAATTCAACAGGTTAATATTTAGAATGAGCTATCATGCACTCAATTTGGAGCTAAGGAAGGCCTCCAAAAGTTGTCTGCACCAACACTCTGCATTTCTGCACCATCATTCAACACATTTTGACCAGTGTTGGGAGAATCCGTTTTTGGATAGATAATGAAACCCAAATGGAAAATAAAAAGGATTTTTGGAAATTAGAATCAACAATCTTTCCAACGAGCTATCAACGTCCCAATTACGACATTGGGAAGGCCTCCAAATTCCCTCTGCAAAATGGTGTTGCGCACTCAGGAGTTGGTGCTGCGCGCCTAGCAATTTTTTGTTTTTCCCGTGTAAATTACACTGCGCTACACTCATGGGCATGCAGAGACTGCCCAGATCCTGTGTGTAGAGGCTGCCTAGCACTACACTATGCTATGCTCTTGGGCATGAAGATACTACCCGACTCCTGCGTGCAGAGGCCGCCCAACAGTACGCTCCTGGACATGCAGAGGCCGCCCAGCGCTACGCACCTGGACGTGCAGAGGCTGCCAGGAAGACACAACACCTCATGCAGAGGCTACCCAGCTCACATTTCCTGCACTCCTGGACGTGCACAGGTTGCCAGGAAGACACGGCATCTCGTGCAGAGGCTGCCTGGCTCACGTTTGCTGCGCTCCTGAACACGCAGAGGCTACCAGGAGGACACGACACCTCATGCAAATGCTACCCAGCTCACATTTGCTGCACTCCTAGACGTGTATAGGATACCAGGAAGACACAACACCTCGTGTAGAGGCTGCCCGACTCACATTTTCTGCGCTCCTGGATGTGCAGAAGCTGCCAAGAAGACACAACACCTCGTGTAGAGGCCACCCAAACGCTGCGCTCCTATGCATTCAGGGCTACCCAGGAAGACCCAACAGGTCATGCAGAAGGTGCCCGACTGCCCCGTGCTGCATTTCTATGCATGTTTCTCTAGCTGTGAAGAACTTTTTGAAGGTGTTTAGTTTTTTTCACCTTTTCCTATTGTCTAAAGGTAGAATTATGAAGAAATGTGAAGGGTAAACTTAAATAATGAGGAAAAAGACAAAGAATAAAGTGTCGAGGAGGAATAAAGCAGTGACAAATAGGAAAATCACAGTCAAGACAAAGAAGACAGTGATAAGGGAGAAAGCAGTAACAAATGCAGTGAGCTAGATGAAGATGAGGAAATCAATGACAGCCCAAGAACATAGGCAGATTATAAAAAGGAAAACAGTGAGCTATACCATGAAGAAAGGGCAGATGATAGCAGTGATGATAAGGGTTAACAAAGAAGAAAACAGTGAGCCCAATAGCAGTGATAAAAGAAGCAGTGACAAAGATGAAGATAGCAGTCAAGAAAAGACAAAGCTTGAAGTTAATTACAATGGGCAAGACAAAGAAGACAATGGGTAGAAAATTGAAGAAAACTCACATAATGAGGAAGAAAGTGACAATCAAGTAAAGGAGAGACTAATGACAGCGCCTCTGGTAGTGACCCCACAGAAGATGCAAGCAGTGATACAAAGGCAGAGTTTGAAAGTGAGAACAATGGACCCAATCATGAAGAAGAGGACAGTCATGAAGATACAAATGTACAAATAAATGATGAAGACACCTCTAATGTTGCAAATATAAAGGATGAAAATCATAAAAATATTGACAGTGATGCTAGCATGAGAAAAATTGAAATTTCTTCTCAAGAATTCAGCCAAGAGGATAAAAATGCATCAAGCAATGATAAGGACACCTCTAACCATGACAAAAAGGAAAATGACAATGAAAATGATAATGTTGTAAGTATGGAGGGTGACAGTGTAGAGGACATGGAAGAAGATAACAATGATGAATATCAGGGCAGTGATACTAGCATGGGAGGAAATGAAAATGCCTCTAAAGAAGGCCTTAGCAAGAGAAAGAGAGCTTGAAACAGCCCTAGCAGAGAAACTTCCTCTCAATGACCTCCTAGCAAGAGAAATTGAACATGATAGGGAATCATGGCTTCAGAGGGCTAACATACATCCTGAAGCCAAGCTAGAGAAGGCCAATAAAGACATGGATCTATAAAGAAGAATGGCTAAGCATTATGCTCAAAGAGACCAATTTTCAAGGCAAGAACTTAAAAGGGACAAAATTGAGATCCAAGCACTAAAGGAGGAGAAGGACCAAGCTAGACTTCGTATTTTGGCTCAAGCTTCTATACAAGTCTCGAACCTTGAGGCACTTATCTACCAAATTTGGGAGAAATTGGACAAGTTTTTTTTTTTTTTTGCAAATTTTGAGGCTAGGAGCACAACACACCTTGTGCTATGCTCTTTTTCAGGGCATCTTCGGGGGGGGAGGCTTGAATTTTTGGATTCCTCATCATGAGAGGAGCATGCTCACCAATTTTCATATCAATTGCAATTGTTTTGGTCCTCCAAAAGGGTCAAAAACACCCAATTTTTCACCATTCTGCCTACTTTTCAGGGCATGTGCTGCGCTCCTACCAGTCTTTCTATTTTCACTTTTTTGATAGGTTTCAGAGGTTATATTGAAGAACCAAAGGTATATCTTGAAAGTAGACTTCAAGGGATTTCCAACAAGCCATCACGGAGCCTTTTCTAACATCGGAAAGGCCTTCAAAACATGGTTGTAAGAAGACCAATTTTTTCTATTCCTTTGCTACACTCCACGCATGCAAATTCAAATTTGACACACAGTGCTACGCTCCTGTGGTTGACAAGTCAGAATGTGCGTTTGGAAAGTTTTTGGAGGCTTGTCAGAGCCTAAAGGTCAATTTAATTTCTAAAAATGGCTGAAAAGATATTTATTTTATATATTTTTGTGCCTTGGGCCTTGCAAGGCCTCAAGGACAAAAGAGATACTTTTGATTATCCAATAGACTTCCAGATGCTCTATTAGGCTTTCCTCCTCCTTGATCATTATATAAGGCATGAGGATTCATTGTAATAGTGGGATTTTGATTTTTTTAAGAGTAATACATGATTTTTGGAAGTTGAACAATTTAGTGTTGTGGAGCTTGTGGATGATTTGACTTAGTTGATAATGACGAAGTCTTTCTTACAATATTCCTGAGTTTAGTTAATGGTGATGTATCTCTTATTTTTCCATGTTTTTCTTGTTTATCATATGTCCAACTTTCTATATTGCAATAGGTCAAAAGAGTATAGGATGAGAAATGTTGTTTGAGGCACCTCATTCCTCTTGTTTGCTATTGTCTTCATGTTTTCCTCTGCCAGGTTAGTTTAAGGAATTCTTAGTTGCTCCTTAGGCCCACCTAAGATTTTCTATTTCATTATTGGATTAATATTCTAGTTTAAAAACATGATTCATGGTGAGCCCTGCTTGTTTTATGCTATTTAAACTTTGTCTTGAAATCTCTCTGATGTATTGATTGATTAGGTTAAGCGAAAGAGGTCTTGTTTTGATCTTGCCCTTTGTATATGCTTATTATTTTGCCTCAAAGTTATTTATAGTTTAATGAATTATTTTTAGGCATTCCCTCTTCATTTATTGATGCTATTTGTCTCTTATATGTTTTCAAATCTTGAAAGTAGAACCATTGAAGTTAGATAAGTTGTCTTACTTTCTTTGTTCCACTTGATTGTATGTCTTGAATGTGTATTTGTTTAAAAGTATTGTCATTGAGTAAATGGTGTGCCCTATCTCATGACTAGTATCTTTTTCTTATCAATATTTAAGATCTCTCTATTCATAGGTATTTGACAAAGGATTCTTGACTACCCTTTGCCCTACCTTGGTTCCCAAACTTAATGTCCATTTCACCTCACACATAAAATTTAAAGATCCATTAACTACACTAGATTTTCCCTGTGATGTACCCCGATTCATTATTGAGATATCAATGACTTCATAGACTCCATAGCCCAATTGATTTGATAACCTCTCACTCCACCTATCTTACTTGATCATCTTACCCCAACCAAAATAGACAACAAACCTAAACTTAACAACTAGCCTAAAATCAAACACTTAAAGCGAACAACTTCACATCCTTAGCATGGTAGAGAGAGCCCTCTCTGAGTCCAGGAAGGCTAGGTCTTAGGACTGCAAAGACTGGTTTGATGTTACCCTATGCATTTGGTCTACCAATCTGCTAAATCACGGGACACTAACACCTAAAATACATAATCATCCTCACACACTCAAATGAAACTAGGCCTTGAGAAGATATCTTGCGAGTGCTGGCACAAAATCCTGTAAGAGTTGGCGATGCCCCCAGTGAGCCGAAGAAAATCCACCAAGGTAAGGGAAGAGGACATAGCACTTGCCTGCATCATCACCTATAGGGAAAGGATTCCCTAATTTGGCCACTAAGTACCATCATCCCACGTGAGCATTCGAGTCTTGGGCTTCTTGGTAATTCAGCTAATAGTACCAAGTATCAGCTGGGTTAGGTAGCCCCAACTGATACCGACCCACACTGTGCCTAAGCCTAACCCCCTCTGAAACGGGTCTCTGTCGCGCTTGGGTTTTCTTTTCCGTGGGCTGATAGGTGGATTTAAAAGCTCCCTAAACATTCAAATTCTATGTTTCAAGATGAAGAATGATCAAGGTGGCTTAGTGGATGCCTAACCCCTTGATCCTAACTTAGACTATAAATTTTTTTGTGGCCCCTATGGGGAGAATTTAGTGAGTTTTGTTAAGTTATTTTTAGGTGTCTTTTCTTTGCTTATTGTGTAGATGTGTGTGAGAAAAAAGTGAACAAGCACATAGTTTGAATGTGTGGATATGCAATGATCCTTTTCAAAGTCCCCTATTAAACTAAGCTCTATTGTACCTTGCTTAAAAGAAAAACATGTGCGGATATGGGTCGCTTTCTATTTTTCCTAGTTAATCTATTTGATCATCTATAGGGATATGGTGAGTTGTGAATAGAGAGTGTTCATATAATTGCCTAGGATCACCAAAGGGTGAAAAGGAAGCAAATATTACTTTCTCTTCTATTGACAATTCAATCCTGGTCCCGAAAACCTAGTGCAAAAATTGAACTAAACTAATTATTTTTACACTAGAAAAAAGAAACTAGCTAAACATGCATGGACTTGGGCCACTTACTTTGGCTAATTATCTAGATGTTTTGGTACCTAAATTTTCAAAACATAAAATTCTTTCAGAATGCAAGTTAATTTCCCCCCTACTTAAACTATGTGTGAACTTTGCAGAAATCAACTTGAAATAAAACTGACACTAAGCCTACCAAAAGCAGCCAAGAGTGAGTTTTAACAAACTATGGGGTACCTCAACCAATGCTGGCAGATTTATTATGGGCTTCCAGGCACTTTACAAGCAGGAAAAGATAGAAATATGGTATAAATTTCTCATTTTTTCTTTTGCGCACGAAAGGCTGCAACATGCGCGATGTATGCGCGCAGGTCGGCTCTGAACGCACGCCTTGGGCATGCCTATCTAAGGGAAAAGCACACAAATTCTTGCAAAAGTAATTTTTGGAGTTGTTCTTCTTCAGTCTGTCACTTGGAATGAAATAGGGACAGAAGGAGAAAAGGGGGAAATTTCAACCCCACTCCACAGCACAGACAGAGGTCTCCGCAAAAAGGTACAAACACATAAACTTGGAAATAAACACCAGTGGAGTTTCCAATCTTGTGTTAGTGTGTTTGGTGCATGCATGTATGAAATCACACCAACTTAGGGGGTGTGGTTTACCCTCTTAAATTATTGGTCACAGGCATAAAAGATGTAGAGTCAAGCAAGTTAGTGGAACATGCTAAAACATAAACATACTAGATAGAGAAATAGAATGCATATTCAAACATAATTAAACTAAAACTAAAAAAAATAAAAAAAAAGCTCTAAATAGAGTAAAAAAACTGCAATAATCCAAACGGCGGTGCTTACGTCCCCTCTTATTGAGTGCTGCTAGGAAATGAGGATGAAACTTTAACCCACTTGCCAAGGAGCCCTTAGAACTTCGGGTTCTAAGTCCCAATGCAAGGATGTCTTTACTTCCAAGCTTGCCTCGGTGCTAAGTCTCCCTCTCTCTACTATGGTGGACTGAAGTTGTTGGATGTACAACAATTGAGTCCCCTATATCTCAGCTCCGGATCACACACTGCTGGTATTGCTTGGGGCAATTCTGGCCAGCATAACAATGTGCTATCAATTTTTTCATCTATTGGTGGCATTTTATAGGAGAATTCAAATCCTCCTTCCCTCTTTTGGTACATTGTGGATGGTGACCCAAGAGAGGGGGATGATTCCATTGTGTGCCACAAGTACTCCATTTTGTGCTCCCTTGATGTCCTAAGGAGGCTTTGGTGGTTGTCCTTAGGAGGCTTCAAGTGTGAAATCACTGTCCTGGAGTGTGCTTTTTGTGGTCCCGGAATGTGACTTCTGCCACTCCCAGGATTGCGTGCTTTGCGGGTAAAAATTTGTGCAAAGGCGCTCTTATTAAAGGATTTTATGTGCAAAAGCATTTAATACTTGCTCAAATTTGATTTTTCCTTAGAACTTAGAGATTTTTAAATACTTTCCATATTCTCTAATGTCTTTCAGCCCTGTAAATCCTTCTGCCTGACATTAAATAATGTCGTCTTTTCTTATATGATTTTCCAATGTTAACACTAGCTATCATGCCCTCACAACTACCCTTACTTAATTTTCAACTTGGGAACCCAACCAAGCCCTCTCTTGTCTACAAGAGCTTGACCAAGTTACGGTTACTACAAATAGACTATGTTGTTAAATTTTTTAGATTAGGAGGTACTCCACAAGCCTATTGAGACGATTTTATGTGAGTTTGGTCACAAAATTCTTTGTGGGAAAAGAAGCCAAGAAAATGGATTTTGGACCTTAGATGGGTTTTAAAATCTAAAAGAAAATTAAAAAGGAAAATTAATATTTCCTAAGGTCTAAGTGGATAAAACCCATAAGTTCTAGAGGGTTCCTAACAGGTCTAGCAAAATCTATTTAAGGAGGCCTTAGGATGAAGGAAAGAACATCAAAGTGAGAAGGAGATCATTTTATCAAAGGGGTGAAGAGAGATTTAGTCCTAAAGTAAGTTGATCAGTAAGAGGGCCGAGAAAGGGTTGCTAAAGGGAAGCCATGAGTATCCTCCAAGAGCAAGATCATCATGTGAGGGTTCAAAAGAATGTTGCATACCTTAATGGTCGGTTTAATCTAGGAAGTAGGATGGCATATTGTTGTTTATCTTTTGGTAGATCGAGCTTAAGAGAGGTTTCTCATGAGAATCTGGGCATGTGATTTCAATGGTGTCTTTGTGTGAAGGCTGCATCAAATTATGAAATGTTGAAATTTGCAACAAGAAACAGTGAAATTGGAAACCAAAAAGGAAAAAAAAATGCACCCACACTGGTGAGGAATTTTGATGCACTAGCAGTGAGGAATGTGGGGTGTGTAATTTATTTTCCCTTAAATAAACTGGACAATAAATTGTAATTTCATCTCATAACAACTTGTGTCAGCTAACTAAATCATGGTGACTAAGTTAGCTCAATAAATTTGAGTTGAGGGTATAAGATGAGGCATATAGAGGGTTTCTAATATTTTTGGGGTCCAATTGCACATGATGCATTAGTGGGGTGCAAGTGTGAATTAGTTAACTCAATTAAATGAGTTAAAATCAGTTTAACTAGTTCTAATTGTGTGTTGATCTAGTGAGAGGTCAAGTGAATTAAATTAGATCTAATTCACAATGAGTGATCAATATGATAACTGATAATTCTCTATTAATAATTCCATGCATGTTAGTTCTAAGGAAGACCCAGTTGAGAAAGAGGTTAAAGGGAACATAAATATCAGTTGTATTTATAGAAAATTTCCCATGTGAAATTATAAAGCCATTGCGATGCCATGATGGATTGCGCAATCAAGGAAGACTAATTTTCCTAATTAATAGGGAGTTAATTCCCTAGGAATTTCTTGAGCAAGACAGGCTAAAATAAGGTTGATAATTGGCTAAGTACTAGACCGAGTTTTCCTAGATCAACGGAAGACAATTGGAAAAGTGCTCGAGAATATCATGAGAGATTAAGCATTGTATTGTTTCATGACTCCTTGACTTAATAAACAATAGAGATAGAGGGGTTTTGAGCAGTTTCTTTCCCAAGATACATCTTGTGTTGTGCGATTGATAATTTCGTTCTCTTACTTATATGTGATTGTGCAATCATGTTTTGTTTCCGCAAATTGTAGGAAGGATTCAGTATATTGTTTTAGTACATTACAAGATCAGATTGAATCCCGTTGGTTAGATTTTATACATGAAATAGAAGAGAGGGTTGATACCATATTTCATTGTGGTGGTTAGTAGATTGCAAGGTCTATGATAAAGACCAACATAAATAGAGGAGGGCTTGCACTGTAATTTAGATCAAGAACAGAAGTAGACGCATGAATAATATTCACTGAGGTAACCCTAGTTTGAGGGTTGACATTGAGATCTGAAGTGGATGTCAAGATTCAATCAAAGAAATTCCCAAAATCTATGGATCCATATGAGATAGGTCGAGTCTCTTATGGAGGCAAGAGTTATGTTTTTTCTATGGGTGGATAGGGTTTGTTCTAAAACAATTAGAAGTACATAAGTATAATGCCCTAGTTAGGAAATTTTCCTAGCATGTTTAGTTCATAAGGTATGCCCTTAAGGATGTGACAAATTGCGTAGAAGAAGACGGGTTGTGACCCTTAGAGCAAGGTTTATTTCTGTAATATAGACCACAAATCAAGAAGATGGTTGGAAGATTCGGTATGTGTGGAGGCAACATATCCAAAGGAGGGTGGAACCTGAGCAGAATATTGAGCATGCATAATAAATGTGCCATATGAAGAATGGATTGACATGCAAAGTGATGGATAATATCATTAGAAATTAAGAATTGTATTGTTTCATGATTCCTTGACTTAATACACAATAGAGATAGAGGGGTTTTGAGCAGTTGATTTCGCTAGATACATCTTGTTTTGTGTGATTGATAATTTCTTTCTCTTACTTATATGTGATTGTGTGATCATGTTTTGTTTCCACAAATTGTAGGAAGGATTCATTATATTGTTTTAGCACATTACAAGATCAGATTGAATCTTGTTGGTTAAATTTTCTACATGGTATCAGAGTAGGAATTTTTTGTGCGGTGACTTTGCAGAGAATATCTAAAGATTTTCGTGTAAAATTTTCAAAAAAAATAGTATATTTGGATTCCTTGAGAAAAACTACTCAAATGGAAAAAAAAATAGGTCGAATCGAAGCTCGGATGAGGGAGATATCGTCGATTTAAAATAAACTCTTTTTAAAAAAAATTATAATGGCGGGACAATTACAATGTGTGCAAGTCAAGAACCTATATGCACTTGAGGTACCAGATTCATGCAAATCTTTGAGGAGGAAATAAGAGGTTAGAGAATTTGTGGTTGAGAGGGAGCACAAATTACCTCTCAACGTGCAACCTCAGAAGTAGTATCATAAGTTTGTGAATCATCCACAATTGGAGAAGCGAAGAGGAGACCAAGTGGAAGCGTTCACTCAAGCAGAGAGCTCCATGAGGGGGAAATTTTGAGCCAGATGGGCATAGGGAGCACATGGTGCAGCCATACCTCTAGGTGAAAGCTAGGGTGATGTGTAGACATAATCCCAAGATAATAAATTTAGGCAAGGTCCAATTATATGGCGTGTCCCATGGATCGAACCTGGCTACGAGGAGCCCACAGTACAATAGTAGCAGGAAGGATTAGTTAGATTGATGCAATAATATGTCAGCAAGACATAAATCAGAGTGACATATGTGAGATACTGGAGCACAAATCAGAGTTGGCAACAGTCCAAAGGGCACAGATGCAAATGTTAGCAACAACACAAAGAGTCCAGTAGACAGGTGTAGTAGCTAACAGTAGTCAGAAGACTTTGATGACATATGCATTTTATTGATTCAATTGTTCAGAGGCTATTCAGTTTTAGGATTTGCAAGTGAAAACAACACTAGAGAAGTGTTGCATGCAGAACATTCCAAAGGTACTGAATGGGGATACATTGAATAACTTTCTTGTTGAGAGGGAGTGTTGAAATTTGCAACAAGAAACAATGAAATTGGCAACCAAAAAGGAAAACAAAAATTTGCAACCACACTGGTGAGGAATTTTGATGTATAGGAGTGAGGAATGTGACACTTCTAATTTATTTTTCCCTTAAATAAATTGGACAATAAATTGTAATTTCATCTCATAACAACTTGTGTAAGTTAACTAAGTCATGGTGGCTGAGTTAGCTCAAGAAATTCTAGTTGAGGTGATCGAGGTGGATATTGGTGGCCACCTGCCTATTCCACTTGAGTCCTCGCCATTGTCTCTTTCAATTTTTCAGTTTCCTTAATTTTAGCACAATTTACTATTTTTGTCAGCTTTTCAGGTCCTGAACTTCCAGAGCCGTTTTGAGGCCCCAAACAGTGTTTTTTGGTCATGAAATGTTTGGAAATTTCATAAAATTCATGTCAGAAATTTTATTCCTCGGAGCGATCTTTCTAACAAGGTATCATGTGTGTCAAATAGAGATCATATGACCAAGTTATGACCTCGGGAAGTTGGTTGCCCAGCTAACCCCAACAGGGCCCATAAACTATTGGTGTTACATCCCCTTAGGTTAGGGATTTGGTTGTTTAAGGTTTTCTCTTATTTTTCAATAATAAAAAGGCCCTTGAGCCTTATTGTAACACAATTCAGAGGCATGTAGTTGCCACATCCCTTATCAAAGATAAGCTACCATCGCCCGAGCTAGTTGATTTCTGATAAGCATTTTTCAGTATTTGATATTAATGAAATGAAGTTCTATTCATGTTGTATCTCTGTGTTTATGTTTATTTCTGTATTTTATTGTGTTCCTTCGTATGTCTGGATCATGAGGGTCTAAGATGAGGCATGTAGAGGGATTCTAATATTTTGGGGGTCTAGTTGTAGTTGATGCATTAGTGGGGTGTAGGTGTGAATTAGTTAACTCAATTAATTGAGTTAAAATTAGTTTAACTAGTTCTAACTGAATGATGAGCTAGTGAGAGGTCAAGTGAATTAAATTAGACTTAATTCATAATGAGCGATCAATTAGATAATTGATAAATCACTATTAATATCTGTATGCATGTCAGTTCCGAGGAAGACCCAATTGAGACATAGTTTAAAGGGAACATAACTATCAGTGGTATTATAGAAAAGTTACCCTGTGAAATTATAAATTCATTGGGATGCCATGATGAATTTCGAAATGAAGGAAGGTTGATTTTCATAATTAATAGGGAGCTAATTCCCTAGGAATTGTGTGAGCAAGTCAAGCTGAAGGAAGGCTAAGAATTGGCTAATTAATAGATCGATTTTGCCTAGATCAGTAGGAGACAATTGGTAGAGTGTTAGAGAATCTCATGAGAGATTAATCATTGTATTGTGTCATGATTCCTTTACTTAATACACAATAGAGATAGAAGGGTTTTGAGAAGTTTCTTTCCCCAGATACATCTTGTGTTGTGCAATTGATAATTTCTTTCTCTTACTTATATGTGATCTTGCGATCATGTTTTGTTTCCGAAAATTGTAGGAAGGATTCAATATCTCATTTTAGTACATTACAAGATCAGACTGAATCCTGTTGGTTAGATTTTCTACATGAAATAAAAGAGAGGGTTGATACCATCTTGCCTTGTGGTGGTTAGGAGGCCACAAGGTCTATGATAAATACCAACATAAATGGAGGAGGACTTGCACTATAATTTAGAGCCAGAACAGAAGTAGACACAGGCGTAATATTGTCTGAGGTAACCTTAGTTTGAGGGTCGAAATTGAGATCTGAAGTTTATGTCAATATTCAGTCAAAGAAATACCCATAATATATGGATCGATATGAGCTAGGTTGAGTCTCTTATGGAGACAAGAGTTGTGTTTTTTCTATGGGTGGATAGGTTTTTTTCTACAACAGTTAGAAGTACATAAGTATAATACCCTAGTTAGGACAATTTCCTAACATGTTTAGTTCATAAGGTATGACCTTAAAAATGTGAAAAAATTGCGTAGAAGAAGACGGGTTGTGACCCTTAGAGCGAGGTTTATTTCTACAATATAGACCGCAGATCGAGAATATGGTTTGCAGATGCAATATGTGTGGAGACAACAGACCCAAAGGAGGGTGGAACTTGAGTAGAATATTAAGCATGCAGAAGAAATGTGCCATATGAAGAATGGATTGACATGTAGAGGACTTGATTTTGGTGGATTGTCCATAGAGTTTTAGACTAATATCTAAAGAAAACTATAAAAATTAGTCAATGGAATATTAGTGGCTGATCTGTGACCCTAGTTCAGTCATCTACATATTGTTAGAAGGATGACAAGAGGAGTAGTTCAGATTTGTTCATAGATTGGACAACAAATATCAAATTGTCGATACACAAGAAAAATTATTTTGAGAGGACTCAAAAAATTGTTAGGTATTAGATTCAAAGAGCCCTAGATGAAGACAATCTTATGGGCCTTATATCAGTAAAAAAAATTGACTGTGGTTGGGTAGATTGATTGTAGTCCAAGTACAGTTAGAGGGTTGTTAGGTGGTTTTCAAAGAAGAGTCTTGACTCTTGTTCTTGTGAAGGACAACAAGATTGGTAGAAGGGAAGTTTTATAGGGCCTAATGATGTGCAGACTTTGATGGTCTAAAGTAGAAGTCAAGTGGGCCATCCAACTAGCCCTAGATCACTATATTGTATAGGATTGATTCATTGAGAATAAGGGCAGCATCCATAGCCCTAGACTTCTCATATTGGAGCCGTAGTATGGAAAAAGTGGAAATACCAAATATTTGTTCACAAATGGAGTCGTGAACAACTTGTTACCACTCAAGCTAGTAGTGGACCTAAAATGGGTTCCCAAGAGGGAAACTTCTAGGACAAAAGCAACGGTGGAGGCTTAGCACATTGTCACCACAACTAAGGCTCCTTGCTCTTCACGAAATTTCACTGATGGGAGGAGTCTCGGTAGTTTATTAAGTCACATGTAGAGTATAGGTCAATGAATAGGTGGGAAGTGACCCTAGAAACCCTTTCCCTAAGATAAAATAAAGAGTAGGACTTGCTTTCCTTTTAAGAAAAGGACTCAATCTTCTAGGGAGAGAGGAGGGGGATTGAAGGGTTGAGGGAGAAGAATAATACTTATCAAGGAAGTTCTCAATCCCTAAAATCCTTTGGGAACTTGGATTCCCAAATGGTCCTTGATGAAAGGCCTTTGACACCAAATGGGACCACACAGGGTGAAGTGGACCCAACCCAAGTTTAGGGATGGAATTTAGCAACTAATGATGTTCCTATCCTAGGAAAAGTGAGGGGAAAGGATTAGGCAAGATTTTTTACTTCGATAGGTCAAATTGATCCTACTAGGTTCTAGCCTTGGGATCACCTAGGAAAAAAATGATCCTAGAGCTAGGGCTTGAGGTATCTGGAGATTCCACCATCAGAATTAGCCCAAATTATGAGGAGAGTGAGGGGACCCACCAACGCAGTTGCCTCTAGAAGATAGAAGTTTTCCTCTGGCTAGATTCCTGGGAAATTGATGCCTTGGGTGACCTAATGGGGCTAGACCTAGGGAAAATTGGAAAATTATGAAAAAAGGGGGGGAAATCATCACCATTTTTTAGGGACTAGTGTCTAATTCACTTAGGGACATGGATTCATGGATGATAATGAACAAGAATTTAGTTTCTTGATCAAGGAGGCCCATTATTTGGTTTCTTGATCAAGGAGGCATGGAATTTGGTTTCACACAAATGTTGCAATATTTTTGAGATAAAATTATATCTAGGACATTTTGTTCATCTATCAATGGCCCATACACTAAATAAGCTAAATAGACACATAATTCCACATTTCCATCATGCAACAATTATCCCTAGTTATAGAGAAATTCAATAGTATGCAACAATAAGAAGAATAACATTAAATTTGCACCCACAATGTTAGAGAGTATATCCAACCAACTTCACATTTGCAAAAACAAAGCTCCAAAATAAAAATATCCAAAATCGGTACATCAAAATGCATCCACCATCCAAAATAGTCCTCCAAGGAAAAATGTGAAGTTCTCTAAAGATAGAGAGATCCCAAGTCAAGTGATGATACAGATGAATCGAACTAACTCCTATTTATACACTGATTAGGAGTTGATCAAATTAGATTATGGGCCTACATTAGCCCCTAAACATAAAATATTGTGCAAGTAACCCTAACATTTGGTGACAATCCCACCAAACACAAGGGATTAAAACCCTAAACATATAATACGAAGAAACTATGGCCTTAGGTAGAGAAGAATCATAACCAAATACCCACATAATTACTTTAAAAACTGTAATATTCCCAAATGGGAAAAGCAGCAATATATGAACACAAAAATGGAAATAGTAGTTTAAATCAACACATCAACAATGGAGACCAATATGGAGCCATAACATTATGTATAAGAATAACATTATGTATAAGAACAACAAATCAATACAAAATAGTGAGGCACACGTCATATGATATGAAGAAACAAGCCTCCCATGAACAATCACTCCAAGAAGTGAGATGCTGCTACAATAAAAAATGTCGGAGAGCTACTATAGCGTAGTCATAACATCCATAACTACAACTAGCGATCATACAATGATATAAAATAATGATATATGCCTCAATATATGTTATACAAATATATCTAGGCTCTATATCACCTTTCCAAGGTAACCCAAGAGGGTTTCCTAAAAATTCACACAATGTGCCAATGCAAGATGCAGCCCTAGGGCTAAAGGTATGCTGCAATATTATAAATGAGAATATATGGCTGAAGATGATGTATAATCCTACAAACTTCCTCCAATATATCCTCCGGATGAAAGGATGCCTCCTCCACTGAAGAAATAACCTCCCAAAACATACACTGCAACCACCCCTGCAACTCCTCCCTAAAATAATGCAGATCTGGACTGAAATTGCACTGTAGGGGATAAATACTCCTTAGAATGATGCCAAATATGTCAATAAATCCCAAGGGGCTTCTTTACTGGCTTTCCAATGGAAGGAAACCTTCCTCCACTGCAAAATTGGCTCAGAAAAACACCCAATTCAAACCTCCACTATTGCACCCTGCAACACAACACAACTCTAAGCAAAAAATGTGCTTTTGAAGAAAGATGAAGCTTGGCCTGATTCCTGATAGTGGAAATGTAGTGAAATACTCTTCCTAGATGCTTCTCAAGGAAAGAGGTGGGATTCCTGACCAGGAACACCCTGTGCTAAACAACACTTGCAATCTTAGCTAAACATCTAAAGAGAGCAACAAGTCTAAATAGACCATATACAAATGATAATCTAAAAATGAATGAATATGGTTTCCATCCTCTTCCTTATATAAGTGATGAGCTTCCTCACCCTTGGCCCCACTCATTTAAGTCACTATTTCCATGCAAGGAGTCTCCAACCAAAATTGTGTTGTCCCTCATTGAATGCCACTCCTCCATAACAACGTTGTTGATTTTGTCAAAGTTGACCCAGTCTTCATGCTCCAACCCCTTTTCACACCTAAGGGTCTTCAATCCAGCTTTTTAGATGACCTCCATTCACACTAGGAGTGTTTTTATTCCTACTAAGGAGATCTATGGGTCTCCATACCCTTTTATTCCTCCAAATAAGAAGAAAAACAAAATTTTAATATTCCAATTAGTTGTATGCTAATTTAGGAATATTACAATCCTCCCCTCCCAAATGTTGCTTGTCCCCAAGCAACTGCAAGGATAGAATTGAAGGGCATCTTCTACTCCTTCTATAGAATCCTCATATGATAAGTCCCTCCAATGAACAATATGCTCTCTCATCAATATGTCCCAAGTTGCTCCCCCCAAGTGTATAAGTATGCCTTTGGTGAAAAATCCAGATGGCTCACATCATGAACAAGCGGGATATCCATGGAGGCAACTATATGTGGTCTAGAAGCCTTCTTGAGGCATGGAATCAGAAAATGATTGGGAACCTTCCTCCCCATGTGAAGCTCCAAGCCCCAAGCTATCATCCACACAAAGTGAGTCACCCTCCAAAATGGTAACTCATGGAAAAACTCCTCTGCCTTTAGCTCCTGCAATGTAGGTGGGCTACATAGCTGAACATGATAACCCAATTTTGTCTATCCCACGTTGTCTCTCCCTCCACTTATGATAAGTTTATAGTGGATGTTGATTTTGGGCTGTAATAATGTTGCCTTCAAGAGGCAATAAGAAAGCTAGATCTTCAAAGATCCTCTCTCTAGTGTCATGAATCATGTTGGCCCAAACCATCCCATATATGATGAATAGGACATCATCACCATATGGAATTTTGTTAGGTCCCTGTAATTTTTCAGATTGGCAAGACCAAATTGAACAAGGGTAACATCAAACCAACTTTGGAGCCCTAGGACCTAGTCTTCCTAGAATCGGAAAGGGCTCTTTCTATATTTGTGTAAAAGATGTAACTTGATTGATTTAGGGTATTGATTTTAGGCTAGTTAAATTGATAGGGTTTGTTTGTTTGTTTGGTTGGTTGGGTAGGTTGTCAAGAAGAACACATAGAGTAAGAGAAAATCAGTCCATTTGGCTATGGGGTCTGTGAAAGGCTTGAAAAGTGCAACAATAGGTCAAGGGTGTTTCATAGGGCAAGTTAACAAAGCCAAATGGATCTTAGTAGCTTATGTGAGTGAGATGAACATTAAATTTGTGAATATAGTAGGTTTAAAGGCGAATAAATAATCCTTCAACAAATACTATAACAAGAAAAGCCTTTAAGACAATAGCTTGGTAAATCTGAAAATAAATTAAGGATTCTTCAGCTAGACTTCACTAAACTGACCTCAAGACAACAAACAAGTAATCCTTAAGAGCAGTTAAGAATTCTCTAACCATTAATTTCATACAAAGAGAACATTTAAGATAGTAGTTCAGTGAGACTAAAGAGCATTTAATAACTCTTTAATCAAACTTCAAAGAAGGAAAACATAAAGATAAAATATGCAGGCAGAAATAGTGTGCCGAGATAGCATATCATACTCTAAAATTTTTGTTCTATTATCAGAGAAGCAGTGAAAATAATGTAAAACAAAGGAAAACATTGACAAGAGTGGAATAACATCACCATATAACAGAGTTCATGAATCCTAGGAATGTGTTGGTTCCATTGATATTCAGTCCAAGATATTTACAAGGCTCCAAATCCAAACTTCATTACAACTCAGAGTCTATGCTCAGCTCAACAAACAACCAACAATAAACATGAAGCCTCCATGCAGTATTTAACTTTCAAAGGAGGATAAAAACCCTAGCTAGGGTTCCATAATGTCATTAATTACACATTTAATCATTTTTTTCCTATGAGACCATGCAAGGCCCAAGGCACAAATATCTGAAACTCATAAATGAAAAAATAACTCCTAACAATAACTCCTCAACTAATTTTGGAGATATTTGCTTAAGCCTTCAAAATATATTTTTCATTTACTCCTTGTGTATTTTTTTGACTTTTTGGCAAGGGCACAACGCCAAGGTTCAAGGGCGCAGTGCCAAGCCAAGGGCACAACACCAAATCTGGAAAAATTTCCCCTTTTGCAGCTGAGATTTGGAGGTCTTCCCAGTGTCCAAATGAGCTACATTATAGCTCATTGGAAAGCATGTCTTGTCTAGTTTCCAAATCATCCTTTAGTTTTCAATTTGGTGTCCATTTTCCTACTCAAAAATCCATTCTCCCAAGACTACTCAGGGCATAGCCCCAGTTTTGAAAAAAGGGAAGAAAGGTTATTTTTTGCTTGTTTTTGGCACTTTTAGAGGACCAGTTTTGCTCCAATTGAATTGAAAATTTTTCAGGGTGATTTCCTTGGCCCAAGGATCATGAAAATGTAAATTTTTCAAATTGGGTGCCCTAAAAAATAGTGTAGCGCGAGTGGCGCTGCACGTTTGGCCCTTCTTTCTGCAAGCAAAACAGTCAAAATTTCAAAAACTCAAAAATATGCCAAAATTGGATTTTAACTTGCTAATCATGTTTGGGAAGCTTGAAGGGATACATCAACAAGGATATGCAACTTTTCTTTCTCCTTTGCCTCTTTTAGGACTTGGCCCTTGCAATTTTGTTCCTCATGGCATAATGCTTTGCCATCTTCTTCTGTATGTTAATGTTCCTTTGTGCCTTCTCAAGCTGATCCTCTAGGTGTACATTGGCTCTCTCTAGCCAAGATTCCCTATCATAGCTAATCTCCATGGCAAGAATCTCACTTGGAGTGAGCTGCTCTGCCAATGTTGTCTCTTGCTCTCTTTCCTTGGCTAAGGCCTTCTTCAAACAAATTGTCCTTGGCCTCTTCTTAGGAAGCTGCTCTTCCTCATCCTCAATGCCATCGAGAGTGCCCAAGGCCTCATCTAGTTTAGCCTTGGCCTTTGCAGCCTCTTTCCGAGCTCTGATAGCTCTGACCTCACAAATGGTTTTCTTTGTTTCTAACTGCTGGTTTTCTACCTCAAGGAAGTTTATTACATTCTTAGCCCTACCAATATTGGCTTTTAGATCCCTAATATAGGCATCCTTTCTCTTGAGCAACATGTTTGTGATCCTCTCTTCATTCTCATCATCACTGTCAAGGTGAATTAGCTAAAACTCTTGTTCATTTTCATGCTTGTCTTCCTCCCCTTCATCAATGACCTTTTCCTTACCTTTGTCAATATGTTTTGTTGATGTAGAATGCATGGCCCCTTACCTCTTAAGGGCAGCAAACACATGCCTATTTCCCCTCTGGTAGGTCAAAGGAAGTGGCTCAATGTTACTCATCTTAGTGCCACTTGTCTCACTGCTTTCTTCATTGTTTGATGTTGTGTCACCATGGTATGAAGGTGAAGAAAAGTGAGTGAGTGGAGATGTATGAACAGTAGGAGGTGATGGAGGAATGGATAAGGGAGGATGGGAGGATGAAGGGACATTTCGTTGATGATGGCCTTGTGGAGTAGTGAACACCTCATGGGAAATGAAGGTCTCCCATGGAATGCCTTTCTGTTGCAGTTGGTGCATAACAACCATTTTGATAAGTGAGTGATTGAGCAAACTTAGGGGAAAACTGTTAACACTGCGAAATCATACAAGTAGGAGACGACATTAATTAATTTCAGGCAGAAGGATTTACAGGGCTGAAATACATTAGAGAATCTAGAAAGTATTTAAAAATCTCTATGTTCTGAGGAAAAATCAAATTTGAGCAAGTCAAAAATGATTTTGCGCACATAATCCTTTATGAAGAGTGCCTTTGCACATATTTTCACCCGAAATGTGCACAATCCTAAGAGTGGAAAAATTTACTTTCTGGGACCACAAAAAGCACACTCCAGGACAGTGATTCCTCACTTGAAGCCGCCTAAGGATAGCCACCAAAGCCTCCTTAGACATCAAGGAAGCACACAATGGAATATTTTTGGCACACAAAAGAATCATCCCCCTCTCTTGGGTCACCATCCACAATGTACCAAGAGAGAGAAGGAGGATTTGAATTCTCCTATATAAGGCCACCATGAGATGAAGAACTTGAGAACACATTTTTATGTTGGCCAAAATTGCCCAATAAATACCAGTAGCATGTGATCCGAAGCTGAAGATAGAAGGGACTCAATTGTTAGCCATCCAACAAGTTTAGTCCACCATAGTAGAGAGAGGGAGACTTAGCACCGATGCAAGCTTGGAAGTAAAAAAATCCTTGCATCGGGACTTAGAACCCATGTTCTAGGGGCCCTTTGGCAAGAGGGTTAAAGTTTCATCCTCATTTCCTACCTGCACTCAATAAGAGGGGCCGAAGAGCCATCGGTTGGATTATTGTAGTTGTTTGACTCTATTCAGAGCTTTTGTTTATTTGTTTTAGTTTTAGTTTATTTTTAGTTTATATATGCATGCTATTTCTCTATCTAGTATGTTTATGATTCTAGCTTGTTCCACTAACTTTATTGACTCCACTTCTTTTTCTTCCTGTGACCAATAACTTAAGTGGGTAAACCACACCCATTAAGTTGGTGTGATTTCGTACATGCGTGCACCAAACACACTAATACGGACATAATATTTTTCTTTTTTTAAAGTAGGAATTTTTCTTGTTTTATGGAGGGACCACTGTGATGGTGTGGTGGCCAAATAGTCATAGTGTCATTCACGGGGATTGTAACAGAGTGATCAGGCCGGCTCGCGATGAGACCTCCTATCCTTCAAGCAGTTTCAGCTGTCAAGAAGGTTACTACCCTGGTGTGTTTCCCATTGTGGGAATGTCACATATTAAACCCTTATGATCATGGTAGGTTGGCTCGTGATGAGGTCCCCTATTCTCTCTTAAAAATTGCACATATACATAATATTTTTCTTTTTATTTATACATGGAGGGAGGCTCATTAACTCCTTAAGAGTTAGGGATTGTGTGAGAAGTAAGAAGAATGCCAATACGATTGATACTCTGCATTCCTATATCCTCATGTCAAAGAGAATTACTACTTGAGAGTGTAGAAATATATACCATCATAAGACTATGGAAATGAACTGTGTAATAATATGTCTAAACAGGAGATATCCATCCCTTATACAGATAAACCATGTCAGCTTACGGAGTAGATATCTCCATAAAAAATTCAAAAGATCATAATATTATTAATATCACTGCTTTTCTCCTCTTCGGGTGCCAATTTTTTCAAAAATGGTTTTTATGGTGAGGATGAGTAAATGAAGGGTGGATATTTGAAAAGAAATCATCAAAAGAAAAAAAGCATGCTTAGAAAAGAAATCAGTGGTTCAATTCAACTGAACAGTAGAAGTAAAATCATGCAAAAAAAAGAATTCGTTCATTTGAATTGAACAATAGCTGTTCAATTTGATTGAACAGGAGTTTTTCAATTGGATTGAACATCAAAAATAAACACACTAAAAACACACAGCTGTTCAATTTAATTGAACAACAGATGTTCAATTCGATTGAATGCCAGTTGTTCAATTGGATTGAATAGTAGTTGTTTAAAGGTTTGAATAGAAAAAATAAACACACAGACGTTCAATTGAATTGAACAAATAGTTGTTCAATTGGATTGAACAACAACTATTCAGTCGGATTGAACAAAAAAAATAAAGACACTAAAAAAACACAACCATTCAATTGAATTGAATACTAGCTGTTAAATTTAGTTTAACAATAGTTGTTCAATTGGATTTGAACATCAGTTGTTCAAAGGTTTGAACAACAAAACATACAAAAGAAAGACAAAATAAAAGAATGTAGCTGTGAGCATGAATAAGAGATGGAATTTACAACAATGAGAAAACTATATATTGCAAGGAGCATATATACAATATTTACAGGAGGGAATAACAAATGTTTATGAACTTAAAGTTGAGGGGCCATCACCCCCTGTAGCTAAAATCTGGATGGTGGGGTCATCACGCACCTGCTGGCAGAAAGACTCTTGTGTCGGTGGTTTATGATAGAGGCGCACCCGGTGTCCATTGGCTCGAAAGGCAGAGCTAGAACCATCTATGGTGGTCAAGGTAATGGTACCATTGTTATGTACTTCCTGAATTTCGTATAGACCAAGCCACCTTGTTTTTACTTTACCCGGGAAGTCTTGGAATCTGGAGTCATAGAGGAGTGCCCAATCTCCTTTCTGGAATGTCTTCTTTTTTATGAGGTTGGCATGCCACTTAGTTCATTGTTTTTGAATAATTGTAGTGCACTATAGAGAAAGTAGTCGTGTTTCATCTAATTCATTTATTTGTTGGAGTCTACTAATTTGGGCCTCCATCAAATCCAGCCCCACTTCCTGGGCTGTTCTCAGAGTATTTATTTCAAATTCTATAGGAAAAATTGGTTCCCTTCCAAATACCATATGATACGGAGAATATCCAATGTTGTTTCACCATGTTGTGTGATAAGCCCACAAGGCCTCTGGTAGTCTTGTAGCACAATCCTGGCGATGTATTGAGACTGTTTTAGTGAGAATTACCTCAAGGATTTTGTTGGTTCTTTCGACCTGCCCGTTTGCCTGCGGGTGGTATGGAGAGGTGACTCTATGGGTGACATGGTGGTTCTTCAGAGTGGATGTGATTTTATTTCCCACAAACTATGCCCCTCCATCAGTTATCACTTCCTGAGGTAAGCCATACCGCACAAATAGCCCAAAAATAAAATGGATCACAGATTCTTCTATAGCTCTCAATAAAGCCACTATTTCTACCCACTTCGTCACATAATATGTGGAAACCAATATGTAGGTTTTCTGATTCGATGGCGGGTTGAATGGTCCAAAAAAATCTAGTGCCCACCGCTCGAAAGGTTCCACTACTAACTGTAGCTGTAATGGCATTTTTTCAGCTTGGCCAGGGCGGCCCATTATTTGGCAACTATCGCGGGCTTGGACATATTTCTTGGCATATTTAAAATTTGTAGGCCAATAATAGCCCATTTTAAATACTTTGTGCCCCGTCCTGCGATCTGCAAAATGGCCACCACATGGTTCATCATGACAGGCTCGTAGGATGTCATTAATCTCATCTTCTCGGATGCATCTGGGTATATGCATATAAGCTCATGTATGGAAAATATATCCACCGATCCAGGAGAATTATCTAGCATTGCACCGAACAATCAGCTTCTGCTCCTTTGATGTCAAGTGTCTTGGCAGCTTTCCTACTGCCAGATAATTCGCTACATCTGTGTACCATGGCATTTTTACTGCTATAGCGAACAAATTCTCAACAGGGAACTGATCGTCCACTGCTAATGGGTCATCTAACTTTGGCACTCTAGACAAGAAATATGCAACTACGTTCTCTTTCCCTGGGCAATCCTTGATAGTTATGTCAAAATCCTATAAAAGAAACACCCAACGAGTCACTCTTCCATTTTTAATAGGTTTATTAGCTAAGTATCTAATGGCAGAGTGATCGATATATAGGAATCATTGATAGTCGGTAATATAATTTCTAAATTTATTAATAGCATAAATGACAGCCAAAAATTCCCTTTCGGTCACTGTATACTTTAATTTGGCAGGAGTGAGATTCTTACTGATATAGTAAATAGCGTAGGGCTTTTTTTCTTCTTCTTGACCGAGAACTACCCCTATCATTGTGTCGAATGTATCTGAGGAAATGTGAAAAGGAAACTCCCAATTGGGGCCGCGTAATACTAGTGCAGTCGAGACCAATTTCTTCAAATCTAAAAAAGCAGTGCCACATTTATCAGACCAGTCGAATTCAACATTTCCAGTTAATGCATACAAGGGTGCAACAATTTGTGAGAAATTATTTATAAACCTATGGTAGTACCCTACATACCCAAGGAAACTACGTACCTCTGTCTGAGTACAAGGTGTGGCTAATAAAATAATGACCTCTATTTTTGTCGGATCTACCTGTATTGCAGCTACAGAGATGTAGTGTCCTAGGATTACTCTTTTGGTCATCATCATGTGACATTTTTCATTGCTCAAACACAATCTGGTAGCAATACATCATTCTAATATTTTTTCTAATCTTTGCAGTGCTTGATCAAATTCATCTCCATATGGAGTAAAGTCGTCCATGTAAATCTCGAGCCCTTCATTTATTAAATCGGAAAAAATGCTAAGTATGGCCCTTTGAAATTTTTTTGGGGCATTGCATAATCCGAACGATAATACCCTATAGGAAAATGTACCCCAGGGGCAGGAAAAGGTCATTTTATCCTACTCTTCAGGGGCTATCTAAATTTTATTTTAACCACTGAAACCATCAAGGAAAGAGAATAATTGCTTCCCTGCTAATGTATCAAGGACCTGATCAATAAAATGGAGAGGGAAGTGGTCTTTCTATGTCGCTTTATTCAATTCTCTATAATCCACACAGATTCGCCACTTACCATTTTTCTTAGGAATGAAAACTAGAGGAGAGACCCATTTGTTGTCTTTAATAGGATAAATGAAGTTTAAATCTAGCAGCTTTTGCAATTCATCTTTTACAATGTCTTTTATATGTGGGTTTAACCTCCACTGAGGTTGCCAAATAGGTCGAGCATCTTTGTCAATATAAATTTTATGCGTGCATAGTTGAGGATCTATACCCTTCATGTCTGGGTAGTCCCAAGAAAATTCTCCCTTATATTTCTGTAAAAATTTAACAATATTTTGTTGTTGGTTACTATTCAGACTACCATTGATATTAAAAACCTTTCCTCGCTCAATTTCAATTGGCATGTTGCGAACATCAGTCATGGGTATGTGCTGGTTATCATTATCTGCTAAGGGGTCCTCTTGTGCTTCATTATCAAGAACTGCTTTTAACATTTGGCACTTTAAATTTTCTGATGTAGATGGCTGATTTATGAAGTTATTGATTACATCATTGTCAGTTTAATTCGTGAATTCGAGTGCTTCAACTATTGTTAGCGGTGAATGGATTTTTTTGTCCCCAACCTGTATGTGGTTGTTTATGAATATGAACAGTGGGAAGACTTTGTTTGAAGGGGGGTATATGACAATATTATTTATGGCATTCCCTCTAGCAATGGTCATGTTTCATGTTCGACAACCTATGTAAGCATCTGCTTTTGCTAACCAAGGTCGTCCCAGTATCAGGAGGTGTCCATCCAACCTACTTTTTTGGGTTAATAACTAAAAATTATATCGATTACTCCCAAGAGTCCACAGAAACTAGGATGTCCTATAATATACCTTCTGGTTTGATAATAGATCTATCCGCAAGTTCCAGCAAGGTAGATGTGGGTTCCAACGTTGTTATACCTAACTTCTCTGTTAGGTCCCTATATTAATAGTGTAGTCCCTTATTATGTTAGTGTAGCCCCCCTTATTGTTATTTTTGTACCCCTGTAACCCCAATATTTTTATTATTGTGCCCTTAAATTATTATTGTTAGGTCGGCTAGGATTACATTGTGGCCCCACTAGGATTACATTATGGCCCCATGGACGCCTATATATAGAAGGAGGCTTTGGTCATTTGTATCATCCAAGAATTGTTCATTCATGTAATGTATTGGAGGTTGCCCCCTCGAAGTGGCTTATTTCTAAGGCGTTGATATCTCTTTTCTTCTATTTTTGGAGCTGGTTTCACAACATTTGGTATCAGAGCTTTAGGATTCTAGGGTTTCGCTGCTCCAAACAGGTGAGCGTGGAATTTTCTCTCTACAATTTTTTCTATGAAGGTTTAGAAGATGAAATTTTTAGAGTGCAAAGCCAAAAGCCAAAAGAAAATCTTTGCAAAATTTTAGAGCTTGGTTCGCAATATTTTCGGAGATATGATCTGTGGAAGTTAGGTCATTTTGTAGGCTCCTGAATTTAACATAAACATGTCATCGTGGAATTTTTGCTATAACGTTTTTGCTACGAAGGTTAAGAATCTAAAATTTTTAGGGCATGAAGCTAAAATCCTAAGGAAACTCATCGCAAAATTTCAGATCTTGGTTCGCAATATTTGCGGATATATGATCTGTGGAAGGTAGTGTGTTTTCAGGCTCCCGAATTTCATCTCAAAGAGGTGATCCTGGGAAAAGCTTCATAACTCTCTCTCTCTGAGCATCGGATTGGAGCACTGTGAAAAGTGACCATAATTACATAGACTATAGTTTCTTTGATATCAATTTCAGAGCCGAAGGATGAAACAGTGACACGTGGCAAGTCGTACAAGTTTGATATACTAAACCAGTCCATAATTAGGTCATTGAGGGAGATTGGAAATAACTTTGTCTTGGAGAATCCAAATATGGTCAGACCTGTGGCATTCAAAAGAGGATTCAGAGGGCTACTTCCGTACCAAATTTCAGATATTTAAGGGCCACAATCACAGAGATAATCTAATTTCAATATCGAGCTCCTCGAAAGCAAGAAAAAGGTGTGTATTTTTTTCCGAATTGCATAAGTCTTGTTTGAAGAATCAATTTGAATTTATTCCAAGGGCATATTTTATAATATATATCAGTATTTGGTTCTAAAAAAATGCCCCGTAAAAATAATTCAACTCCCATTAAGCCTTCAGAAGGCTCTACTATGACTCATGAAGATGAAGAATTACAACATGCTCTATCAAAATTACAAGAGCAAGTGCACCAAATTTCGCTCTCGCAAAGAGCACCAAAAAATGAAATGGAAGTTTTGAAGAAAGGCATGGAAGCAAAGATGGATGGTTTGAAGAATAATATGGATGGTTTGAAGAAAGGCGTGGAAGATAAGATGGAGGACATGGAATAAAAAATGAAAGACAACATGGAAAACATGAAGAATGATCTAAAAGCGGACATGGAAGGTTTGAAAAAGTTAATACAAGAAATGATTCCTAATGGCGAAAAGATAGTAGAGGAAACTCATGATGAGAATAAAATACATGTTAATCATGATTTCATAAAATCTAATGTTGGATTGAAGAACCACCATATTCCAAAGATCGATATGAGGAATTTTGATAGCAAGGATCCCGTAACATGGATACTACAGATGGAGCAATATTTTGATCTCAATAATGTGCAAAACACACAAAAGGTACGCATTGAAACTTTACATTTAGAACAAAATACATTTCTATGTTATCTATGGCTTTGATCCCGTAAAAAAATGGTCACTTGGTCAATTTTTACGGAGGAAATGATAGCACATTATGAGGATACAAAGAGAAACACCTTCTTTAGCCAAATGATAAATCTCAAACAAAAGGGTTTAGTGGAGGATCACATTGAGGACTTCCAAAAATTGAATATAAGGGTAACTGATATTCCAGAGAAAAACGGGATTGATGTCTTCATAGGGACTTTGAAGGATAACATCCAACATGAAGTTTGCATTTAGGAACCTGATTAATTGGAGAAGGCATTTAGGTTGGCAAGAAAAATTGAATGTAAAATTATGGCGACAAGGAAGCCTACCACTCACATCTATAAATATGGAAGTGTTGCTACTCCTAGACTTCCACAACCTACAAGGTTGACACCACAAAAATTGGAAGAAAAAAGAGCAAAAGGTCTTTACTACAGTTGTGATAGCAAATACACTAAAGGTCATAAGTGCGCTGAGAAGAAATTATTTTACATAGATTTTGAAGAGGAGGAAGAAAATGAAGAAGAAAATTCAAAAATAGAGGATGTACACCTGGAATAAATACTAGCAGAAGAAGAAATGAGTCTGACCATATCATGTAATGCATTGGCAGGAATTACCACTCCTCAAACTCTCAAGATATAAGGATAGATCAAGAAGAAAAAGGTAATAATGTTGATTGATTCGGGTAGTACCCATAATTTTATTCATTGTAAGGTAGCCAAGGAATTGAATTTTTTCCTATACCCAGTACCAGAATGTCAAGTGATGGTTGCAAATGGAGGAACTATAAATTGCTCTGGAAAATGCCATAATATCAAGCTAGCCATGGGGGAGTATGTATTGAATATTCCAATGCTTTCCATCCCAATGGGAGGTGCTAATGTTGTACTAGGAGCGGAATGGTTAAAATCTTTGGGGACGGTAGCTTTTAATTTTCAGGAACTTTTCTTGAATTTTTTTTTCGAAAGGAAAGGAAATCGAATTACGGGGTATCACAGGGAAACCAGGAAAGATAATAAACTCTAATTTCATGAAAAATATTCTAAATAAAGAACAATGGGGAATAATTGCACAATTAGCTCACTAGAAGTTCCAACATCAAAATCATCTATTTCTCCAGATCTCCAGAAAGTCTTGGACAATTATTCCAAGGTGTTTGATACTCCCAAAGGACTCCCACCTATTCATGATCATGATCATGCTATTCATTTGATTCCAGGAAGTGTTCCTCCAAACATCAAGGCTTACAGATATCCTTATGTCCAAAAGAGAAAAATTGAACATATGATTGCAGAAATGTTAGAGGCTGGTATAATTCAACCTAGTCAAAGTTCTTTCTCTGCTCTAGTAGTATTGGTGCACAAAAAACATGGATCATGGCGCATGTGTCTGGATTATAGGGAGCTCAATAAGCTCACTATTAAAGATAAATTTCCCATTCCTGTGATTGATGAATTATTGGATGAATTACATGGAGCAATTTATTTTACCAAGTTGGATCTTCGTTCAGGATATCATCAAATTAGAATGAAGACTGAAGATATTTTGAAAACAGCATTTCAAACTCATGAGGGTCATTATGAATTTTTGGTCATGCCTTTTGGCCTTACCAATGCACCTTCTACATTTCAAGGGTTGATGAATTCCATTTTCAAACCCTTCCTTATAAAATTTATGCTAGTATTTTTGATGATATACTAATCTACAGCAGGTCTTGGAAGGATCATGTTGAACATGTTGACAGGGTGCTCAAACTATTGCAGGAGAAACAATTATATGCAAAAACATCCAAATGTTTCTTTGGAGTACAAGAGGTGGAATATCTGGGTCATATTGTATCTCACGAGGGTGTTAAGGTAGACCCTAACAAAATTAAAGTCATTAAGGAATGGAAAGTCCCCACAACCATAAAGCAGTTGCACGGATTTCTCAGGTTAACAGGGTATTATCACAAGTTTGTTAAGAATTATGGGAGAATAGCATCACCTCTAACAACACTATTGAAGAAAGATGCATTTTCATGGACTCTTGAAGCAACTAAGGCCTTTGAACATCTTGAAGAGGCAATGTGCCTAGCACCAGTCTTAGCTATGCCAGACTTCACAAAAACCTTTATTGTGGAATGTGATGCCTCGGGAAATGGAATCGGTGCTATTTTAATGCAAGAAGGAAGACCCATTTCTTTTGAAAGTCGTTCAATCAAAGGAAAGTATTTACAAAAGGCTATTTATGAGAAGGAAATGTTGGAAATACTACATGCACTAAAGAAATGGGGACCTTACCTAATGGGAAGACACTTCAAGGTAAAAACTGATCATGATAATCTTAAATACTTTTTGGAAAAAAGACTATCTTCAGAAGAGCAGCAAAAATGGGTCACAAAGATGTTGGGTTGTGACTTTGAAATTGTCTAAAAAAAAGGGAAGCTAAATGTTGTTACAGATGCACTCTCAAGAAAGGATGAAGAGGTGGAAGCATTGCTTTGTGCCATTTCAATTATCCAACTAGATTGGATAACCGAAGCAAGGGATGAATGGAAGAAGGACGAAGAAGTGTGGACTCTCATTCAAAAGTTGCAGCAAGATCCTAGTACATCTGATACATTTAGTTGGAAAAATGATTCCTTATGGTACAAAGATCGCTTATATATTTGCAAGAATTCCAAACTAAAACAAAAGATTCTTTTGGAATTGCACACTTCTCCTTTAGGAGGACACTCGAGATTTTTAAAAACTTACCACAGCGTGAAGAAAGAATTTTTTTGGGATGGCCTTAAATATGATATTCAAAATTTTGTGGCAGAATGTTTGGTTTGCCAGCAAAATAAAGTTGAGACAATTAAGACCTCGGGTCCTCTACAACCTTTATCCATTCCAAGTCAACGTTGGGAGGAGATTTTAATAGATTTTATCACAAGTTTACCGAAGTCTGAAGGAAGGAGCGTCATCATGGTGGTAATTGATAGACTTACTAAGTATGCACACTTTTGTGCATTATCTCATCCATTTAAAGCTAGTACAGTTGCTACCGCATTTATGGAAACAATTCAAAATCTACATGGAAACTCGAAGATTATTGTAAGTGACAGAGATCCCATTTTTACAGGAAATTTTTGGACGGAATTATTTTCTTGTTTGGGTACTCAACTAGCTCATAGCTCATCTTATCATCCTCAATCCGATGGTCAAACAGAGATAGTGAATAAATGTTTGGAAGGATATCTTCATTGTTTTGTATCTGATAAGCAAGCACAATGGGTCAAGTGGTTACCTCTCGCTGAATGGTGGTATAACAATTCCTTCCATACTGCAGCAAAAATGACCCCATTTATGGCACTTTATGGATATCATCCACCATCCATCACATCTTATTTAAGGGAAAATTCTAGGGTTCAAGCAGTGGAGGATCACATCGAGCATCAACAAGAAGTTCTCCAACTCTTAAATGATAACCTAAATTTGACACAAAATTGAATGAAACAACAGGCAGATCAACATCGCAGTGAGAGAAGTTTTGATGTGGGAGACTGGGTATTTTTACGGCTACATCCATACAAACAAATGTCCCTCAAGCAAGCTAAGAAGGATAATAAATTATCGCCAAAGTACTATGGTCCTTACAAGGTTTTGCAAAAGATTGGTACTATGGCGTATAAATTGGAGCTTCCTGCTTCTTCACGAGTGCATCCAATTTTCCATGTTTCATGCTTAAAGAAGGTTATAGGTGAAAATCTTCCAGTTCAAACAATATTGCCAGAACTTGATGAGGAAGGAAAAATCATATTGGAACTTGAAGAGGTCATGCAAACAAGAACTTGACAACTACGAAATCGATCAATTTCAGAGTATCTCATCAAGTGGAAGAACTTACCCACTGAAGATTCTACATGGGAGGATGAGAATTTTATACAGAAGCACCCAGAGCTACTCAAGAGTTGAGGACAACACTTTTTTGAAGGAGAGGGGCATGTTAGGTCCCTATATTACTAGTATAGTCCCTTATTGTTGTTAGTGTAACCCCCTTATTGTTATTATTGTACCCTTGTAACCCCCATTTTGTTATTATTGTGCCCTTAAATTATTATTGTTAGGTCGCCTAGGATTACATTGTGGCCCACTAGGATTACATTATGGCCCCATGGACTCCTATATATAGAAAGGAGGTTTTGTAAATTGTATCATCGAAGAATTGTTCATTCATGTAACGTATTGGAGGTTTCCTCCTCGAAGTGGCTTATTTCTAAGGCATTGATATCTCTTTTCTTCTATTTTTGGAGCTGGTTTCACAACATTTGGTATTTTTTGTCTGAAATAGGATAAATGTAGTTTACATCTAGAAGCTTTTGCAATTCATCTTTTACAATGTCTTTTAGATGGGGTTTTAACCTCCACTAAGGTTTCCAAATAGGTCGAGCATCTTTGTCAATATAAATTTTATGCGTGCATAGTTGAGGATCTATACCCTTCATGCCTGGGTAGTCCCAAGAAAATTGTCCCTTATATTTCTGTAAAAATTTAATGAGATTTTGCGGTTGGTTACTATTCAGACTACCATTGATATTAAAAACCTTTCTTGGCTCAATTTCAATTGGCATGTTGTTGCGAACAACAGTCATGGGTATGTGCTGGTTATCATTTTCTGCTAAGGGGTCCTCCTGTGCTTCATTATCAAGAACTGCTTTTAACATTTGGCACTTTAAATTTTCTGATGTAGATGGCTGATCATGAAGTTATTGATTACATCGTTGTCAGTTTGATCCGTGAATTCGAGTGCTTCAGCTATTGTCAGCGGTGAAGGGATGTTTTGTCCCTAGTATGTATGTGGTTGTTTATGAATATGAACAATGGGAAGACTTGGTTTGGAAGGGGGGTATATGAAAATATTCTTTATGGCATCCCCTCTATCAATGGTCCTGTTTCATGTTCAACAACCTATGTAAGCATCGGTTGTTGCTAACCAAGGTCGTCCCAGTATCAGGGGGTGTCCATCTAACCTACTTTTTGGGTTAATAGCTAAAAATTATATTGAGTACTCCCACGAGTCCACAGAAACTAGGATATCCTGTAATATACCTTCTACTTTGATAATAGATCTGTCAGCAAGTTCCAGCAAGGTAGATGTGGGTTCCAACGTTGTTATACCTAACTTCTCACATGTTTCTGTAGTTAAGATGTTGATGGTTTCCCCCAAATCAACTAATGTGTTTGAAAAGGAGTGGACAAAGATTTGTACAGTAACTATGGGGTTTCCTGGATCCTCATATTTTACTGGTGTTTCTTTACCCAATAGTAAGTCTGACAGTGCTCCTACTACATGAACATTTGGTATAGTTTTTTCTTTCCTCGCCTGTTTTTTTCCGCACAACTCTTTAATTGTCTTGGCATAGATAGGAATGTCTTGTAGAGCCTGCAGAAGAGGAATTTTATTGAAAATATTTTTCAATTCCCGTAGGAGATAAAAATCTGAAGAGACTATTGGTTTATGCAATGATAATATCTCAGGGAATGGAGGGGAGGAAATAATAAGGTTTTCAGGGTCTTTTTGGTCAATTGTGTCCCTCCCCTATTTTATATTTGTTTCTTTCATATTTGTTTCGTTAGGTACTGTTGGAATTTCATACTCAAGCTGTGGCAAGGCCGTATCTTCTTCAAGTGAATAACATGCCCTGATCTTAGCCTAAGGTCATTGCATTTCTTTTGTTCAGTTTCGAGGTTTAGGTTTTCAACAATCTGGATTAGCTGCACCAGTCCGTTATTGGGGTTAGGATTTGGTTGAGTTGGCAGTTGAGGACGCATAATAGGATCAAGATTGTGTTGGACTGGGTATGGAGCCAGCAATGTGGGTTTATTTTGAGCCCCTGATCCCATCGGTAAATTGGTCATTCCCAGGGGTCGCTACCAGTTTTGAGACTAGTTTGTATTCTGTGAAGTGGAGGCAGGCCACTGGGACTGATATGGATTGTTTTTCCAGTAAGGGGGGGAAAAAGGAAAACTTGACCAATTATTACCTGAAGAGGGTTGTGTTATCCAAGGAGGCATGGAAAATGATTGGGATGGCCAGGTAGAAAAAGGTGATTGACTTTGCCATGTTTTTGTAGGGTTCTGTTGATTAAATTTCCAAGGAGAAAAGAACTGAGGTGGGTCTTTTGGCATAACTAGTCATGTTTTCCATTTTCAACATTGATTCATTAGATATACTAGTTCTGTTTCTTCTTCTTCTTCTTTAAAAACCGTTTTCAACCCTAGAAGTGAAGGGAAATGGTCAGTGGCGTGGTCCTTGGTACAAATAGCACATGTCTGGACCATGTCTAATGGACATTCCCACTAGTTGTGCTTCTTTTGATAGCGTGGGAAAAAGACAACTAAGTTTTGTTCTTCTATAGCTTGCTTCTACTTGGCTTGTAGGACATCTAGCTGCATTGCAAGGGTTCCCAAGACATCGGTTTTAAAATATTCTAAAAGATTACCGAATTCTGCTCTGGTCACATTGCTACCAGACTGTTTATAATTCCTTGTAGCTGGCTCCCACCTGATTAGCCTATTTCGCGTACTACCTCGAGAACACTTGATGCACAATGCAATAATGTCATCATATTCTTCTTGATAGATGTCCCCTTTTCCCATTATATTAAGTGTTTCGACCCATTCTTCTTTCATTCCTTTAATCATTTTTTCTTTTAAAATATCTTTAGACAGTGTATTATATGGAGATCTTTACAAATTATATTGAAATCTTTCAATGTATTCTTCTAATGTCCCATTGTCTCTTGCAGAAATATTGAAGATTTCTTCTTTTAGTTCTTGAGTTCGGCAGTGGTCTTGATATTTGTTAAGAAAATAGTTCTTCATCTGATCCCAACTATTAATGGTTCCTCCACCGAGCCCCATAAACCATTGTAATGTTGTCCCCTTCAAAGTAGAGGGAAATAATTTCAGTTTCTAAGGGTCAGTGGTGTATTCATATCCCCTACATAAGACATGAAATTCAAATAAGAATGCATCTGAATATTCCGAGGACAACCCATGGAAAGTGGGGATGTTTTGTAATGGAATATATTTCATAGGGGTATTTGCAGCCAGATCAATAATGGGATACTCCAATGTTGATTTCTGCCTCTGGTTTTGGTTGTTCGCCATTTGATCAAAGATGTGCCAATAATTTTTAGGGATTTCTTGATCTAGGGGAATAATTTGAGTGAGATTATGGAATGGATTTGGAGGAGGCCTTACAGCACTTCCCCCATATAGGATATTGGGTGTCTTTGTCTCAACCACTCTCTCAGGGGATCCAGGCTCTGGAGTTTTTACTTGTGCTACATTGTTGGTTTCTCCCTCTCCTTCCTGCAAATTGTAAGAATTCCCCATAAAGCATGAAGTCCGAACATGAGTGAGGGGTGAAATGCTTCACAAATATTTGCAAGGAACCAGATGCTACTATCAAGAGACCTGCAAATCAAGCATAGATACATATACATAACTGAAATATATGATGAAAAATACATGAATCCATGGTATAGGAACAACTATCCATCAAGAAGAGGATCATGTGAAAGGATCCTCAGCATGGACGCAGCCATCTGAATGAAGGGATCATATGAAATAGATCCATGGCATGGGCACACGCATCTGTATAAAGAGGATCAAAATGAGAGGACCCACGGTATGGTCACAACCATCCGTCTAAAGAATCATCTATATAATCATGAATGACTCATCACTCCTCTCAACCTGGACTTTTGTGATCGAAGCCCAGGGTATTGCGCTCCAACACCACCCGATCAAAGTAAAAATTCCAACATGTGAATAGACATGTTGAAGTCGAACATGCTAGAAAATCACTTGATTACGGGTCAATGATGTGAATTGTTAACAAGTGCGAGAGAAACCACCCATAATGTTAATGGCTCTCAAGGTACTACCAATACAATCCACGGAATGTGAATAGTGATCTGAAGTCGAACACCCGTGAAATCACCCGATCGAAGGCCAATGATGTGAACTTGTCGTCGAATGCGAAGAACTTGCCATTAGGGCATGCAAGCTCTAAGGTACCATAAAGGAGTCTCTAAATCAACTTCCCGGATAATGAGTTGAAGTCGACAGGAAGCGATCTGTCAGAGGGTCATAATGAATCCCAAATCATCGATGTGAAACAGAGAAGGTAATATGAGTGTGAATCAAGACTGAAACAGAGGATCAAGGGATTTACAAACTATAGAAGGATTTTCTCTTGAACATATCGGTGACATGACTCTGGAATTTGGCAGCATTTGACTCAAATAGGATCAGAGGTCATGTTGACAAAATCTGTAATCGAATGAGAGGCAAACGGATTTCCCAAACCCATGGAGGCAAAGTGACAAAATTAATATATCCCAACTCGACACGAACTGCATATACATGTCATGTTCAAGAGTGACATACTGTCGACACAACTGATGAATAACTTCCATATTCCCCCACCATTTCTAGCGAGTACCTATTTATTTTTACATAATCTTGAAGAGGATACCATATGCTTGTCATATAAGGTTGTCCTTTGGACAAATCCAACCTAGTACATTTTACGAGCCTTAGGAAGGGGGAACTCGGTAACATCACGGTGACAGTTTCCGATGTCATTTAGGTTTTAACAAGTCTGAAAAAGGGAGAACTCGACAACTTTTCATGTTTAGAGAGTTTGAAAAGAAGCAAAAAAGAAAACTCTAGCATTTTCCTTTTCGTAAATAGTCTCTCAGATCCGAAAAGGTAGAAAACAATATCTGAAAGAACCTCTTAGTCACGATAGGCTAAGGTATTCCTTTTTCGTAAATAATATATCTCCGCCTGAAAAAGGGGTAAACGTATACTGGGTAGATATCATTTCACATCCATTTAACGATTTCAAAACGACAAGAGTCTCGGCAATCTTTTCAATTTTTAAGAGTCAGAAAAGAGATGAAAGTTGACTCCTCCTGGAGGAACAAGTGGTATTAAGGGTAGCAACTAGTTCCGGTGATGGTGGAACTACTCAGAACAAGTAAAGGTCAAGAGGCTGGCTAACAAGACCATTCATCGCAGTGGTTCCTCAGGAATGGGTAAAACAATCAAGTGAAGGTGTATGATCATCCAAGCAAATGGTGACGATGGAATGAAAAAACCAAGGCTCATCTGGAAAAACAGGCTGATAAGATGGCAATCACGAGAGGTAAAATGGGAATGGTTTCATTTTTACACAAGCTTGAAATCAGGAAAATATGCTTGAATTTGGTTTTATTTTTACACGAGCTTGAAACAAAGATAAAATATGCTTGAAACCGGTTTCATTTTTACACAAGCTTGAAACAGAAACAAACTATGCTTGAAAAAGTAAGCATGCCCCCAACATGGTGACTCAATTCGAGGTACATGCCCCCCAAGCTTCAGTCTATATGAAAGGTAGATGGAGTGAAGGTTCAAATTACAAGATCAAGAGAAAGACTCGACTGGGATTTTACGAGATCGTATCAAAGACTCGAATTGAATGGGAACGCGTTTCATTTTTTTAATGAGGTTGACACATTAAAAGAACTGTCCTCATGACATAATTCATTTTTTAACGAGGTTGACATAGAAGAAAAACCATCCTCATGACACCTTGTTTCATTTTTTAAGGAGCTTGACACAAGAAAAATGAACTCTGCTCCAAAAAACTTACATCATGATGAATAATAAGTCATGGATTCCAAGAGGTTCACATATGATGGGAGAAGAACATCTTGAAAATTAGGACCCAATGCCCCCAGCACACAATGCACAATGGCACTATCACTGAATGCGGGCATGGGACAGGTAGCCACATAATTAACCTGCGCCGGGGAAGATAAAATCGGCAGATAAAGGCCCGAAAGGGACGATGGTGGACCAGATGTCACATCAGGACCAAATAATGAAAGCTGATCAATGGTCACAATCCGACCTTCATGTGGAAAACAAATCACCTGAAAGAGGGAAGAGACAAGTGCTCCCATGACATAAGTATAGTCGTGCCCCGGGAGTAAATTAAAATCCAAGGGGCCTGGAACAACCATCATGTCTATATAGACGGTTTTCCCTCATAAAGTAACAGGAAACTTTGGAAGGATCCCTAACGGTTGACTGGTTCCTTTGTTAAAAGCCAACATATTCTGTGTAACAGGCACAAGTGGTGGAGAACCAAAAGCTTTCCAAGTAGTTGAAGACAGAATACTAACATATGCGCCTTCATTTATAATCATGCTAGGTACGATCATATCAAAAAATTGTACCGTGATCTCAAAAAGCACATAAGAAGGAAGGCGGTATCCTGCAAATCAACTCCAATCGAAGGAAGCGACCAAACTACTTGGAGGGGGTACCATTGAACTGAGATGGTCTTCACCTGGTGTTACCGGAGTAATAGGAGCATCCTCTTCGACCTCCATCATGGTAGCAAGAGGAGTGGCTTCTTGAGTCACAGGGATGGGAGAATCTGTCTCCAAGTTCGAGGAATTTGAAGAAACAAGAAGAACATGAGGGGGGATGAGATCCACTCTCAACGGAAAAGACCTGATGAACCACAGGCGCGGTCAGATCGACTGATTCTCTGACCAATGGTTGGTTGGGAACAGATTCATGAATTTTAATTTCTAAGGGAATGGGATCGACCAAAGATGAACCTCGATCGATCATTGAATCAACTAGCAGAGGACTCGAAGAAAGGCTTCTAATGACCAGCCGGAATGCAGGGTGCAGAAATAGTAGGTTTGTCCAACACTCTCTTGGCTCCATCCATGTAGGGACAAAGGTGAATGGGATGATGCCCTTCACACAACTTACAGGGATTGGTAATATTACCCTGTGTCTTATGAGTCTTATCATGGCTAGTTGAAGGTGTGTTACCAACATGAATTCTAGAAGCCAAAGGCAATAGTGGACGGCTGCTGGACCATGCTTCAAGTACCTTAGGAATACCAGGGCAGTATTGAAGAAGATGGTTATCTGTGTACAAAATTCAAGGGAATTTGACTTTCCGTGGAAGGTCGGATGGTTTATCAATGGAAGGTGTCTTAGGAGAAATAGTTGAAGCATTATCCTCTCTCTTATTTGACTTGTTCTTCTTTGTCTTCTTCTTCTTAGAATCTAGACTTTCACGAGGCGAAGTAAAAGAGGAGGATGAAGAAATAGGCGAAGAAAGGGAGAGGTCCACCTTAGAAGAAACATGATGTTGTTCTGGTGGAGGAGATGGTTGTATAGAGGGCAAAATACTCGAGACTACAGAGGTCGAGAACAACCAGACAGGAAAAATTAACAGTTAACCTAGGAAGGGATAATGTTTCCATAGCACTAACATTCCCAAAAGCAGGTAAAGGACCAGGATTCCCTTCGGAGGGGATTCCTTGGTTGGTAAAATCCGAAAATGTTTCCATTGGAAACAACTGTAAAACAAAACACTAAGGAAGATAAATTTAACCAAGAATATTTCGTGGGCAGTTATTTTTTAGGACATTGAAACAAAACTCTGTCGTTTCATATTTTAAGAGTCAAGAAATAGGCAAAAGGTGGCTCTATCACTTTCAGGTTGAAATGAGCGTGAAATGAAAAGTGCTCAACGATCTCTTCTCTTTTAAAAAGTCATGAAAAGATCAAAATGACTACTCTAGAAAACTAATCAAGAGGGTATACCAGGTTTCCGTGAACTTCCATATACACCTTGGTGATCAAATGAAACATAAATTACTAAGGACTTGACGTACGTGCAGGTAGTCTCCCCGAATGTTGTGTTCGGTGTATCACGGTTATAAGGCGGCAGACTCGGCTTCCTATGGATAAAAGGATTGTAGCCTAGAAGGGTCTCCCTTTATATACTCGACAGTACGAGGAGCGCAAGTCCATACTAGTGTTGTCTAAAGCCAAAAGGCGAATGACAGCTACTAGGTTTTAAGACGCCGGAACACATCTCTAACCTAGACCACTAAAATGTTTTCATTAAGTTCCATTGTTTCCTTAAGTTAATTCAATAAATTTTAAAGTTGATCCTGAATTATGTCTCAATTTCAAGGCCCTACCACATGTCATTTGACAATATCCTATATGTAGCTATATGAGAAAAGAAATCGTTCAATTTGATGGATGTTATCTAGTTAAGGGAAGAGTCTCAAACAATTATGCAACAAACAATAATACTACAAACGGAAATTTTTCCTAACTAGATGACTTTCACTATCCAAAAGTAATCTAAAACATTCAACGATGTGAATTATGCAATGTAATCTATGCAAAATCCTCTTTTTTGAAAACTATGCAATTGTAATCTATGCACAATTTCTTTTTTTGTTTGAAAGAATAATAATGTGTTAGGGTCTCTGTAATTTGCACATTTGGCAAATAAAAACTACAAAGCCAACATATGAACCACTTTGGGATTCAAGGATCTAGCCCTCCTGAATCCAGAGAGGGATCTCTCTATAAATGTGTTTAAAGATGTGATCTTTAAGGCTTGAAGTGTGATTTTAGGCTAGTTATGAAGAGTATGAGTTTTTGTTTTTTTTTTGTTTGGTTGGGCAAAGTTATAATGAAGGTGAAGGCAGTTTAAATGAAGGTTGAAGATGTATGCAAGTGAATGGATGATTCAGCTAAAAATATGGGCAAAAATCAGCTTTGATCCATTGGGCTATGGATTCATAAGAGGATTTAATTGGACAGCAAGGTTCAAGAGTGATCCATGGGGCAAGTTATCTATGTCAAAGGATCTCTTTTAATTTGATTTTATGGAATGAAATAGATAGGCAATGGAGAACAAATAAATGAAGAACAAAGAGCAGCCTGAGATCAAGTAAGTTCTTTGAAACTATCCTGCTTTGGTATGCACTTAAGGAAAAAACATGAAAATAATCTAAGATCAGGCCAGTGCTTTGAAACTAACCTGCATTGATGTACTTTCAATAGAAAATGTTAAAAACACTTAGAATAGCGTAATATCAAGTAAGGACTTTGAACCTATCTTTCTTTCAGCACATTCCATTGGAAAAACATAGATGATAAACATAAAGAGTAATATAAGATCAGGTAAGTGCTTTTAAACTAGCCTGCTTTCAATGTACTCTTAAAAGAAAATTTCAAAGGAGGAAAACATAGAAATAAAGCTTATCAGTGAGAGTAGGGTACTGTTAAGAGTAATTCCTAGCTCTGTATTTGCCGTTCTTTATCACAGAAAGTGGAAAGAGTGAAAACACAAAGTAAATTGACAATTAACAGTAAGAAAACACATCACCATTGACATGGACCAGGATCCCATAAATCAGCTTGTATTTGATGTTCAAACCAGTTACAATCATCAAGCCTGGTGGGTCTCTACAACTTAAAACTTCTCATTACAACTTATGTATCTTCAATTACAAACAGGGCTTCAGTAAGCTTCAGAAAACTATCATGCAATCAGATATCCAGAGACCAACCATTACAATGTGGTCCTCAAGGAGAATTTATAAGAAAATCTGGAAGTGGGAGAATTTCTACGGGTCAAGTATCATTAATTCCATCATTAATGCAATTCCTGGCCTTTGAAAACCATGCAAGGCATAAGGTAGGAATGCATTCAGCTGTAACTCTGCTTCATAACTCTATTTATGATTTTCGAGGCTTAATGGTTGAAAAAATTGGCTTCTGGGCTGTTTTTTATCTTTAAAATCTCTTTGCTGACAATTAGAAATAAGTTCCCTTGATTTGTATTAATTGTTTAGTTGTCTTCATGTAAATATATCTTGTTCTCGTATTAATTAAGCCTTCTTTTTTTTCTATGAGGCTGGAGGTGTCTTTTAGTAGCTGGAGAGGTTGGCTTTTGGTGCTGGAGAGGGTTCAATTGGCCTCTGAGTGGCAGTGGAAGCTTTCTCGGATTGATAGGTGCCTTTGTCTTTTCCTAAAACACTTTTAGTTCACTTTTAGGTCTGTGTTTTAGGCCTAATTAGGCCCTGGTCTTCTTTTCTGGTCTTCACTGTGTCTTTAACTCTTTTAAACATTGGATCGCGTTCTTAATATTCAATAATCATGCTTTTAATCCTTCAATTTATCGCTGATACGCTTTGCCGCTTCCTTTTCTGATTTGTCTGTGGTGTCTGTGTAGGTTCAATGGCGTGGTAGGGTTTGAATAGGTTTTGACACTGATCTTTGATGGAAATAATATCTAAAAACCCTTTCAAATGCGTTCTCTGCAATCTATGGTCTTGGAACTGATATTCTGCGTTCCAAAATACCTTGTATGTACTTGTGTGACAGAGTGTGATTTTCGATCTTATACCCTGCAAAAAACACAGAAACATGTTAAGAAATCAGGAGGGAGGGGGATGGATGCTTTGGAGGCTTGTGGAGTATGGTGGAAGCGATGGAAAACAATGGTGGCAGCGATGGAAAACAATGGTGGTAGCGAAGAAACGGTGAAAAGCACTGCGGAATGGACGAAAGCTGGCTTGGTGAAATTTTTGTGTGAGGGCGATTCTAGACTGTCCGATTAGATTGATGAGTGATGATCAATGGTCATATTTTCACGATGGGGTCGCTTAGACGGAGTGAAATATATTTATTGTAAAACACCAAAGTTTAACCTTTGGGTGGAATACAAAGAAAAATGTAAAAACAAATGAAAATGGGACCTTGAGGGGGTGGGACTAGGGGCGAAAGAAAGTTGAATGTGGACCGTCCGATTTATAAGGAGATCAATGGTGGTGATTTCCAAGGGAAAGCGTTTGGAAGCTCTGATGGAAATAACGTGGATGGAAACGCGATGAAACATGTGTTGTTAATCTAGATCGAATGGACGGTCGAGATTGAATAATGAAACACAGTGTGGAAGATGAGCGGTAAGGCAGAAAACTGTCGGCAGTATTCGCGCGAGGTCTAAAGCGGTTTGTGGTTTTGTCCAAATTCACGCGATACCATACGTTGCACGCCACGTGTCCAGGAAAAACCACTTATATCGCGTGTCTTCGGAGCGTTAACGGTCGGACAATAAAGTTGCGTGATATTTTTGTGGACCATCGGATGTGGGGCGGTGAGATCCTACGGCGAAGGTGTGAGCGCGATATGGGAAAGTGCACGGGGCGGAGGTGATGGTCAGGCTTATTTCGACCGTCGGATCATGCACAACGGACGGTCAAGATTTGATATTGGGCCACATTGTGTGTTGGGCCATCGAGCTCGATATGGACCGTTAGATTACGCAAATGGACGGCTCATATTGATTGATTGGGCGCAGTGTTATCGAAAGGGGAAAGATTGTATGGTAGGCAGAAATAGATCTGGCCATTATATCTATAGATCCGACGGTTGAGGTTGAAAATTATGGTAGAGGAATGAGAAAACCAATCGTATTAGAAAGTTTTAAAAACAAAGGGAAAGGCGCTCTGCTTGGGGTTTTTCAAAGGCTTTAAGCACTCGGACCTTGGGGTCTAGGTCTCGCGGAGGGGGGTTAAGCCATATAAGCCCTCAGGGGCTTACCTTTCAAATAGAGCAGATAAAGTGTTTTTATGCCTTTTCAAAGGTTTTTCGGGCTTTTTCAGCGGATCTTCGGCCTTTTTAGCGTCTGGCTGCGGGCTGGGGGTCATATGAAGAAAGGAGGCTATAGCACGTAAGCCCTCAGGGGCTAAAACTGATATAGTGTAAAACAGAGGGTTTTTTTAGGCCAATTTAGTGCTTTTTAGGCCAAATGAGGGGTTCCGATAAGAGGGAAAAGGGATTCTAAACCTGACAGAGGGTAATATGACGCTTAAAGAGGATTTTAGGATGAAATGGAGGGTTAGTGAGGGGATTTTGTGGGATTTGAAAGGGGGGAAAAGTGATGAAGAATGGAGGTTTTTTGAGGGGGATATAGGGAAAATGGAGGCCTTTTTTACAACAGTTTTCTTCATAAACAATGAGGCTTCTTGATTGACACAGCATTGAGGATTGCTTCAGAGGACAAAAAATACATGAAGGCTTCAAGAATGGCAGGTTTTCAATGAAAATTTTCCT
This sequence comes from Pinus albicaulis, assembly GCA_034641835.2. Classification (NCBI taxonomy): domain Eukaryota; kingdom Viridiplantae; phylum Streptophyta; class Pinopsida; order Pinales; family Pinaceae; genus Pinus; species Pinus albicaulis. The sequence goes on from CM076580.1 coordinate 150,237,345, forward strand.
CTTGAAGACTTAGAAACCATTTAGCCACCTGTTTTCTATGCCAAAAATTTATAGGTGGCTAACAGAATGCACTCAATGCATTTTTCGATGAAATGAGAATCTACTTAATGCATGATTTTAATGAAAGATAATGCACTCAATGCGATTTTTAGCTTTCAATCATTAAACAATGTAAAAGGATACAAGACATATGAGGTCAAGCACAAAAGGGACTTCCAAAGCATTAGCTTAAAACAAGTCATTCATTCCCTTTTATATCAAGAAATCATAGAAAGAAGACTTTTCAGTTGAACAATAAGCAATGTAATCTATGCTCACAAGAAAACAAGCGGACCAAATGAACTCGAAAGACAGTTGAGACTTGAACACTCAATCAACCGAAAAGCAAAAGGAAATAAACTAGATATGGCTCACCAAGAAAGGAGACTGACTCAATCAGCAGGGTGATGTCCTGCAAAGCATGCAAATAGGAAATTGATGCATAGTCCTAGAAAATCAGTCCTAGAAAAAACTAGGATGTAAGGATGCACGTCCAAACAGGAAAAAAACCAAAAAACAAAACCAAAAATCCAACCAAACCCACTTGAGTGAAGGGGAGAACATATAAATCATACAGAGAAAAATACCAGAAGGGAAAGACACACTGGTGGAGGAATTAGGGAAAAAGCTCAATTTTTCACACACCCTACAATTGGCATGACTTTTTTGGGTGAAACTAGTGCATATTGGCATGAATTACTCACTAACAACTAGTGCCAATGGCCAATTCGCGCAGGTTGCTAACTGACAACTAGTGCCAATCGGTGCGACTGTCAAAAAAATAAAAGCGCCAATGCTTGAACAAGAAAAAACAAAGAATTTATCCCAACCAAGACCACACTCACCACTTCAAGCAAAAACTAAAAGATCTTAATTTATGAAAAACATAGGAACAAATAGGGAAATGGTCGTTCGACTAAATCCGTCGAATGACGAAGACCTCAAAGAGTGACAAACTCAAAGGAAAACTCCCAAGAGGAGTCGCCAATTTTTTGTCTAGGTAAATCCCCTCTGCGGACAGAGGCGATCCCTCTAGCCCTAGGGTGGGTCTAGAAACTATGGGAACATACTAAAATCTACCTTATTATATTGTAAATGAAATTCAAAGCAAGGAAGATGACCTACCTTGTCCTGATGCTATTTTGTCGTCTTTCGTCGAAGCTTCTTGATCCGTCGCTCTTCTCAAGCTCAATACACTCTGCTACCAATGTTCAATTACCTGTACATACAGTCAAGACACCACGAGAAGCGTAAAACCACAACAAACATAAAACAATTACAACCTATCTAATTGATCAAGGAATGCTAGAAATCTCATTATAAATGTAAACAAGAGTGGAAGATAAACATCATATGCATTTTATTATGATAAATACAAGAGGAGTTTACAACCAAGCCTTGATGTTGAGGATCTCCTTCGGCAAGTTTGTATCCAGGCACGTTTGCAACACCCTCACACCCAAAGGTCCAAGATCTCACTATGTTCCCAATCACACAAAAACAATCACACTCTACACTATTCTCTTGAAGCTGTAATTTATTCTCTTCTCTATGATTGCTAACTTTTTCAGCTATCTGTTCAACTAGCACATCAATGGAAGATGGCTATATTTATAGAGGAGAGGAGGAGGTTGGGATCCCTACAATAGTGGAAGGGAAGCCTTATTCCTTGTGAGGTTTCCCCATAAGGTGGAAACAAGATGCCAAAGGAGGAAGGCCATGGTTATTCAGTCGAACCACTCCCTATGACTCATCCACGAAGTTGTTGTGATCGAAACTTCGCCGCTATTTTTAAAAAATATTCCATAAACAGATTGGCGCAGGCAGCTAACTGAGACAGAGCGCCAGCTAGTGCAAGGGCCAGTGTTAATCTGCCTCATTAGCGTGAGGGCATAACGGGCTACCAGTGCCAAGGAAAAAATAGGGGTTTTTGATGGTCTGTTCGAGAAATTGTTGACAGAAGGAATATTATGCTCATGGAAAGGGATGCAATGATGGTATTTGAAAGGCATGACACTGCTTATTGGTCACATAAATAGTCCTCCAATCTGTGGGATGGGGATTTCAGGGACAGTGAAAAAATTTTGTGTAACAACTATCGACTGAGCACTCCAAGGGTAGGCGTGCCTCTACATCTTCTTTTGATTCATAGGAGCCGATACGATTCCGTTCGCCTTCCTGGTTTGCTATCTTTTGGTCATCCTGGTCAGCAGTTTGGATGTTTTGCTTTCCTATCAAATAAATACAGCGACAAATCAGTTGTTATGTTATTAAATGCAAATTTTATCACTAATTCACTATACCTTATTTTTGCATTATTTTCCTTTACTTTATTGTTAAGACGAATGGAAAATATATAAAAATAAATGGAAAATCATGGTAAAGATGGGGGTGAAATGTACCTTCTTCTTGGCCCAACAAGTGAGTCAACAGAGAGGTAAGACTTCTTGATCAAGATCTTTCAAGGGTAAAGGGAGTAGCACAGAGACTTCATGCAGAGCTAGAGGGACACAATTTTCTACAAGCAGTTGCTAGGAAAAGAAGCGTCAGACGAAGAAGAAAAACACATAGTGAGGGAATTCTTCCTCAATGAGTTCCTTGTTGAGTAATTAAACATTTCTAATTTTTTGGGTAGCAGAGGAGAAGCAGACTTACCATCTCCATCAGGGAGTGCGTAAGCTATATTAGAAGCTACGTAGTAGGGAGGAAGGGCTTTCTGATGGAGGAGTTTTCAGTGGAAATCAAGGAGTAATGGAGCGAAAATTGTAGTGGGTAGCAGCACATACTTCTGAGAAGCATAGAGAAATAGTAGCATAGTGTAGAGAAGCGATAGTGTAGTGCACAACATTGCATCACAGTGCAGAGCAATAGCAATGTGGTGCATCATAGGGACAGTGTCGTAGCTATCATCATTCAGGTCTTCAGCACCAAGGTATCCACTAAACGCTTGTTCAGTTTTTGGGTGGTTTCAGTTGTTTCTCTCAATAGTTGAGTTGTAGTGTTATCAGTGGTAGTGCTAGCAGCATAGAAGATGCGGAATTTGGGAGGAAGCTGTAGTACAGATGCAACAGTGGTAGTGGCAATGTCATAGGTAGCAATACAGTTGCAGTAGTAGTGCAACAGTTGGTGGACATATTTTCAAACATCATCAATGTAGAGGATGCTTCAGGGTTAGAGAAATATGCAATAGGCATATTGTTAGAGCACTTTCCTCGCTAAGAGGGAGTGTTGATTTTTGGTAGCATCAAAAGTGCTCTAACTCTCCAAATTTTTGGAGAGGCTTAGGCCCATGTATTCCAAAGAACCCAAAAACTGTTTGTGAAAATTTCACTCTTGAATATGTTTTATTATAAAAAACAATTATTTTAATGGGGACCCTAAGTCTAAACTTAGGGAAATTAAATAATTAAAGGGTATTAATAAAACAGAGTGAGAATGATCTAGAAAACGTGAAGATCAAGTCAAGTTATAGTTTTAGCCATTGATTAGAGATCTAATCTCAGTCATTGATGTCTCGACAAGAAGAATATAAAGGAAGGCTTGAGGGCCATTTGGAAAGACAAACTGAGTGAATCTAGAGATCGAATTCTTCTGACACAGCAATGCTCGAATGAAGATCAGATCTAAGTGATTCCAGCGCAGAAAGGGGCAGAGACAATTTTGGTCGGAGGATCTTCTCCAAGACTAAGAATACAAATCATTGAGGTAGTAAAACTAGCATAGGAAGTAGTGTAGCCTACAAAGAGTGTGATGCAGCATCCAGAAAGGGTGACGCAGTCCCATGCAAAGGCAGCGCAGTGTTTTCAAGAGATAGTCTGAGATTTGTTGTGAGATCAGGGTTATGAGACAGGAGGGCTAAAACTAGAATTTCTAAGGAGAAGATTGATCCCATAGAGGAGGTGAAGCAATCCACAGAGTTCCCCACGCAGGCCTACGTAGCTACTCTGCAGAGGAAGCATAGAGGGTGTTGGGGTTTTTTCATTTCAGCTACCGGATCAGCCGGGACTTGCAGTGTGAGGTAAAACTCACTATATTTTTGTCTATCGTGATTTCTCTATAGTGGATAGCCAGGCAGGCATCTAGAGATTGTATTCATAAATTGTTGTTTAATAAATAAAACCCTCATATTTGCTGCATCGGTTTTCCCACATTGGGTTTTTCAGGGAACTTTCATCCAAAATAAAGGTTTCATATGTGTGTATTGTTCTTTACAGTATTTTCCTTGTTTCAGAATAATATTTAGTAAAGTGTAGGTTGCTTTAGTAATTTACTTCAATATTTCATGAAGAAATCTGAAATAACTATGTAATGTAATTTATAAAGTAGGTGAATTATATTCAGCTAGTTCTAGTACGATTCTTGAGATTATTAGATTTATGGATTATCACACAGAAGAAAGTGATGAATAACCCTATAGTCCTCAAGCCAAATATCCCCCAAGGTATGTACATAAACAACACCCAATTGATCAAATAGTTAGTAAATTAAATTTTGGAGTGTCGACAAGAACGAAGTTGCTGAATGCCTCTATGCAACCACATGTTTCCCTGATGTCCATGGAGGAACCAAAGGATATTTTTCAAGCCAGTCAAGATCAACATTGGCTAAAAGCCATCAATGAATAATTGGATTAGATAGAGAAAAAATAGACTTGGGAACTTGTTCCAAGACCTGCTAACAAGAATTTCATTGGCTCAAAGTGGGTTTTCAGGAATAAATTAAATGACCATGGAGAAGTGGTAAGAAAAAAGGCCAGGGTGGTATGCAAAGGCTATGCTCAAATAGAAGGTTTATATTTTGATGAAACTTTTTCTCTTGTTGCTATAAGAAATAAGATTTTTTTGGCATTTTCTTTCTTTAAGAAATTCAAAATCTATCAAATGTATGTCAAATCTTCTTTTCTTAATGGAGAGCTATAGGGCGGAGTTTATATAAAGTAGCCAAAAGGCTTTCAGCTAATAGAGCAACCAGATTTTGTTTGTGGACTGAATAAGTTTTTGTATGGTCTCAAGCAATCCCATAGAGCTTAGTATTCCAAGATAAACAACTACTCGCTCAAGTGTGAATTCAATATAGGCGCAAATGACAACAACTCATCAAAGAAAAGGATGGAAAACTGATTGTGGTAGTAATATATGTTCATGATATCATCTTTGCCAGTAATTCAAATTTGTCAAATAGTGAATTTGTAGTTGATATGAAGGTCAAATTCGATATGTACATGCTTGGATAGCTATCATATTTCCTTGGATTGCAGATAGTGCATACCCTAAAGCCATTTTTATTTCTCAAGGAAGTGTTAAATAAATTTGGCATGGAAGAATGGTCTTTAGTGAGCACTCCAATGGTGACAGGTTGCAAGCTTAGTAATATGGATGAATCTCTAGAAGTGGACCAAACCTTATATATATCCATCAAGCCTTTTATATTTGATAGCTTCAAGACCAGACATCATGCAGGTCATTTATATAGTTGGAATATTTCAAGTAGCTCCCAAACAAAGCCTTCTATTAGCAGCCAAGAGGATCCTCATATATCTCATAGAAACGATGGACTATGTTCTGTGGTGCCCTAGAGGTAAATATTTTTCAGTTACCTTTTATACTAATGTTGATTGGTAAAGTGATGTGGATGATATAAAAAAATAAAAGTGGTGGTGCTTTCTTTCTTGGAGAAATTCTAGTCTCATGGTTAAGAAATAATCAAGATTCCATTTCATTATCTACAGCAAAAGTGGAATATATTGTAATAATTTCTTGTTGTACTCAATTATTGTGGATGAAGAAAACTTTATGACAACACAAGTGCAATAAGAATGTCAAAGGATCTCGCTTTTCACTCCAAGGCAAAGGATATCCCCATCAAGTATCATTTATTAAGAGAGCAAGTTGTAGCCCATATTGCGAAGCTCGAGTATGTACCTACCAAAGAACAAGTTGTTGGTATCTTCACCAAGCCACTTCCTAGAGAACAATTTGAGTACTTGAGGAAAATATTGGGAGTTGTGCCTCTTGCCTCCCTTCACTAATTCTTCCTCGAAGAGGAAGAAAGGAAGTTGTGTATTTTTCAACATATATTGGTGAAGTTTCCAGATCCACAAGGATCAACATGGCAGAAAATATTTGTTTACCGACAATCATGGTGACAGGGCGATCATTTTGGAGTCTTTTCCATTGATGACAAAGGGGGGGAGATCTAGTGGAATCAAACAAATTTAAAAAATGGGGGAGAGATCTATGGAATGAGAAATCTAAATGGGGGGGAATCTATAAGATCAAAGGAGAAATAGTGGTGATCAAACACAACACCAATACCAACAGTTGTTGGAAATACTAAGAGGGGGTTGAATAAATATTTATTTTCAAATTTTATTTTTACCAGTTAAGATCACTTATATTTAGAACACAAAATGTACAATATAGAATAAAGTATTTTATTAATCAGATATAACGAGGACTTAAATCCTCTTCTTTACAATGAATCAAGTACAATAATAGTTAAGGGCTACAATACTAGATAAAGACACCAATCTTCAATCTCTCAAACTCCAACCTCTAGGGCTCCAACCTTGTCACTTTGAAGCACCAACCTCTATGGATCCAACCCTATCTCTGGTACAAGCTCCAACCTGGTACCTTGAGGACTCTTATCCTCTAAGGCTCCAACTCTTTGATTCAATTATTCAAGATAATATCAACGATTCATCACTGCTCCCAATATCTTTTGCAATGAGCCCTAACAATATATTCACCTTCAGCACTGCCCTCAAATGATCTCCAATTCACTTAGCTCATCAATGACAACTTTTCCTTCTTAGAAGGTGTCACCACTACTCTTCATGTCACCCAATAAAAAATCTCCCAGTTCACCTCATGATGACATCATATATGCATAATGGTATCCAATAATGTCTTCAATAGGTTTCTAGAAATCTTCGAAGTGTATTTAATATTCTTTCCCAAGAACTCTCCAAGAGTTCCAAATACTTTACTCCTCCAAGGCTCAACTGCTATTCTTCAAAATTATATCTAATAAATTGCTTAAGAATTCTATCTTAGGTCTTCAAAGGTGTTCAAACACTGCTACACATTCCCAACGATGGTTCGCAATTTATGTCTTTGGGAATGTTGCATCAAGAAAAACTCCAAGATATATTCAAATTTTATTTAGGGGTGCACCAAGGAGTTCCTCATAAATTATTTTCAAAGTGTGCCTCCAGTAAGTATTTGCAACAAGGATGAGATAAAGACTCCAAATTCAAATACTTCTTCACAAAGACTCTACAGATCTTCCAGGATGTCTTCAAAGCTACTTCTTCAAATGTCTACTACTAAACTGCCCAATAAAGTCTTTCACAAATGGTTGTCTGAGACTTGTAACAATCCACTATTCAAATCCGATATATCCACAACTTAATTCTTTACATGTTCGATGTATACTGAGGCTGATCCGAGTGGTTACAGATGAGTGTTTTTCAGTGATGGAGATTTGGACTACAATGACACTCACCACAAATATCTTCAATTGTGCAATTAATACAAGCTTGATAACTTTAGGTTTGTGAGAGAGTATAAGATCAAGTCTCCCACATAAATTATGACATTATGAGCTCACTATCCATAATTTTGTCCATCTTATGGGCTATAAAAGGTTCTGAACTCATGTTTTTCACATACTTTTGACACATATATGAGGCACCATAGTCTATAATTCTTAGTTGTATTGAAACTTTGCAACAAGACCGACGGTAATTACTAGGCTACCACAGGATTTACTGCACACAACACCTTGTTCACCACATGTCTGTGGTGTGTATCATATGAACAAGTCTAAGGTAAATTCTCCAACAAATATGAGCCCTTAATATGGTGATTGTTCAGCAATCTGAGTTTTATTTTTCACAGTTTTGAGGTGAGCTTCTACAGGTGGTTGTTTACAAGTTTTTAACCCAACAAAAAACAAAATATGCCCACACAATGAATCACAGCCTCCTTGGTATCTGCGATCTTCACCGAATTTCAGGCCTTTGAAAAACTTCACCGAATTGCAGACCTTTGAAAAACTTCACTGAATTGATGGCTAGATTAATGAGGATAGACTTATATTTATAAGGGTTCGAATGCACGAAAATACCTATCTAATGGTTAAGGCGCTGACATGACCATGGGAAGTCGACCTGTATAGGCATATATTTAATATATTTTTAGTCTTTAAAAATTTAATTATTCCTCAATGATGAAGGGTTTTGAGGTAAGAATTTATTCATTGGAGATAGGATGAGGTCCTTCATAGGCTAATGCAATTTTCAATATTTCTTATAGGCAGTAACAAAATATTTTATCATTTTTTTGAATTAAACATTTTTCACAGTCAAGGGCTAGGGATATATGACAGAGTCTTAGGAATTTATGTACATGGACGTCATCATTTAGGTTTTATTTAGGGCTTAATATCTTGGGATATTAGGTTAATGTATCATATAAAAAAGCTAGGGTGTCATTTCAATATATTTTCATGGGCATCATCTTAGTTTCCAAGAATTTAGACAATTCTAGGGCTTCTTAGGATTTGTATCAAAGGGTAGGGTTTCACGTATGTGAAGGTCTTCTCCACAGGATTATGGTATGGGAATTAGGTCTTCATTAGTTCATGCTCCAAAATTATAGGGAATCACTTTTATGCCTTCTTGTAGGTAATTCCAATGACTAATGTTTGACATCATATTGACATAGTGATCCTAGGATTCAGAGTATCACAAGAATATTTTCATCTCCAACAATGCCATATTGAAATCAATGACAACCTAGACCAACAGTCTCCCCCTTTGTCATTGATGGAAATATTATTTCCCTTTCAACATTCTCTCCCCCTTTAACATCAATGTAAAATGGGGTTCCATAGTATTCCATATATCAATTTTCTTCAACGTATTTTCTTCATCAATGATAGTTTCCCCATGATAGATATGTTACTCCCCCTGTCATGGTTCTATTATTTCATGTACTTTCTCCCCCTAAGCCTCTACATGCCTTCATAGAAATGGATGAGGTATATGATCAACTGACTCCCCCTGGCTGCATAAACTCCTCTAGCTCTTCTAAGAAATATTTTTTTCCTTGTGATCAAGTGGAGGATATCTTCACAATTTCATGATTTTCTTCAATGGAGTTACTCTCGAGAGATGATATATCAATATTTTCCATGTGTGAATCATCAAGGGTTTCATATGGATATTCTTGGATATATTCTACAATCTTGGATATATTCTACAAGAATTATTAAGAATAATAACCTCCCCCTCACATTATGCATGGTATCCTTTTTAGCAGAGTCTCATCATCAAAGCTTGGAATATCGTATATGCCAAAGATGTATTCATCAAATAAACAACATGTATTGTTGTATTCAGCAACCAAGAAACTTTCTAATCCATTTTTCTTCCTTCTCCATACTTGCGTAAATTTATTTTCTAACTCGGTAGTCATGGTTTTAGCCTATTTAGGGACCCAGGTCAAGTTACAATCACAAGCCATATGTTCAATGTTATGGAAGTTGAAGCATTTAATATTATTCATGAATAAGGAATCATGACTTATTCTTACAAATTTTATTCTAAGGAGGTGATGAGGACCATTATATTTGTCCTTGTGGTATGCCCTACAATCCTTTTTCATGTGCCCAAAATTTGTACAAGAATAACAATAACCAAAAATATACTTTGGTACCTAGGAGATGGAGATTGCTTTGATGTAATTCCAAAGTAATTATGTCTTGGGATCCTTTGATGATATCCATTACCTCTTGCATTCTTGACAACTTCCACAGATTATTGCCTTGATATACTTATAAGGTCATTTTACCTTAAAATCCTTTGGTAAAATTTATTTCCTCTTACATTCTTGACACCATCTGTAGATATTCTTGGAGAATGGTTTCTTCCATTTTAATCATGACCCTTATCCTTTCTTTTTTTGGAACTAGGAGCATCAATATTTCTTCCAAGATTCTCCACATCCTTGTTGTATAAAGCATTAGGGTTTTCATCATTTGTATTTGAGGGTTCTCTAGCATATCCAAGACCTAATTTATCAAGACAAGAAATTTAATGATTTAGGGTGTCATATAGGGTTTGAGAGCTTTTTAGACTCTTTTTCAAATGATAAACTTATTTCTTTAGAAGATATATTCCTTATTTCATCAGCTTGCATTCTTCATCCTTCTTTGCTAGACTGATCTCCATTTCTTCCTCTATATATTAAATTTCACATTTTTTTTGTTGAAATTTGCAACAATAAATAGTGAAATAGGCATTCATAAATGAAATCCGGAAAATGGCGCCCAGAAATGGCTACCATATGAGGCTTTCCCTTAATAAAATTGAAAAAAAATTGTAATTTCATCTCATGACAACTTGTATTAGTTAACTGATTCAGGAAGACTTAGTTAGCTTAGGAAATTCGAGTTAGAGGTCTAAGAGGATACATGCAAAGAAATTTTCTATTTTTAGAGGGTCCAGGTATAGTTATTTGTGAGTTGTAATTAGTTAACTCAAGTAATTGAGTTAAAATAAGTTTAACTAGTTCTAACTGAGAGATGAGCTAGTGAGAGGTCAAGTAAATTAACTCTAATTTAATTCACAAGTAGTGATCAAACATTTAACTTATAATTCACTATAAATATTTTTTGCATGGAAATTATAAGGAAGACTTAGTTGAGACTAAGGTTACAAGGAAGAGATCTATCAGTTGTATTATTAGAAAATTGTACAGGTCATGCATGAGGTCATCGGGAAGGCCATGAAGGATTGCACAATAATTTATTGGAAATTTCCTAATTAATAAGGCTCAATTAGCCTAATATTTCATAATCAAGGCAAGTCAAGAAGAGGCAAGAAAAAGGTTAAATACTTGACCAATTTTTCTTAGATTGCAAGCCAGATTCGAGTAGGATTAGAGTGAGATAGTCAGTAGAGTGCAAAGGTTTCTCAGTGTGAGGAATAGAATTGTATTGTTTCATGATCTTAACCATATGAAATATATATAGACCAGTTTTGAGCAGTTTCTTTCCCCAATTACATCTTGTGTTGTGCGATTGATTATTTCTTTCTCTTGTTATGTGATTGTGTGATCGAATTTTGTTTCTGCAAATTGTAGAAGGATTCAGTATCTTTCTTTAATACATTATAATATCAGATTAAATCCCATGGTAGATTTTTCTACAGGGTATCAGAGCATCAGTAATCACAATAGAACAGAAGAACAAATTTTTGTCTTGAACAAGTTCAAATTTGCATATTTATTCTTTAGGATCCAACAACAAATCAAGATGTCTTTCAATGGCTTGATACTCGAATATGCTCTTGAGGGAAGTCTGTATTACATATCATGGAAAGACAGGGTGGAGGCATTTTTGGAGGAAAACGAGTTGAAGGAATTCATAGATACTGATATTCCCAAGCCCGCAACAATAGATACTCAAAATCTTGATGCATGATAGAAGAAGTTAGCAAAGGTAAGAAGGATCTTGTTAGAGGTCGTTCGAGATCATATTGTCTCGAGTCTCCATGGGAAGAAAACTCCATATGCTATGTGGAATGCCTTTACAGATATGTTTTGGAATAACAGCGACCACAGGAAGTTGGCGTTGAAGGACAAGCTCATAAAGATCAAGATGGAGGAGGGCGACACGATCTAGAAATACTTGCATAAGTTCACTCAGTGTCGAGATGAGCTTGGAAGTGTTGGGGTGACTATTTTTTATGATGATTTGGTGATCCTATAACTTCTAGGCCTTCCCAAGAGCTAGCATATTTACCAGGACTCTGTGAATGGGAGGTAGAAGTTACCATATTAGGAGTGTTTGTCATCTGACTTGGTAGTAGAAGAGATAAGGCAGAGCACCAGAGACGGGACCTCTGGAAAAGACAAAGAATAATATTTTTCATTGGTGGGAAAAGGTAAGAAATCCAAGGGAAAGAATCCCCAAGGCTAAGAGGGCAAGATATAATTTTCAAAGGTCAAGTGTTTACACTATGCCTCGAATTGTCCACAGAAGAAGGAAAGCAAGAAGGAGCCTGCAGTAGCAGCGGGTGAAGCACTAGCTTCACAGTTCGAGTTTGATTTTACTCGCATTACATGCATGGCCAGCATATTAATGGGATGCATGTGTTATCTAGACAACAGTGCCTTGTTCCATATGACAGGGAATAGAGATCTCTTCAATGACTTGGAGGAGAAGGAACTGTAGTAGAACATAGAGTTTGGAAATGTTGGGAGGTATAGCGTGACCGGCATAGGTATAGTTACCTTTCAGAGGGAGTCTAGATCCCCTCTCAGACTGAAATATGTTTTTCATGTTCCAGGACTAAGGAAGAATCTTGTCTCTATGGTGGTATTGGAAGATTGTGGTTATGATGTCATATTTAGAAAAGGAAAGGTGTTCCTTAGACACATTTCCACAGGATGGGTGAAATAGATCACAATAAGATTCAAGAACCTATATACTCTTGAGGTCGAGGATGCATGAAAATATTTGAGGAGAAAATAATATTTTAGTGGCTTGGTGGTTGAGAGGGAGCCTCTCAACATGCAATCTCAAAATCAGTCTCATAAGGTTGTGGAGCAGCCACAATTGGAGAAGTAGAGAGGATACCGAGTGGAATCGTCCACTCAAGAAAAGACCTCTAGTAGGGGGGAATTTCAAGCCATATTGGCAGAGGGATCACATGTATCCATACCTCCAGGTGAGAGGTGGGGCGATGTGCAGATATAATCCCAAGAGAAGAAATTTTGGCAAGATGCAATGAGATCTTGTGTCGCATGAATCGAAACTATCTACAAGGAACCATAGTACACAATAGTAGGAAGGATCAGTTAGATTGATGCATTCATATGTCAGGAAGGCAGAAATCATAGCAACATATGTCAGATAATGGATCGTAGATCACAGTTGGAAGCAGTGTAGAGGGCACAAACGCAGAGTCAGCAGTGGCGTGGAGATTTCAGTAGATAGTGCAGTAATTGATAGAAGTCAAAGAATCTGATGATAGATGCATCATACTATTTCAATTTTTTTTTTAGGATATTCAGTTTTAGTAGTTGTAGCAAGAACAACACTAGAGAGAAGTGTTGCATGCAGAAAATTCCAAAGATACCGGATCGGGATATATTGAATTCCTTTCTTGTTGAGAAGGAGTGTTGAAATTTGCAACAAGAAATAGTGAAATTAGCATCCATAAATGAAATCCAGAAAATGGCACCCATAAATGGCTACCATATGAGAATTTTGATTTAATTTTCCCTTAATTAAATTTAAAGAAAAATTGTAATTTCATCTCATGACAAATTGTATTAGTTAACTAAGTTAAGAAGACTTAGTTATCTTAGGAAATTCGAGTTAAAGGTCTATAGAATGCATGCAAAGTAATTTTCTACTTTTATAGGGTCCAGATATAGTTATTTGTGAGTTTTAATTAGTTAACTCAAGAAATTGAGTTAAAATCAGTTTAATTATTTCTAACTGAGAGATGAGCTACTAAGAGGTCAAGTGAATTAAATATGATTTAATTCAAAAGAAGTGAGCAATAAATTAACTGATAATTCACTATAGATAGTTGTTTCATGTCATTTCTAAGGAATCCCCAGTTGAGGTTGAGGTTAAAGGGAAGAGATCTATAAATTTTACTATTATAAAATTGTATAGGTCATGCATGCAGTCATCGGGAAGGACTTGAAGGTTTGCACAATAATTAATTGGGAATTTCCTAATTAATAGGGGCTCAATTATCCCAATAATGCGTAAGCAAGTAAGGCCAGACAAAGGCAAGAAAAAGGTTAAATACTTGATTTATTTTTCTTAGATTGCAAGCCAAATTCGAGCAGGATCGGAGTGATATAGTCAGCAGAGTGTCAAGTGTGAGGAATAGCATTGTATTGTTTCATGATCCTGACCATATGCAATATAGAGATAGATGGTTTTTGAGCAGTTTCTTTCCCCATATACATCTTGTGTTGTGTGATTGATTATTTCCTTCTCTTACTTATTATTTGATTGTGAAATCGAATTTTGTTTTTGCAAATTGTAGAAGGATTCAACATCTTGTGATTTGAAAATAAATCAGCTACTTCAAGGGGGAAACCTTCTTAACATTACATAAATGAACAATTATTGGATGATACAAATGAAAAAACCTCCTTTCTATATATAGGAGTCCAATGGGTCACAATATAATCCTAGCTGACATAACAATAACAATGTAATGGCACAACAATAAAAATATTGGGCTTCTATGGGGCACAATATAACAATAACAATAAGGGTATATACTAGTATTATAGGGACCTAACATGCCCCTTTCCTTCAAACAAGCTTTTTCCTCAACTCTTGATTATTTCTGGATGCTTCTGTATAAAATTCCCATCCTCCCATGTGGAATATTCAGTGGGTAAGTTTTTCCACTTGATGAGATACTCTGAAATTGATTGATTTCGTAGTTGTAAAGTTCTTGTTTTTGTTACTGCTTCAGGTTCCAATATTATTTTTCCTTCATGTCAAGTTCTGGAAATATTTTTTTAATTGGGACTTGCTCCATATTTTCACCATTAGGAATCATTTCTTGTAGCAACTTTGTCAAACCTTCCTTAAAACCTTCCATGTATGCTTTTAGATCATTCTTCATGTCTTCCATGTTGCCTTTCAGATTTTATTCTATACCATCGATCTTAGCTTCCATTCCATTATTCAAACCATCCATATTAGCCTCCATATATGCTTTTAAACAATCCATGTCCTCTGTTGGGGTTCCTATGTTTTGGTAGATTTGGCAATACCAAAAGATAAGACAACATCAAACCACTTTGGGACCCTAGGATCTAGCCCTCCTGGACCCGGAGAGGGATCTCTCCAATAAAACAAAGAATGATATATCTTTGAAAGCTTAAATGAGATGTTAGGCTAGTTATGAAGCACAAAGGGGGGTTTTAAATGATTTGGTTGGTTGGTTGCTGGGTTGGTCATGAGATCATAGACTGAGAAAGTCATGGGAGAAAGGAACAAAACAGTAGGATGTTTCAGCAAAGAGGATAGGTCAAGAAAGTGCCATCCATTGGGCTATGGAGTCATGAAAGGGAATTACTTGCAAAAACTAGCCCAGGCTTTCAGAGGGCAAGTAATCTACACTAAAGGATCTTTTTAGATAGATGGTGGGATGGAACATTAAGGATTTAAAGTGAAAGAAGGAAAGAAACCCAATTTCTGTCTATAGATCAGGTCAGAGGTCATTTAACTCCAGACCTTCTTGGACATACTCATAGGAAAATCTCAAAGGAGGGACAAAGGGGCAGCTTATAGATCGGACCAGAGGTCATTTAACTCTAGGTCAGCTTTAGCATGCTCCAAGGGAAAACAGAGATAAGTTTAACAGAGCTAGGGTCTGTAGATCAGAGAAGGACTTTGAACCTTCAATGCTTTGACACCAGCAAGAGATCTTAGAAAGGCCAGCTGGTCGCACAAGGATCCTAGTGGACAGGGCTAACTCTAATCCCCAGTGTTCCCAAATCTTCCAGCTTAAACCCAACTAGAACAACTAAGCAGCAGAAAATATTAAAGGCAAGCAGAGCAGAAACATAGGGTACCTAACAAGGGTAAATCCTATGCCAATATTCTGATGCGAGCCAGTAGAAAATGAAACAGTATGAAAATGTAATAAACAGTGTTAGAAAAACATCACCGATAGTAATAGACCAGGATCCTGTGAAATGTGCTTGATTAATTGATGCAAAACCAGTCACATACACTGAGCTCAATGGCTGTTACAATCCAAACTTCTCCTCCCAGCCTACTACAATACAAACTACTCTGCTACTTTCTCCCAAAACTGTTCTAATAGTCAAAACTGAATCCCTCTAACTACAATCGGCAACAACTGAACAACAACAAAAACCAACAACAACCTTTTACAATACGTTCTTCATGATTCTTATAGGAGAAAAGAATAACAGGAGTAGATGTAAACTTAAATGCAACATTAAACTCTGAAGCAGCAGGAGGGCTAAGGCCTCATTCTGTTTTAAATGTCTAAGCATTGAACTTCTGCACTCTTTGGATGAAAGAGTGATCTTCGTCAGGCCGCAATTTACTCCAGATATGTCTTTGGTGTACTTGCTGCAACACTCTGAATGAAAACAAATCAATGACTCAGGTCTGCCATACCGTGTAACAAATGCTTCTGATGGCGTAGGACTACTGTTACACTGAAAACTGTCACCTTGACATTCTGCTGACTGTATGAGCTTATTATTACTCATACTTCCTCCTTTTGCAAGTCCAATATACCAGCCCCTCATGTCAAGCTTCAAAATCAGAAGAAAATCCCTAAAATCCCCTAAGATTTGGTATCGCACTTTCTCTATGCATTCCCTGCGGTCCCGCACCTAAATCTCAGCCTGCCTGCGGAACCATAACGCACTTTCTTTGTGTAATGGGTGCGGACCCCTGTAAAATATAAAAAGGCGAGAAAGTAAAGATAAAAAGTGAGTTTCAGATGAATTCTAGAAGATTCTGGATGGGAATTTTCGGGAATGGATACGCTTTGAGAAGGTTCATGCATCCCTCACTTGATGGAGCTAACCCCTTGATGTAAGGAGCTTATCCATTTGAAGGAGGATTCTATCCCTTCATATTTGGAAGAAGAAACCTCCTCTTTTCCACTATAAAAAGAGGCCTTGGGTAGCCTCAAAGGGAGTTCAAGCTTATGATATTTGAAGTTAAATGCTGTTGAGATTCAGACTTAGTTAACTAAGACTTTCTGTGAGGTTAAATCACTCATCTCCATTTGTCTTGGTTCAAAGAGTGCAATGCTTGTCAAATTAGAAGAGATTCCTGTTTCAGACCCCAGGAGGACCTGCACAACATCAAGGCACAGGTTGTAAAGGTTTTCTATATTTGAAGTTAATACAAATATACTCATTTCTCTCATTAAACTGTCGATTTATGGTTTATTTCATAAATTCCTTGATCATTATGATAAGTATGATTTATGATAATGTCTATACAGGTGCTGCTTAATCTTTTTGCTATTTTTTGACTGTAGATTCACGAGGAACGTTCTTTCAGTGCACGGGAAGGACTTCAACGAACTCAAGTAAGCGTTGGACATAAGGTAGGCCTTACACCTATATAGTGTTTTTATAAATCTTATATGCTTAGAGAGAGATTAGTATAATTGGCTGTTTGTTGCTAGTTACCTTTTGTACTAGAGAGATCGGTCTTGTCCGCAAGACGGATTAATCTACACAACAAAATGGCGACTCCGCTGGGGAAAGAACTTGTTGTTTTTGGTTCTCTTTTATTTTTGATTTGAGGAAAAGTTTTTCCTGGTTTTTGATTGATTCACATCTCTCTGGGTACTTTAGATTTTTTCTGTTTTTGAAAATTTAGAAGTTTTTTGAGTTTTTCTATAATTTTTCCTAGGACCGCACTCTGCATAACTTTGACAGTGCGGGCAGTTTCGCACATTCTTTATAGAATACAGTGCGGGACCGCATCTGTCAACACTGGTTACCTGTGGACCCTGTTAAAATTTTAGAAAATCTCTAGGTTTCTTTTTCTAGTTTATTTTTAGATCTTTGGTTTCTGCCCAGACTGGTTATTGTGTCTATCAAGAATTTATTGTGAATGAACTCCAACAGTGTTAATGTTTTGATGATTTTCTAGAAGATTTTTTCCGATTGGATTGTTTTTCTTGCTTGGTCTTTGTAGTGATTCGAACTTTTGACAATTTGCAGTATCTCAGATTACATTGATCTCTTTTTGTCTTTTGAATCCGACCTGATTGTGAAAACATCCTATGTTGAGAAATTAAGCCTTTTGATTTCTTTGCAAATCTTCGAAAAAACTTGGTTCAAAGTTTTGAATTTCATTTTTTGTAAAAACATATTTTGAGTGTTTTTGATCTGTTTGTTATCTGAACGAATAGATTCTTAGTTTACTGAATAACTAAGGGAAACATTCATAAAAAAATCTAAAAAGCTTTTACTCAATTTAGATCATAGTTCTCAAGATTAGATTTGGTAGTTTTGAATAGTTTTAGTTTTGTAGCTTTCTTTCGAAAGAAAATTGTTTTGAAGCTTCTTGTTTGGAAAAAGAAAAAGATTTTTCTTGTGAGCTTTGATAGTTTATTGAAAAGACAAATAGTTTCTTTCAATTATTTTTCATGTTTGAAGAAGGAATTTAAAGGATTGCATTCTCTAACTCTTTCTTTAGATAGAAATTTCATTGAAAGAAAAAAGAATTGGATATCATCATAGGTGCATTTTAGTGTTTTTTGGAAGTCGAGTCTTCACATCATCCAAAGTTTCATTTCCGCACCCTTTGACTTAAGAAACAGCTCTTAAAAGTAACGCTTAAATAAAATTCATTTAGTAATCTTTTTATTTCTAGGGCTCTCATCACCAACATATCTTAGGCTAGTATCTTGGAGTAGGGAGTAATTAACTCTCCAAGATAGTTAAAACAAACAAGTAGACATATCTTGCGGTAGGAAGAATTCCAGTTGTTGCATGTATGCTCTGGGAAGCTCCTCTTAAAGGAGTTAAGCACGAGATCATATCTGAACTAGTGGGGTAATCAATCCTTCCTCATTGGGAACGATAGAAGATATACACGTATTAAAAACGGTAAACCTCGGATAGACCATTGTCGAGGAGCCAGGGGTCACTTGTCGGTAAACCTTGGATTTTGTTCAAGGAACCTTCAAGGGGATTGAGCTTTGTTACTCTGCCCTTGCGTGTGTGTCGGATCGTAGACTGTTCCCCCAGGTATATTTGTTTCAGTTGGTAACCTTAGAGGCCATAATCTTTAGGATTCTTTCCTAAGGTGACGGTGGAGGGAAGATCCCACTGTACCTGGAACAGACGTCGACTAGACTCACTTGGACTCTCTCGGGGGTTCTCTTCACTCGAGATGGTTATGTGAAGAAACTTGTGCCAGTCTGTTTCATTAAGCAGGTTGTCGGGGTAACTGTTCCAACCGCCCTTTTCGTGTTAAAACTTTACTAAGTTGGATTTCATCACCAACTAGTGATTTTAGTACGGAAAGTTACTTGTTTGTGTGTGGTTTGAACTCTTAGATTTTTTAAGCGAGTGATTCAATTGTTTGTTTCTTAGAGACTTTAGGTGTTTTTCATTGAAATTTTTCTTTGTTTGCGTGTGATTAGATAATTTTTCATCGTGGCGGAATTGCCGAGACAATCCCGGAGAATACAAGGGAAACCCCCTAAATTTACACCAGGTCAACTTGAAGGGCTTCGAGCTCTGGTACCACACAGTAGCCGTAGACTTAGATCAACAGAAGTTGAAACCTCTGCTATTGTAATACATCCTGATCATCAAATACCTACAACATAATATATTCAAGAACCAATTTCAGTTTCTGAAGTTACCGAAAATATTTCTCCTTCTGGTGAATTATCTGACGAACCTGAAATCTCTGAACCTGAAACTGAGTCTTCTGTGTTAGAAACATCCTCAGGATTTATCTCACCAACTTCTAGTGATCCAGGTTCACCTAGGGTAAGAAATATCATTACTGACAATCTTCCCTCTAGACTTATTTCTATTGAATAACTTACTAATCCAGACGAAGACATATCTCTTCCCAACTCCCCTCAATCATTAAATCTTAGGGAGCGTGAATCTATTTTCTACAGCCCTATTCGAACTAATCCCTGGTATCTCTCTTTAACTGATTTTTTAGAGAATCCGGGTCTTGCTTTTTATCCACCTCGAGTTCCATTTCATCCTACACCCAGAGGTTATTATCCATCATCTATTATGGCTGGTGAGTCATCCATGTTTTCACAAACGCCTGAATCTTTTTTACATGGTGGTCCTTCCGTTCCTTCGGGATATCAGTCTTTGTCTGGTACTTTCTCGGGGGCAACTCCTCAACCTATCGAAAACGTGTTATCATCTGGTCTTGGTGGACTTAAAATTGAAACTTCGAACGCAGAGTAATTTTTTATGATGTCTGGTAATATTCCCAATCCTCAAGCTCAAGGCAGTCAGTTTCCTTCTGGGGGCCAACCTCAGGGAACTCAGTTATCGCCTGGGGGGCAACCTCAGGGTAGTCAATTACCGCCTGGGGGGCAACCTCAAGGACAGTACATACCTCAGGGTTATCAACCTCAAGGACAGTACATTCCTCAAGGTCAACCCCAAACTCAATATGCTCCTCAGGGTCCTCAACAACCCCAACTTCAGTACGTGCCTCAAGGTTATCAACCTCAAGGGCAGTACCCAATGCAAGGTTACCAACAGCCTTCTGGTCAACCATCTGTTCAAGGAGCCGGAACTTTACCTTATTTTCAACCCTACGTTCAACCAGGTTTTGGTCCTTACGTTCAACCTTCTACGGGACAATACCCCGGAATGATGGTGTGGGATCCGTCCCAATATCAACAGCCTTTGCAGTTTAATGTGCAGTTACCTTATCAACCTGGTCAGCCATTGGTTTCTGGTTCAACTCAGCAACCTGTTCAGCCAGCCATTCAAACTCCTGCACCTACTTCAGTTCAGCAGGTTGGGCCTAGTACACCTCAGACTCCACCCCAAACTGCTGCAACTGCTGCAACGTCTGTTCAACCTGTTACACCTGTTTCTGGAGTGTCTGTAGCCCCGAGTTCGGCTATCCCTGTATCCGTGCAAATCCCTCAAGTCTCTGTACCTCATTCAGGACCTTCAGTTCAGACTACAGTTCAGATGCCTGCAGGACAAACCGGTACAAGTACAGTTGTTACGAGTCAACCTCAATTTACTTATCAACCGTACCAAGGACAACCACAATTCGGTCCCTATGTACAGAATCCGAGCTATCAACCATACCCTGGTTATACTTATCAACAACCTCAGTATGGTCCGATTCATCCTGGTTATCCAGGAGGTTACACGATACCTAATGCTAATCCGATTCCTAGTTATCCTGGGTATCCGCCTCCTGGATCTGCTTTGGCTTCTCAAGGTTTTCGTGACCCTAACCGTCAGTTACCGTTCATCGCAACTTTGGACTTACCTGATTTGACGCGCCTTAAAAATGATCCTATTTTCTATTATCAGAACTGGCCGTCAATGCCTCATAAGTTGCCTAGTGATATACCGAAATTTGAAGGTAAGTCAGGAGAGGATCCATCGAATCATGTTATGACTTATCACCTTTGGTGTGCATCTAATTCGATTATTGATGATTCGATTCGCTTACGTCTTTTCCAAAGAACCCTCATAGGTCTTGCAACCAAATGGTACATTGAGTTGCCACGAGGCTCGTTTCATAATTTCAGTCAGTTAGCAACATCTTTCTTAACTCATTTCCAGTTGCCTGTCAGATACGACAATGGCACATAATTATTAACTTCGCTAAAACAATCTACGTCCACGTATATTTCTGATCATATTCATGAGTGGCGACGTAGACGACGTTTGGTGAAGGTTTATATTCCGGATCAAATTTTGGCAGAATGGTTTGTGAAATCATTATTGCCCAAGATCACTGAAGATGTAGCTAAGGCTGGTGTTGTTACTGAAGAGCAAGTAATTGCTCATGCTCAGTACCTAGACCTCGTCTATACGCAGTCAGGTACTCTTCATGAGAAAATTCTCGATCTTCCCAAACAAGGTCAAATAGCTGCTGCTCCTTCAGGGTCTCATGCCGCTGATGGTATGATTGGTACAGTTAGTTCTAAAAGTAAGAAGAAATCCTCAAAGAATTCTTCTCCAATTATAACTTTACCTGATTCCCCGAAAGGAGAATCCTCTCCCGAAGTTTCTGTCGACATTCATGTCGTTGAAACATCTACGGCAAAATCAAAATCTGGTGGTAAAAAGAAGGGGAGGAACAAAAACAAAAAGAATTCGAAAGAGAAAACAGATAAAGAAGAATCCAATGACGAGAAACGTAAACCTCGCTATCCTTGCTTCATTTGTGAACAAGATCATTTCACGAAAGAATGTCCATATCGAGAGGAAGTTACGAAACTCATTAAAGGATCGCAACAACCTACTGCCTTGAAGGATCCTTTTCCAGTTCAAGATAGTAAGATGATTGGTTCTTCCTCGACTACTTTAGAAGAGCCTATTATGATGATGTCTCATGTAAGGGTTGCGACGCGATCGCAAGATTACGGTTCTAAGAATCCCGTTGATGGCAAAGAAGGAGAGTCTTCTAATGCAAATACATCAAATACAACTCCTCCTGTTTCCGGTCCGCTACAGATCGAGAAACAAAATCCAGACTTGATAATCAAACCGCCTGCTAAAGGTGTTCTTTGTAAATCAACTTTCAATCCACATGCGAGAGCTGCTCAGAATTACAACATTGTTGAAGATTTAGCTGTTTCTCCTTCAGCAATGTCGGCTTTGGAAGTGCTGCAATCGTGTCCAGCACAGCGTAAATTATTATTGTCTGCCATAGGAGCTGTTGATGTTCAACATTCTAACCTTATAATCTTCGATTTAGAAACTAGTACACCACGTCTTCCTCATCAAATGGCTTTCCAGATTCCAGTGTTAGTCAAAAACAGACCTATTTTTCGGAC
The DNA here is from genome assembly GCA_034641835.2 of Pinus albicaulis. Lineage (NCBI taxonomy): Eukaryota > Viridiplantae > Streptophyta > Pinopsida > Pinales > Pinaceae > Pinus > Pinus albicaulis. The sequence goes on from CM076580.1 coordinate 150,259,969, forward strand.
TGTGATTGATGAGGGAGCTTCAACGTGTATTATGTCGATTCAGTGTTGGAAATCTCTTGGTTCTCCTACACTTAACCAATCTGCGATGATTCTAAAAGCTTTTGATGGTCGAGGTTTTCAACCTTATGGTATTTTGCAGGATTTACCCATAGGGGTTGAAGGAAAAATCGTTAATCTAGATGTGGAAGTGGTTGATGCCCCTCTAGATTACAACCTTCTTCTGGGTCGTAGTTGGTCCTATGCTATGACTGCTGTTGTCTCTTCGGTCTTTCGGCTCATAAAATTTCCATATCAAGGAAGGATCGTGACAATAGATCAGTTAACTTATTTTTCGTCCGACCCAGCCTCTACAGAAACAATCCAGCATGTTGGTAAAACGGCTATCCCTTATAAGGATATCAGAGTAGGATTGGTTAAAGATTCTGGTTTGCTAGGAACTTTTTCCTTTCCTCCTCCTAACATATTGTCTTCTACTGCAAGTATTCATATGATTTCGTCAGACACTGTTATGTTTGATGATCCTTGGATCGTACCTTCCGAATCCGAGATAGATTCATTTGATGGCGCGATGCCTTTGAGTCCATTTGAAATTGCGTACCAGGCTGTACAGTCTTTTTCCAACCCCTCTTCAACCGAAACCGATCCAATGAATGGGATCCAAGAGGAATCGCTTTCTATATCTAGTTCAGCTACAACGACATTTCCTGAACTTGTTCATACAGATGAGCAAATTCGTGAGGTTTTGTCTGTTGATGATTTACCATGGGAAGATCTCCATCACCGGTCTTCATTTTTACCTGAATTAGATCATTTTGAAAATGATTTCGCTTCAATTTTTACTACTGAATATGCCAAGGAACCTCAGAATCCATTGCAACATCCTGATTCTGAGTTAAATTTGGAAAATATATCTAGAACAGTTCCAATTGACATTTCAGTAAAACCAGGAATAATTGAAAACATTCATATAGGTGCTTGTTGTACAGATGAAGAAATTCAAACTTATAAAGCCCTATTTCAAGAATTCCGTGACGTGTTTGCCTGGTCTTATGAAGAAATGCCAGGAATTGATCCATCAATCGTGGTTCATGAAATTAAGACTTACCCGGATGCTAAACCTGTTCGTCAACAATTACGTCAAATTCATCCTAGAAAAGCTGCTGCTATAAAAACTGAAGTTGAAAAATTACTTCGAGCAGGATTCATTTATCCAATTCCCTTAACGGATTGGGTATCGAATATTGTTCCTGTGACTAAAAAACAAGGAACGATAAGAGTATGTATCGATTATAGGGATATTAATCGAGCGTGTCCAAAAGACAATTATCCAAATCCCTATATCGATCAGATAATCGATGATTGTGCTGGTAGTGAACTATTTTCCTTCATGGACGGTTTTTCCGGCTACAATCAAATAAACATACTCCCTGCAGATCAACCTAAAACAGATTTCATTTGTCCATGGGGAACGTTTGCCTATTGTAAACTACCTTTTGGACTAAAGAACGCTGGAGCAACTTTTCAACGGGCTATGTCTTATGCATTTCATGACATTAAGCACATTGTTCAGCCATATCTCGATGATTTACCTGCTCATTCATTACGTAGGGCCGATCATCCCACGCATTTACGAGCAATTTTTATGAGATGTTGGCATTATCGGATAACGTTGAATCCGCATAAATGTGTTTTCTGCGTAGAATCGGGTCGATTACTGGGATTTGTTGTCTCGAAATCAGGCATTCGTGTCGATCCATCGAAGGTTGAAGCTATTGTTAAATTGCCTCCTCCTTCGAATTTACGCCAACTCCAAAGTTTGCAGGGGAAAGCAAACTTTTTACGTAGGTTTATTCCGAACTATGCCGAGCTCGCAAAGGGTTTTACCCGGTTGTTGAAACAGGACATTCTGTTCTTTTGGGACGAGATTGCTGATCGATCTTTTGATGCACTTAAACACGCATTGACCCATGCACCGTTATTGCATCCTCCCAACTACAACCAAGATTACATTTTGTATCTCGCTACTTCTCATTCCACTATTGGGATGGTACTAGTTCAGGAAGATGAATCTCACAACGAACATGTGATTTATTATCTTAGTCGAAATTTGAATCCGACTGAAATCAAATACACACATGTGGAGAAATTGGCCTTGGCAGCTGTTCAAGCTGTCCAACGTTTTAGACATTACATCTTGTTACGTAAAACCACAGTAATTTCTAATTGCAACCCTATGATGTATATTTTGACCAAACAATTGCTAGGGGGAAAATATTCCAGATGGATAGTTATCCTACAGGAATTTGACTTGGAATTTGAAAAATCCAAGGCAAAGAAATCTTTGGTTTTTGCGGAACTTATGTGTGATTTCCCATCTACTGATATTGAAACAGTGGCAGAAGAGTCCATTGTGGACGAATCTTTGTTTCTTATCAGTACTCTTGATCCATGGTATGGGGATATTATTGTGTATCTCCAAACCCAATCTTTTCGGCCTGAGATTTCGCGAACTCAGCGACGGAAAATACGCTTCCAATCCCAACAGTATAATATAATTGGTGATACACTTTATTGACGTGGAGCGGATTATGTTTTCCGACGTTGTCTAACTCATGAAGAAGCTGAGAAGGTGTTAAATGACTGTCATTCTGGAGCATGTGGCGGTCATATGTCTGGGTATGCCAATGCCCAAAAGATATTGCGTGCAGGTTATTTCTGGCCAACATTATTTAAAGATTGTATTTATGCGGTTCGGAAATGCCACAACTGTCAAATTTTTTATCGAAAAATGCGCGCGCCACCCGCTCCTCTTCACCCTATAATTGTTGTTGGTCCTTTCGCAAAATGGGGTATCGATTTTATCACATGTAACCCTCACTCGGCTGGGGGGCATGCCTATATTATTCTCGCAGTAGATTATTTTACGAAATGGGCCGAGGCGATGCCTACATATTCAGCTGACGGCAAGACTGCTGCAACATTCGTATTTAATCACATAATTGCTAGGTTCGGTGTTCCTCAAGCTATTATTACGGATCATGGAAGTCATTTTTGGAATGTCATGATGACTGAACTGACAGAACAACTTGGCCTACGCCACGATAGTTCCACTCCGTACTATCCGCAAGCCAATGGTCTGGTTGAAGCCATTAACAAAGTTTTAGTCACCATGATTAAACGAATCATTGGTATTCACAAGACGAATTGGCATTCCATGTTATTTTCAACACTTTGGGCATATCGAACCTCAGTCAAAACATCAACGGGTTTCACTCCTTTTCAACTGGTTTACGGTTTGGAAGCTGTGTTGCCGATTGAATGCGAAATACCGTCACTAAAATTAGCCGTAGAATTACTTCCAGCTACATCTGAAGAGGAGAAACGTTTCTTGTACTTAGCCCAATTAGATGAGAATTGACGAAATGCTGCAATAGCAAACGAGGCTCATGTTAAAAGGATAAAAGCTCAGTATGATAGAAATGTGACCCCTCGAAATTTTTCAGAAGGAGACCTAGTTTTACTTTATGATCAAGCTAACGACAAGCTAAGAGCTGGAAAATTCGTGCCTATGTGCCATGGTCCTTACATTGTGAAATGAAAGTTAGCAAAAGGGGCCTATGAGTTAGTAGATTTTGACGGTGTCCCTTTGGATAAACCCAGAAATGGTCTTTATCTAAAGCGATATTACGCTTAAACGAGGTGTGGAGATTTTTGTTAGTTTAGATTTTCTTTACTGCTGGTGTGTTTAGATTAGAAAAGTGTGCCTAGTTTAGAAGTGTGTTTTTGTCACTATGACTGCTTATCTGAGCTTTACTCTTGATATTGCAGATGTCGAAGTCTCTTCAAACCTACATTGGTTTTGCTGATGGAGCTTGTCGTAGTACACGGAACATTTCTTCCGCAGCTTGGGTTATCTATTCACCCTCTGACGAGTTAGTATCCATGCATGGGGTAAGCCTTGGTCAAACAACAAATAACATTGCCGAGTATAGTGCAGTAATTGAGTTATTATCTGAGTCCATATCATTTGGAATTCGGAGTTTGATTGTAAGGTTGGATTCTGAACTTGTTGTATTACAGCTTAACAGGGTTTATACCACTAGAAATCCGGTGTTATTACGGTTATTTTTGAGAGTTCGTCTCTTGGAACGTGAGTTTGATTACATTGAATATCAGCATATTCCAAGACATTTAAATACATTAGCAGATTCAATTGCTTCTAGTATGATAAATAGACATTTGCAATAATTAAAAGTAGTAAAACAAACAACATATCCGTCAAAATAGTGATATATATCATAGGAGTGTGTTCAAAAAATATACATCGTCTTCTATCATAGGTTGGAAACACCTTATGATCGGCAAAAATGATAATACAAAAGTCAAAAATATCAGTCTACACGATCATCCCATCACTGATGGTGATCTCGATAAGAAACAACTGCTCGGGCCACCCTGCATAGGAACCTCCTGAAAGGTCCTGGGACTCCAATCACATATCTCTGTAGCCTGAGAGGAATGTCATCAATGCTGGTCTCTGGTATATCTAGAGTCAAGCGCTCTAGATGATGCTCCAAATCAGTCAAAATCTCTACTGATTGGCCTGCTGGGGCTGGTGCGGGCGCAACTGGTTGTCTCCTCTCGAAAGGTTGGAGATGAGCTGGTCGATGTGGACCCACGTCTATATTCAAGAACTTTTGGTTATTAGTTTTGTAAGACGATAAAAAATTAAAAAAAATTAGAACTTAGCAAACGCTGAAAAATTATTTTACCTGAATCATCCCACTGTTCCCCTGCAGGTAGAGACATCTCTCTGTCTCCGCGGAAATCTATCCCTGCATACGGAAAATCCTCTATCATGAAAACTTGGCGATCTAGCCAACGAAAATATGACGCAGGGAATCGTACAATCTCAGTGCCCTCAATAGCATGACGGGCCATCAGCGCGGACCAGCGAACCATTCTCGGTTCTCGAGGTCGACCGACATCAACTGCAATACTTTGCGGAGCTAATTGAGGGATCCTCTCCAGAGCAAAAGAAACGACGATGGATCCGTATCCAAAGTTTTTTAGTTTCCCAGTTTTTGCTCTGGTAAGTTGGCCTTTTATATTGGCCAACACAGCTTCGCACCAGTTGAAGATGGTGCCGCGAAAACAGTCCACTACAACACGCATTTGGGAACCAGTAGCCACATGAAGCGCGGCGCTCCCACACAGTTTGGTAACAGTAAATGCTATAAATTTCAGTTCAGGACGGATGATATGTTTTATGTCAATCCGTTTGTCCCGAGGATTTGCCTGATCATTGCAAAATTCGAGTTGAAGACTAGCGACAGTCTGGCCACCTGGCCTAGTCCCAAACAAGGATACATGTTCGCCCCTTTTGGACAAACCAATCAAAAATTATATATCCTCCATCTCAATTTCGAGCCGGTGGCCACCAATGAAGAAACATTGGTCCTCCACATGCCATCTGTCTACCAACCATGTTAAGAGTTCCACTTGTGCCCTCATGCCAGAGATGGCCCAGAATTTTTATAAGCAGCATGCTTTTAATGCCCTTTATGTGGGAAAATGAAGTATTGCAGCTTCATCCACTTCCTCATGCTCCCTTTCTCGCCAAATAAGCATCTTGTTAATCCTGCAACACAAAATAAGGCAAGTTAGAATGATTTCATTTAAAAAAATTTGGCAGAAAAATGAGAAAACCGTGTTTTAAAAGTGACCGCGCGGGTACCGCACCTGATCTTTGTAAACAGAGCGTAGCTCCGCACGCGAGATGTGTTCCGGGTGCGGTACCCTCGATTTTTTCCCGTTAAGAAAAAAATCGGGGTCCGCAGGTAACCTGTGTCCCACCTGCGGACCCCGCGGGCGCATTTTTTGAACCATTTTTTGCCCTAAAAAATCAAACTAAAGCCTAAAAATGAATTTCAAACGGATGAAAAACAAGATAAGGAGGTCGTGGATTACCTAGGCTGACGATTTTCGATTCCAACGGTTGAATTTTCCAGAATCTTCACGGGAATTTTTTATCCAAAAGCTTTTTACTTTTCACTCTGCAACTGAACAGTAAAAATGAAATAGAAAAAGTCCTTTTTATAAGTTTTTTCGAATGAATGAATTTTTAATTTATTTATTTTTCACTTTAAAAGGGTATTTTTTGAAAGCATTTTTACTTATCTTAAACAGGTATGTGTAATGTTTTGAGTTTTTGTGCAGAAACAGGATTTTTCAGGTGAAATGATCGTTTTTCAACAAAGAGCATACTTTTATCACTTTTTCAGACTCTTTCAAAAATTTACGAAAAAGCGAAACTTTGGAGTCCTCTTTTAAGCCCTTTTCAGACTCTCTAAATATGAAAAGATTGCCGAGTACTTGACTATTCGAACTCGTTAAAGTAAATGAACAGTCGTCCCTTCAGTATAAGTTTACCCCTTTTACGGACTGAAATGGACTATTTACGAAAAAGGTATATGTTGACTAAATACGGTCAATAGAGTTCTCTCCCGCATTATTTTATCCTTTTTCGGGCTCGAGGGACTAAATTTACGAAAAAGTACACCAATGGAGTTTTCTTAAGTTTTTCTTCTAACTCCCTAAAACTGAAAAACACCGAGTTTCTCCTATACTGGACTCGTTAAAACTTAACAGTAAAGGACCTGTTTAATTTTCAACAGGAACGAACCACTCCTTCTTAGGTTTCGAATTTTAAACTAAGTTGGACTCATCCGAAGGATGAGCTTATAATAAAGCAAATGTTATCCTCCTCAAGCTTGTCAAAAATAAAGAGGTACTTGCCAGAAATGGTGGGGGAAAAGAGAGAAAAATGGACGTGTTTTTTGTATTTTAAATTGTCCGAAAACTCAGTCGACCACTCTTGGACACGACACTTAGATTCACCTGGGTTGGGAAATCCTTTGCCTAACAGTTAATCAAACCACATTGAAAATTTTCAGCCGGTTTCTGGGTATTAGCTTTGGGTCAATTGTCACCAAGCCATCTGCAGTGTCGTTATGTGTCCAAGAGAATAGTTCAAATAAAACCATTCATCTGCAAAATTTCTGTCATCCATCTTTGACCATCCCTGAGTCAGTCCTTGCTAATATATTTTCAAAACTTGATCTATGATTTCGTGTTGTGGGCTTGCCTACGACAGATCGCTTTCTATCGACATCAACACACTATCTAGGAAGTTGATCCAGAAATCGTCAGTACCTTGAAATCTGCATGCCTCAATGGCAGGTTTCTCGCTTTCGACGACAGGTTGCATCATTGACCTTCGATCGAATGACTCCGTGACATGTTCGACTTCAACTCATTCATTCACATTTCATGGATTGTACTGAGTACTTTGAGAGCCATTGACATTACTGGTGGTTTCTCTCACACTTGTTAACAGTTCACATCATTGACTGGTAATCAAGTGGTTTCTACCATGTTCGAGTTCGACACATTCATTCACATGGATAGAATCGTACTGGTTCGAGATGCGGAAATCGAGACCCTGGATCTAGTTTCCACCATCCAGGCTGCGAGGAATTTTGTTGTCATCTATACAGTAGACTATTGATAAACAGATGGCTGCGTCCATACTGTGTCTACATATATCTGTACTATGATGTATTCAAAATCATTCCTGTATCATAACGATTTCAGTTAGTTTATAGTTAGTTTTTATCTGAGTATGGGAATGCCTACCTCAATGATGACATATACATGTATATATTTTGCATTGAATGTTTTTACAGGTTCCGACTGGGGTGTCCACAAGATGATCTTTGAAATGATAAAGTACTGCACTCTTCATATATGACAGACCATAGCTTCATCTATTCCAGACTTTGCACTTTAGGGGGCAATTTGTTACACTGAAAACTGTCACCTTGACATTCTGCTGACTGTATGAGCTTATTATTACTCATACTTCCTCCTTTTGCAAGTCCAATATACCAGCCCCTCATGTCAAGCTTCAAAATCAGAAGAAAATCCCTAAAATCCCCTAAGATTTGGTATCGCACTTTCTCTATGCATTCCCTGAGGTCCCGCACCTAAATCTCAGCCTGCATGCGGAACCATAACGCACTTTCTTTGTGTAATGGGTGCGGACCCCTGTAAAATATAAAAAGGTGAGAAGGTAAAGATAAAAAGTGAGTTTCAGATGAATTCTAGAAGATTCTAGATGGGAATTTTCGGGAATGGATACGCTTTGAGAAGGTTCATGCATCCCTCACTTGATGGAGCTAACCCCTTGATGTAAGGAGCTTATCCCTTTGAAGGAGGATTCTATCCCTTCATATTTGGAACAAGAAACCTCCTCTTTTCCACTATAAAAAGAGGCCTTGGGTAGCCTCAAGGGGAGTTCAAGCTTATGATATTTGAAGTTAAATGATGTTGAGATTCAGACTTAGTTAACTAAGACTTTCTGTGAGGTTAAATCACTCATCTCCATTTGTCTTGGTTCAAAGAGTGCAATGCTTGTCAAATTAGAAGAGATTCCTGCTTCGGACCCCAGGAGGACCTGCACAACATCAAGGCACAGGTTGTAAAGGTTTTCTATATTTGAAGTTAATACAAATATACTCATTTCTCTCATTAAACTGTCGATTTATGGTTTATTTCATAAATTCCTTGATCATTATGATAAGTATGATTTATGATAATGTCTATACAGGTGTTGCTTAATCTTTTTGCTTGTTTGTGACTGCAGATTCACGAGGAACGTTATTTCAGTGCACGGGAAGGACTTCAACGAACTCAAGCAAGCGTTGGACATAAGGTAGGCCTTACACCTATATAGTGTTTTTATAAATCTTATATGCTTAGAGAGAGATTAGTATAATTGGCTGTTTGTTGCTAGTTACCTTTTGTACTAGAGAGATCGGTCTTGTCCGCAAGACGGCTTAATCTACACAACAACTACTGTCAGGGTGGAAATCTTCTCAGGAACACGGCATAGAATAAAAGCAATATGGATACTGTGTCCTTTTATGGAAGAATGTTCTGCTGATGTAAAAACCCTGCTAATATGGTTTTTTGTGCATTGGACCGTCTGAGCGATCCACGGGGTCTTCAATTCTGGTACCTTTGCCTTTAAATTATCGGATTAAGGCTCAAAATATGTAACTATAGGCCCTAAACTCTCTGCTTTCCCACTGATATTCTTTGCCACTTCCACGTTTGCCTTTGACTGCGAAATCTGTGTTTTAATGGTGCCGGAGAGGTTTTTACAGGGTTTGACTCTTTCCTTTGAATGCACCTCCTGTCATGGCTCCTTCCCAGGCCCTTTCTCCATAATTCCAGCTCCTGCAAATGGTCCTTTCCTGTGTTCCCTGTCACTGTGACGGGGACTGTGAATTATGGTGGTTTATTGCCGCCCGAAACCCTGCAAAACACGAAAACACGTAAAGAAATCATGCACGGGGAGGGTGAATGCAGCAGGGACGATGAAAGTGGATGTGCAGCTGGTGAAATGGTGGAATAGTGCGGGATTACGGTGGAAAATGCAGTGGAAGGCTTTCAGAATGGTGGCGCAATGGGAAAATGCAGTTGGAGGGTGGCGAGAACGGAAATTTTAATGTAAAACATTAACATTTGACCTTTGAATGGATATATATACAGGGACGGGCGAAAGATGTGATGAAACATGTGGAATGGTGATGTGGCGGGACCAGCCAACGGCGGGCATGCGAATAAATTTGGACCGTCCGATCTCAAGAGGAGATCGACGGTGGGAAACATATCGGAGGGCGATGGATGGCGGGCCAGGGGTACAGATACCTTGGGTTAATTTTCGCGCATCTTCGGGGTGTGATGACCGTTGGATGGAGAGCCCCAGATTAGACGGTTGATATGCATATCGCGCCGGGTCAAATGCCGAATGATAACGCGCGATGGGGGGGCGGTTTTGAAATAATGACGGAGCCACGTGTCAGGCGGTGAGTGGAATCGCTCCAAAAATAAAATTACCGCCCATCCTCCAAACGCGGTGCAATGGATACCGGCGGTTTTCAGATATGCGCGGCTGCGGGGACCACTAGGTGAGATGTACCGCAGACCGTTGATCCACGGTTAAATGAACGATGGAGATGCGATGAACGGTGAAAGGAGGTGGGTGATGGGCGCTATGGGAAATGCAACGACCGTCCGATCTATACAGATCGACGGTTCAAAATGCGCCCGATACATATTTTAGATAAGCGCTCTTTGGGCTGGCGGGTGGTTCTAACGCCCAGATCACATGGGGGAGACGATTTTAGGGGCCAGCCGAAGGGGGCTAAGACCTCATAAGGTGGAAAATGGATTTTGACCCATTTTAATGAAATTCAAGGCCAGGGAAGGGTAACGGCAGAGGCAATAAGGGTTTTTAAAGGTTTCGAGCGGGGGAAGAAAGTGACTTAGAAGGTTTAAGGGGGATTTGGGGGCAGGAAAAGGGGAACTTTGACAACGGGGAGAGGGGTGAAAAGTGGGGTTTAGTGGGAATAAAATAGGAAGAAATGGGGGCTTAATGGAGATGGAATAAGAGGAGCAGGAGGCCTTTTGGGCATTTTTCTTCACAACAGAGAAGCTTTATAACTGGAAACAGCAGAGGGGATTTCATCAAAGGACAAAGGCACAAGGAGGCTTCAAGGATGATGTGTTTTCAGGGGAAATGCATTCCTTGAAGGCTCAACAACATTTTAGCCACCTGTTTGCTTGTCAAAAAATTTATAGGGGGCTAACATCCTCTTTGGTTTCTCTTTGTGAGATCGAAATTTGTTGCAATTTTGATATATTATACTGCAATTCTTCCTCTTCATGCATCATAGTAGAATTTTCTGAGGGATTAATGGGTGTAGAATTATTTTTTTAATCATTATAGAACACAATACTAATAACAATGCTTCAATATGCCTTTGGAATCACTTCAACTACTTTTTCAAACAAAAGTTATGCAATTTTTAAAAATTGAATACACGCATTTTTCTTTCATTTGGAGTTTGATATTGAAACAGTTGTAACTCTGTAATTTAGGATCTCCAAGATATGAACTTCAGTATTGTGGTAGCCCTCTGAGTCTTCTTTCGAATTCCATAGGTATGACCTAATTTGGATTCTTCAAGTCACGGTTATGCCTAATCTCCCACAATGACCTAATTATGGACTAGTTCAGTAGAGAAAATTTGTATGATGTGCCACGTGTCACTATTTCCTCCTTCATCTCTTAAATCGATACATAGGAAACTAAAGTCTGTGTAATTTGTGCCACATTTTCGAGAATTTGAGTTATGATGCTCAGAGAGAGAGTTATGATGATATTCCCAAGGTCACCTCTTCGATATGAAATTTGGGAGCCTACAAAAACCCTAACTTCCACAGATCATATCTCCGAAAATATTGCGAACCAAGATCTGAAATTTTTACTCAAAGCTCCTCAGGATTTCTTCGCAAATGGGTTTTTTTTTAGCTTCTAAAACTTCATAGAACAAAATTTATATCGAAAATACCATGTTGACCTGTTTGAAGCATCGAAACCCTAGAATCCAAAGCTCTGATACAAAATGTTATGAAACCAGCTCCAAAAATAGAAGAAAAGAGAAATAAATTCCTTATAAATCAGCCACTTCGAGAGGGAAACCTCCTTTACATTACATAAATGAACAATTCTTGGATGATACAAAGGACAAAACCTCCTTTCTATATATAGGAGTCCAATGGGTCACAATATAATCCTAGTCAACATAACAATAACAATGTAAGCGCACAACAATAAAAATAGTGGGATTCTATGGGGCACAATAATAACAATATGGGGACTACATGGGCACAACGATAACAATAAGGGGGCTATACTAACAATAAAAATAAGGGGACATACTACTATTATAGGGACCTAACAATACATTATAAGATCAGATTGAATCTCGTGGTAGATTTTTCTACATTTTGGCCTTGAGAGATGTGATATTTTATTTTAATTTGAAGATATATTCATTATTTTCTTCAAGTTGGCATATCATGGCATTTCTTTATTTTTCTTCTTCACCAACTTGTCCTTCTAGGAGTCTTAAAGCTTCCATCACCTTTTTAGCTTCTTGTGCTTATTTCTTTGCTTCTTTTAGTTGAAATTTAAGGGAGGAGACCTCTTCCTTGTATTGACCACTTTCCTCTTCAATTTTTTGGAAGTCCTTGTGTCTTTGTTCAAGATGACTTGAGAAAGTGTCTTCCTTTTTCTTTACTTTATCCAATTGATTTGTCATGGATATGACTTCTTCATGATTCCTTTTCTTGTTTTGATGAAATTCATCCTTAAGCTTGGTGTGTTCCTTATCTATTTCTTGTACTTGAAGCTTAGGTCAACTTCCTTCCTTGTCTTGTCAAGGTTATAGTCACCATCTTCTGATTGATTCTTGAGCTCCTCATTTTCCTTCTTCAAACTATTTATCTCTTCTAAGGAAGCTACAAGTTTTTCCATGGGATCTTCTATGAAGTCTTATTCATTTTATTCATCTTCTAGGTCTTCCTTGGCCTTGATTCATGTACTCTTGTTTTCATATTCCTTAATGGGTTCTCAGTTTACTTATTTATTTCCATCATCTTCATGAATAAAGGTCATGATAAATTCTTATTTTGAGTGAATAACTTGAATTTTGTCCCACATACCTTAATGAGGAGTTTAAATGTGCCAAGGCCTAGTTGGAGAGAATTAAAAACTCATCGAAGACTATTGGGTGTGTACAATTATGTCAGATGGGTGGACAAATCAAAGGGGTATAAAAATCATCAACTTTATTGGTGCTTTCTCTAAAGTAACCATGCTCCTAAATTCCATTGAAGCATGGAGGGTACAAATACTTCAGTAAGGATATTTTGGTATCATGATAACCTCCCACTAAACTATGAAAAGTCACCTCTTTTTCACCCCATGGTAGATGCAATTACAAGTGTCGACCCTAGCTACAAATCACCTTCTTATAATTCACTTAGGGATAAATTCCTCAATGAATAGTTTGAATGTGTCAAGGCATAGTGTAGAGCATTAAAAAATCATGGAATACCATTGGGCGCACAATTATGTCTGATAGGGTGCATAGATCAAAGGGGTAGAACAATCATCAACTTTATTGGTGCTTTCTCTAAAGGAACCATGTTCCTAAAGTCAATTGATGCATGGAGGAGATAGATATGGACATGAAGAGACTTTGGTATCATGATAGCATCCCATTTAACTATGCAATGTCACCTTTATTTCAACCCATGGTAGATGCAATTTCATGTTCCAGCCCTAGTTACAAATAACCTTCTTATAATTCACTTAGGTATAAATTACTTAATTTCGAGTTTGAATGTGTCAAGGCATATTTGGAGAGCATTAAAAACTCATGGAAGACCACTATGTGCACAATTATGTCAGATGTGTGGACAAATCAAAGGGGTAGAACAATCATCAACTTTATTGGTGCTTGCTCTAAAGGAACCATGTTCCTAGTTCATTGATGCATGGAAGAGACAAGTGTGGTAATGATTTTTTGGTATCATGATAGCCTCCCATTTAACTATGCAAAGTCACCTTTCTTTTTCAACCCATGGTAGATGTAATTGCATGTGTCGGCCCTAGCTACAAATCACCTTCTTATAATTCACTTAGGGATAAATTCCTTAATGAGGAGTTTGAATGTGTCAAGGCATAGTTGGAGAGCATTAAAAACTCATGGAATACCAGGTGCACAATTATTTCAGATGGGTGGATAGATCAAATGGGTAGAACAATCATCAAATTTATTGGTGCTTTCTCTAAAGGAACCATGTTCCTAAAGTCCATTAATGCATATTCACATGTAAAAGATGCAAATCTAATTTTTTCAATGTTGTCAGAGGTTTTGGAGGAAGTTGGGGTAAAAAAACGTTCTCCAATTAATCACGAATGATGTTTAAAATTATGTGGTGGTTGCAGGAATGCTAACCAAAAAATATCCTGTTGTGGCTCGTTTTAATATTTTATATGTTGTATATATCTCATGTTTTTCTTCAAAAAACATAATATATATATATATATATATATATATATATATATATATATATATACTCAAATGCATAAAGTATATAAAAAAAATTGAAATAAAGTGTGCTAAAATTTTCCTTGGATTAGTTGGATGTAGATAGAGTGGGACCCTTATCCAAATCAAAGCATTAAAGTGCAAGCTAGTTTAATCGTTGGGGCCCTATATTGCAAAGCGCTCATACAATGGCACAAACCCAATATCACAAAATTCACGGGGTTTATCGACAAGGGTGCCTCCACACAATTTTTGACCTCCGCTGGTTGACTCAAAAGAACGGTCTAGATTAACTGCAGCGGCACTGCTTCGGAAGTTTTCCCGTATAGAAGAGTCCCCTCGCAATGATGGTAGTAGGTGAGCCCGCAATGTCAGCAAGTGAGCCAGCCATGTCACCCTTCCACGTTACCATCCTCGTACTACTCATCATTTCACCCCATGCAATTTCATTTCCTGTTATTTTACCACTTCGTCTTTAAAAGGGTTTTTCTCTCGGCAATATTTCCACATCCTTGAAGTCTCTGAGGTATGTACTAGCTGCCAAGTCAATGTTTACCTCGTTAACCAAGTATTTACGTAATTAAATTGATTTTTTTAATAAATGGCAAAGAAAAGCGTAATGGTTGGGTCTTCTACCCACATTCCCCTTATGGACACAAAAATTGATATTGCAAACACCATTTTCCAGGTCAACCACCTTTAATTCTATTGACATGTTATATTGAACCAGTTAAATAGTCCAGTTTACTCTGCCCTTGTCAAAATTGGAGTGTTGTCAATATTTTTCCCTCAAAATTATCTTTCTCCAGATTTTATCCATTGCTTGGTTTCATCAATGTAGCCTCAAAAGTGCTTTGTAATGAACCAATTGGGAGAGAATTTCTTCCAAGTGTCATCCCTCCTAGTTATACAAGCTCTCTATTATCCCTCTGCAGATTCATATATGAAATTCTATGATGAATTTTTTTCCTCATATTTTCAAGACTTGTCTGGACCTGAGTTTTCACAAATTTTGTTTTTATGATGCCTGATAAGACAAAATTTTCCTTGGACTCCGATAATTTTTCTTCGAATCTCTTTACTGAAGGTATGAGACCATTTATGTAGATTTTGGCTAAAATCCTGAGCAGGGAGAATGTTATCATATTTGATAAGACAATCCTAGGGATGTTTTCCCTAATGAAGAAACCTGGGGTGGTTTTAGATATTCCCGCTTATTTGGAGAATGTTTTCAGTGCTCAATTCATGATTTTTTCATCAGAATCCAACTTATATATCTCCCCATCTTTATCAAACAGAGCTTGCAACAAGTGTTCTTTTTCTGTCTCAACTTGAGATACTTCAGTAGCCATTAGATGTTCACCAGTGAGAAGCTTGGGCACCCCAAGTTGGTATCCCTTATCACCCTGTTTCTCATATCTAAGTTGGATTCTGATTTTTTCATCATGATGGTAAATGACATGCTGCAGAAGAATTTGGATTCTTGTGTTTGCATTGTTGTTATTTCATTAGATTATGAAGACCCTCTTGCCAAATTAACTCAAGTCATGAATGAGTTAAGGTTGGCGGAGATTGATTTAAAAAAAGACTCAAATAGATCTGGAAAATGCATGCAAGTTAATAAGAGATATAGAGAAAGAGGTGCAGATGACTAAGGAAAATGATGAGAAGTACAGACAGGATTACCAGATTTCTTGTCAAGAAATAAAATAACTCAAGGAGAAGGTGAAAGGGAATATGTCCCTTATTCAAGCTCGAGAAATTATATGGACTGACATTATTGAAATAGTTAAGAATGTGTGGAATCTACTAGTTATTGTTAGAGAAGAGAAGAAAATTTTGAGGGACTTGGAAGGATTCATTGTGGAAAATAATAAAAAGTTACAAAATAGAGTTGTGTATGCCAAAATATGATTGATTTTATAAATTCCAAATCTACACAGTAATTGCAGGAATTCGGGTTTGAAGATAGAACTCATTGTGTGCTAGAGTTGAACAAAATGATCATAAAAAATTCATATAGGAAACCTACTGAGAAAAAGATAAATGAAGTCCAAGAGGCAGTGGTAAAGTTTAACATATTATTTGATAAAAAGAACCAGGGTTGGTCTTCCATCCTGTAGGGACTAGCAGGGAAACTTACTTCCTTGGGAAACATATGAGACATTGTTGGTAGACGCGAAAATAAAAATTGGAAATACTCACGAAAAGATTTTTGTTTTAAAGTGAACTACTATAGTAAATTACTTGCATAAATACTTTTAGTTGTTGTGGATGATGAAGACTTTATTTTTATAAAGGCCAACATACCCCAGAATTACCAATTTCAAAATGGTACATGTTAAACTAGTTAATTTTTCAAGATCAAATGTGGATTTGTGGAGGAAATGAAAATAATGGATGTCTCCACAGGAAAAAGAGACAAAGACAAGATCCTCCTCTGTGCCAGAGTCACAAACTGCTCAGTGATCAAATGTTATGTTAACTTTTAATTTATTTCCTTAAAGAAAACGCATTTCTATTTTGCAATGTAATGTCGCAAGAAAGTAGTTTAGGAAGTTGACAGTTTCATAACTGTCCATTTTGTAATATTGTATTTAAGATTTCTTCTGAAGATGAGAGGGGTTCTGGACTTTGGGCCTGAGAAGTTTTGCTAAGTTTTGTACATTATCTTTATGAGATTAATAAAGTTTTTCAAAATATTTTCCATAATTTGATGAACGTGATTATTTCTTCCTATTTCATCATGTGTATGTTTTCTCTCTCTCAAAATAAAGTAATGTAGATGTTGGTCTCTAATTTTACATCAGTAAGTTGGAGTTAAATTCCTTAAATGCGCTCCTTTATTCTGATTTCATTTCTTTCAACCATGTTCTGCTAAAACTAGAGATAATAGTTTATGTGATAATAACATATTGTTAAAGGTTTTCGACCAGCATTTCATCTTGTCTTTGTTCATTCATATTCATGATTTGAAGGCATTGTGCAGGGATTTATTCCTTGTAAATATTAAGGGTTTTAAAATATAATTTTCTAGGGGTTACAACATGAAGGGACAACAAATATTTTTATTTACAAATTGCATAAAATGTCGTGGGAATTGATCTCTTTATAGCCATAGATTATCTCCCAAGGAACAACATATCTTACCACGTTTTAGATCCCATGTGTTTCCCATGGCACAACCCTGATTTTGGAGGACATTGGGAAGTCGTTGTGGGCACAAGATGTTGTTGCAAAATGAAAACAAATAACCAAACCCATTTACAACCATGCTTAGGAATTGAGTCTTATGAGAGAATTCATAGATGGTGAGCTCAATGGACATAGTTTGCCACTAATTTCCTATCCCTACAAATCCTTTTGAATGAGCACCAATATTTGAGACAGATGGTTTGTGGCCAATGATGGCTATTTTGGAAATCTAGCACAAAATCAGATGCTACGACTGTGAAGGTGTCTCTCTTCAAAGAGGACTTGTGGGAGAAAATCATTGAGATTGTTAGCTTAATTGGGCCACTTTTGAAATTCACGAGGATCATGGATGGAGATAAGCCTCCAATGGGATACATTTATGGGGGCATGGATAGGGCCAAAGAGGCCATCAAGGCATTTTATAGGGGAGATTAATCTAAATATCTTCCTATATGGGAAATTATTTGTTCCAAGTGGGACATGAAGCTCCATTCAATATTGCATGTAGTGGGGTCATATATAAATCTAATCCTACTATATAATGAGGGTTCTAATATTAAAAAATATCCTGAGGTGATGAGAGGGTTTTTTGACAGAAAATTCTCTTCTACGGTTATAATGAACTACCTAGATCTAGTGGATTGATATAGAAACAACAAAAACAAAAGAATTGTCTTTTCCTTAGAGAAACTAGAACATGGAGGAAAGACCTACTTGGAGTCCAATGCAATTTATCCTCTTTTCCCTGCTTGTAAACTTTAACTCTAGCTCCAACTGTTATAAATGGAACCTACAATACAACTATAACAAGAAATAGAACTACAAGATAGAAATAGCATAAACTAATATCTCTAATCAATGATTCAAGAATACATTGAAATAGATATGCATCAAATAGACATAATTATAGGGTAACAAATATTTTTGTATTAATGAAATGTAGGAGAAGATTACAACCCTTTTACAAATATTAACCATGTAGATGTCTCCCACTTAACTTGTCATTCCTTAGCCACAAAGTAATCTTTCAATCCCAACTCAAGGATGGCAATGGATCTTTAATTAAAAAGTAGCAACATTAGGGAATAACTAAGAGTCTCCAAAATTCAACCCAGACTCCATGGTAGGTAGTGAATTTATAGGGTAAATAGGTTAGTTTTGGATTTACCAATCTAGGACTTAGATCTACATATGAGGGAGGATAATCTCTAGCGATAAGGGATAAGACCTCAAGCATAGGAGTTCGTGATATAATTTAATAGTAAATGGTTAAAACCACTCAGGAAACTTCTATAAGGAGAAGATTTGAAATTATTTTTTAATGTTTACCTAAATCTAAGAGTTATCGCATCTAAAGTGAAGGAAACATGCAACAATGTAGGTTACATAAAGGAAAGTGTGATGGGACCAAAAATAATGATTTTAAGTTGTTTAGCCCAAAATCCTTGGAATATTTGGAGAGAGGATGATCTAGGATTTTCAAGGGATGAATGCAAAGTGTCAATGGATTTTTATTGATCTGGTTTCTAGGCCATTTGATTGGATGTGACAAAATGACATGTAATTAATTTCCCCCTAAAGTACAAAGTTAGAAGAATTTTTTGAGGACTAAAGTTCTTTACCATATGACAAGTCTGGATCAAGAATATATTGGTTGAGATCATCATTTGTTACAATACATAATCATCTTGACATCATTACTGAGGTAGGCATACCCATACTCAACATTTAAGCCAATTTACATGTACAATAATCAAAGTCGCATACACTAATGAAAAGTGGTGGACCCATGTTTGGATGAATTTTTGAATGATCATATCCATCATACTTTGTAATCATGTATGAATCCTGAAAGTGTAGCCCAGATGGATGAAACTAGATTCAGGGTCTTCTACCTCATCAATTCATAGTACGATTCTAACCATGTGAATAAATGAGCTAGAGTCGAACATGGTAGACACGGTTTAATTAACGGCCAAAGATGTAATTCATTAACAAATGCGAGAGGAACCATCGATAATGATAATGGTTCTCAAGGTACTAAAATACAATCTATGCGTTGCGAATAAATGACATGAATTCGAACACCACATAGAATCTTTTTGTTGAAGGTCAATGACGAGAACATGTCGTTGAAGGCCCGTAAAATTTCCATTGAGGTATGCAAGCTCCATGGAATTGAAGGTATTTTCTAAGTCAACTTTTTGGATAATGTGTTGATGTCAATAGGAAGCGACCCTTCGCAGGTTAGCCTTCATGTATCTCCCATCAATGACATGAAACGAGTATCAAGATTTGAAAAAGAATGTAAATATGCAGAGATGGTTCAAGAGTGGTAGACATGAAGTGAGGCTTAAGGTATTGTAGCATATGTCAACTAAGGTTGGACTTTCTCTTGAACATATTGGAGACATTGATATGGAGTTGGAAACATTAACTCAAAGACCCATAGTGAAGGTGTAATCAGTAGAGAGGCAAGCGGATTCCCCAACCCAAAGCAGTCACGAAAATTAAGTGAAATACTGTCATTTTCAAGAGCAACTCACTTCCATTAGTAGGTATTATTCCATGTTTTCCCAATTTCCCAACCATTTCTGGCCAATCCCTCTTTATTTTTTACAACCTTGAGGAGGATAACATATGCTTGATCTATAATTTCATCCTTTGAATGAATCCTTCTGAGTATTTTTAACAAACCTTGAGAAGGAGTGGTTTGGCCTCGTCATGCTTGATGATTCCAATGTTTTTAAATAGTTTTAAGAGTACATCGAAGGTGTAAATCTACTTATTTTTCATGTTTAGAGAGCTTGAAAAAAAATTCGATAAATAAAACTCCAAAATGTTCATTTTCATAAATTTGTCTCTTGGGCCCGAAAAGGTGGAAAACAATACCCAAGAGAACCTTTTATCCATGTTTTACTAAAGTATTATTTTTCATAAATAGGCTATCCAATCTGGAAAAAGGGCTAAACTCATACTGGGAAGACGTATTTTCATTTACTTTAACGAGTTTGAAAAGACAAGTGCTTAACAATCTTTTCATGTTTTGGGAGTATGAAAAGAGCTTAAAGAGGACTCCACCTGGAGGAAAGAGTGCTATAAATGGTAGAAACTCATTCCAGTCATGATGGAACTGCTCAGAAGATATATAGGTCAATATGCAGGCTAATAATATCACTCATCGTAGTGTTTCCCCAAGCAAGGGTATAACACCAAGTGAGAGTATATGATCAGCCAAGAAAATAGTGACGATGGAATGAGAAAAATAAGGCTCATTTTGTAGAAACATGATTATAAAAATGGAAATCACGAGAGGAAAAGTATGAGATACGTTTCCTTTTTATACAAGCTTGAAATGAAGAAAAAATTATACTTGAAATTACTTGAAGATGATTTCAGTTTTACACAACCTTGAATATGTGGAAACTATGCCTGGAATAAGTTGCATGTCCCCAGCATAATGACACAATTCTAGGCACATGCCCCCCAGAATTAATTTCATTCACCTAAGTATAATATTGGTTACTAATAGGTGGATGGAACGAAGGTTTATTTATGATATCAAGTGAAATACTCCACTCAACATATACGATATCTAGTCAAATATTCGAATTAGAGGGGGGTTTGTTTCATTTTTCAATGAGCTTAACATAGGAAAAAAACTATGCTCAAGGGACCTTATTTCATATTTTAATGATCTTGACACAAGAAAAGGAACTCTCCTCATGTTAGCTTTTTTCATTTTTTAATGACCTTGACACAAGAAAAGGAACTCTTCTCATAATTATATCATGGCCTCCAAGAGGTTCTCATCCGAAAAAAGAACGATTCTCTGGAATATATCAAAGGATCCAATGGAAATATCGAGCTCCAATTCACCCAATAAATGATATACCATATTACCTATTTAATCCAGGTCAAAATAAGTTGAGAAAAAAATGAAAGAGTCATCTTCATCAGTAAGTATGGGCATGGGACAAGTTTCCACATAATTAACCTGTGGCGGGGGAGAAAACATTTGCTTATTAGGAAAATTTAGGGAAGTTGGATGATTGGCAGTCAAATCAGGACCAACGAATGAAAGATGTTCAATGGTCACAATTTTTTCATCATGCGAGAAACACATCACTCAAAAGAGTGTGGACACGATAGTGCTCATAGCATAAAAATAGTCTCACCCCAGGAGAAAATTTAAATCCAAAGGACCCATGACTACCATAACATCAATACATACATTTTTTCATTCCAAAGTAATAGGAAGTTAAGGAAGGATCCCTAAAGCTTGGTTGTTTCTTTTGTTAAAATCCAACATGTTATATGTAACAAACACAAGTTGAGGGGAACCTAAAGGTTTCCAAGTAGTAGATAATAGAATGCTAACAGAATATCACTCATTTATAATAGTGCAATATATATCCTTATCACAAGACATCACCCTGATTTGGAAGAGCATGTAAGAAGGGAGACAAGGTTTTGTCAATTGATTGAAATCAAAGGAAACAACCTCATTACTTGGAGGGGTTTCGTGGCAATAGGAGAAATTCCCCCCTGTTCTCAGACTAACCACTTTCTCAACCAATGGTTGGTTGGTAACGGACTCATGGTATTCATATTCAAAGAGAGAGAGAGATTGACTAAAGATGGATTTTGGCCAATCACTTCATCAACTAGTGCAGGATTAGGGAAAATCTTTTGGTAGCTATTTGGAATTTGTTGTTCAAAAACAATAAGATTTTCCAACACTTTGGATGCCTCGTCCATATAAGGGAAAAGGTGAATTTGATGATTCCCTTTACATAACCTACAAGAAAACTTAACTTTACCCTTATTTCCATGGACCTGTTGAGGCCTCGGAATTCCGTTGCCACAACATGGGGGAAAACCACCCGGTCTAGACCTTAAAGCAACTCCTTTTTTGTTTGGAGTGGTGGCTCCGACTGGGGATAGTGGGACCAATTTCCCAATAAGGATGATTTTGGGGTGTTTTTTGGTTATATAACATGCAATGGAAAATGATTCTAATCTTTCACATGCATCTATCTAACACTATCTATTCTACTATATTCCCGGGGTGTTTCTTTCTTTATGCGATCTAAAGAGATATATTTCAACTATTAGTAATGTAGATTATTTAACAGTTGAAAGAGATGAAAATTATGTAAAGATGATTCTTCTAACAAAATAGTTTTATTAGAAGAATTGTGAAAAGTATATCGCATCCATATGTGTGATTATGTATACAATAAGAAATCACAAACAAATATTAGTACAGAAGTGCATTTAATATTCATCTATAATGGCATTTCAAATATATAGTGCAATAAAAATATGATTGTCAGTCTAGAAAGAAAAACTCAATACAAGTGAATAGAAGTACCATATGTACGGAGTTCTACTCATGTAAATTGACAATAGATTTTTGCTTCTCTTCACTTTCAAGCAATTTAAAGATTATAATAGTGCAACATCAGTTAAACAATTTCAAATGTCAAAAACTAATAGACTGTGTTCCATTAATTCATCAAAACATTCACAAACTTACAGAAGTGCATTCTTTGCGAATGTTTTTGAAAATTTTCTAGACCCTTCTCTAAATGCATGAAAGGGGTTTAAATACTAAACTAACTATGTTTTAAAAATAGATTATTACATAATAATAGAGGAGGTTTCAAACAACCATCCTTGTAAGACAAACTTTAACTACAATCTAGGAAAATAAAGTGACGATATAACTATGAATTTTGATCTTTCATTTGGATTTGATCCTGAAGTTGACAAATATCTCGCATAGGTTTGAGCTGAGCTGCCTGCAAAATCCTCGATCTGACCTGTCCCTTGAATACCGCATTTGAGAATTTTGGCTACGATCTATTTATTGACTCTGTTAAAGATTGTAGGGTCTGGTACTAATGATAATGTTTGATCATAAAATTCCAATAATTTCCTTGATCAAACTTATTTACCTTTTTAATCATTTCGTCCTGCATTTCTACCTTTTGTTTCCTTAGTGTTTCCATCTTCTTTACTTCTGAGAGAACTTCAGACGTGCACTCTTTCATAAGTTCTAATTTCGAAATTTGTTCACATATAGATTCAATAATTTCCTTTGTTAACCTTGATGCTTTCGTTGCTACTTTCTCTGCTTGCTTTATCTGTGCTTCCCAATCCTTAAATAAGATCTCCTTGTGGAATTTATCTACCTGGGGTAGATCAGCTTCCTTGCCTGAGTCTGATGCTTGCCATTGAATGTGTTCATTGGTTTTCTTCTATATTTTCTCACACTCAAGTTTTTGGATAGCTACTTGTTGGATCAGTATTTCACTTAAGTCAGAATAAGAGCTAGTGATAAAAGCTTGTTGGAAAAATACTTCTTGTTGTTGCTTTAACTTAGCATTCACATCCAATTCTTCCTTTATGAATTGCTCTAGTTGTGGTTGGCTTTGTAATCTGTTTATTGTTGCTTCCAGTTATGTTTGCTTCAAATTGAGTTGTACTTGATGCTACAAATTTAGACTTTCAAAATCCTCTTGAAATTGGGACATCTTCAATTTCATTTTCTTGCTAGAGTTAGAATTTTCTTGTTCTAACAGTATCTCCAAATCTTGTATTTTATCTTCTCTCTACTTCAGTAACATTTTAACTTCGATGGACTTATCAACAGTGGCAGTATCATATGCCCTTGCAAACTGTGATAGCTTGGTTGAATGTTCAGTAAGATCAGCTAGAGGATCCTTCCATAAAACATCAACAGATTCATTTTTAATACTTGAGACTGTATCATCAATTCTTCTTCTTTTTCTTCTCTTGCATTAGGGGAATTTTGAGGTATAAAATGGGCCTCCTATGTAAATTATAAAATAATAATGGAAGTAATAAATGGGCCTCAAATTTTAGAGGGAAAAAAGAAAAAAACTATTTTTCAACTTGTATTTTCAACTTATCTCCTTGTGGGTTTACTCAAATTTTGAACGGAAACACTCGTTGGATGCAAAATTGAATTCCTCATCCAAGGAGTACCCATGTTGCATACTTTTGATCAACCCTGCTACATGAAAAATGTCCATCTAAAGTATGCAACATGGGTACTCGGATGAGGAATTAAATTTTACATCCAACAAGTACTCCCGCTCGAAATTTGAGTAAAAACTTAAGGAGATAAGTTGAAAATACGAGTTGAAAAAGTAGTTTTATTATTTTATTCTTTTTTATTCTTATTACTCTTTTACTCTAAAAATGGTGAATCATCCCCCATGGTTGAAATCATCATCTTGAATCCTATTGCTTCTTATAAAGTTTATTTTGGTTGTACAATTTTCTTAGGAGGCCCATTTTAGACCTCAAAATTCCCCTAATGACTACAGCCTTATGACTAGAACTGTAGAAGACATCGAGCGAGGGGATTTCCTCAACTTGTAACACTATCTTCTCTGTAGGATAATCCATAATGATCTCTCGATCATGAGTTTCAGGAACTTGTTGCAGTGGAGTAACAGATTCTACTAACTTCTGAGAATTTTTTAGCGTCTGAAAACTGGTAGATTGATCTGTATTAGGATTTGTTTGAGGATTTTTTTATTTCTTCATCCCATTCACTCTTCAAATACTTTGGCTCAGATTTTTCTGACCGATCAAGTGTATCTTGACTATGCTGGACTTCTTGGGAAGATGATTATGTTCCATTACTTTCTCCTTTCTCTTGAATCTCAAACTCTTTGATTACCTAATTGATTACCTTTTTTGGGTTCCTATTTATGTTTTCAAATTCATTTTCAAAATGATCTGAATTCTGAGGTTGATGTTCTGATTTCCCTAACTCATTTTCAGACATGTCTTTAGCTTCATTATCCAAGCTAATACATGGAGTAGGTCTGTTGATATCTTTAATAGTCGATAAATCCAGAGGAATCCTTTCTTGTCTCTTTTCTTATGTAAGCTTGGAAATCTTCCATGTCATCTTGATTGAGTTGAATGGCTGCAAACTTTAGTACATCTGAAAACTTTTCAATACCTTGAAAGAAATCAACAAATATATCTATCTCTTTCACAAAAGGCTTCATTTTGAGCTCGCCAATGAAGTTCTTAATTACATCATTGGGGCCATATGGTTGTTTTGGCATTACAGCCAAATTCAACAAACTAACATTTGAAACTTCCTTGTAGGAATGACCAATATCAAAAAGTGCAAAAGTACCGCACTGTAAAGGAAAATTAGGCCAAACAACCTTCTTAGCTTCTTTAAGCTGTTTTGAAATACCATTTACAATAAGCTGGTGGGCAATTTCTCTAGTAAGGAACTTGTCAGGAACATAATATGGTAGGACGTGAGGAGAAGCATAACTACCAAAAATTGTGGCATAAGTGAAACTTTCCTCTGTGAACCATCTAACAACAAGAAAAATGTATGTACTAGCCCCTTTGGAAACCCTATGGTCTTTATCATTGAATATTATCTAGTTCATAGGCAACATGACTCTATGGAAAATTTTGTAAAAATGCAGATGGAAATCTAATTCCCAAAGGGCTCTGTGGTACATGTGGATTTGAGTAGGTTCTTGGGCCATCCATTTCCATTCCATGGTAGGAAAACTAAAATAAAATCAAATTGCATCCATGACATAGGCACTCATGTAAAAGGCGGGTATTTCTTTAGATGAAGCACTTATTTTATTCCTATACTCCATGATACTTCTGGCTAAATTATCAGATAGGATATTCTCCCAATTCAAAATTAAGGAATTGACATTGCGTCAATTAATGGGACCCAATCTACAGAAAACCTAGTGGTATCATCTTTTGCAAATAATCTACACAACATACCGGAATCATAGCAGTAAGGGGAAGGAATTTTTGTTATTGGGTACATACCGAGTTTATCTCGTTTAGCTTGCCTTGGTCATCCTTCCATTCCTTTATGACTTTCATCAGGTCTGGATTTTTTTTTCTAAATCTTTGAAGAAAAGATTTGTCATAGTTATGTTTTGGGACGGGTAAGTGGTACATTGTCCTCAAATCTTTTGCCCTGAATGAACTGGTATTCTCGCCCTTTGAATCCTTGAATGTTCTGTCTTCTAAGTTTAAGTGGTGAATTACCCACTTAAACATATCTATATAGGGGAGAATCTTTGGCTTTCCTGCTACCTTATGGATGAATGAACATGCAACGTCTAAATAGGTCGGGTCTGAAGGAGTTGGTGTGTCTGTTGTGGCAACTTTGATTATTACCCTTGGCTTTTCATCCTTGAAAAACTTATACATTGCCTCCCACAAAGAACTTCTGCAATCCTTGTTGCAGGTGGTATATGAGAATATGGGAGACATATCTAAGCCTTCGGTAGATGATGCTTGGGCAATCTCTTTGCCTTTCTTTCTCATTTCTATTTTCCTTGCTCCGTTAAGTGGTTTCCTGATTTCATGCGAACAGAGAAAAAAGTAAAAATATAGAGAATAGAGAAGTGGATAGAATTAAAACAAATCCGACGTTCAATCATTTCAAACATGCTCGAAGTAGATATGAATCTATCAGAACTTACTCCTATTAAATGTTGTTAATCACTGATAATATTTTAAATTAAATCTCTTACACCTTCACGTGAAATGTCTATCGATCAATTTAAGACATTAGATCTCATATTCAGTTTGATTTAAAATGAATAATTTCACATGCTTGATAAATTAAATACCAGTTCCTCTCATATCACAACTTATAACTATTTTCATTTGTGATGTTACCAATAAATCTCGCAAAATGTGATCTGCGCAAATCACACATCACAATTTTTATGCGGTAATAAACTTGCTTTTAGTTATGTCCTGCGAAATTCGAAATGAGCTTTAAGAAATCAAGCCGCCGCGCTTTATCATACTTTGGAGTTTTATGTTTATTTCTTTATTGGTTTTTCGGGTCCTTTTATTCGCAATTCTGACCGAATTGTTTATAAGTTTGATCATTTTATAAGGCACGATGTGATTTTTGTTTATAACGGTGTTTAAAGGATTTGTAATAGGAGTTTTATATAAATTCGGAAAGAGCTTAGCGCATATCGCAAACCACAAGGTTTAATATGTTTTAAATTGTTTAAGCTCGTAAGCTATGTGAATTGTGATGCATGCTAAGGAATGAAAGAGGAAAAGCAAAAGAAACTTTATTTCCTAAATTTTTTTTACTTAAGCTAAAAAATTAAACAAAATAAATTTCCTGTTTATTTTTAAAGGGTCCCGATTTAGTAAAAATAAATTTGGGTTGTTGTTTAGCACAAAAATTGGCGATTCACTTAGGAGAACCAGTTAGCTCTGACTAACTTTTTGAAATTTCTAAAAACCTTTTTGAAATAAAAATAGTTGCAAGAATGAATTTCAAATAAATAATATCTCACTAAGAAACAAAATCTCTCTTAATTATGATTCATAAGAATTCCTCTTTTTAAAAATAAAAATATGAGAATCTATATCAGCCTTTACTCAGTTCAAAAATATAAAGCAGGTGGCTCTTACAAATTAGCTTTATAAGTATTTACTCTTTTATCATGGGTAGAGTGTAATATTCCCAAATGGGGAAGCAGCAATATATGAACATAAAACTGGAAATAGCAGTGAATAACATTACACCAAAATGTATGAAAACCATGGAGTCATTTTATTATGTAAATCAGCAGAAATAATCACAATAGAAGTGGGCACATCTCAGAAAATCAAGGCAAGCAAGCCTCCCATGAATACATATGCCAAATATGAAATGTTGCTACATAGCAGAATGCTCAAGAAAAAGTACAACGTAGTATTAGATGGTACACTCCTATTGGAAATGTAAAATAATATAGATATGCAAATGTATGGCTCATACAATGCCGAGAACATATATATAAGCTCCCAAACACATTTTCAAGACAACCGGGGAAGGATTTCCCGAAATATGCAAAAGTACAAAAATGTCGGAATGCAGCCCTAGGGCTGAATAGAAGCTGCAACTCAATAACTAGATGGAGATGGCTGAAAATGATACATATGATGAATAGATATCCTCCAATATATCATTCAAGTGAAAGGTTGATCCTAACACTGAAGATAGCACCCTCCAAATCAAGCACTGAAACCCCCACTACAAATGCTCACTGAAATAACGCAGTCAAAGAGGGATACTCCACTGTAGATGATGGGAAATATGTTGGCCTAGTGCCAAGATTTTAAATATGCTCTAGAACCTTCCTCAATGATCTCCCAAAGAGAAAAAATCTTCCTCCTCTGAAAAACTAGCTTCGGAAGTCGGTTTCTCAACCCTCCACTGCAACACCCTGCAACACAACACAATCCTCTGCAGAAACTGCATTGTAGCTGAAGACTGAAGCTTGGCCTTAAGCCTGAGTGTGAAAAATTAACTGCAATTCTCCCCCAAGAGGCCTCTCAAGAAATGACATGGGATTCCCGCTCAGGAACACCCGGTGCTAAGTAGCACAACAATCTCAACTAAACTGTTAAAGAATTCACAATATTTATGCAGACCATAAAATCAATAATCAGTAACATGCCTCACTATGGCTACCTTGCCCTCCTTATAAAAAAGTGTGAGCCTTCTTACCTTGGGTCCCACTCATTAGGGTTTCCACCATCATGGAATCTTCCTCCCACTAACACTGCATTGTCTCTATTGATGAGCTACTCCATCTATACCAGCGTTGTTGACTTGGTCAAACTTAACCTTCTCCACATGTATTTGCCCATGTTAACACATGAGGGTGCTAGATCTAGCTATTATTATGATCCCTTTTCACATCAAGAGGAATTTTATGCCTGTTTAAGATATGTATGGGCCTCCTTACCCATTTATTCATCTAACTAGGTGTAAAAAGCAAAATTAATATTCCTATTAGTTGCATGCTAATTTAGGAATATTACAGTCCTCCCCTCCCGAAGATAGCTTGTCCTCAAGCAACTGTAAGGATAGAACTGAAGAGACTCCTCCCCTCATCTTGTAGTATCCTCATATGATAAAATCCTCCCAGGAACAAGATGTTGTCTCATCAATACATCTCCAAGTTTCCCCTCCCAAATATGCAAGTTAGCTTTTGGTGACCATCCCAAATAGTTATCATCATGAAGGAGTAAAATACCTATGGAGGCAACAAGGTGTTGTCTAGAGGTCCTATTGAGGCATGGAATCTGAAATACATTGGGAACTATCATTCCCATGTGAAACCTCCATCCTCAAGCTATCATCCATACAAAATGAATCACCTCCCAACATGGCAACTCTTGAAAAATTCCATCCACCTGAAGCTCCTGAAAAATTGGTGGGCTGCATAGTTGAACATGATGGATCAAATTGTCCATCCCATGTTGTATCTCTCTCCACTTATGATAAGTGTATAGTTGTTGAATTTGGGCTACAATGATGTTGCCTTTATGAAGCAAAAAGGCATTTGGATCTTCAAGGATCCACTCTTTAGTTCTTGCCCATACCACCCCATATAAAGTGAATATGACATGACCGTCATATGGGATTTAAATGAGAGAGGTACTGAAGTTCTTACATGGTGTTGCAAGGTACCAATAGTCTCCCAAGTAGTCACAATGCAGTTTTCTAACTGTTGTTCCAGAAAATAACATGGCAAATTGTTTCTTAACAAACTGCTAGTTGTGTATGTCATCACATCTACTAGTGAATAGTAAATGTCTTTGTATATCAACTGAGCATACAGAAAATAATAAAACTTGCCCAAATCCATACAAGAGATGGTTATCCCCATCATAGATATTGGCCCAAATTTGACCATGAAGCCCAATGAGAGGCTTTCCCTCTTGTGGAGAAATGCACTATATAGAAATGGTAAGAGAATGCAAATACTGTGTTAGATAGTCAATCAATGCAAAAACAAAATTATTACCATGTACTGAGAGTAAGATGATAATAAGATCCATGAATAAGACCTCCATAGTGGTATGACATACTCCCATGAAGAGGAATGAACCATGTGTTGCATGAATATTTTTCTTCTTATGCTTGGAAATCCAAGTCAAGAAGATCATATCACAGTAATAGATGTCTCCATCCACTACTCCATCACTCTCACCTCCTCCTTGTCCATCAAGTGCATCATATTTGAAGTGATCCTGGGAATACTCCATCAATAAATCCAATCTCCCAAGTGACAGTGTTTTTGGCCTTTGTAATAAAGCTCCTGTCATCTCATAGCTCCATTATTTGACATGTTCAATGTCAAAGTCATCTACCATAATGCTACTGTATATGAGAGATTTCTTCCAAAGTGGAAGTACCTCCTGATCTTCCAAGGCTAAGGATTAGCCCCTTTGCACCATGATAGTTCCATCCCCTACTCCTGCAACATCATGCCAAGCATGGGAGAGGACCAACCCATAATTTCTCAAGAATAACAAAGGTAACAACATCCCTTGTTGCTCCCTCATCTCTTCCTCATACAAGTCATGGAGTAATATCATGATGGTTGACTTTTAGAGTGCCCCATACAACCAAATCTTCTGTTTCCATAATATATGGGTGCCATGCAATGCCTCAACCCATAACATACCTTTTGACAAAGGATATGTCACATGATGGCCAAACTCTTTTAAGAGTATCCAATGCAAATTGCCTCCTGCTTCCCTATGTCATAAATCTGTAAGTGGCTTTCCAACCTCTTTCTCATCAACATCACCCTTCCAACCAATGGTGAGTGTCTATCATCATGCCCAACATTGGCATTCTCCCAATAAATAATACCATCATAGTAATGGGAGACAAGATGTAACCCATCAACCATTTGTCTATCCTCTGCTACACATGTGGAATGGTCATTGGAATGCCCCACTGATTGTTGGGCCCCCAACTCATCACTACTACTTAAGGACAGCGTTTTTGATCTCCATGATGATGCACCTTCTATTTCAAGATCATGTTTATTGCTGAACACATAGTTTTG
Source organism: Pinus albicaulis (assembly GCA_034641835.2). Classification (NCBI taxonomy): domain Eukaryota; kingdom Viridiplantae; phylum Streptophyta; class Pinopsida; order Pinales; family Pinaceae; genus Pinus; species Pinus albicaulis. The sequence goes on from CM076580.1 coordinate 150,291,128, forward strand.
CATTGCATTATTTAGGACAAAGCTCATACTATCCTCCATAAGTCCACACCCCAACCCCAACTATTGTGTGCAACTCAATGATGACACATGAGGATGATTGCTTATCCCTTCCTTGAACAACTCAAGGTTGCATAGCGCAGTTCCAGTCTGCTACTCCAAATTAGCAGTATGTGTTGACCCTTGGTCATGCAAAGACAAATTTCCACAACCCTCCATAATATTTGTTGAAATAACAAAAAGTGGAAATTCATGCATACCTTGTTGAAGCTAGCGAACATCTTGTATTGCTACAAGGGTTCCTCCTTCCAATGTGTTGGCTCCCCTAACTGTTGAGAATGATCGCTGCTCCTCTATAGTCGTGTTAACACTGGTATAAGTCTTCTCAAGTGGTGGTGAAGGATCCTCCCCCTCTGATTTATTTTTGTCAAATATTTTGATCACCCTTCGAGTGAAATCTACAAAAGTGGTCACTATTTCATGACTCAAATGGCTAAACCACCAAGTGCTTGCTTTACCCTCAAGGTGTAGCGCTGCAATCTCAACAACCTCTCTTTCTACCACTGGATGTAGTAGGAAGAATTCATCTAGCTTCATCACCCAAGCCTTTGTTGTACATGTGGATGATCCATCAAAAGTAGACAATAGAAATATATTTCCCCTCACTCTCCTATTGCTTCCAGGCCTCCTTTCTTCTTCAAGTTAAATAAATTGAGGAAGAGCTAGATTCTCCTTGAAAGCTCTAGGTTGATACTTGTATTCTGCAAGGTATCCACTCAAGATCTCATGTTCCAAGTTCCCTCCATCCCCATGCCTCTTGTCTTCTTCCTCCAAAGAAAAGGGCAAGGTTTAATTCTTTGGAGTTTTCTGCAACACTAGTTCTTTCTTTTGAGAATAGGAAGTACATGGTCCTTCCTCTTCTTGAAACCCTCTAGAAGTTTCATTGCGTCTCTTCTCTCTCATCTGCTTAACCTCCTTGGAGAGGTTGTTCATAGATCTAAAAAGTGATGAGACCAAGCTCATTCCTTCCACCATTTTAGGTCTCTTCTCCTTCTCTTCTTCTTCTTATAGCATAATGGCTAAAGACTCACAGGCTGAGCCAATATTATGTTTTGATACCACTGTAATATTCCCAAATGGGGAAGCAGCAATATATGAACATAAAACTGGAAATAGCAGTGAATAACATTACACCAAAATGTATGAAAACCATGGAGCCATTTTATTATGTAAATTAGCAACAAATAAGCACAATAGAAGTGGGAACAACTCAGAAAATCAAGGCAAGCAAACCTTCCATGAATACATATGCCAAATATGAAATGCTGCTACATAGAAAAATTCTCAAGAAGAAGTACAACATAGTCTTAGCTGGTACACTGCTACTAGAAATGTAAAATAATATATATCTACAAACGTATGGCTCATATAATGCCGGGAAAAGATATCTAAGCTCCCAAACACATTTTCAAGACAACCCAGGAAGGATTTCTTAAAATATGCAAAAGTACAAAAAAGTTGAAATGCAGCCCTAGGGTTGAATAGCAGCTGCAACTCAATAACTGGATGGAGATGGCTGAAGATGATACATATGATGAATAGATCTCCTCCAATATATCATTCAAGTGAAAGTTTGATCCTAACACTGAAGATTTCACCCTCCAAATCAAGCACTGAAACCCCCACTACAAATTCTCACTGAAATAATGCAGTCAAAGAGGGATACTGCATTGTAGATGATGGGAAATATGTTGGCCTAGTGCTAACATTAAATTTTCTCCATAACCTTCCTCACTTCTCTTCCAAAGAGAAAAATGCTTCCTCCTCTGAAAAACTAGCTCCGGAAGTGGGTTTCTCAACCCTCCACTGCAACACCCTACAACACAACACAATCCTCCGCAGAAACTGCACTGTAGCTGAATAATGAAGCTTGGAATTAATACTGAGTGTGGAAAATGAAGTCCAATACTCCCTCAAGAGGCCTCTCAAGAAAGGAGATGGGATTCCCACTCGGGAACACCCAGTGCTAAGCAACACAGCAATCTCAACAAAACAGCTGAAGAATGCACAATAGTCTTGCAAACCATAAAATCAATAATCAATAACATGCCTCACTATGGCTGCCTTGCCCTCCTTATAAACAAGTGTGAGCCTTCTTACCTTGGGTCTCACTCATTAGGGTTTCCACCATCATGGAATCTTCCTCCCACTAACACTGCGTTGTCTCTATTGATGAGCTACTCCATCCATACCAGCGTTGTTGACTTAGTGAAACTTGAACTTATCCACATTTATTTGCCCATGTTCACACATGAGGGTGCTAGATGCAGTTATTATTATGACCCATTTTCACATCAAGAGGGATTTTATGCATGTTTAAGATATGTATGGGCCTCCTTACCCATTTATTCATCTAACTAGGTGTAGAAAGCAAAATTAATATTCCTATTAGCTGCATGCTAATTTAGGAATATTACATAGAGCCTCTGATCTAATAGGAAATTTAAGCTCTTGGTAGGGTTACCTTTTACCCAACAATGATTCATTGTCCCATCCATTCTTTCTTACAATTTTAAAAAATAAATTCGAACCTTATACACTTGATCTTTTCTGAAAATTGCTTTTCTTTTTTGTAGATATTTTTTATTGTATTTTTTTACTTAAAAGTCATTGTCTTGGCTTGGTAACAAAATATTGGCAATGCCATTCACTAGTTGTGATTAAACTAATCAAGCTAGCTCTTGATGAGACCCCTTGTCCTCTTTATATAATCTCAAGTCATTACCCTATTTTAGTAGGCAGTATTGGTAATGTTAGTTCAACTATTTCCCTATGAAAATGGTAAACAAGCTCGTGATGAGACTTATTATTTTTTAAGCTTTTCTAGTATAATCGTTTTTGAATTTATTTCTAAAAATTGATAAGTTTTCCCAGATGGGGTGAATCATTGGTCCTTTTGAGGATTCTGGATGACAATTTTTTTAGTTTTAGATTGCTTCTTTGTAAAAGAGTCTTTACTATGTTAAAGATTCTTTTCTTGACTGATAACAGAATAACCATGCTTTATAAATATGAGAGTTCATCAGAAAATAAATAACTTCAGTTAAATTGCATCTTTCAATGAAAATAGAATCTATTTTTCTTTCAAATCTTTCAATTTTTTCTTTAACATTTCTTATTTCCATAAGTGATAAATCAAAAAGATCATCTGAGATGTTTATTTTGAAAGCCAAAAATCAATATTACTCAAACTTTTATTTTCCTAAGGAAAAGAAAAAGACACTAGTATACAGGGAATAAAAGGGGTTACCTCCTATGAAAAGTATTTCTTTAAAATCTACCTATTAATGGGCAAAGAATCCCTTTTGCCTGATAGATCTTGCAATAAGAATGTCGATGGGCCTATTTCTTTAATTATTTGAAATGGACCTAGCCAAAGTTTTTGAAATTTAGTTTGTTTACCATTTTCTTCATGCGCTTTGTCCCATTTCAATACGAGATCACCAATTTGAAAGTTTTTTGGAGTAACAAAAGATGAATCAAATGAATCTTTTACTATTTGTTGATGATGTGCATGAGCATGTTTAGCTTTTTCTCTTTCTTCTTCAAATTTAAGAATTTGGAATTGTCTTACTTGTAAGGAGGAAGAAGGAGATTCATCAATAAATTGAACTAAGGCAAGAGAAGGAATAACTACATTGGTAGGAAGAACAACTTATTTTCCATAAACAAGATTGAATGGAGAAGTTCCAATAGAATCTTTCTGAGTTATTTGGTCTGCCCAAAAAGCAAAGATTAATGACTTATGCCAATTTCGTTGGTTTGATCAACAATTCGTTTGATGATTCTAATCAGGTTTTTGTTCGTAGATTATGTTAAACCAGTTTCTTATGGATAATAATTTGTGGAATACGTAAGTTTAAAGCCTATTTTGATTGAAAATTCTATCATGGTAGTTCCTGAGAAATAAGATGCATTATCGAACATTAAAGCATTAGGTAAACCAAACCTAGTTATGATAAATTGGTCAATGAAATCAATAATATTCTCAGAGTTGGCTACCTTCGATGGAATTGCTTCCACCCATTTAGTAAAATAATCTGTAGTTGTGGAATATATTTATGATGTTTGGAATATTTAGGAACGATCTCACTGATTATATCTAATCCCCATTGTTCAAATGGTTGTTCGATATTAACTGGATATAATGGGCAGGTTGGTTTCCTTTGTCTTCTAGATGCACTTTGACACACTTTGAATTTTCTTTCACATTCATGAACATCTTTGAAAAGTGTAGGCAAATAGTAACCTACATGCAGGATTTTGTGTGTTGTTGTATTTCCTCCAAAATGTCCTCCAGTTGGTCCATCATGGATTTCTTGCAAGACTTTCTCTGCTTCAGATTTTTCTAAACATCTTAATAGCACAAAATCAAATTTTCTGCTAAATAATACATCATTAATTAATTCATATTTCTTGGCTTTTAATCTCAAAGAACGTTTTGTTTTATAACTGAGCTGGGTTGGGGCATATCCATTTTCCAAATAAAATATGGGATCAACATATTAAGATTGCACATCATTGAGGCTTACCTCTGATATTTGTACATTGTTACCTGAATCTTCTTCTGATGATAAATGGGATGCTCTTGTTAGCATTCTGCAAAAACCTTAACCTCTAACAATTTTAGAGGGTCTAATTTCTACATCATACTCTTGTAAAGCAGTAACCTAGTTAGCCCTTTTCTCTCCTAATTCTCTTTGCATTAATAGTTGTCTCACTGCAGAGAATGGAACTATTATTTTGGTATGAGTTTTTAGGAGAAATGGGCTGAAATGATTTATAGCCTTAAAGACAGCAAATGCTTGCTTCTCGGCAGATGAATAATTTAATTCTACACCTTGCTTATTGGAACTGAAAAATGATATTGGTGCTTCAATTTGTTGGTCATTAAGTTGTGTTAAAACAGCAGCATATGATGTATCTGATGAAAAAGTATATAAATTAAAGGATTAAGAAAATTGGGGGTAGTCAAGAATAGAGCATTGACAATGGATTGTTTGATCAAATCAAATGTTTCTCATTCATAATGTCCTCATTTAAAGACTGGATTTTTCTTAATCATGTTTTGTAATGGTAAAACTATTTGCGAAAAGTCAGGGGAAAACCTTTTTACAAAATTAATTTGTCTAAGAAACGACTGCATAGCTTTCTTGTTATGAGGGAAAGGAATTATTTTAATCTCTTTAATTATTTAAGGATCAATATAGATACATTTCTTTGACACAATGAATCCTAAAAATTTTCCTTCATCTAAAGCAAAAAATGACTTCTTTGGGTTTAATGAGATCCCATACCTTTTAAATCACTCAAAGACTTTCTTTAGGTCTTTCGTATGATTGGTTGCTTGTTTAGAAAAGACTGTAATGTCATCTAAATAAATAACCATTGATTTATTGATAAGCCCCCTGAAATTTGTGTCCATAGCTCTCTGAAAAGTGGCACCCACATTAATTAACTCAAATGGCATCTTTTGATAGGCGTAAGTTCCCCACTTAGTCTTGAATGTAGTCTTTAATCTGTCATATGGATGTACGAGAATTTGGTTATATCCCAAGAATCCATCTAGAAAAGACATAAGTTCAGAACCAGTTACTCTTTGTAGTACTTGTTCCATGGTTGGTAATGGAAAGTTATCCTTTTGACATGCTTTGTTTAAATTCCTAAAATCAATACAAATTTTAATATCACCATTTTTCTTTCTGAAGGGAACCAAATTTGAAACCCATTTAGAATGTCTAACTATAAATATGATCTTTACTTTGAGGAGTTTGTTTAGTTCTGTTTTGATTTTATTTTCAAGATTCAGGTGAATCTTCCTCAATTTTTGTTGTATAGGTTTCTCATCTGAAATCATAGGAATTGTGTGTTGAATCACAGAAGTGTCATATGTTTTAAGATCAGTGTAATCCCAAGCAAAAACACTTTTGTTTATTCTAAACAACCTGATAAATGATAATCTTTCGTTGGAAGATAGACCAAGACCTAAATTGACATTTTGAGGTTTATCATCAGTTCCAAGATTTACTAACTCAAATCTTAAGGTATGACTTTGAGTTTTTGAGTTAGTAACCCTTTTAAACCTATCTTTAATATCATGGAGATATTCTAACTTAACAATTGACTTAGGAATTGGATTTTCATCTTGTTTTTTCTTTATCTGAGTGTGATGTTCATTTTCATCAAAAATTTGATTGTCATAAGATCCTTTAGATGTTAGGAAATCTATGATATCTGAATCATTATTGAATACTCTCCAATTGGTAATATGGTCTAAAAATTAATTCAATGGAAAATCTATCGGGACTAAACTATTGATATGGAATTAACTTCGATGCTACATTAGCTAGTAGATCTGCACTAGCATTATGCATTCTAGGCACGGAAGAAATATTGAAGGCTAATAAATGAATGGTCAATCCTTGGACTAATGATTGGTAATGCTTTAAATGTACAGAATTACAATGAATGGTATTTCTTACCTATCTAACAATGATTTCTGAATCTCCTAGGAATTTCAAATATTTGATGTTAAGATCAATTGCTTTGTACAAACCTTGGATTAATGCTTCGTATTCGGCTATATTGTTTGTGAAATCAAATTCAAGTCTGCAGGCTAACATGGTTTTTTATCCTTCTGGGCTTATTAAAATGCAGCCAGCTCCTGCACCATCTTCAAATTTAGAATTGTCAAAATAAAGAGTCCAAAATAAAGAATTAACTACAAGTTTATCTACAAAAAATTTACATTTTGAAATGTTTGTCTGGGAAAAATTCTCAATCTGAGAAATAACTGCATTATCGAAAAAGGGTGATGGTTGAGCGTTAAAATTTCCCAAAAATTATTCTGCCAAGTAATTTCCAATAATATTATTATTGAATGCTACTGACTCGTTTATTCCTTCAAGATCGGTGACTGTATGTTTCATGAACTTTTCACGGTCTACTTGGATTTCATTTGGCTTTCCATTATATGGTAGCCACATATATGACCAGTCTATTGAAAAATATCCATGAAGCTTTTCAGACCAATCTCTACTTAATACTAAACCGTAAAACTCAAGAATATCAGCCACCAATATATTGATTATTTGAGAAACCTTGGGATTTCATGACAATATGATAGAAACAAAATTTATTTATCCCACGACCTCTACTCTAGTTCTATCAAGTTGTACTATATGAACAAGAGAACTCCGAGGAGTTATGTTCAACTTAGAATAGACTAATTTTGGCATTATATTAAAGGAAGCCCCTAATTCTATTAAACAATTATGAACGTTTTTATTATAGATCTCATAGGTTAAGAGAAATGGAGGAGTATGAGAGAGGGATCGATCACCTATCATAATCAAATCTGTAACATCTATTTTATTTAAAGGAGAACGTGGCTTACCCATTTCATTGGCAGCTTGGACTGCTACTGGAGCAGGTAAGGCTGAAGCAGGAACCGCATTCAAGTCTCTAAGTAATATATTCTGTTGCTGCTTTAATTTGGTAAGTTTTTGAATTGAAATGTTGGCCCTAGTTTTCTTCATATCTTCAACTACATTATACTCAATAGTGTTTGAAACTACCATTTTCTTTGGTGTAGGTGGAGTATCTGAAGTAACAAGACTTGTTTGTGTAGCCTTAGAAGTAGACTTTTTACTTATTTTTTTATCTTTAGCAGGCGTTGAATTCTTCCGTTGTTGATTTGGCTGCGTTTCTTTAGTAGTCTTTTTGCTCCTTATACTCACAGGTAAAGCTTCTTGTTGTTCTTCATTTGGTACAATGAAATCCCACATTCCATTTAGTTCAACTTCTTCTTCTTCTTCTTCATTTTATTCTTCCTTTATTTTCTCTTCCTCTATATCTTATCAGACTCAGCGTTAGATATGATATTTGGTGGTTGAGTATTAGAGGGTTGACCTTTCTTGAAGGGTCTGAAATTCTTTTTTGAGCTAGAAATTTCAGCGACTTGTTTCTTGATATCTGTCATCTCATTTGTCATAGTATTTAGTACTTTCTGAAGACCTTCTACATCAAAAGGGTCTTTAGATGGCTTCTTTTTAGAATCATCTTTGAAGGATACCTTCTTTGATTTTCTATTTTCTTTAAAATTCTTCTTCTCAAGATCGGTTATTCGTTCCTTTACAAATAAAGATTCCTTCACGTTCTCTGCGAATGTAGGCAATTTTTCTCTATCAACAAAAATGGCTATATTGGACGGAAGAGATGAAATATACCACTCAATTTGAACTTCCGCGCCAGGAACTAATGTAGCAGGAAATTTATTGAGCAATTTATGAAACCTTGAATTAAAATATTTTATTTTCTCCCCTGATTTAACCTTTATATTTTATAAATCATTTATGAGTGTTGCAGTGGTCCTGTCATCCCCAAACTTAGCTAGAAATTGTTCTTCGAACATATTCTAGCTAGTTATAGAGTGGGCAGGCAATGAAAAATACCAGTATCCTGCAGATCTTGTGAGAGTGTATGGAAATAATATTACAATACAATCCTCTTCAACTACCTTTTGAATTGATGGCTAACATATAATTATGGATGTGTTCTTCTGCTGGAAGACTATCATCATGATTAAATTTAGGTAACCATCTTTCAGGTGATTTTGGTAGATCATGAAGAGGTGCGGGCATATTTACAACCCCTAGATTGTTCCATGGGTGCACATTTGGTGGAGGTACTTGGCCTACCATTGGACCTTGGGTGGAAGTGATGGATGGAGTTTGATTTAAAGAAGAGGCAGGCTGAGTGCTAGAAATAGATGAAGGGATATTAGTCTGAGTAGTGGAACTGGTTAAAGTAACACTGATTGTTGGAATGGAAGTGGTGGAAGTGATCGAAATTAATGGAGGTGAATGGGATAAGATCTCGTTGGAGATTGACTCTGATTGAGTCCTATTTATTCTCCTTTGAGAACTATCAATGGGAAATTCAAAAGGAAGGATTTATGTCTTTTGAATTTCTGATCGAGTTAATATTCTTCTAGGTTGTAAAGAAGATGAAATACTAATCTCAGATGTTTGAGAAGGTTCAGGATTTTCAGCAGAAATGGATACTCTCTCTAAATTTTCTATAAAATACTGAACTTCAAGGGAATTTTGATGAAAATCGGGTTACAGTACGGATTGAGTATCACTAGGAGACTTAGGAGAAGGATGTTCAACTTCAGATTTTAAAGATGCAGAACTAGATAATTTTTTGGAAGTTGATGGGGATCTAGAGGGAGAGAGACTTTTTGATCGACCTTTAGATTGATCATACCTTCTTTCCATTCACGAGGCCCTCCTTCTAGCACCAAAATTTTGAGGCCTTGGAATTCTGTTGCCACTACATGGGGAAAAACCACCCGGTCTGGAACTTAAAGCAACTCCTTTTCCGTTCAGTGTGGTGGCTCCGACTGGGGATAGTGGGACCAGTTTCCCAACAAGGATGATTTTGGGGTGTGTTTTGGTTATATAACATGCAATGGAAAATTATTATAATCTATCATATGCATCTATCTAACACTATCTATTCTACTATATTCCTGGGTTGTTTCTTCCTTTATGCGATCTAAAGAGATATCTTTCAACTATTAATAATGTAGATTATTTAACATTTGAAAGAGATGAAAATTGTGTAAAGATGATTCTTCTAACAAAATAGTTTGATTAGAAGAATTGTGAAAAGTATATTGCATTCATTTGTGTGATTATATATCCAATAAGAAATCACAGACAAATATTAGTGCATAAGTGCATTTAAAATTCATCTATAATTAAGTTTCAAATATATAATGAAATAAAAATATGATTGTCAATCTAGAAAGAAAAACTTAATTTAATACAAGTGAATAAAAGTACCATATGTACGAAGTTCTACTCATGTACACTAACAGTAGATTTCTACTTCTCTTCACTTTCAAGAAATTTAAAGAGTACAATAGTGCAACATCAATTAAATAGCTTCAAATGTCAAAAGATAACAGACTGTGTTCCATTAATTCATCAAAGCATTCACAAACTTACAAAAGTGTATTCTTTGCAAATGTTTTTGACAAATTTCTGGACCCTTCTCTAAATGCATGAGAGGGGTTTAAATACTAAACTATGTTTTACAAATGGATTATTACATAAAAATAAAGGAGGTTTCAAACAACCATCCTTGTAAGACAAACTTTAACTACAATCTAGGAAAATAAAGTAACGATATAACTATGAATTCTGATATTTCATTTGGATTTGATCCCAAAGTTGAAAAATATCTAGCATAGGTTTGAGCTGAGCTTCCTGCGAAATCTTCAATCTGACCTGTCCCTTGAATACCGCATTTGAGAGTGTTGGTTGCAATATTTTTGTTGAATCCGTTCAAGACTATAGGTTTTGGTAATGATGATAAGGTTTGATCAGAAAATTCCAATAATTTTCTTGATCAAACTTATTTACTTTTTTAATCGTTTCTTCATGCATCTCTGCCTTTTTTTTCCACTGTGTTTCGAGATACTTGACTTCTGAGAGCACTTCAGACGTGCACTCTTTGATAAGTTATAATTTCAAAAGTTGTTCACATACAGATTCAATAATTTCCTTTGTTAACCTTGATGCTTTCGTTGTTGCTTTCTCTGCTTGCTTTATTTGTGCTTCCCAATCCTTAGATAAGATCTCCTTGTGGAATTTATCTACCCTGGGTAGATCAACTTCCTTGCCTGAGTCTCATGCTTGTCAGTGAATTTGTTCATTGATTTTCGTCTCAATTTTCTCACACTCAAGTTTCTGGATAGCTACTTGCTGGATCAGTATTTCACTTGAGTCACAATAAGAGCTAGTGATAGAAGCTTGTTGGAAAAATACTTCTTGTTGTTGCTTTAACTTAGAATTCACATCCAATGCCTCCTTTATGAATTTATCTAGTTGTGGCTGGCTTTGTAATCTATTTATTGTTGCTTCCAATTGTGTTTTCTTCTCAGTGGGTTGTACTTGATGCTGCAAATTTAGACTTTCAAAATCCTTTTGAAATTGGGACATCTTCAATTTCATTTGCTTGCTGGAGTTAGACATTTCTTGTTCTAACAATCTCTCTTAATCTTGTATTTTATCTTCTCTCTGCTTCAGTAACATTTTAACTGGAGTGGTCTTATCAAAAGTGGTACTAGCGCCCGTGCAAACTGTGATTGCTTGGTTAAATGTTCAATAGGATCAGCTAGAGGATCCTTCCATAAAACATCAACATATTCATTTGTAAGACTTGAGATTGTATGATCAATTCTTCTTTTTCTTCTCTTGACTACAGCCTTATGACTAGGACTGTAGAAGACATCAAGCGAGGGGATTTCCTATACTTGTAACACTATCTTCTCTGTATGATAAGCCGGAATGATCTCTCGATCATGAGTTTCAATAACTTATTGTAGTGGAGTAACAGATTATACTAAATTCTGAGAATGTTCTGGCGTCTTAAAACAAGTAGATTGATCAGTATTAGGATTTTCAAATCCTTTGGCTGAGATTTTTCTGACTGATCAAGTGTATCTTGACTGTGCTGAAATTCTTGGGAAGATGATTTTGTTCCATTACTTTTTCCTTTATCTTGCATCTCAATCTCTTTGATTACCTGATTGATTACCTTTTTTGGGTTCTCATTTCTGTTTTCGGATTCATTTTCAGAATGATCTGAATTCTGAGATTGATGTTCTGATTTCCCTGACTCATCTTCAGACATGTCTTTAACTTCATTATCCAAGCTAATACTTGGAGTAGGTCTATTGACATCTTCAATATTCAATAAATCTAGAGGAATCATTTCCAATCTCTTGCTTATGTATGCTTGGAAAGCTTCCAAGTCATCTTGATTGAGTTGACTGGATGAAAACTTTAGTACATCTGAAAAATTTTCAATACCTTGAAACATATCATCAAATCTATCTATCTCTTTCACAAAAGGCTTCATTTTGAGATCTGCAACGAATTTCTTAATTACATCATTGGGGTCATATGGCCTTTTTGGCATTACAACCAAATTCAACAAATTAACATTTAAAATTTCCTTGTAGGCATGACCAATATCAAAAAGTGCAAAAGTACTGCACTGTAAAGGAAAATTAGGCCAAACAGCCTACTTAGCATCTTTAAGTTGTTTTGAAATACCATTTACAACAAGATGGTAGGCAATCTCTCTAGCAAGTAACTTGTCAGGAATGTAATATGGTAGGACGTGAGGAGAAGCATAACTACCAAAAACTCTGACATAAGTGAAACTTTCCTCTGCGAACCATCTAGCAACGGGAAAAATGTCTGTACTAGCCTCTTTGGAAACCATAGGGGCTCTCTCATTGAATATAATCTGGTGCATAAGAAGCATGACTCTATCGCAAATTTTGTAAAAATGTTGATGGAATTCTGATTTCGAAATGGCTTTCTGGTAAATGTGGATTGGAATAGGGTCTTGGGCCATCCATATCCATCCCATGGTAGGAAAACTGGAAAAAAAGCGAATTGCGTCCATGACATAGGCACTCATGTAAAAGGGGTGTATTTCTCTAGATGAAACACTTCTTTTACTCCTATACTCCATGATACTTCTGGCTAAATTATCAGATAGGTTATTTTCCCAATTCAAAATTAAGGAATTGACGATTGCATCAATTAATGGGACCCGATCTACAAAAAACCTAGTGGTATCACATTTTTCAAATAATCTACACAATATACTGGCAGCATAACAAAAAGGGGAAGGAATTTGTGCTAATGGGTACATACCAAGTTTATCTCGTTTAAGCTTGCCTTGGTCATCCTTCCATTCCTTTATGACTTTCATCAGGTCTGGATTTTTTGTTCTAAAGTTTTGAAGAAAAGCTTTGTCATATTTCTATTGTGGGACAAGTAAGTGGTACATTTTCCTCAAATCTTCTGCCCTGAATGAACCGATATTCTCGCCCTTTGAATCCTTGAATGTTTTGTCTTCTATGTTTAAGTGGTCAATTAACCACTTAACCATATCTGTATAGGGGAGAATATTTGGCCTTACTGCTACCTTATGGATAAATGAACATGCAACATCGAAATAGGTCGGGTCTAAAGGAACTGAAGCGTCTACTATAACAACATTGATTATTACCCTTGGCTTTTCATCCTCGAAAAAATTATACATCGCCTCCCACAAAGAACTTCTGCAATCCTTGTTGCAGGTGGTATCTGAGAAAAGGGGAGACATTTCTAAGCCTTCGGTAGATGATGTCTGGGCAATATCTTTGCCTTTCTTTCTCATTTCTATTTTCCTTGCTCCGTTAAGTGCTTTCCTGATTTCAAGCGAACAGAGCAAACGTTAAAAATATAGAGAACAGAGAAACAGATAGAATTAAAACAAATCTGGGGTTCAATCATTTCAAACGTGTTGGAAGTAGATATGAATATATCAAAACTTACTCCTATTAAATGTTGTTAATCACTGATAATCTTTTAAATCAAATCTCTTACACCTTCACGTGAAATGTCTATCGATCAATTTCAAACATTAGATCTCATATTCAGTTTGATTTGACATGAATCATTTCGCATGCTTGAGCAATTAACTACCAGTTCCTCGCATATCGCAACTTATAACTATTTCCATTTGTGATGTTACCAATAAATCCCACGAAATGCAATCTGCACAAATTGCACATCGAAATTTTTACGGAGTAATAAACTTGCTTTTAGCTGTCCTGCAAAATGCGAAAGGTGCTTTAAGAAATCAATCCGTTGCAATTTATCGTACTTTGGAGTTTTATGTTTATTTCTTTATTGGTTCTTTGGGTCCATTTAATCGCAATTCTTACCGAATTCTTTATAAGTTTGATCATTTTATGAGGCACGATGCGATTTTTTTTTATAATGGTGTTTAAAGGGTTTGTAATAAGAACTTTATATAACTTCAGAAAGAGCTTAGCGCATATCAAAGCCCACAAGGTTTAATATCTTTTAAGTTGTTTAAGCTCGTAATATATGTGTAAGGTCCCACCTTACCAACCATCTAGAGTGTAGATAAGTAAGTGTTATGTTGAACACTATCACTTATTTTTTTTAATTTTTTAATTTTAACCAAGATTATAACCTTTTGTAGGATTACTAACTACTCATAATATGACTAACTTGGTTATCATGAATATGTTATTCCTTCATCTATTTTAATATAAGAACATAACATAAGAATTCGGGGATAACTTCCCCTTAAAACCAATTCCAAAACACATTTCTCCTCAAGGTTTAAAAGAAGATAGCATGTGCTCTTTTCATACTTGTAAGTGAGTTCTAAGCAAGATTATAAATAAATTCCATCGTAATTCCATGTGTGAGCATTAATAATAATAAACCTATTTGACCCCCTATATTATGCTAAATAGGTTTCACTTATTGACTCTTTATATCATAACCACAAACTATGCCACAAGAACCTAAAATATCATGCTTCTATTAAGTCAAAATACACATATAAGGGCATGATTATTAACCTACCTATAACAAGGTAACTTAAGGAGGAATATGTCTATCTTCATCATAAAATATCATGATATGTTTATGAAATGTAGAAATGGAATCCCAAAATATATTGATTCAAAAATGTTTCCAAATTCATCAACTAAAAATTCTCATTCCCAAGTATTAAGGAAAAACAATTATTTGTAGAATGACATTGCTTCAATCATGAAACTCGTATGATGAATGTTATAGCAAGAGTAGCTATTGTTACAAACTCATAAACATATTATTCTTCAAAAAGTTCCAAGTAAAACATTGGACTTGCCAAAATTAGGTACAGTTAGTTGTTTGCCACATCTACTCAAGCATAAGTCTACACCCATGAATACATGCAGCTTGGGCAACTTATTATGATCACTTGCACAAGTAATTAAAACCTACATAATTGGTTACTGTAAAATTGTTTACAACAACACCCTTTCCTTTTTTGTAGATTTATATGATAAAAGGAACATTGTCTTGCTGATCTATTCACACTTCAGCAACTTTACTTACACTCACTTTCACATTTATACAACAACTTGCAAGAATAGGAAGATACATCCATTGAAAAATATATTCATAGCTTTTTGGTACATAAAATCGATAATGAGTGAGACATTTTACTCTAAGAATTGATGTGCATAAAAGCTATAGCCATTGAGGTCTTTTAACAAACAGTTTGCAAGCATACAATATATAATCATTCATGCATTTTGTCGAACACTTTGCAAGCATGAAATCTACAAAAATTGAGAATTTAAAACAAAAATTTCAAGTTCATTAACTGGGTTAGTATCATCAATATATATAACCAAGTAAATCCAAGATATATAAAAAAAAATCAGCAAAACCAAACAATAGACAGTCCATACAAGCAGCAACAAATATGCAAAATTGACCAGATCAGAAAATCAGAGTCTAAAAACATGTTTTTTGGAATCAGAGTGGGGGTTAAATGGCTTTAATGCATGGATACCCCCTGATGTTGATCTGAAATGCAACAGAATTTCCCAAACATGTGATTCTTTAAAACAACCACATAAAAATTCATGATATCTCATTTAACAATTTTATCAAACACTTAGTGTACAAAATTCATCTACAACTATACATGGAGAAAGAAAAATCAAATTTATGCTAATATGATATTTCCGTCAAACTCATGGAAACCTGCTATGGACAAAAAAAAAACATTATAAACTGAACTTAAAAACATTTGCAACCGATCTTTGTTTAATCCCCCTGCATGTACATTCTCATTAATAGCTTCCATGAAACTGTTAACTCATTGTTGGTTAGCTCATAAATTATTTTCTAAATGTTCATAATTTTGTAATAATTTAAAGTAACAATTTCCAATAAATTAATTTTCCACAACACTTTCGAACATAATAATAAGAAACCAAACTTTCAAGAACATTGATAGATATACCTCACAATGGACATATATGGCTCCAAAGAATAAGAGTATGATCCAACTCCAATATCCTTACCAACTCATTGTGAACCATCCAATTTTCCACCCAACCATATCTAGGGATAACTCCTCCCCCTGGAACCCCCGAGCTATAAAAGCTCACAAACAGTACCAAAATATAGCAGTAGATAGAAATACAAGGCAAGTTGAGGAAGATAAGTTTCAATTCCTCCAAATACCACTCATGGTCAGCTGCACCATGTATAGCTACTTAGTAATCTAGTTTAGGAATTTCAAATTATTTTCAAAATAAATTGGCTACTCTCCAAGTCTCTCACTCTCATAATCTTTTTCAAATCTCTCCAACTCTTGGTATCATAATGCACCTCCCTAAGTGAGAATACATGAGGCACATATATAGGAGCAACAAATTCTTGTCATAAATGAGTAGTAATATGCATGTCTTGTGTTCCTTTTAGACGAGTGTAACTCGTGCCATTAAGGAGAGGTATGCATGCCTTAGTTAAGGAGAGTGTAACATATGCATTAAAGAGAGTGTAAGAGGAATCTTTTATGACATGTATTTAATGAGTGTAAGAGGAATCTTTGATGAGTGCATAAAAGAGAGTGTAATGCATAATTAAAAGAGAGAGGGAGATAGATTTAAATAGAGCCATGAGAATCATTAAAGAGAGAGGTGTGAAGTGATTGATGAGATATAATTCCCTTTTAATAATAATATCATAGTCTCATAAAAGATAATAATAATATTAATAATATTAATAATAATGAGGATTAAGTCGAGATTGAACTATTACAATTGATTAATCATAAGTTAAGTGATTTTCCTTCAAGTATACTTGATTACCCATTGATTGGAGGTGATTTTCTATTTTTGGAAACTCATACTTGAAATGGTAGACATGACTTTCTATTTTTAGAAAGTCACTCCAAAATTGTTAGGAATGAGATTTTATTAAGAAATTCATCCGTGAGCTACCCATGAGTGGTATTTTTCTTCCATAGAATAGGGATTCCACACCCCTATTGTATGCATCTCCGTGCCTTAGTAGATTGAGGACTCTGTGCCCTGATCTATTCTAAAGATCCAAGATTCCACACCTTCATCTTTTTAAATATTCAGGACTCCGCGCTCCAAACATTTAATTATAGATCCAAGACTCCATGTCTTTATATTTCATGGATTTAGGACTCTGCGCCCTAATCCTTTTATTATATATTTAAGACTCCACATCTTTATATTTCATGGATTTAGGACTCTGTGCCCTAATTTCCATGGCTTCTCATCTACTCTACTTTGAAACTTCGTGCTTCACCTTAAGGTACTGATTGTGAGCTCATACCCATCTAATGGTTCGTTGGTAATGTCTTCTTCCAAGATCTGCATACATCACAATCTCATAGATCAAATAAATCAAATGGATTTCATAATTAACTTATTCACATTTTACCAAAGATTATGCATGACTTCCACAGTCATTTTGGTTTTGAGGAAATGACTTTCGCAGTCATTTATAACTTGAGCATCCTTGTTGGAAATGACCAAGTCCCCTGCCACATAATGCTTAGTACGAGATTACGCACATATAATCATACAAATCATGTATCATCCATAAATCATAATTAACCATATATTCCACATAACCATGATCATCCATGGATCTGTGTCTCAATCTTGAATCACCATTCATGTCATACACCTATTTCCAAAATAGGATACCAAAAGAGAAAACATCGATAATTTTCTCTTAACCAAAATCAATTATTATACACACAACCATACGTATTATCATAAGCACACAACAACCAAGTGACCCAAACCAAGTCTATGGCATATAATCATGTACATAAGTCTGTCATGCATAATATCATATCATTATATCAAAATCACCATCTCTAAGTGCCATCAAAGCTATCTCACCAGGAAGGGACACTACATTCTCCCCCTCTTGGGCTAAACTTGGCCTGAAGTTTTTCCTACAGTCATAAGATACTTAGTTCTTTTCGATTCTCCTATCAATAAGTTGTTAACCTTATGTATATGTATTTGATATAGTTTTTTCCTTCATGCCAATCCAGAGTTTAATGTTTTCTAAATTGGAAGAAACAACATGAAACTAAACATACCATTCTTAATCAAGTAGTATATACATCCATGCCATATTAGGCATGTTTTGATACAAAATACCAAATATTTCTACATCAAAACCAGCCATACAATTTATAGTACCATATAAAAATACTATTTTATGTAATTGATATGACATCGACTTAATTTATCTATAATAATTTGATATTCTACATGTTTTTCTTTCTCATAGTCTATATGAATCCTACATGTGTCATCTTCTTGGTTCTGTAGTATGTTGAGTTTGCCAAGCTATAAATAGATCACATTGGTTGTATACACAACAATGATGGTCCATCCCATATCACAATCAAATTTGCATACAATAAGCATAAAATCATCCACATACAATTGTCAGTGAAATTACGCAACAAAACATGATGTTATATATAAAACCCACTCTTACATGCCACTTGATTTATGTATTCTCAATCCAATTTTCCCCTTTTCATTCCATAAGACTTCCTTACAATCAAAATATTTAGGATCTATCTTTAGCTTTTACTAAACGTTTACTCTTTAGGAAAAATCACAATTTGAGGTTCTTTTTTCGTTAAACTAACAAGCTAAGGTATTATACAATCCTCATTAACCCACTTATGTATTATAGATCATTCCCTTAGTTTCCATAATCTTCATTATTATTCACTTCTCTAACTTGAGAATCAATTATGAATGACTCTATTAGAAGATCTTCATTCTGAAAGCAGATTAATGATATCTTTATGAAAACGGCTTTTAATCAAGAACAAATCTCACAATTATGCAAATATGGTATCTATATTATTGAATCTACCTTGATAACTCTAAGTCAATTTGTTTTCCAACTATGAAATCGCTCATGATTTCTATTCAGTAAATAATCAATTCATTTGCTTTCATGTCTTATTCCTTACTATTAATATGTACACAACAACAAACTATGAAAACCATACATTTCTCAAAATCTGATGAATATTGTCAAATTTAAATAAGATTTAGACTATCACAAGGGAATTTCTAGACTAAAGTTAAACCCTTTTTCTTTAAGGAGAATTACCACCCTCTCAAATTATTACAACATTTTTTAGGACTAATAAATACTCATACAACTATACATCCCAACACAAAATTCCTAAATCCAACAATCTCCCCCATTACACATACAATACAATCATCACGCAATAATTTGAATCAATCAAAATGTGATCTCACTCTCCTTCAATTTCTCCCTCAAAAAAATATCAAAATCACATATTCTTGTAAAACAAGAACTCAATTAAGCTTTTCATTAATCAAATGCCTTCTTCTTTAAGTTCAAACCATTTCTCACCACATAAAATGTTTACCTTCTAAACATGTTATTCTCTTAACAATTTATAAACAATGTGAATTTTGACTCGATCGCCTAACTAACAATAGTTTAGAGCAATACATGAGTTAAATCCTCGTAATTTCTCTAATCAATTTGGTTAAATAGAATTCAACCAATATTCAACTGATAAAATCATTAAAGAGACTATTATGGCTTTCCTAGACCTAATTTGTCTAAAGCCAATAGAAAATTTATTTCATCAACTTATCACAATAATATTTTTCTACATCTCAAGAATTTGAAAATCATTTTAATTCTACCTAAATTTAACACATACAAAAGGATTAAAATACTAGAGTATAGATATCTAGTTCACACTTGACTCCATATATCAAAATCAATTATTCCAAAGATTCTAAATCACCTAATGGTGTTCAGTATACCAATCTTAGTATCTTCATTTGTAATAAAAATAAAATAATGGATTTAAAACTCAAGCAAGTTCATGTTACAAATATCTATACATTTAACTTTAATTACACATAATCACTCCTTATTTATGTCTATTGCATTCCATCAAAATATTCTAACTAGAAGAATTACTTAGCTCATAGATATATTTTAGTATGGATTCCACACCCATACCTTACTTCATTACTTATCTCATAGATATATACTAGTATGGATTTCACACCCGTACATTTTCTCGTAGATATATGCTAGTATCAATTCCACACCCATACATTAGCTAATAGATATATGTTGGTATGGATTCCACACCCATAACTTTTCTCATAGATATATGCTAGTATGGATTCCACACCCATACATTAGCAAATAGATATATGTTGGTATGGATTCCATGCCCATAACTTTTCTCATAGATATATGCTAGTGTGGATTCCACACCCATACATTAGCTTAAGTAAAACATAACCTTCAAATGTTCCTTAAAATGACTTCCACAACCCTTCATGCACTAGTCATTTAAGCCTCTTGTTTATTAGGAAGATCATACCTCAACCTAGTATTTGAGTAATTTAAAGTTATTTGATGCATAATGTCAACCCAAAATACACAAAATCATGTCAAAGAAATTAGAGGCATTTCATTCTTACTCATTAAGAATGTATTCCCAAATCATATTTTAACACATCTAATTAATGCAAATACATTACTCTTGAATCTACATTCACAGTTAAAAGTGGCATTCTTCAAGGTAGATTTTTGTTAAGTTTTCATTAGTGTAGGTACGAAAAGACTCAAAATTAACATGATGAATTCAATCATCACATTAATTGAATCTCAACCTTGCACTTGTTACTCATTCCCAAAGCATAAGCACCAGGGTCATCATACTATAGTCCATATTAAGCCAATATTTTTCTTGGTAGATATGATTTCAGCTAGTAAGGATGGCTACTAAGCCCATATCACATTGAAAATGATGCATTAAACATATATGCAACCATGCATGCACTCCAACTATCTCAGTCATCAATTTAAAATCAAGGCATTCACATACTTGGGTTTAACCAGAACTTTCTCAAGCACATCATTTCCTAGCATGTCTTTAAGCATTTTAACATATTGCTAATAATATGTCTTAACAAAAACATAAAGGAATATAAGAAAGAATTTTTTTTCTTTTTTTTTCATGACTTTCTAAATGAAATAATAATAATAACTAATATGCTTCCAAGTCAAGATATACAAGAACTCAACTTGCATGCAAAATCAACATTCATACTGTTGGGAAACCAACTCCAAAAAGAGAAGAAAAGAGATATCAACGCCTTAGAAATAAGTCACTTCGAGGGGGCAACCTCCAATACATTACATGAATGAACAATTCTTGGATGATACAATTTACAAAACCTCCTTTCTATATATAGGAGTCCATGGGGTCATAATGTAATCCTAGTGGGCCACAATGTAATCCTAGCCGACCTAACAATAATAATTTAAGGGCACAATAATAACAAAATGGGGGTTACAAGGGTACAATAATAACAATAAGGGGTTTACACTAACAATAATAAGGGGCTATACTAGTGATATAGGGACCTAACATGCCCCTCTCCTTCCAAAAAGTGTTGTCCTCAACACTTGAGTAGCTCCGGGTGCTTCTGTATAAAATTCTCATCCTCCCATGTAGAATCTTCAGTGGGTAAGTTCTTCCACTTGATGAGATACTCGGAAATTGATCGATTCCGTAGTTGTCGAGTTCTTTTTTCCATGACTGCTTCAGGTTCCAATATGATTTTCCCTTCCCCATCAAGTTCTGGCAATACTGTTTGAACTGTAAGATTTTCACCCATAACCTTCTTTAAGCATGAAACATGGAAAACTGGATGTACTCGCGAAGAAGCAGGAAGCTCCAATTTGTATGCCATAGTACCAATCTTTTGCAACACCTTGTAAGGACCATAGTACTTTGGCAATAATTTATTATCCTTCTTACCTTGCTTGAGGGACATTTGTTTATATGGTTGTAGCCGTAAAAATACCCAATCTCCTACATCAAAACTTCTCTCGCTGCGATGTTGATCTGCCTGTTGTTTCATTCGATTTTGTGCAAAATTCAGGTTATCCTTTAAGAGTTGGAGAATTTTTGCCGATGCTCGATGTGATCTTCCACTGCCTGAACCTTCGAATTTTCCCTTAAAGATGATGTGATGGATGGTGGATGATATCCATAAAGTGCCATAAATGGGGTCATTTTTGCTGCAGTATGGAAGGAAGTGTTATACCACCATTCAACAAGAGGTAACCACTTGACCCATTGTGTTTGTTTATCGGATACAAAACAACGAAGATATCCTTCCAAACATTTATTTACGATCTCAGTTTGACCATCAGATTGAGGATGATAAGATGAGCTATGAGCTAATTGAGTACCCAAACAATAAAATAACTCCGTCCAAAAATTTCCAGTAAAAATGGGATCTCTGTCGCTCACAATAACCCTCGGGCTTCCATGTAGCTTTTGAATTCTATCCATAAATGTAGTAGCAACTGTACTTGCTTTAAATGGATGAGATAATGCACAAAAGTGTGCATACTTGGTAAGTCTATCAACTACCACCATGATGACATTATTTCCTTCGGACTTAGGTAAACCCGTGATAAAATCCATTGAAATCTCCTCCCAACGTTGACTTGGAATGGATAAAGGTTGTAGAAGTCCCGGGGTCTTAATTGTCTCAACTTTATTCTGCTGGAAAACCAAACATTCCGTCACAAAATTTTGAATATCAGATTTAAGGCCATCCCAAAAAAATTCTTTCTTCACCCCGTGGTAAGTTTTTAAAAATCCCGAGTGTCCTCCTAAAGGAGAAGTGTGAAATTCCAAAAGAATCTTTTGTTTTAGTTGGGAATTCTTACAAAGATATAAGCGATCTTTGTACCATAAGGAATCATTTTTCCAACTAAATGTATCAGATATACTAGGATCTTGCTGCAACTTTTGAATGAGTGTCCATACATCTTTGTCCTTCTTCCATTCATCTCTTGCTTCCGTTATCCAATCTGGTTGGATAATAGAAATGGCACAAAGCAATGCTTCCACCTCTTCATTCTTTCTTGAGAGTGCATCTGCAACAACATTAAGCTTTCCTTTTTTGTAGATTATTTCAAATTCATAGCCCAACATCTTTGTGACCCATTTTTGCTGCTCTTCTGAAGATAGTCTCTGTTCCAAAAAGTGTTTAACACTATCATGATCAGTTTTTACCTTGAAGTGTCTTCCCATTAGGTAAGTTCTCCATTTCTTTAGTGCATGCAGTATTGCTAACATTTCCTTCTCATAAATAGGTTTCCGTAAATACTTTCCTTTGATTGGACGACTTTCAAAAGCAATGGGTCTTCCTTCCTGCATTAAAACTGCACCAATTCCATTTCCTGAGGCATCACATTCCACAATAAAGGTTTTTGTGAAGTCCGGCGTAGCTAAGACCAGTGCTAGGCACATTGCCTCTTTAAGATGTTCAAAGGCCTTAGTTGCTTAAGGAGTCCATGAAAATGCATCTTTCTTCAATAATGTTGTTAGAGGTGCTGCTATTCTCCCATAATTCTTAACAAACTTGCGATAATACCCTGTTAACCCGAGAAATCCTCGCAACTTCTTTATGGTTGTTGGGACTTTCCATTCCTTAATGGATTTAATTTTGTTAGGGTCTACCTTAACACCCTCGTGAGATACAATATGACCCAGATATTCCACCTCTTGTACTCCAAAGAAACATTTGGATGTTTTTGCATATAATTGTTTCTCCCCCAATAGTTTGAGCACCCTGTCAACATGTTGAACATGATCCTTCCAAGACCTGTTGTAGATTAGTATATCATCAAAAAATACTAGCACAAATTTTCTAAGGAAGGGTTTGAAAATGGAATTCATCAACCCTTGAAATGTAGAAGGTACATTGGTAAGGCCAAAAGGCATGACCAAAAATTCATAATGACCCTCATGAGTTCGAAATGTTGTTTTTGGAATATCTTCAGTCTTCATTCTAATTTGATGATATCCCGAACGAAGATCCAACTTGGTAAAATAAATTGCTCCATGTAATTCATCCAATAATTCATCAATCACAGAAATGGGAAATTTATCTTTAATGGTGAGCTTATTGAGCTCCCTATAATCCGGACACATTCGCCATGATCCATCCTTCTTGTGTACCAATACTACAGGAGCAGAGAAAGAACTTCGACTAGGTTGAATTATACCCGCCTCTAACATTTCTGCAATCATGCGTTCAATTTCGCTCTTTTGGAAGTAAGGATATCTATAAGGCCGGATGTTTGGAGGAACACTTCCTGGAATCAAATGAATAGCATGATCATGATCCCGAATAGGTGGGAGTCCTTTGGGAGTTTCAAACACCTTGGAATGATTGTCCAAGACTTGTTGGAGATCTGCAAGAATAGATGATTTTGATGTTGGAACTTCTAGTGAGCATAATTGTGCAATTACGCCTCGTTGTTTTTTCTTTAGAAGCTTTGTCATGACATTAGAGCTTATTATCCTTCCTGGCTTCCCCGCAATACCCCGTAATTCGACTTCCTTTCCTTCTGAAAAAAATTTCAAGAAAAGTTCTTGAAAATTAAAAGCTACCGTCCCCAAAGATTGTAACCATTGTACTCCTAGTACAACATCGGCACCTCCCATAGTAATGTAAAGAATTGGACTAGTCAATACATATTCCCCCATGGTTAGCTTGATATTATGGCATTTTCCAGAGCAATTTATAGTTCCTCCATTTGCAACCATCACTTGACATTCTGGTGCTGGGTATAGGAAACAAATTAATTCCTTGGCTACCTTACAATGAATAAAATTATGGGTGCTACCTGAATCAATCAACACTATTACCCTTTTCTTCTTGATTTGTCCTACTATCTGGAGAGTTTGAGGAGTGGTAATTCCGGCCAGTGCATTACATGATATGGTCGGATTCATTTCTTCCTCTTCTATGGCTGGTTCCTGGTGTATATCCTCTTCTTTTTCATTTTCTTCTTCTTCTTCACAATCTATGTAAAATAATTTCTTTTCGGCACACTTATGACCTTTAGTGTATTTACTATCACAACTGTAGCAAAGCCCTTTTGCTTTTTTTTTCTTCCAATTGTTGTGGTGTCAACCTTGTAGGTTGTGGAAATCTAAGCGTAGCAACACTTCCTTCTTTATAGAATTGAGTGGTAGGCTTCCTTGTCACCATAATTTTACATTCAACTTTTCTTGCCAACCTGAATGCCTTCTCCAATGAATCAGGTTCCAAAACGCGAACTTCATGTTGGATGTTATCCTTTAAAGTGCCTATGAAGAGATCAATCCTGTGTTCCTCTGGAATATCAGTTACCCTTATATTCAATTTTTGGAAGTCCTCAATGTGTTGACCCACTAAACCCTTTTGTTTGAGATTTATCAATTGGCTAAAGAAGGTGTTGCTCTTTGTATCCTCATAATGTGCTATCATTTCCTCCATAAAAATTGACCAAGTGATAACTTTTTTATGGGAGCAAAGGCATCGATACCATACAAATGTATTTTGTTCTAAATTTAAAGTTGCAATGTGTATCTTTTGTGTGTTTTGCACATTATCGAGATCAAAATATTGCTCCATACGTAGTATCCATGTTACAGGATCCTTTCCATCAAACTTCCTCATATCCATCTTTGGAATATGGTGGTTCTTCCCGCCAACATTAGAGTTTATGAAATCACGATTAACATTTATTTTTTTCTCATCATGAGGTTCTTCTACTATCTTTTCACCATTAGGAAACATTTCTTGTATCAACTTTGTCAAACCTTCCATGTCTGCTTTTAGAACATTCTTCATGTTTTCCATTTTCTCATCGATCTTAGCTTCCATGTCATCCATCTTAGATTTCATGCCACCCTCCATGCCATAAATCTTAGATTCCATGCCATATATCTTAGATTCCACGCCTTTCTTCAAACCATCCACCTTAGTTTCCACGCCTTTCTTCAAAACTTCCATGTCATTTTTTGTTGCTCTTTGCGAGAGCGAAATTTGTTGCACTTGCTCTTGTAATTTTGATATGTCATGTTGCCATTCTTCGTCTTCATGAGTCACAATAGAGCTTTCCAAAGGCTTAATGGGTGTTGAATTCTTTTTAGGGGCCATTTTATAATCCAATACTGATATCTATTCTACAATATGCCCTTGCAATCAATTCAACCTGATTCTTCAAACAAGACTTATGCAATTCGGAAAAAAAATACACACCTTTTACTTGCTTTTGAGGAGCTCGATATTGAAATTGTATTATCTCTGTGATTGCAGCTTTTCAATATCTGAAATTCAGCACTGAAGTAGCCCTCTGAATTCTCTTTTGAATGCCACAGGTATGACTTGATTTGGATTCTCCAAGATAAAGTTATGTCCAATCTCCCACAATGACCTAATTATGGACTGGTTCAGTATAGCGAACTTGTACGACTTGCCACGTGTCACTGTTTCGTCCTTCACCTCTGAAATTGATATCCAAGAAACCAAAGTCCATGTACTTGCGACCAATTTTTACGGCACTCCAATCCGATGCTCAGAGAGAGAGTTATTGAAATTTTCCCACAATCACATTTTTGAGATGAAATTCGAGAGCCTGAAAAAGCACTACCTTCCACAGATCATATCTCCAAAAATATTGTGAACCAAGCTCTGAAATTTTTTGAAGAGTTTCCTTAGGATTTCAGCTTCGTACCATAAAAATTTTAGATTCTGAACCTCAGTAGAAAAAAAGTTATAGCGCAAATGCCACGATGACCTGTTTAGGAGCCTGAAAAAAGACCTAACTTCCACAGATCATATCTCCGAAAATATTGTGAACCGAGCTCTGAAATTTTTAGACAATCTTCCACAGGATTTTGGCTTCGTACCCTAAAAATTTCAGCTTCTGAAACTTCGTATAAAACCAGTTATAGTGAAAATTCCACGATGACCTGTTTGGAGCAGCGAAACCCTAGAATCCAAAGCTCTGATACCAAATGTTGGGAAACCAGCTCCAAAAAGAGAAGAAAAAAGATATCAACGCCTTAGAAATAAGCCACTTCGAGGGGGCAACCTCCAATACATTACATGAATGAACAATTCTTGGATGATTCAAATTACAAAACCTGCTTTCTATATTGAGGAGTCCATGGGGCCATAATGTAATCCTAGTGGGCCCACAATGTAATCCTAGCCGACCTAACAATAATAATTTAAGGGCACAATAATAACAAAATGGGTGTTACAAGGGTACAATAATAACAATAAGGGGTTTACACTAACAATAATAAGGGACTATACTAGTGATATAGGGACCTAACACATACATCATCAAACTACAAGTAAGCATGTTGTCCCATTAGGCCTAGTGTTGTAACTTGGCTCTGATACCATATTTAAGGTCCCACCTTACCAACCATCTAGAGTGTAGATAAGTAAGGGTTACGTTGAACACTATCACTTAATTTTTTTATTTTTTTATTTTTTAACGTCCTAAAATATTATAATATTTTGCAATATTACTAACTACTCATAACATGACTAACTTGGTTATCATGAAGATGTTGTTCCTTCATATAATTTAATATAAGAACATAACATAAGAATTCAGGGATAACTTCCCCTGAAAACCAATTCCAAAACACATTTCTCCTCAAGGTTTAAAAGAAGATAGCATGTGCTCTTTTCATACTTGTACGTGAGTTATAAGCAATATTAGAAATAAATTCCATCGTAATATCATGTGTGAGCATTAAGAATAATTGTTGGGATGTGTTTGGTGCACGTATGTACGAATTCACACCAACTTAAGGGATGTGGTCTACCCAATTAATTTATTGGTAACAGGCAGAAAAAGAAGTGGAGTCAAGCAAGTTAGTGGAACAAGCTAGAATCATAAGCATACTAGATAGAGAAATA
Organism: Pinus albicaulis; assembly: GCA_034641835.2. Classification (NCBI taxonomy): domain Eukaryota; kingdom Viridiplantae; phylum Streptophyta; class Pinopsida; order Pinales; family Pinaceae; genus Pinus; species Pinus albicaulis. The sequence goes on from CM076580.1 coordinate 150,318,966, forward strand.
GCATGCATATATAAAATAAAACTAAACTAAAAACTAAAACAAATAAACACGAGCTCTGAAAAGAGTCAAACGACAACAATAATACGAACGGTGGCTCTAGGCCCCTCTTATTTAGTGCCGGTAGTAATAAGAGTGAAATTTTACTCTCTTGCCAAAGGGCCCCTAGAACATGGGTTCTAAGTCCCAATGCAAGGATGTTTTTATCCCAAACTTGGCTCGGTGCAGTCTCCCTCTCTCTCTACTGTGTTGGACTGAACTTTTTGGATGGCAAAAAATTGAGTCCCCTCTATCTTCAACTCTGGATCACACATTATTGGTATTTCTTGGGAAATTATGGCCAGCATAACAATGTGTTCACCAATTCTTCATCTCATGGTGGCCTTATATAGAAGATTTCAAATCCTCCTTCCCTCTCTTGGTACATTGTGGATGGTGACCTAAGGGAGGGGTATGATTCCTTTGTGTGTTCACTTGATGTCTAAGGAGGCATTGGTGGTTGTCCTTAGGAAGCTTCAAGTGTGTGAAATCACTGTCCTATGATTTGTCCGGTCCCAGAAAGTGACATTTCGCCACTCCCAGGATTGCGCGCATTTCGGGTCAAAAAGCGCACAAAAGGCGTGCTTATCGAAGGATTTTGCGCACAAAAGCATTTATGACTTGTTCAAATTTTATTTTTCCTCAGACCTTAGAGATTTTTAAATACTTTCCAGATTCTGTAATGTCTTCCAGCCCTGTAAATCCTTCTTAACATTAACTAATGTCGTCTTCTGTTGTACGATTTTCGAGTGTTAACAATAATAAACCTATTTGACCCCCTAGATTATGCTAAATAGGTTCCACTTATTGACTCTTTACATCATAGCCAACAACTATGCCCTAAGAACCTAAAATATCATGCTTCTATTAAATCAAAATACACATATAAGGGCATGATTATTAACCTACCTGTAACAAGGTAACTTAAGGAGGAATATGTATATCTTCATCATAAAATACCATGATATGTTTATGAAATGGAGAAATGGAATCACAAAAGATATTGATTCAACAATGTTTCCAAATTCATCAACTAAAAATTCTCATTCCCAAGTATTAAGGAAAAAACAATTATTTGCAAAATGACATTGCCTCAATCATGAAACTCGTATGATGAATGTTATAGCAAGAGTAGCTATTGTTACAAATTCAGAAACATATTATTCTTCAAAGATTTCCAAGTAAAACATTGGACTTTCCAAAATTAGGTACAATTAGTTGTTTGCTATAGCTACTCAAGCATAAGTCTACACCAATGAATACATGCAGCTTGGGCAACTTATTATGATCACTTGCACAAGTAATTAAAACCTACATAATTGGTTACTGTAAAATTGTTTACAATAACACCCTTTCCTTTTTTGATAGAATTATATGATAAAAGGAACATTGTCTTGTTGATCTATTCACACTTCAGCAACTTTAATAACACTCAGTTTCACATTTATACAACAACTTGCAAGCATAGGAAGATACATTCATTGAATAATATATTCATAAATTTTTGGTACATAAAATCTATAATGAGTGAGACATTTACTCTAAGAATTGATGTGCATAAAAGCTACAGCCATTGAGGCCTTTTAACAAACAGTTTGCAAGCATACAATATATAATCATTCATTCATTTTGTCGAACACTTTGCAAGCATGCAATCTACAACAATTGAGAATTTAAAACAAAAATTTCAAGTGCATTAACTGGGTTAGTATCATCAATATAGATAACCAAGTAAATCCAAGATATATAAAAAAAATCAGCAAAACTAAACAATAAATAGTCCATACAAGCAGCAACAAATCTGCAAAATCATCCAGATCAGAAAATCGGAGTCTGAAAACCTGTTTTTTGGAATCAAAGTGGGGGTTAAATGGCCTTAATGCATGGATACCCCCTGATGTTGATCTGAAACACAACAAAATGTCCCATAAATGTGATTCTTTAAAACAACAACAGAAAAATTCATGATATCTCATTTAACACTTTTATCAAACACTTAGTGTGCAAAATTTATCTAAGACTATATATGGAGAAAGAAAAATCAAATTTATGCTAATATGATATTTGCATCAAACTCATGGAAACTTGTTATGGACAAAAAAAATCATTATAAACTGAACTTAAAAACTTTTGCAACAGATCTTTGTTTAATCCCCCTGCATGTACGTTCTCATACATAGCTGCCATGAAACTGTTAAATCATTGTTGGTTAGCTCATAAATAATTTTCTAAATGTTCATAATTTTGTAATAATTTAAAGTAGCAATTTCCAATAAATTAAATTTTCCACAGCACTTCAGAACATAATAATAAGAAACCAAAGTTTCAAGAACATTGATAGATATACCTCACAATGTACATATATGGCTCCAAAGGATGGGAGTATGATCCAGCTCTAATATCCTTACCAACTCATTGTGAACCATCCAATTTTCCACCCAATCATATCCAGGGAGAACTCCTCCCCATAGAACCCCCGAGTTGTAAAAGCTCACAAAGAGTACCAAAATATAGCAGTAGAGAGAAATCCAAGGCAAGTTGAGGAAGATAAGTTTCAATTCCTCCAAATACCACTCATGATCAGCTGCACCATGTATAGCTACTTAGTCATTTAGTTTAGGAATTTCAAATTCATTTCAAAAGAAATTGGCTACTCTCCAAGTCTCTCACTCTCATAATCTTTTTTCAAATATCTCCAACTCTTGGTATCACAATGCACCTCCCTGAATGAGAATACATGAGGCACATATATAGGAGCAACAAATTCTTGTCATAAAAGAGGAGTAATATTCATGCCTTGTATTCCTTTTAGAGGAGTGTAACTCATGCCATTAAGGAGAGGTATGCATGCCTTAGTTAAGGAGAGTGTAACATATGCATTAAAGAGAGTGTAAGAGAAATATTTTATGACATTTATTTAATGAGTGTAAGAGGAAAATGGCATTCTTTGATGAGCGCATAAAAGAGAGTGTAATGTATAATTAAAAGAGAGAGGGATATAGATTTACACAGAGCCATGAGAATCATCAAGGAGAGAGGTGTGAAGTGATTGAGGAGATATAAATCCCTTTTAATAATAATATCATAGTCTCACAAAAGGTAATAATAATATTAATAATATTGAGGATTAAGTCGAGATTGAACTATTACGATTGATTAATCATAAGTTAAGTGATTTTCCTTCAAGTATACTTGATTACCAATTGATTCGAGGCGATTTGCTATTTTTGTAAACTCATACTTGAAATGGTAGAAATGACTTTCTAGTTTTATAAAGTCACTCCAAAATTGTTAGGAATGAGATTTTATTAAGGAAATTCATCCGCGAGCTGCCCATGAGTGGTATTTTTCTTCTGGAGAATAGGGATTCCACTCCCCTATTGTATGCATTTCTGTGCCTTCGTATATTGAGGACTCTGCGCCCTGATATACTCTAAATATCCAAGATTCCACACCTTGATCTTTTTAGATATTCAAGACTCCGCACCCCAAACATTTCATTATAGATCCAAGACTCCATGTCTATATTTCATGGATTTAGGACTCCACGCCCTAATCCTTTTATTATATTAATCCTTTTATTATATATCCAAGTCTCCACACCTTTATATTTCAAGGATTTAGGACTCTGCGCCCTAATTCCATGGCTTCTCATCTACTCTACTTTGAAACTCCACGCTTCACCTTAAGGTATTGATTGTGAACTCATATCCATCTGAGGTTTCGTTGGTAAGGTCTTCTTTCAAGACCTGCACACATCACAATCTCATAGATCAAATAAATCAAATGAATTTCATAATTAACTTATTCACATTTTACCAAAGATTATGCATGAATTCCACAGTCATTTATAACTTGAGCATCCTTGTTGGAAATCACCAAGTCCCCTGCCACATAATGCTTAGTACGAGATTACGCACATATAATCATAGAAATCATGTATCATCCACAAATCATAATTAACCATATGTTCCACATAACCATGATCATCCATGGATCTGTGTCTCAATCTTGAATCACCATTCATGTCATACACCTATGTCCAAAATAGGATACCAAAAGATAAAACATCGCTAATATGCTTTTAACCAAAATCAATTCTTATACACACAACCATACGTATTATCATAAGCACACAACAACCAAGTGACCCAAACCAGTTCTATAGCATATAAGCATGTACATAAGTCTTTCATGCATAATATTATATCATTATATCAAAATCACCATCTCTAAGTTTCATCAAAGCTATCTCACCAAGAAGGGACACTACACTATGCGAATTGTGATGCACGCTAAGGAATGAAAGAGGAAAAGCAAAAGAAACTTTATTTCCTAAATTTTTTTGACTTAAGCTAAAAAATTAAACAAAATAAATTTGCTATTTATTTTTAAAGGGTCCCCATTTAGTAAAAATAAATGGGGGTTGTTGTTTAGCACAATAGGACCTTATTATCTCTAGTTGATGATTGGTCACCAGGATTACCTCCAGAGGCTGATGACAAGGGATGATATGAGCCTGCAAACCACACTTCTAAGACTTGAGGAATACCAGGACAATCTCTAAGGAAGTTTTCACCCTTATAAAGCATGCAAAGGAATTTAACTTTACGGGGATTTAAAGGACTAGCTACATCAATAGCAATGGTTCTTGTGTGTTCCCTTGATTATTTGGCTTCTTCATATTCTTCTGTTTATTATTCTTCTTATCCTCCTCGTTGTAGCACCAATAATTTCACTAGGCAAAGAAGAAGAAAGGGAAGAAGAGAAAACATGGGAAGAAGGCAAAGGGTCAACTTGATGATCAACTTGAGGTTGATGTTGTTCAAGTGGAGGACTAGGTTGTGAAGAAGTTTGGACATCCGGAACCAAAGAGGTAAAAAATAACCAAATTGGAAAATCTATGGTCACATCTGGGAAGGGAAAGCATAGTCATATAATGGGTGTTTGTAAAGGTGGAGGCTAAAGAGGTAGGGCATAAACAAAGAAAAGGAGGTGAATCCACTTGCATAGATTACAAATTCTTACAATGGAATGGGTGCATAAGTCTCACCTACCTATTGTGAATAGTGGGGAAAGGTGGAAATGAACATGTTAGGATAGTAACTTACACTTATGACACTATCACTATAAGACATATTATTCACTCTATAGTCATAGAGATAGATTAAGGTAATCGTCTCCATGGCGATATCATATATTCACATGTAGGGAATGGATTGAATGGGCACGGCTCTATGGAGTCCCATTGAATGGATAAACTCTCTTGTCAGTTGGCACCTTGTCATAATGGAGAAGTTGTTAGGGGAATTGGTGCACCTCACACTCTGGGGACTACTCCTCACTCTAGCCTATCCGATTGGTTTGAAAAATATAGGGCATAGTAATTAGGTGATTTATCTTCTAATGATAACTGTTGGTGAATTATTTTTACTTATTTAGATTAGGATATTCTCTTCACTTAGATTATTATAGTTTTCTTCTTCATCAAATAGCTACCAATGCATAAACAATAAGGAGACAAGAGACGCAGAATATAGGCGATCAACCAGGGCCAAAACCTCTCCAACTGAAGAGGAAAACCCAAACGAATTCTTATTCTTATAGAGACTTCAATTGATGAATACCAAGACCAAGAACCTTGACATAACCTCTCCAAGACCAAGTCGCAAACCCTTCTTTATTGCTTCTTGACCAATTTAACACTAGCTAAATTGATTTATGAATTTTGGCTTTCTTCCACATATATGCAATTCTCAACCTATCTATTCCCTTGAAATCCACATGTGTGAGTTGATTTGGAGTGGTTTGGAGATGCATTCCTTCTTCGCTTGACTAGGAGCCTTTTCCTTTTGACCTCGGTTAGTAAGTACACTTATATAGAGACCTTGTTCTTGGATTCTTCGTTGGCTAAGGAAACCCTACTGCAGAACCCTAATCCTTGTCACACCTACAAGGAAAAGTGTACAAGAATAGTGCCAAAATAGTTCGGGTTCTCCTTCTTCTTCCTGTGTTGTATGAGATGCTTCTATATATCCCTTTCTCGTGCATTCTAATGTATTTGAGATACATGACCGAATTATGTCCCTAGGATTAAGGCCGAGTTGCCTATTAATATTAGTTTTCCAATGTAAATTAGTCGACTTGACTTGGAGACTAGGTCGACATGCCTTTTGGAAATCACTTATTCTCTTTTTGTAAGTTGACTTCAAGAGATGTTACAGTGACAAGGTCTTGGAGGGCTTATGACACAAATAAATTATCTTTTACAATGTGTAACATACCCAAATGGGTCTTTCATCTTTGACATTGACTCTATGACATGATGACTAATCCTAAAGGCTCACAATGGGAGCCTTAACTAAAACTAAATTTCCTTGCTCATGAAACCCATGAGACAAACATTACAAAAATAATCTTATTTTCTTCTTTACATAAATTACATAAAATCATAATTACATATGTCATTATGAAGACTAAAACTAGTTACACTTTCCAACACTTCCTCTTAACTAGGGAGGTATTTATAATCCATACAAGGTACTTGGTCATTCTCATTCTGAAGAATTCTCATCAGAAGAGTTGGATTGGTAGCCCATTTTTTTAGCATCATATCAACCAAGATTGTCACATAGCCATGCCTTGACTAACAGCTCTATCTCTCCACAATATCATACCACAATTTTGGCGATACCAATGATGTATAGACACCCTCATCATTGTCTCTCTCGGGACATACTCCACCCGAGTTCTTGAAGTGTGTTCCACCAGGACTATTCTTGATCAGGAGATCATGTCCATTGTTCAAAAATGCTAAAAAAATGAAAGTTCTCAAAAGTGGTTGCAACCTGAGTGACTGGAAAGGTCTCGTCGTTGCGATTCTGGTGCCACGAATGGTTTGTAAAACGGAGGTCGTATGCAGAAGTTATGAAGGTTTGAAAAGCCCAGTAAACTCCAAAAACTGGACCTTTGACTCGGTTTGACTTTACATAAAAATTTTGTAAAAAAAAATATTTTGCAAAATTTAATTTTTATATTGAGGTTTAATCAGCCTATCAGTGGGCACCACGTGGCCTACCCGGAGGCTTCCACGTGGCTCCAAGCCAGGGTCGAAGGCACATATTAAAATTTTATGGAGTCCACGAGTTTCAAACCCCAGACCTCACCTCTGCGGGTAGCGCCCGACCAACCGAGCTACGTGCAGTACTTAACCCTTATGGTCGACGTGTTCTATTTAAAGTTTATTAAACATTGTTTCGGCGGTAAAGGGTGCCAACCCCTTAGGGCCAGCCCCCACCTCAAATGTTCCATATGACTCTACGCTGGAGAACCGAGAGCTAAACCTTCGGCGGTTATGTTATCCGCGTAGTCCGGAGCCATGTGGCCAACACAACTTTGATGTTAAATGCGACGGTTTTGAAAATGTTAAACTCACAGTTGATTCCGACGGTTCCGGCGGGAGGGTCATGTGACCACTCCCCGCCTGGAAATAAATTCCAGGTCAAACTTCTGGTGGGTTTGGAGGAGCATGCCCCAAATTTGGGGAATTTACCTAAATTAACTGCGGTTATCTTCAGTTTTCCACATTTAGTGGAGTTTTTTAAGGGGCATTGGGCAGTTTCTTTTTTAGGCCATAACTCCTTGGATTTTCAACCAATTTTTATACATGGATAGTCAATTTTTGGTATTCTCGACATTTTCAACACATTGGCACAGTTTTCAGAGCCATCAGAGATCATCTTGTACAGGTTTAGCTTCAGGAAAGTTCAAGGAGCCACTAGGGCCACTAGGGTGTTTTCAGTGTATTGAGCATCCATTCTCTGTTTTCTGCAAATGAATAGTCATTCCTGACTAATTCAAGCATTCTGAAGAAATTTTTACAAAGAGAAGAGCCATTTGAGGCTTTATTTCACATGTACTTACCATTTTTTAGCAATAAGATATAAGGGACATTCCATTGGGAGCTGGACCAGCAGATGTAGCCCAGGAGGGGTGAACTGCTTCATCGAATTTGCTGAGTACTGTTACATGTGATGTTTAATTTTCTATTATTTATTGTTGTACAGTATTTTGTAAGCAATTTACATGCTTTAACCTCACACGGAAATCTATTTAACTAAGTTAAAACCATTTGTTTCACCTGCAAACTTCAGAGAACTTTATGCACACATTTTAATTATTGTTTGGATAATTAGCATAGCAAAACTAATACATTCCATTCAGATCAATTATTATCTTGGATTCGTTGTCCACAAAGAATATCATTCCTCTATGACTACTCTTATCTTGGATGCCCTAACTCATCCTCAAATAGCATCGTATGCCAAATGTTTACACAATCCTCCATTTTCTCTTCCTAGGTGAAGACAAGAATGATGTGTTTATCTATCCCTCTTAACTTAGGGATGTTGGTCTAAGTTTGTCGTTGATGTCAATAAAATGATGTCATTGTTGAAGATAATGGAAACCCTAGGTCTATGATAATACCTTTGTTGTTGTGCAAACCTAAGATCCTAAACATACATGAAACCTTAAAAGCCCTATCCTATAAAATCCCTAAACCATAACCATACATTTACACTACCATACATTACCTTAGGCTACGATACACTATCTTACATTACACACTACCATACATATTTAATAAACATAATCCTTCGCTCCAAATATATGTATAAACAACATAAAGATTCTTTATTAACAAGGATGAACTAACGTTGATTAATGGCCGAAAAACATGGCATACATGTTCCCTATGACCATACATGGGAGACATAATGCTGGTAGCATAGTATAATACATCACTCATGGGATACAATAGCAGACAATGTCATATATGATCCATCTTTCACATGGCAGACAAGGTCTTTTATGGTCCATCACATGTTAGATAGATGTAATGCATACATCACATGACAGACAAATATTTTTTTTAAATAATATCCTAAAGATATGTTGGCTACTAAAAACATGATTGTCTGCTCTCCTTCATACATAACAATTCGACTCATAAAAAGGAATATATATACACATTTGTGCACCTAGTTGTGTATTAGATATCTTGGTTAATTAATTGAAGGAGAAGTAAAAAATAAAAATTCACATCTTGTGAACCTGAAGAACGAAGGTAATTAAGTGCAGATTGTGTGCAAAGATTCTGTGTATACATCGAACCTGTGATAATCTCTGTGGAACTGTGTATTGTGGAAGTTCAAACTGTTTCAGTGGAATTCTATACCTGACAACAACTTGGACAACTTCTTTAAGCTTAGATCTTACCTTGTCACTTTGGGACATGTGACAGTCCCCTTGGAGATATTTTTGGCGATCATGATGCATCGGTGATGTCATCATGAGGTGACCTTGGAGAAATTGTTTGGGTACCATGAAGAGCTGTGGTGACACCTTCATGTGAAGAACAAGGTTTTCATTGATGATGTGATGTAAGGCATTGTTGAGGATTGATAGGGCTCATTGAAGAAGACATTGGGAGTCATGAAGGATACCAAACACATTTTGACAAAGTGAAGTTGAGAGTTGGAGCCCAACAGGTTGGAGCCTCATAGAGACAAGGTCGATGCCTTGGAAGATAGGGTTGGAGCCCTAAAGGATTGGATTCCTCAAGAAAACAGGTCAGAGCCTGTACTAGATATAGGGTTGGAGCCCTAGAGGTTGGTGCCTCAAATTGACAAGGTTGCGGCCTTGGAAAGTCCAAGTCGGTGCTTGGCACAATACAGGTCGGAGCCTCGAAGATTGAAGTCTTCATCTAGGGTTGGAGCCCTATACTATTATTGTACTTGATTTATTGTAAAGAATAAATTAATAAAAGTATTTATTCCATCATTTTCTATTTTATGTTCTAAATATAAGTGATTTAACTAGTAAAATTAACAATTGGAAAGAAATATTGATTCACCCCCCTCTCAGTATTTCCAAAAATTGGTATCAGAGTCAGTACCTTCACTCAAAGCCTAACAACTTGAAGGTTGATCATTAGAACACAAATGGCAAAGCCAAGGAAGAAATTATCCAATCCTCCTAAAGATGTGTCTTCCTCAACCATCGAAATTGAAGTCGATCAATTTGCGAAGCCTCCATTGTTCAATGGAAAATTTGATATATGGGAGGCAAGAATGAGGAATTTCTTGAAGACTCGAGGAATTGAAGTTTGGAAATCAGTGATTACTGATGACACGAAGGATGAAGAATCCAAGGAGTAGAATGCAAGAGCAATGAAGACAATTTTGAATGGGTTACCAAATTCTGTGAAGGACAATTTTGAAAAATGTTTGTCAGCAAAAGTCATATGGGACAAACTTCATGATCTTCATTCAAAAGGAGCATTGACAATGATCTATAGTCAAGAAGATGATGGAAAACAAGAAGGAAGTCTAGAATCCAACAAGGAATTTGAAGATAAGAGAGATGACAACAAGGCTAAAGAAGATCTAGAAGATGAAGAGAACAAAGAAGACTTTGAAGAAGATCTCCTAAATAAACTTATGGCTTCAATGGAAGATATTAACAGTTTGAAAAAGGAAAATGACGAACTTAAGAAGAAAGTGCAAGATGGTAAACAAGAGAAGACAAGGAAGGAAGTTGACTTTGTCAAGATTCAAGTACAAGAAAGAGATGAGGAGCTCGCCAAAATTAAAGAGCAATTTCATCAAAACAAAAGAAAGCATCATGAAGAAGTCATATCTATGAAAAATAAATTGGATAAGGTAAAGAAAAGGGAAGAAACTTTGTCAAACCACCTTGAACAAAGACTTAAGAGCTTGAACAATCTTGAAGCGAAGATTGGTTAATATAGGGAAGAGGTCTCCTCTCTCAAATCTCAACTAGAAGAAATCTTCAAACTAAAATCAGACATCAATCTTCTCAAGGTTGAAACATGTGAAGCTACAAGAATAAAAGAAGAAATGGAGAGTAGTCGAATAAAGGAGAATGAAGAAATCTTCATAATGAAATAAAATATCATCTCCCTTAAAATCGAAGCACACGAAGCAACAAGGATGGTGGAAGAAATTAAGAAGAAACTAGTCATGAAACATGAATATTGTGAAAAATTGAAAGGAGAAATTGTCTCTCTTAAAAAGGAATTTGACTTGCTGAATAAGAACTTGAAGAGTTCTCAAACCCTAGATGACATCGTAAGTCATCAAAGATCCCCCCCTTGATAAATCAGGTCTTGGCTATGCAGTTGAACCCTCAAGCAAGAATGATAATGCTTCAAACTACAAGGATGTGAGGAAACTAGGAAGAAATGATACTCCCAATTATAGCAAAGGCAAGAGTCAAGATGACAGTAGAAGAAACCCTACTCCAAGGATATTTACAAATGATGTCAATAATAAAAAGGAAATGAATATCATCAAAGAATTCCAAGGAAAAAATACTTCAGAAGTACTTCAAGGAAGTCTTCATCTCCCAGGTACCAAAGTATATTTCTTGGTTATTACTATTCTTGTACAAACTTTGGGCACATGGCAAAAGATTGTAGGGAATATTACAAATACAAATATAATGGTCCCCGTCAATATTCTAGATGCAACTTTGCAAAAAGAAGTAATGATTCCTCATTCATGAACAAGATGAAGTGCTTCAATTGCCATGACATTAGACATATGGATCATGATTGTAACTTGGCATGGGTCCCTAAAACCATGACAACCAAGCCAGAGAATAAAGTTACACAAGTATGGAGAAGGAAGCAAATTGCATCCGAAAGCCTCTTAAACACTCAAGCCAACAACACATGTTGTTAATTTGATGAAGACATCCTTGGCAAATGTAATATTCCATATGTTTGATGATGAGACTCTGCAAAAAGGAGACCATGCATACAGTTAGGGGGAGCTTGTGCACATTCTTCCAAAGCCTATCTGTGAATGAAACCTTTGATAAGTCACACATGGAAAATCTTGACAGATCATCTCTCAGGAGTAACTCCATTAAACAAAATCATGAAATTGTGAAGATGTCTTCTACTTGATCACGCAAGGCGAGCAATCCTTCATGAGCTAGAGGAGCTTATACAGGAAGGGGGAGGTGGTTCATCACTTGAATAGATGCAAACACATCAATCATGGACCGCATTGCTAGAAGGAAGAGTACCATGATAGTGGGAGCAACATGAAGCAGCATGATAGGGGGAGCACTTGGGCACCCTGTTTTCCATTGATGTCAAAGGGGCAGAAAATGTTGGAAGGGAAATAATATTGCCATCAATGACAAATGGGGAGATTGTTGGTCTAAGGTTGTCATTGATGTCAATAAAATGATGTTATTGTTGAAGATAATGGAAACCCTAGGTCTATGTTAATACCTTTGTTGTTGTGCAAACCTAAGATCCTAAACACACATCAAACCTTAAAAGGCCTATCTTATAAAATCCCTAAACCATAACCATACATTTACACTACCATACATTACCTTAGGCTACGATACACTATCTTACATTACACACTACCATACATATTTAATAAACATAATCCTTGGCTCCAAATATATTTTGAGACAACATAAATATTTCTTATTAACAAGGATGAGCTAACGTTGATTAATGGTCGACAAACATGGCATACATGTTCCCTATGACCATACATGGGAGACATAATGTTGGTAGCATAGTATAATACATCACTCATGGGATACAATAGTAGACAATGTCTTCTATGATCCATCTTTCCCATGGCAGACAAGGTCCTATATGGTCCATCACATGTTAGATAGATGTAATGCATACATCACATGGCAGACAAATATTTTTTTTAAATAATATCCTAAAGATATGTTGGCTACTAAAAACATGATTGTCGGCTCTCCTTCATACATAACAATTCGACTCATAAAAAGGAATACATATACACGTTTGTGAACCTAGTTGTGTATTAGATATCTTGGTCAATTAATAGAAGGAGAAGTAAAAAATAAAAGTTCACATCTTGTGAACCTGAAGAAGAAGATCAAGAAGAATAAGAAGGTAATTAATTGCAGATTGTGTGCAGAGATTCTGTGTATCCATCAACCCTGTGATAATCTCTGTGGAACTGTGTATTGCGGAAGTTCAAATTGTTTTAGTGGAATTCTATACCTCACAACAACTTGGACAACTTCTTTAAGATTAGATCTTACCCTGTCATCATGAGGTGACCTTGGAGAAATTTTTTGGGTACCATGAAGAGTTGTGGTGACACCTTCATGTGAAGAACAAGGTTGTCATTGATGATGTGATGTAAGGCATTGTTGAGGATTGACAGGGCTCATTGAAGAAGACATTGGGAGCTGTGAAGGATACCAAACACATTTTGACAAAGTGAAGTTGAGGGTTGGAGCCCGAGGTTAGAGCCTCATAGAGACAAGGTCTGTGCCTTGGAAGATAGGGTTGGAGCCCTAGAGGATTGGAGCCCTCAAGAAACCAGGTCGGAGCCTATACTAGAGATAGGGTTGGAGCCCTAGAGGTTGGTGCCTCAAATTGACAAGGTTGCAGCCTTGGAAAGTCCAAGTCAGTGCTTTGCACAATACAGGTCGGAGCCTGGAAGATTGGAGTCTTCATCTAGGGTTGCAGCCCTATACTATTATTGTACTTTATTTATTGTAAAGAAGAAATTAATAAAAGTATTTATTCCATCATTGTCCATTTTGTGTTCTAAATATAAGTGATTTAACTGGTAAAACTAACAATTGAAAAGAAATATTGATTCACCCCCCTCTCAGTATTTCCAACAAGGGAGTATATGCTAATTGCAATGAAGGAATGTACTCATTCCTATGGAAGGAATGTACCTAAGCTCCCTCGTGGCTTAGGAATTTGCTTCCAAGTTTCTACCAAGTTATAAACTTGTTTCTAGACACCCTCTTAATTAGAGACCTACAGCAACTCTTTAGATGAAGATGATGGGACAATCATTTGCTTGAAGAACACCTCCTCACGATGCCATGAATGTATTTTCTGTATTCAGGATTCTTCATGTTTGGGACTTATTTTTAGGGCACATACCATCCATCACTTTCATCCATGAGTCAATCATGTCATTATTCCTTTCATCGGAAAGTGATCCATCAGTTCCTATCTAACCTTCCTTCATGCCATGTTTCCTTCTTCATGTCATGTTTTCTTAAGGATATTTCATCCTACTACATGGGAATCAGTGGTGGAAGATAAACATAGCTCTTCCTTTGGAAGCCCTGCATAATCACATCCAGATATCATTCAAAAATAAATAATGAACATTAAATCAAATTTACCTTTGTAATGGACTTTCATCATGACATCTTCTAGTTTGCATCAGCATCATGCATACACATTGACACATCTCCGAAAGATATATATTGTCAAGGGTCTCTTTCTTTTTCATACTTCATCAAAGTCTTCATATCTTTCATGGAGATATCCTAGTCAAATATCTTAGTCCTCGAATTTAGATTTCCTTTTCCATAGTTGCATATTTCATGATCTCTTCCTTTCTTTCTTCACAAATTTCCTTCTAGGAACTTTCAATCAGAGTTCCTCCAATTATTGTCAACCACCACATATTTCATATGAGAAGATATTATGTTGATTTTGTTGAGATTCTGGGGTAGCATTAGGTGTGGTCTACCTTTGAAACTTTGTGGAGGGGCTAGAACACATGGGATCTCCAAGACCCAGAAAGCATTTGGAGAAATTTCATTCGGTGTATGAGTTATTCAAATAATTATTTTTTTTAATGAGGACCCTAAGTATAATTTAGGGAAATAGAAAAATTTAAGTGAATTAATTTACAAGTGATGAAATGTTCTAAGTGACATGGATCAAGCAGTATTATAATCTCAGGCATCGATAAGAGATTAGATCACGACCATTGGTTTCCCAACAAAAAAAGTATAAAGGAAAGTCTTGGGGTCAATTGGAGGAGACACACACATTTCACAACACTGAAGCTAAGTCAAATTTCTGGGGCAGGGTTTGCTGAGGAATTCGAAGTGAGTTTGCAGTGCAGTGAAGGGCAGAGATCAGCAAGGGATGATTTGATCCGAGGCCAAGAATACAGCAACAGAGAGGCAATTTTTACTAGGCAATGCAGAGGCCAGCCAGAGGGACGCAGTCCATCCAGCACCACGCAAAAGACTGCGCAGAGGATGTATAAGCCCAGCCAGGGTGATGCAAACCAAGCCAACACAACGCAGGGGCAGCGCAGCACCAGTCAGGGTGATGCAGGCCCAGCTAGGCTATCGCAGAGGCATCATAACACCAGTCAAGGTGACACAGTGGGTATGCTGGCTAGCAAGGGTTGATGCAGAGGTTGTAGAGGTAGCGCTGAGGGTTCCAGTGGGCCAAAAAGGGCTCGAATTCGTAATTCCCTGGAGAGGGTTGGATCAGCCATATTCTCTGTCTCCAAGTGAAAGGTACAACTACCATGTATTTTCTCTGTAATGTAGACCTTTCTGGTGCCTATATAACTGTATTCAGATTCTGCACAATAATAAAACCCTCTAGAGTTGTTGCACCAGTTTTCCCGAATTGGATTTTTCCGGGGACATTTTTCCGAAAATTTTGTGTAATTTTGTCACATGTGTGTGTTGTTTAGTAAATTATTTGTAGATGTGTAGACTGCAGTTTGTATTTGCTTTAGTGTTTTTCTGAATATTCGGATTATTAACTTGTTAATTAATCAAACAAGTAGGTGAAGTATATCAAGACACTGCAGTAGGGTTTATGTTTTGAAACTTTCACATATTTCATCTAGACAATGTGTGACTCACGCCTTACTGCATATTTTCAAAGGAGGATATCATTTTATTTTGATCATGCTCTCGAGATAGAGCATTTATCCATGTTACTTGCAACCATATGACATGACTCTACAATACATAATACGCGCATACATACCTCATTTTCGTTTAGGTCATATTATACTTCCTTTCAGCAGCTTCCTTGAATGAAAGAACCTCATTCCCTTGATCTATTTCGCCTCTTTTGTCATCATACCATCATCCCATGAATTCCCACAATATGGAATTCTTGATGAAACCCTTGCTACATTTTGATGGGTGAACCTTCTGATGAATATTCCAGTAAAGGATCTTGAGCATCCTCATTCAGAAAATGTTCCCCTTTGACTGACATATGATATGTCTTTTGCTAGATAACCTTTTCTTCTCTTTCTCATAAGTCTCACTTATGCTTCTAGCGAGTTTACCAAGAGATATCCTTCCATAGTTGACTGCCATAGATTTCTATTTCATCTATTTTTCTTTATGATCACGAGATATTAATTTTAATGCTTTTATGATGGCATGATGCATCCTATCATTTTCCTTCATGATAGCCATGTCTTACAACAAAGAAATTGAAAAGAACTAGGTGAGGAAAATTATATCAATCACAGTAGAGATATTTTACTTCCTCTTTCTTGGAATTCTTATTTTCAGCTTCCTCTACTTCTTCAGTGATATGGGCTTATTCGCTTCCTCTTTTGTTATTGTCATTCTTGATCTTAGGAAAATATCTTTTGTAATTCCCATATTCTTGGCATCCATAGCATTGAATCTTAGCGATGTTCTTCTTCTTTTTTCTGAGGACCAAACTTTCCAAAATTTCCCTTTCTTTTTGTCATGGTAGCATGTGCTTGATTTTTCTCACCTGATCCTACATCAAAATTTTCCTTTAGCCTGGATTCTTCAATCTTGCATAGAGACCACATATTTTGGAATGGAGTAGCTTCTTTCTTCCCATGAATGATTGAACTAAATTTACCCCATTCCTTTGGTAGTGTATTTAGTACTATTGTAGTCATTTCTCTATCTGACATGATTTCTTCCAAATTTTGAATTTGATCCCTGATTTCAAATATCCTCATAAAGTATGAGGCTAATCCTTCTTCTTTTAACATCTTCATATAATGTCTCCTACAACTCTACCATTTTTTCATATATTTATTTTGAAGTTTTGAGTTTTGATAGATATGGAATGACGGGATCCTTGATGGATTCTATGAGAATCCTTTGATCCCTCACTTCCCCTTTCATAAAATTTGCAAGTGCTTGAGCATATTCTTTTTATGGTTTCATGATAGATCCTTTCATATGATCCATAACCTCATTGTCAATGATATTCAAATATGTCCTTTTCTTCCATGCAAGACTGAGTTTGAAGCCCCAACCAATTTGTTGCTTTCCTTGCAAAAATACATAATTTTGACAGATTCAAATGTGGAAATAAATATACTTAATTTTTAAGAATATTCTTCCGCTTGTTTCTTCCTTGAATTTGATGATGATATATGTGAAATTTGCACTTTGAAAATTGTTCCCGCAGTAATTGATATATTTTGCCTGCTTATTATGGTAAGGTATTTACAGATGCTTTAGTAAATTTTGAAATAAAAACAGTTGCAATATTCACTATGTTGGTGTCCCGTGTTTTGATAGTTTGGCAAATCAAAAGACAAGGCAACATCAGAACCAATCTTTAGAGTTACAGGATCTAGTCCTCCTGTTCTCATAGAGGGATCTCTCAAATGTTTGTTTGCAAAGGTTTATCTTGTGTGCTTTGAGTATTGGTTTTAGACTAGTTATTAAGTGCAGGTGTTTGTTTATTTGTTTGGTTGAATTGATACAACATAACATGAAAGGTCTAGGAAAGATATATAGAATGGAGAAACATCTGGTTCATTGGGCGATGGAGTCAAGAAGAGGTCATAACATATTCATCAATGGATATGCGATATCAGAGGGCAAATATAACTTGGCCGCAGGATCCTTTGGTTTTGGAAAGAGATGGACATCAATGATTTGGAAAGAGAAATTTGATTCTCAACGAAAGGAACTTGAAAACATAATTTGAACTATAAAGAAATATTTGATAGACAGGGCTAACCATAAATTCTAAAAACATTCTTTAAGCAAATAATGACTTCAAGACAACTTTTAAAATAAAATCTAAGATTCGGGGAACACCCTATTTCCTCAAAGATTTTATTTTAAATGACTTAGAAAACATAAAAGATTCACTGATAATTGCAGTCATAGAAGAGGGAACACCTAACACATCTATGATCACAACTATAAAAAACCTTTAAGGCAACTATTTAAGCAAGGACAAAGGGCAAGATCAGAACAGACCTCCTTGACTTACTGTAAACAAAAGAACCTCAAAGGGAGACTTCAATAACAGTCTTTAAGTGGCAACAGACAAGCAAGGAGAACCATAAATCATGCTGAAACCAATTGTTCGAACTATTAAGGAAATAAACGAGCATGAGGACTAAAGAGAGAGATTAAAGACTCTAAAATACCTCAGCCGAAGAAAACATGAAATAGTGAAGGATGAACAGATTTAAGGTGCTTCCAGGAGTCATTTCTTAGCCTAAAACTTTCAACCTACTGTAGTAAGAAATTATGGAACAGAATGAAAACAGGAGAAAACATCAAACAGTTCAGAATACTTCACCAACAGCCAAGCTCATGGATCCAATGATAGAGCCTTCTCAGGAACAAGCATGCAACAACATCATCAAGGCTTCCAAGACTTCAATTTGTTCTTCAACTTCAACGAACTATGTATTATTTCAGAGAGTTTCAGTATTACAACTAGTGATCAACCAACCAACACTTTCTCATCTTCTCTAGTAGTATTTATAGAAGAATGAGGAGGTGAGATCTGATAAAGATCTCCAAAGATAATTAATACAGTCTTAATGGCTTCTTGGCCTTTGGGGGGCTCAATGAAGAAGCTTACATAGGTGTACTCTATATTAAATAATTTACATTAAGATTTAAGCTCGGTGGGAGATCTTTTTGACTTTCGAGGCTCTGTGTTGTGTAATAGTTACTCTATTGATATTTTTTACATTAAGTTCCTTGAAAAAAATAACTATTCGGCTATGCTCGAGGAAAATATCTGATCCTGATCAATAACTTCGGCCTCTGTTTGAATGCTTTGAGGTACAGGTGGCACTGTGGTAGCTGGGAGGAATCAATTTGCCTCAGATGTGGCAGTGGAGGCCTTCTGTTTGATAAAACACTCATGATTTTCTTTTTAACTGTGTCTTAATTGGGAGGATTAGGCTTTTGATAATCAATTGTTCGCCGTAATCCTCATAAATTTGTCTTCAATCTTTCATGCTGGTGCATTTCTGTCTTCGACGCTGATGCTCTTTGATTTTTGATTCACTTGCTGTGTTCGTTGGTGTGCAGGGCTGCACAGGGATCGAATGGCATCAATGCCTCATGAGTCATTGATGAAACATGGAGTTTAAACCCTGCGAATGATTCTCTTTGATGAATCGAAGGTAGGAGGATCGTCACCCTCAGCCTTTGAATTTTCTTCAGCATGGAAGAAAAACCATTTAAACCCTACACAATACGAAAAACATTATGAAATCCTGCATATATAGGTTAACTGCTTTGGAAGGACATGTGGGGAGAGCGTGGACATTGGATGGCATCATCCAACGGTCGGGATTTAGTCGGAGAGGTCAAAAGGAAAGCGGAGGAGGAATTAAATCGGAGCCGTCGATCACACAGGGATCGACGATTTGGAAGGAGGGAAAATAGTCAAAGCGAAAGAGTCACTTTATTTGGAAAACTGGAGAAAATGGGCAAAAAACCTTTGTTTCGGTGAAAAAATGGTTAAAAATGGCTTTTGGGGTTTGGGATGATCGTGGGCCGTCAGATGAGATTGACCCACAAGATCAACAGCTGAGATCAGGTTTCGACAAGACCTTAGAAATATTCCCTGGACATCAAAACCTTTAATTAAATCACTCTGTATAACTATTTTGGGTCACGAAAAGGCTTGCTGACTGTGGGGGGAAATAGTGAAGACCCGCCCCAATTAAATTTTGCTGTGTGGACGCTGATGTGGCACTGGGACCACCAACACTATTGTGGACGAGGGGGACCGGGGCGATTGAATGTGGACCATCGATCTGCAGATCAGATCGACGGCGGAGATGTTTTCATGACCGCGCCATACCTTTGCTTATCGCATGGGCTTCTTTAGAGCATTATCACCGTCCGATGAGCGGCCTTAGATCGGACGGCGTGCATCAATATCACGCCCACTCCACATCCGACCTTTAATGCGTGATGAGGGTGGTTTTTCAATAGTGCTCAAATCTACGTGTTGGTCGGTGAATGGCATCGCTGCCAATCGGGGAAAACCACCTTCCTCTTGAAAGCAGTGCAATGGATTCCGCCCGGTTTTATTTTAACATGACGACAAAACACATTAAAACCCAAAAATGTAATATAACAAAGGTTTTGGTCAAGAGGACTTTACATTGATGAAATGGCTTGGTGCCTGTGCGGGGCTGTGGGTTATGTGGAAGATAATATGACCGGGGAGATAGAATGGAGGGCTAATCGGCATCAGAGAACTTTGTAATGCAAAAGACTTGTGCACTATTTTCCTCCGACGCGATAAGTGCCCAAAGGGCTTAGAGCCTGGTTCTAGCACTAGGGCGTATGGAGGGGAGGGGTTAAAGACTTAGCCCAAGGGAGCTTAAGTCTATAATATAAAAAATGTGATTTTTATGCAATTTTCAATGTTTTTTAAGGGTTTGAGGGTTTCGATAAGTCAAAGAAGGAGTCTTAAACCTTATCAAAGGGGAATTCGATGGGGGAAAAGGGGAAAAACATGAAAACGAAGGATCTTGATGAGAATGAAAGGGGTAGAAAATGAGGTTAGTTGTTTAATGGAGGAAAGAGAAAAAGGGATTTTGCAGCAGTCTCCCATGAAATCAGCAGAGTTCCAGAGTATAAAAAGGGAACAGTAGGGAATATTTTGGATAGAGGCATGAGGCCTTTAAGAGTCTTCAAGAGCCAACACTTTTGCAATAAAATTTGTTCCTTGAAGGCTCCAAAATGATTTAGCCACCTTTTGGTATAACAAATTTATGGCTAACACACTCAAATCAAAAGCATAAGAAAAACTAGAACAAATATATCACAATAGAAAACCACATGAACACAACAATTTTTGGACAATTGTCCACCAAAACCCAATGTGGGAAAATCGGTGCAGTAGATGAGAGAGTTTGTATTAATCTTCGTAGTGAAAAGATCATTATATAATTCATGACGAGCGTAATCAATAGCATACACCCGATATGAATTTTCCGTACAATCCGGAAGAATTCCCAACACATGGGATGACCTCCTGCACCCTCTGCGTCAATCTGCGTAGCCCCTCTACGCAGTCCCTGCTTGGACTGCATAAGTTTGCGTGGAGGGCTAGTGCTGCTGCTCAACGCTACCTTCCCTTCGTATTATGTCTTCCTTTCTCTTCTTCTTCGTCTCTGCTAACTTCTCCCTCCTCCTTTTATCTCTACAACCCCGCCTCTACATACTC
Organism: Pinus albicaulis; assembly: GCA_034641835.2. NCBI lineage: Eukaryota > Viridiplantae > Streptophyta > Pinopsida > Pinales > Pinaceae > Pinus > Pinus albicaulis. The sequence continues at coordinate 150,340,342 of CM076580.1, forward strand.
ACCCTATGAAATCAAATTATTTTACTTCAGAATCGATTTCCTTCGGGTACTGAGAATGTGTCCGACTTTCTTTTCAAATGACCTCAAGCCTTGTCTTATAAACTTCTCGTTGATGAATCAAAGACCCAGATTATATCCTTAATTAATGGCTTAGATTAAAAGATGACTTGATCTTCATTTTATAGAAGATTCACACTCTTCTTTACTAATACCCTTTAATTATTTAATTTCCCTAAGTTTAGACTTAGGGACCACTTTAAAATAATTAATTATTTTAATAAAGAAAAATCGGAGTGGAATTTCCACAAACAATTTATGGGTTCTCTAGAATATTGTTTTCCAAGCCTCTCCTCAAAATTTGAGACCTAGAACACTTCCCGATGTTATAAAATCAACACTCCCACTTAGTGAGAAAAGTGTACAAGCAAGGTACCAATTGTACTGCTCTGATTCTAAAGCATCTGATGCACTGTTGATGTCCTGGTTGTTTCCTCTCACCTCTGCGTTGCTACCCTCTGTATTGCTTCCTGTGGCATTATCTCTTCCATTGCCTCATTCATACTGCAGCTCCCTCTGTCTCTGTAGACCACCCATTCCTCTAATGGAAAGTGTTCTCGACCATCCCCATATTTTCTCTTAAGTAAGTAAACTTAATCTTACTCAGATCCTTGGTGAGGATATATACCACATGTTCTCCTGTAGGAGTGTACCTCAACTATACAGCTCCTCGTTGGACATAGTTTCTGATGAAGTGGCACCTAATGTCAATGTGTTTTGACCGATCATGAAATACAGGATTCTCAGAGAGCTTGATGCAACTCTGATTATCACACAAAATTTTGGTTGGTTCCATCCTCTTCTTCAGTAAGTTCACGAGAATTTTACGAAGTCATATGACCTCGCACTAGGCTATGCTTGCTTCCATATATTCAGCTTCGGTTGAGCTCAGTGTGAAGAAATTATGTTTCCTACTACACCAGGAATTCATTCCTGAGCCCGTACGTAAACAGTACATGATGGTACTTTTCCGATCCTTTGGGCTTCCAGCAATCAGGTCAATGAACCCACTCAACTAGATTTCATTTCCCTTAGTGTACTTCAACCCCATACTCAATTTTCGCTTCAACATTTGGAGAACTGACCGAGGGTGATGTCCGGGTCTAGTCTTGATCATGTACATCAATGATCCAATGAGTTTCCTATATAAGGTAGGGTCGCCTCATCATCCTCGACTCCGTCATCTTCTACAAGCAAATCATTGGCCTAGCCATCGGTCTACAATCCTCCATCCGAAACCTCTTCAGATCTTTATAGTGTATCTTCCTTCTCGAAGGAAAATTCTCCTTCACATGTAACTTCAACCAAGAAAATAGTGCATTCACTAAATTTTTCATGTCGAATTTGTTAGCCAATCTTCTCCAGGTATCTTTGATGTTTCTAGATGATCCAGTAAGGAACATATCATATACATATAATACCAAGATTAGTGGCTCATCCCCTACTCTCAAATAGTATAGGTTGGGATCTGCGTCACTCTTGAAAAATCCCATCTTCTGCAAGTAGCTATCAATTCGCCCATACCATGCTTTGGGGGCTTGTTGTAGACCATACATGGCTTTCTTAAACCTGCAAACATGAGTCTTCTAATCATGTGTCTCAAATCCCTCTAGTTGTTCTATGTACACTTCCTCTTCTATCACCACATTCAAGAACATTGTCTTGACATCCATCTAGTGAATCTCCCATCCCATCTGCACTGTGAGAGAGATGATGGATCTGATTGAAGTGTACCGAGATACAAGGGCAAAGGTTTCTTCATATTTGATCTCGTCTTTCTCTGCATACCCCTTAGCCACAAACCTAGCTTTGAATTTCTCTATGCTGCCATCTGCATCATACTTGATCTTGTAGATCTACCTTGATCCTACAACCCATATGTTCTGAGGTCTAGGGACTACTTCCCATACATCATTCGTCATGATGGAGCTATACTCCACCATGGCATCTACCCACACCTAATGTTGAGATGCTTCCCAAAAGCTGGAGGGTTCTTCGACCTGTGCTACCAGTGATTGGTACCTATCAGGTTGCCTGCGGACCCTCTTCCCATCTCTAGGGACTCCAAAAAACTCTTCTACATCCCTTAGAATTTGTTGGAGCTCTCTACTTGTTCTCCCACTGGTGGTGGGTGGATTTTCCTGCTCTCCTGCTTGCTCTTCTTCGGAAGAACTTTCCTCAGAATCCTTGTGCCATGGAGAGGCACTCAAGCCTTCCTCTACAGGCCATTGAGTCTAAAATAGTGGATCTTCCTTAACCTGCGTATCTCTAGCCATTTCTCGGGATCTTCAGAAGTCTCTCTCCTCCATGAATTTTACGTCCTGCCTTACTACGATATTCCGGTTTTCCATAATATAGATGCGATATGCCTTCACATTTTCACTATAACCCACAAGATAACCCTTCTTCGCAATCTGATCCAACTTCTTCCTCTTCTCATTGGGTACGTGGCAATACACCATACTGCCAAATATCTTTATATGGCTCACCTTAGGCTTGCTGCCTATGAACACTCTCTCAGGGGTCACCTTCCCCAATGCTCTATGGGGCACCCTGTTCTGCACATACAAAATCGAATTGCAGGCTTCTGCCCACATAAATTTGGGAATGTCTTGGTCATATAGCATCGCCCTTTCAACTTCTATAATGGTCATGTTCTTCTTTTCTGCAACCCCATTCTACTCTAGATTGTATGGAGTTTTCCATTCTCTCTTAATGCCTTCCTTTAATCAGAAAATGGTGAAGTCTTTATCAATATACTACCCACCATTATCTGATCACAACTTCTTGATATTATTTTCAGTTAAAGTTTCTACCAACGCCTTGAATTATTTGAAATGCTCAAAAACTTCATCTTTGGTTTTGAGAAAGTAGATCCAAGCTTTCCTAGAATGGTCATCAATAAAGGTAGAAAAATAATTTGCACCACTGAGAGAAGTCGTGGACATTGGACCACAGATGTCTGAGTGTATCAACTCCAATACACTCTTGGCCCTACTGCTGCTTCTTAGAAATGTTTCCTTGGCATACTTCCCTAGTACGCACCCCCTGAACACCTCATATTTCCTTGTGCTGAGTTCTAGAGCTCCCATGATAGTCTTCCAAAGAATCTTTAAGGCTCCATGATGTAAATGCCCCATCCTTTAATGCCATAATTCACTCAAATCCCTTTCGTTCGTACTACCGATTAGTACCATTGGGGACTCAAGCTGGAGCTTATATAATTTATGGCTCCTCACTCCAATTTGTGCCTTCCTTTTCCAGCTAGTGTGTTTGACATAAAATTTATTTCCAATAAAGTATACATCATAACCCTTGTTCTGGAGTTGAGACACCGAGAGTAAGTTCATCCCCAAACCTGATACATGCAATATGTTTGTGGCCCGAAGCTTATTGCCAGATTCTGTTTGAAATATTATGGTACCTCTTCCAACGGGGGTACACTTGGCCTTGTTTCCCATTGTGATCGGTAGCTCAAAAAAAACAATCTAGAACTCATTGTGAGGTACCGAATGTTACAATTATGCATAAATCTATTGTTAGATCTCGGTTATGTTCCTCCTACTTAATTAAGTTATTAACTGAAAATTTCAAATTAATATCGAAGAAAAACATATACTGTAGACTTCACCAATTCATGTTCCTCCTTTCTAAAGTTGCTCTCTATATCTTGCTTATTCTATACACGGATCAGATCATCCCCTTTGTCTAAACTCCCCTCTCTGCAGCTGAAACACTTCTGAGAATTCTTAGCAAACCCGCCCTAGAATCTCAACTTAGCTTCAGTGCTTTGCCTCTGTGTGTCTTTACAAATGACCCCAAGCCTTTCCTTTATACTTTTCTCGTTGGGAAACCAATGGCCATGATCAGATCTTGAATCAATGGCTAAGATTAAAAGAAAGCTTGATCCGTGTGACTTAAGACAATTTCATCACATGTTTGATTTAATTAACTTTAATTATTTCATTTTCCTAAGTTTAGACTTAGGAAATACATTAAAATAATTAACTAATTAAATATCTCCCAAACCAGATGAAATTTCCCAAATCCCTTTCTGGGTCTTGTAGATCAAGTGTACTCTAGTCCCTCCACAAAATTTGGGAACTAGAGCACAACTGATGCTACCCCAAATACACAAAATCTCAACACTCCCTCTTAGCATCAGGAGTGTGCTCTAGTAACACATCACACTATGCATTACAAGATTTTGGGCACTGGTTCTGTGTTGTTGATGCTTGCCTTGTTGCCACTCAACTTTGCACTGCTGCTGCCATTCTATACTGCTGCCCATGACTCTGCCACTGCCACTGCAACATCTGTACTGCAACTCCCTCTCAATTTGTTACATCTGTGTTGCTCATAGCATAGCCACTGTTGATCTGCTACATTGCAACTTCAGTTGTTGAGAGAAACAACTGAATCTCCTGCCCAATCTTTGACAGACAAGTCAGTTGGGCTGCATCCTCATCACTGAAGCTCCAAAGGCTGCTGATTTGTGCTGGCATCTGAAGGATGATGCACAGCAACAACTCTGCACTGCGTAAGCAGACTCCCTCTGCATTGTTGAAGTCACTTCAGCCCCTTGTGCTGAAATCCCTCACGCTGGTGCTGTGTTGTGTTGTCCTCCTGAAGCCTCCACGTTGCTGCAACTCTGCTCTGCGTTGTTGAAGTCACATCAGCCCCTACGCTGTTGCTGCCTCTACGATGTTGTTGCATCTGCACTGTGCTGCTCTTTCCAACCTTCAGATCTTCCTCTACTTCATCCGTGATCTATGCACCCATTGCTCCACTTGTCCCACTACTGTCTTAAGGTTTTCGTAGCTCGCATATGATCCAAGAGATGAGCTGCTCAAGGATCCCGCCTTACTGTCTGTAGATGCTCTAGAGATCCATGTCACCCCACCTTCATGGTTCATGAGCACTCATGGATGCATCATCTTCTGACCCATCATCCACCACAGCAGCTTTGGAAGAAGAAGCTTCCTTGTCCCTTTTCTTTTGAGGAAAATTGCTAGCAAAATGTCCTACTTCACCACACTAGAAGCACTTGATCTTTGATAGATCCTGTTAGACTCCTATACCAATAGGTGTCATATTTCATGATTGACTTGATGGGCTATGCAATATGATCATATATTTTCTTGTTGCAAAGGTTTTCCATATTATCAAAAATCAAAAAATTTAAAAAAATGTAAAGAGGGTATACCCTAAAAGAAAAATCAAAGGGTGAAAAGAATAAAAATGGCCCAAAAAAGTAAAAGAAAATGAACCCCCCAAAAGAAAGGCCAAGGATAGTGTGAAAGTATAAATGCCACTATTTTTTGCTCTTATGTAATAAACAAAATTGTATGCAACTTGTATTTTATGCCACAATTTATGAATAGTCAAACAGTTTAAACTTGGCTAGTTCATTTTTCAATTTTATGTTTTAGAAATAGAGAATAAAATCTGACCAAACTGTTTAATCTTGGCAGATAAGTAGATAGGTAGAGTAAATAAAAGGAGCTCAACAGTTTAATCTGAGCCCTAGGGTGTTATAAGGTTAGAACTAGATATATTTTTAGATGTAAAAGAAAAGTGTGATAAGGGTTTGCCAGTCTAAGTGCACCCTAATAAATAAGAAAAAATGGTAGAGTAAAGTAGGTAGGGTAGGTAGATGTTGTTGTAGAATTACATGTGATGAATAATGGCTTTAGATATGTTAAATCTTTTACTTTCATCACAAGTGCAAAGGTAGACAATACACTGGAAGAATTTCAAGTAAAGAAAAGTCAGATTATTAACTTCCCTTCTCATTTTTCCTTAAACATTTCACTAATTTCCCCTAAGTACTAAGGTATTTAAAGATTAGAGCGGCTCAAGGCATTTCCTTGACTTTAGGAGGGACCGGACCCTCGGCCCAATAATTGGAGAAACCTAAGTACTTAAAATCATTCATCATGACATTCATTCACCTCTAAGAAATCTTTTCCTAAGTAAAATCCCATTTTACTTAGGAAAATCATGTAATATTTCACAAAAACCCTATTCATGCAAGCGTAAGTTAAATACATTACTTTAATGTTTTACACTTAGCGCTTTAGTTCATTTTTTCATATTAATTTCTAATTTTATTATTTAAATCCCCATATAAAATCCACCCTTTTTTCCGTATTATTTTAATCAAATCCCCAATAATTAATATCCCGCCCCTTTGGTTGAAAAATAACCATATGATTGCGTTAATTGTAATCAATTGGTTGAATTACCGATTAATTAAAAAACTCGCTACCCCTCCATATAAAAGGGATTAATTAACCCTCCAGGTTAATTAATAACCTAATCCTCCAATAGAATCGCCCCCGATATGATTAATTCATAATAAATTGCATCGGGCCCGTTCTTTTAAATCTCTGCCATTTTCCTTTCACGAGAACCGTTCGATCGACTAACCTCAAATCAATGGTTATTACTCATATCGCTAGCCATCCTCGTCCGAACGATAACGCGCGATGGCCAAGCGGTTTTCTGAACAGTGCCGCGCCACGCATCGTTCATCGTATGGAATCACTCACCCTCCGCTGAAAACCGCCCTTCCTCAAAAGCGGTGCGATGGAAACCGCTTACCGCCTACCTCCCCTGACGAAACCTCCGTACTTGCTGACGTCATCCATTAAAAAATTACAAACCCGCCAACCTTTTGACTTTGAAAATAAACAAACATGCCCACGTAATTTTCATTATTCTGTGTAACGACCAGAGTCTCATGCAGAAAACTCCAAAACCAACTGTCGAACGCCATCAACTGCCACCTTGCTGAAGAAAATTGCAGCCGAGCATTCAGAATTCATCTGCCATAGCTAATACCTGTTCCAATTACTATTCATTTCCCAGGAAAACAGGTATTTACCTTAATTCCCGTCAAACTCTGTAAAATCCTGGTTTTTGTTTTAAATTCTACACAAGAAACTAAAACAGAGTTAAAAATTGATCTTCATTTTTCCTCAAATCCCCAGAACTGCAATTATATTCCTAAACCTGTGATTGTGCCTGTTTTTCATAAAAAACCCTCGAATTCATTTCTGAATCCACAAGAACCAGAAATGGAGATTCCCGTGGCTCTGATGTCGCACTCCTCAATGCCCCTCACAGAGATTTATATTATCTACCTTTAGTAGACAGAGATTTCCAAATTAAAGACCTGGTTCTCAGTGAAAATCCCCTTCGAATTTTTTGCTACTGCAGAGATAATTACTTGAAAGGTTCTGATATGTTTGGATTATGGGAATCCAATCTTCCCATTTACCTTCTCCCCTCAGTCCACATTTTCCCTGAGATAATCCATTACTGTCATGCAAACTATGATCCCAATCAAAGAGCGGTTTTGTCCCCGAGTCAGACTATCCTTTTTCCCATAACTGCTCAGTCTATCAACGAGATGCTGCAATTTCAACTTGGTCAAGCCCTCACTCCCCTATCCATGGGAGAATTGCTTGAGAAATCTACCAAATTATCCCATGAAGAGTTAAATCATCTCTGCCAGACCTTCATGTTACCAGAACATCAGCCCAAAGGCCCTCCCCCTTATGGTTATACCTTCTTCACTGATGTGGGTAGACTTATTCTAAATATGATATCTTCTATAATGGGTTTCAATACTAGTCAGTATGTTGACCAATTAACCCTAGTATTGTTGTCTATTTTCACCCCTGGACAGCCCCTTGTTGTCAAGTATGATTTTTCTTCCTACATTGCAAACAAAATCCATGATTAGTTCATGAGATTAGAGAATGAAAGAGTTTTCAAGTATTCTTCTGTTATTTATCATCTGATGCTTTATTACCAACCTGAAATTTTCCCTTTCCATGTCGAAAAGCTTGATGCCAAAGGAAATCCTAGGTCTGTTATCTTTTGGTCTGCCATTACTCATAATTCCCCTGATTCCCCTTATTCCCTACAATGAGTTTGTTGACCTATTTGTACAACAAAACAATTGAAGTTACCGACCTCAAGACATCCACAGATTGCAGGAAATTATAAAGCAAAATTCGAATTAATGGACTTGCTCTTAAAACTAAATGAGTAACTTAATGAAATTTAAAAGAGTTGAAAGGGCATTGAAAGACAAGAAATCTAATGTTCTGCCTCTACAATCGAAATGATTGCAAAGATTTACAACAACAAAGTAACGTATCTGCCTACAGGAAAAAGTCTTCATGATAGATTGGAAAATTTGTTTTATCTTGAGCATGAAGTAAAGCATTTGTTCCCAATTCAACCTACTTTCTTTAGGTATACAGATACTAATGAAACTCTCAGAAAGCTGCAAAGGACCATAATACCGGAAGATAAATGGTGGGAAGAACTGTTAGAACTTTTGTAAAAACTATCCTTACATGAATTTTTGATTATGTACTACAGTAAATCATGATAAAGAAGGATAAAAGAGTATCAGTGCAGTTAAAGAGTATCAGTTAAACGGAACAGCCATCACAGAATTACCGAAGAGGGCAGCAACAAGCCAAATCATAGGGCCTTCCTCCAGCGCATTCTCAAAAGAAGGAAACGACACAACATCAATTAGCATTTTTCCTATCTACGAGACCATCTGTCTCTAGTTCATTGTAATATACTTATGAGTCATCCTAGATTATATCTCAAGTTGTTATGAGATATTTTTTGTAACTTTTTGTATAAATACTCCCTCAATCGGAGTATTAGAGGTGGATTTTTTTTAGACTTTGCTGTAACATTGACTATTTGAAATAAAGTGCGGTTGGAGAAATTTTGTGTGGCTAGCTGGATGAGGAATTGATGCGAAATAATTTTTATAGGATTCATGTGTCAGACTACGGATCAATAAGTCATCTATCTCTTATGTGTTAAAGTCTTTATATTTGTCTATTATATCATCTGTGTTTCATTTCTGAATGATTAATGAAAAGGAATAAATCAGAAAGTGCTTAAGTGTAATCTGATTTTGATCATTATTGTTCTAAATGTTTTCTTCTAAACTGGTTTAAACAGTGAATTCTTAATTGCTCCTGTTTTTCTGGTTTAAGCATTTTGATTATGTAATAAAGAATACTTAATTTCTCTTTGTTAATAATCACTCAATTTTCCCTCTTATAAATGTGTTGAAAGATTCTTAATTTCCTTTCATCCATTTAGATTATGTTCCATTCACTTTAAGGTCTATAATTGTTCCCTGTTTGATTATCTTGCCCTGTGAAACCATCTTTTGCTAAGAGACTTAATCCAATTAAGTTATCATTTTTTACTCCATTAGCCCAATGGCCTAAATTACTCAATCTTACCCTCAGCTATTGAATTTCACCACCCAAACTCAATTAAAACCCTTGGACTTTATAACTAGCTTGATATTTTCTAAAAACAAAGCTAAATTATACAGAGAGAGCCCTCTCTGGGTACAAATTGGCTAGATTATGTACCTAAAGTTGGTTTGTGGTTACCTCGGACCCCTTTCCTCTTCCCAACAACTTCAAGGAAAATCTGAGTGATAACAGATCCTTCTTCTTCTTTCCCTAATGCCTCATTGATGCCAAGGCTGCATCTTCTTCATCTTCCTTATTTACTTTTCTCGATCTAGAGTTGTACTGCTTCTTGGTGATTCTGCACAGTTCTTTTTGACGCACAATTGCCCACAAGTTGTCCCAAATTGGGAGGTCCACTTTGCCCAAGATACTTTGGACAAAGGTTTCCCACTCATCTGTGAATTTATTAAGAGCAGTCTTTACCATCAGCTCATCTTCCAACTTAGCACCCATTGCAGTCAACTGATCTTTGATCGACTGTAATCTGAAGAGGAAATGTTCCATGTCTTCTCCCTTGGTCATCATGAATGACCGTCTCTGAGTCTCCAACATCATCTTCCTTTGGAGATATTTTCCCTCATATATGGAAGTTAAGGCCTTCCACATCTCATTAGTTGTCTTCTTTTCAGCTATATGAGGGACAATATGGTCCTTAATTCCATCCATGATTAGCCGCTTGGCATGTCCAACATCTTCGTTATGCTTTTTGAGGAGATCTGCATCAGTCGGTGTGGTCAGAACTTGTTCTACATGGTCTCTTAGATGATATGTCTCTAAGACTATCAGGATCATATCCTTCCAAACTAAAAATTTTGATAGGCCATCCAATCTGTCTTGATCACATAGTCCATGAGGAGCCATCTGCTCATAAATGTGTTGGAGCTTCCTTTCTCTTTGCTAGATAACTGGATCTAAGGCCCTTGGTGAAACAGACACCTTCTGCTCCCTCTAACAATTGATTTCCCTTCTTGGAAATATGCCAAATCAATAATGATTCAGCTCTCTTTGATCCTATGATCAATCTGCAAGTTTCTTTGGTTAGAAACTTTATGAGAAGTTGATCTCCTCCCGCCCTTTGTCACTAGTGCTTAGTCTAAAGATCTGAAAACTTCATAAATTTAACCCCACCAACACCTTCTGAATTTCTGCAGCTCTGCTTCAGGCTCTTCTGGATCTGACAGCTTCAGATATGTATGACACTGGCTGGCTTCAGACAATCTCAGCATTGCCTCTACACTGCCTCTACGCAGTAAGTGTGTGGGCCTCCTAGGAGACAGTGTTACACTGCGTCACCCTGCCCTCTACGTAACTCTGCTTCTCTGAAAAATGCGTTATCCCTTCAAATCTGCCCTTTGGCTGCTCTTCCTATTGATTTCTGCAACAAGAACCTTTAGTCTTCTGTTGGTGACCCTCCTAGATCTGCAATTTCTCTGATACCATGTGAAAATTTCTGAATGTTACAATTATGCAGAAATCTACTATTACATCTGGTTATGCTCCTACTTAATTAAGTTATTAACTGAAAATTTCAGATTAATATCGAAGAAAAAAACATAACAGAATTTCACCAATTCAGATCTAGAAAAAGTGCATGCACACCTAGACAAAGTGACATAGTGATTTTCTAGAAAAATAGTCCTCAGAAAAACCCAATGCGGGAAAATCGGTCTGCTAGCTACTGGAGGGTTTTATTATTAAGAGTTTTCTGCATACAGCAAATCTGGGTTCCAGATCTGGAAAACCCGACAGAGATAAAATAGATATGCAACTCACTAGTTGTTCTAAAGCCAAAATGATGATTGATCCACACCCTCAAACGGGATTTACAGGACTCAACTAAAATTAGGCCCTAGAAACCCTAGCGCTGCCCCTGAAGCCCCTGCGTCAGCCTCTGCGTCCCTCAGCGCTGGCCTGGAAAGGGTTGTGCAACATCAAACTGGGTGACGTAGTCCCTACGCTGCCCTGAGGGTCTCTACATAACCTCTCAGGGTTTCTAGTTACCTAACGCTGCCCTGGGAGAGATTCCGCAGCACCTACATAGCTGAAGTTGCCCCTGCGTTGCACAGCTGCTGCCCTCTTGTTCCTGAAGCCCCTACTCCTCTGCGTTATCTTTCTGAAGCTGCTCTCTATCTCTTGCTGATTCTAGACACTTGGATCATATCATCCTCTTTATCTAAACTCCCCTCTCTGTAGTTGAAACACTTCTGAGAATTCTTAGCAAACCCGTGTTAGGATATTCTGACACATAGTAAAAAGTTAAGTATAACATGGTATAGTGTAGAGTTAGGTAAAGTGTGTTTCTTTAGTATGTACATTTGTAACTTATAATCCGATGGTCATGATTTCTAGTGATCCGACGGTTCACTCTCTCTTGTATTAACGACACTTGATCCGTGGCTTTACCCCTGATTGGTCTGTGTTATGTTGAACACTATCACTTTTTTTACTTTTTTTTTTTAATTTTAACCAAGATTATAATCTTTTGCAGGATGCCTAACTACTCATAAACTAACTTGGTTATCCTGAAAATGTTGTTACTTCATCTATTTTTAATATAAGAACATAACATAATAATTTGGGGATAACTTCCCCTTAAAACCAATTCCAAAACACATTTCTCCTCAAGGTTTAAAAGAAGATAGCATGTGCTCTTTTCATACTTGTACGTGAGTTCTAAGCAAGATTATAAATCAATTCCATCGTAATTCCATGTGTGATCATTAATAGTAATAAACCTATTTGACCCCCTAGATTATGCTAAATAGGTTCCACTTATTGACTCTTTACATCATAACTACAAACTATGCCACAAAAACCTAAAATATCATGCTTCTATTAAGTCAAAATACACATATAAGGGCATGATTATTAACCTACTTGTAACAAGGTAACTTAAGGAGGAATATGTCTATCTCCATCATAAAATATCATGATATGTTTATGAAATGGAGAAATGGAATCACAAAATATATTGATTCAAAAATGTTTCCAAATTCATCAACTAAAAATTCTCATTCCCAAGTATTAAGGAAAAACAATTATTTGCAGAATGACATTGCTTCAATCATGAAACTCGTATGATGAATGTTATAGCAAGAGTAGCTATTGTTACAAATTCATAAACATATTATTCTTCAAAAAAGTTCCAAGTAAAACATTGGACTTGCCAAAATTAGGTACAGTTAGTTGTTTGCTACATCTACTCAAGCATAATTCTACACCCATGAATACATGCAGCTTGGGCAACTTATTATGATCACTTGCACAAGTAATTAAAACCTACATAATTGGTTACTGTAAAATTGTTTACAACAACGCCCTTTCCTTTTTTGTAGATTTATATGATAAAAGGAACATTGTCTTGCTAATCTATTCACACTTCAGCAACTTTACTTACACTCACTTGAATCAAATCTAGTTGCTCTTGAAGATCTTCCACTTGATCTTTTAATGCTCTATTTTTGGATTGTAAGTGAAATTTTATCCTTTTGATTTGTTTGACCTCTCCTCTTAGTGGCTGAGTCCATTTTATCAACTTTTATGTATTGTCCAAGGTTTTTGAAACACTTGTGCCACTTTTTCTTCCCATATTTTCCTCATTTGTTCAAATTGAACCTTTGAGCTCTGTGTTTCTTTGCCTCCAGCTTTAAAACTGATATCTCTTTACCTGCTTCCTTCAACTCCTCTTTGAGGGTTTCTATTTTTTATTTTTCAATCATTTTCTCTTTTCCCTTTCTTTGTTTGATAACCAGTTCCTCCCTTGCTGGTGAAGACAGATCTATGATGCTTGGTGGTTGGGTAGCTTCATTGATTTTCTCAATATATTTTCTTTCCATGACCTTCTTTGCATGTCTTGTCATTGGCTTCCTCGGTTGAAAAATGAAACCAGCATCATCACCTGCAAAATCTATTTTTTAGCAGTCTTACCTTTCTTCAGCTTTCTTCCCCCATCTTCAATGCCTTCAACTTGCACAATGGGTGACTCTTCAATGTCAATTGCATCCAGGATATCCTCCAAATTTCCTTTAGCCAAATTCTGGCTTCTAGTAACTCTCTTACTGCCTTGTTTGTTGATTGTGTGCTTCTGTTTTGCAGGTGATATTTGAGGTGTGTCAGTCTCATGCAAAGATTTTGCTTCCATGTTCACTAGTTCTGGAGGAGATGATCTATTTTCTTCTTCAACTTCTTATGCCACAGCTGGTGATGAAGTAGTTCTAGGTTTGGAGGTTTTCTTAGGAGTAATTACATCAATTCCACAGCCACTCATGAACAAGAAAGGAGTCCAATATTTGTCTAACCTCCTCAATTCCTCTAACACTAAAAACTTAATTAAACCATGATGAAAAAGAGAAGTCTCACTTCCTTCTGTCTTGATTTGAACCTTATCTGAAATTTTCCCTCGACTTCTGTATAAATAAAAAGGCAAGTCAAGTGACCTCTTACCCACAAAATACTAAGAATTCTAAGATCATAGGAGTATAACATATGAAACCTTCCTTCACAAGTAAAATACTTTTGAATGACCATCAACATCTTTGCATAATTTTCCTTCATGAAGCTTCTAGGGATAGCATTTGTCAAATCAATTTCACTATGTTCTTGCTCGATGAACTCTTTGCAATCTTGCATTGTAAATTTGATACCTTTAAACCATTTTTCACCTCCTCTAGAGATTCCTGTAGCTGATGAGATGCTCTCTGGTGTCATTGTAAGGTTTAGAATTCCAACCTTTGAAGTTGTTCTTGTGAAGCTAGTGGCAAAATCCTTTGAAACCTGTAAATGAAATCCCTACAACCTTTGACAAAATTGCAAGCAACCAGTCCTTCTGAAAACCTCCATGGAATTAAGGTCTTCATTTAGTAAATTCATGTCCATGGGCGCATACCTGTGACAATGGCCACCCTTATTTGTTTTTCTTCTTGTAGCCATGGATGTCTTTTAGTCTTCAGAGCCTCGCCTGCTTGATGACACCTGCAGAATTCCAACTTGCCAGCCACCTGCTTGGCTCGATTATGCAACTCTCCAGAAATCAACTCACATGCAAGGATAAATCACAATATGAAAAAAGGCTAATTGAGGTAAGATTTAATGGTTTAACTGACAGCTCAAACTTCAATCATGACACATACAAGCCCAAAAAGGTAATGATGACATCAAACACGGGTATGTAAATTTGAATTTACCATAACAACCTTGAATGACCTCTACCTTAACTCCTCTAATCATAAAATGACACCTCATCCAACTCTGATAAGACAAGTTAAAAAATGGATTTTCGTAGCAAAATTAGTTAATCCTCTGACAGATTCACTACGAAACTATTAGGCAGTTTCGTAGCGAAATATGTTGTTTCCCTATGTAAAAGGCTACGAAATTTTGAAAAACTGACAGAATGCGCCCTTTTGATTTTGAATTCATGGGGAATGACAACTAACACCATATGTGAATGATTTGACTAAAATGGCATAAATGAAGGTGATCATGAAACTTAGCATAGGCTAAAAATGTAAAAACATTTCCTATACCACATTTAAATGGCTTAGGAGACCTTACCCATTTGGTGAGTGACCTATATGACCCTATCAAGATATGTTTCACAACTTAATGAGTGCTAATAGTGGCTCCACTTGGGATGGTGTGCCTCTGTGGTACACCAAAGAACTTGTAGTTCCAGTGTCATCCATATTTTTAGAAATAAAACTATGAAATTTTCCGAGCCTTCTTCAAACTCTTATGGCCTTCACCTCGGGCTCAAGTTTGATGATCAGCCTGTCTTTATTATCAGAAAAGCATAATAAAATGAAATATATACAATGGAGTGAAATTTCAGTGAAATTTTAAGATGAATAGTACTTTAGAAACCTTCCATTAGCAGGCCCTCCAACACAAGGTTGTCCATCCATCTCCTGAACTAGATAAGTGTTGTTGCCATGGAATGCAGCTACTATGAATGGTCCCTTCCAGATGATTTCAAACTTTCCATGTTTCCCCTTCTCTTCAATTCTGGCTTCCCACTCCAACACCACATATTGAATTTGGAAATTTTCTTCTTTGACCTTCCTGTCAAATGTTTTATTTACTCTATTTTGTGACTGTTGATGATTGTTGTATACCTCCTCCCTTTTTTCCTGCAAAGCTATAAGCTGGTTTATCCTCCTCTGAGTAGAATTAGGCTCCTCTTCTAGTCCTTATAGCAATTTCATTACAGGCACTCCCAAGGAAGTGGGAAAAATAGCTTCAGATGCCATGATCTTTTGTTTTCTTGCAGTACCTTCTTGATAATTCTCACAATGATTTTATTAGAAGATTCAGCAAGACCATTACCCTGTGGGTAATAAGTAGTAGAGTGTCCAAGTGTTATGTGATACTGATGACAAAAGCTAATCAACCTTTTGGATTTAAAAGCTTGTGAATTATCATAATAATCTTCATAGGATAGCCAAACCTGGACAATATGTTATTCTTTAAGAACTGGATGATGACTGAATCATTTGCTTGCCTTGTTGGGATTGCTTCAATCCACTTGGTGAAATAATCTATTGCTGTCAGGATCCAGCGATACTGCCCTGAAGATGATGGGTGAATTTCACCAATAAAATCTAGCCGCCATTGTTGAAAAGGTGCCTCAACATAAATTGGAATCAAAGGTAGAGGAATCAGCTTTTTCTTACCATCAAAAATCTGGCATTCATGGCAGGAAGCTATCTTCTTGTAGACATCCTTGAACATGGTGGGCCAGTAGTACCCTGCTCTGAGAATTTTGTTTGTTGTGGCCTTCCAGTAATTGTGTCCTCCATTGTCTCCCTTATGAAACTCTTCAATCACCCTTTCAGCGTCCTCTTCCAGCAAAAAATTCAAAAGAATTCCACCAGTATCTCTCCAGTATAGATTCTTATCTACAATGCAATATCTTAGAGATTTCAGCTTCACAAACCTTGCTTTTGATTTAGTCAACTCTACAAGAGCTCTATGATGATGCAAGACAAAGATAATGTCCTTGTACTATTCAGATAAAATAAACTTCTCTTCTATAAGAATTAGCTCCTCATCTTCATCTGATAACTCTAAAATTTCTGCAATAAAATTCATGTCAAGACAGTCAAAATTGGATTGTGCCATCAGCTTTTCTAACCCTTGTCCTTTCACCAATTTTGTAGGTCTGATTTTTATGTCATACGTCAGCAAATTAGCTATCCACTTCCCTCTCTTTCCATCAGGATCATCTTGTGTCAATATGTCCTTAACCATAGTGTTAGGCACAAATGCTATGACATGAGAATGCAGAATATAGATTCTGAAATCCTTAACGGCTTTAATCAAATCTTATGCCTTTTTTTCTAAAATATTATATTTCAGATCTGAATTAGCAAGGGTTCTACTAAAGAATGAAATGGGCTACTTTGTAACTTGTTCTCCTTTCTGCAGTAAAACTCCAGCTATGGTGTTTTCAGATGCAAATGTAAAAACCACAAACTCATGAAAAATTTGGACTAATCAATACTGGGGCCCGAGTGCTTTCTTTATTTCTTCAAATGACTGCTTGGCTTCAATTTTCCATTTAATATCATCTCCTTTCTTCAACATCTTGGTAATGTCTTTGAAAATCTCAGCAAAGTTCGGGATGAACATTCTAACAAAGTTTACTCTCCCAAGAAAAGACTGAATTTCCTTCCTGTTCCTTAGCAAGTTTATCTTCTGAATTGCACTGAATCTATTTGGATCAATATTTATCCCATATTTTGATATAATATGCCCAAGCAACTTTCCAGAGGTTAGAGCAAAATTAGTTTTAGTGGGATTAAGAGAAATACCAAATCTTCTACACTTCAATAGAACTTTCTCCAGATGCTTCACATGGTCTTCCTCTCTTCTTGAAGATACAGTTATGTCATCTAGATAGACCACCACTAGCTTATCTTTTTCCTCAACAAAGGCAATGTCCATTGCTCTTTGAAAATTTTCTCCTGCATTCATCAGACCAAAGGGCATCTTGGCATACGTGAATGTTCCCCATGGTGTGGTAAAAGCAGTTTTCTCTTGGTCTTTTGGGTGTACCAATATCTGATTTTATCATGAAAAACCATCTAGCATAGACATACTTTGAGAGCCAACAATATTTTGCAACATTTGATCCATTTTAGGGAGAGGGTAGTTGTCTTTCAAAGAAGCTTTATTCAAGTTTCTGAAGTCAATACAGATTTTGATCTCTCCACTCTTTTTTCTGACTGGTACCAAGTTAGCAAGCCATTTTAAAAATATGATAGGAACAATCATTTTTGCATCAAAAGCTTCTTAATTTCCTTCTCAATCACAGGCATGAGCAATGGATTAATCCTTCTCAATTTATGTTTGAAATGTTTCTCATTCTCCTTGATAGGAATAGTATGTTGAATAATAAATTGGATCATAATCTTTAAGGTCAGCATAACTCCATGAAAAAACATCAATGAACTTTTTCATCATCTCAATATACTTCTATTTCATCTCAATAGAAAGAAACTTGGAAAGCTTTATCATTTTAGGTGTTGCTATTGTTCCTATATTACAAATCTCTACCTCTTCATCATCGGGCTGCATCCTAGGAGATTTGAAAACATCATTTTGGTCAAAAATATTTTCAAGTGAAATAAGACCTTTGGGGATACAATTATTCTTCAGTTGCAAAACTTTAGAATTACCCTTAGTTTCAGCAAGCATGTTCTGTTGATCTACTTGTGTGCTTTCAAATTCCTCCTTCAATTTTATGAAATTTCTGACTTCTTGGTCATCTTCAAATACTTGCCAATGGATTATGTTATCTGGTATAGCAGGTCTATATCGAACTTCAATCTCATACTTCTCAGTGGAATGTGTGGGGATGACAAATAAACTTGCAGAAACAGCTAAGGAATCAACCACTGAGTTTTGATCCTTAGTTTTCACAATAAATGAATATTCTTGAAACTTTTCCAACATCTCCATGATCAGATTTTTGTAAGCTCTCATCCTCACATCCTTGGTTTGATATATTCCTTCAACTTGTTTAATTACCAATTCAAAATCTCCACAAACTGCAATTTTTTGGGCACCTAATCTTTTCAAAATTTCCAAACCCAAAAACAGAGATTCATATTCAGCCATATTATTTCTACAGTCAAAGTTCAGTTTGAAAGAATAGAACTTGTTTTCATCATCAGGAGTAGTGATTCAAATGCCTCCTCCAACTCCCTCTCTTCCAGCAGATCCATCAAAGTGAAAAAGCCACCAGCCCTCTGCTTTTTCTTCTATGATTTCTTGATTTTCAACTTGTTAATTTTCAGTTTCTTGAATTTCTGCTTTCCCTTCACTTTCTGCTTCATCAGTTAGCTCATTGAAAATAATTCCTGATCCTAATTCAGTTTCAAAAGCATAAATGTGAAAATTATGAGGTTTATCCTTGTTACTTACCATATAAGCCATCCTGGTCTCCCTGTACTGTCTTATTTTCTCACCAAAAATAGGAATGGTGGCATATGTCAAGTCCATCTGCATGGTGCCTTTGATTTTTGCTGCCCAAGATCTAGATAAGATCATACCAAACTTAGGTGGAATATCTGCCACCGCAAAGTCCATTACCATTGTCTTGGCAAGCACTTGTGTTAGGCCAAGAACAACATATTTTATCAATCTTATGCATTGAAATCTTTTAGAATCAAAAGAAAACAAATCCTTGTATGACCTAGTGATCTCGAAACCCATCCTCTCCATAATCACTTTAGGCATAAGGTTATGAGAAGCCCTTGAATCCAACATGGCATTGTGTAAGGTCATGTCATGGATACTAAGGCTAACATACAAAGGAGGTACCTCTTCATTCTTCTCATCTTCCAATCTTGGTCCCAAGTAGATGGTGGGATTGTCTTCTTGTACATTAAGGATGTTTGAAGCTCCTGGTTGAGAATTCAACATTTTCACAATTTTGCTTCTGTACCCATTTACCTTCAAAACTTCTCCAAAAGGAACAGGAATATTGATTTTAGAAATATCATTCTCCAAACTGAAAACAAAAGTAAGCTTTTCACTCTCTTTGACAGGGGGAGGATGTGGTGAGTCCCTTTTAGATTCAGCTGCTTTAGGGTCATCTTTCTTTGACTGTGTTTTATTTGCAGTAATAGGGACATTTATGTTTCTCAGATTATATTGTTTCTACATTTCAAAGTTAGCATGTTGATACCCCTTCAAATAGTCAGATTGTTCCTCACTTTTATTCAAGTCATGGTCAGACTCATCATGATCTTCTTTAGTAAAAAACATTCCAGACATGTTTTCATCTAGACAATGGATGGAGTCTTCTGGAATCTCAGGTTGATTTTCATCTTCATCAACTAAATTTTGTTGAAAATGAGGTCTTACTTGAGGGTCAGGCCGATTCCTATTGTCTCTTTGTCTTTGCTGAAAAGGATGCCTTCTAAACTGAGGATTTCTAATATGTGGATCATTTTGTGCAGGAGGTGAAGAGGCAGCCCCAAGAGCAAGCATATCCATGAGTTTTTCCATAGTCGTCATCATCGAATCAAACTTATCATCTGAGGTGGAAAGCTTTTCTTCTTCCTTTAGTTTGGTTTTACCCATCTTAGACTTTTTAGCTGCCATCATGTTCACTTCTACTTTTACAGCATCATTTTTCATTTCTGCTAGAGTGGGGAATTCTCTTTCTCTAAGCAAAATGGAGAAATCATAGTCAAAGGCTTCTGCATAGCGCAACTGAGCAACTCCTGGTGGAGACTTAAGGTGAGCAGGTATAGAATCATAAACTTTGTTAAATCTCTTGGAGAAATTTTGGATAGTTTCATCTACAACTCTTTTTAGACTATTATATTCAGTGAGGGATTGCACAGGGTTTGTTCTATTTCCCCACTTTCTCAAGAAACTATCTTCAAAATGATTCCAATTATGCAGGCTTCCTGGAGCAAGGGCTTTAAACCATTTCCTAACCTCACCAGTAAAACTTTGAGCAAATAGCCTCATTTTGACATCCTCATGATCAACTTCTTCTATGTCTATAAAATCATTAAATTGGTCCACATGTTCCTCGGCTGTAATTTCTTCATCACTTTCCCAAGTTTTAATTCTAGCTGAATATTGACTTGGGAGGGCATTAAGAACAGTTGGGAGAACAAGGGGAGCATATCTAGCAGGTGCAGCAGGAGGTGGAGGTGGAACATTACTAGCCATGATAACGGGGACTGTGGTATTTCTAGGAGAAGTAGAAGTAGAAGATGAGCTGTTAGAAGGTAGTGTGATTGGTCTTTGTAGTCCAGATACAAATGAGCTCCAATCAGGTAAAGGTATACCAGATTTTATTCTTAGTAAGAATTCAAATGGATCAAATTCCTTTAACTTATCAAAATGTTCCCTCTCTAATAGTAACTCTGATGTGACTGACTCCCAAAATTCTTCTTTTTCCTTTTGGGTTACTAGGGTTGAGGTATCAATACCTCGAATTTGCAGGTCTATAATAATCTCAGTTAATTAATTTTCTTTTTCACACCTAAACAAGACTATTAGGCAGTTTCGTAGTGAAATTTGTTGTTTTCCCATGTAAAACGCTACAAAAATTTGAAAAACTAACAGAATGCGCCCTTTTGATTTTGAATGCATGGGGAATGACAATTGACACCATATGTGATTGATTTGAATGAAATGGCATAAATGAAGGTGATCATGAAACTTAGGATAGGCTAAAAATGTAAAAACAATTCCTATACCACATTTAAATGGCTTAGGAGACCTTGCCCATTTGGTGAGTGACCTATATGACCCTATCAAGAAATGTTTCACAACTTAATGAGTGATAACATGGTCCATGATCTCTATTTAAAGAGCATGGAGGGTCATTTTTCCGGTAGCCGTTTATGAGAAAAACATATGTAAACCTTCTTTTTATATTAATAAATTGCCTAAAGTAGCTGCATTGGCTCAGGTCGTGGACTGTTTCCCTCATCAAGGATTTTAACCACGTGATATACTAGTGTACTAATTTGTGATCTGTTTTTGAGTGCTGACCCTTGGTGTTTGATCTAAGGCACTTACCTTGTAAATTCCTACATGATGTCAGAGCCATTTTGAAGGCCGCATCCGTTGTTGATCCAAATCCGAAGTCGATTTGACTGCATGCGACTGTCGTTTTCCAGATCTACTATTTCTGAAAATTTTCGGGCCTGGAGAACTACTCTGTTGTATCTGGAGCATCTGTTACAATGAGTAACCCCTTTCGTTTCATGCGAAAATGTTTCTGGTTGCCCAAGTTATGTCATTTTAGATCTGGAGGGATAAATTATATTTTTTAATCGTTCTGCTTATTTCGATTTATAGTTTTTATCTATTTTCTAGATCTATACCCTCTTCTCTGTGTATTCTCTTTGATTTGCGCTGTGTGCGATCTCGGCAAATCAGAAACAAGAAGGGATTTTTTTTCCTACATATGCTCTTTCCCCGCGTCTTTGTGTGATCTCAGGAAATCAGAAATAGCGAAAAAATGATAGTTTTCGATAAGGATAAACGAAAACATAACATTCTGCCGTAAGGCCTGCATTTTGTTCTTTTGTGCTCGGATTTTGTGTTTTTTTTGCAGAAAAAAACACACAAAAAAAACCCCTTCCTCCTTTCAAACAATTACAGAGTCTTTTTACTAGCTCACTTGGTGTAAAGTTAGTTTATCAGAATAGAGGTCTTGGGTTCAAGTCTCTTTCTCAAGCTTCTTTTTCTAAAAAGCTTTTTGTTAAAAAGGGGGGGATCTTTTTTCTACCTTCATCATCAAATTTCAACCATTCCGATAACTATTTGGCATCTACAACACATTTTTTTTCAAAAAGGCATAACGTCTTCATCCAGAAGCAGTTTTTCGAGCCCTTTGTTTTTAATCATCCTAATTTTTCGAGATCGTTTCATTGGAGCAGTTAATTTCAGCACTTTTCAACTTCAGTTTTTTTTTTTTAAATGGAAATTGCATGCCCGGTTATTCTTAACAACAACTATTTCGAATGGCTACCCCACATGGTAGATTTACTTAGAAGTAAAGGGTTTTGTAGAATAGCCACAGGATAAGAAACTAAACCTACCAATGGAGATAAAGCCGCTAAATGGAAAAATAAAAAATCACAAGCACTAGTGTTGATAGGAATGTACATTGCTCAAGATCTTTGATTTCATATCCTAGAAATTGACACCCCTGATGCAGCCCTGAAAAAGATAAATATTGTTTTTGGCATTCAAAATGAAATCAGGGCCCACCAGCTTGAAAATGAGTTGCTTACTTTGGACCCCAATAATTTCTCCTCTATTGAAGATTTTTTGTCCAGATTCAAGGCCCTTAGACTTCTTTTAGAAAGTTATAAGGTCAAAAAGGAAGATGGTAGCCTTATCTATTCCATTCTTGCTAAGATTGGCCCGGCATACTCCGTATTTGTTTCCACCTTCCATTCCACTAGAGAAGCCATCATTTCTCAAGGAACAGCGTACAAGAACCCCTCTTTTGATTCCTTTTGTGATCCTTTGATAAGATAACAAGAAAAACTCTTACACCTTGGTCTTGTCAATATAGGAAACACTTCTAAGAAAGCCTTAGCAGCCCAACAACAACCATATTAAAAGAATCCCAAGAAGCAGTATCCTCAAAAGTATGTTCCTAAACCAAACAAGGGTCTTAAGCAATTTCAGCCACAGACTGAAAAAGAAACTCACCAAACTGATAAGGAAAACAAAAATAAAGGGAAGAAAATAGATAGGCATTTCAAATTTTGTAATCGTGACGGCCATGTAGAGTCCAAATGTTTTAAGAGGATGGAAGCCTTGGAAGTACCAATGAAGAAGCACCACATCAATTTAAAGAACTCTTCAACTTCATCTTCAGGAATGGTACTTTCTGCGTGTGGTTGTCACACATCTGGTTATGCATTAAATGTATCTTCTTCTTCTCATTCTCATGAGTGGCTCATTGATTCTGGAGCTTCTTACCACATGATCAAAAATAAGCCATGTTTTCTTCTTTAAATGATTGTAACACCAAACATATTTATGTTGATGATGATATATCTCTTAGTGTTGTAGGATCTGGAACCATTCATCTAGATAATGGTCAGTTTAATGATGTACTACGTGTTCCTACCTTGTCATGCAACCTTCTATCTGTTTATCAGATAACTGATTCAGGTGAAGGGAAAATAGTAGAATTCTCACCTCATGATGTTGTAATCAAAGACCTCAAAGATCCTAGAAATATTTTAGCTACTGGCATTGCTAATGATTCCACAAGGTTGTATAAGCTTGACAACTTTGGGTCATCATGTCTTCCCTCCGTTTTTGTTGCTCATAATGATGAAGTGAGAAAAATTTGGCATGAGCGATTTGGTCACTTAAACTATTGCTCGCTTCAAACTCTATGTAAATAAAATGTGGTGACAGGTCTTCCTATGGTATCTTGCCGAGATGGTGTTTGCTCCGGATGTGTACTCGGAAAACATCATCGGGATAGTTTTGACAAACGTGCCTCTTGGCACGCTTCAGCCCCTTTGCAGCTTGTGCACAGTGATTTATGTGGTCCACTTCCTGTTGTTTCTTTCTCTAGTTGCAAGTAATTCTTAACTTTCATTGATGATTTTTCCAGACGCACTTTGGTACACTTCTTAAAACTCAAGAATGAAGTTTTTAACATGTTCTTGCCCTTTAATGCCTTTGTTGAGATACAATTTGGACATCAAATTCTTAAGTTAAGATCAGACAATGGAGGAGAATATGTTAACAACAAATTTATCAACTTTTTCACTGAGCATGGCATTCAATTGCAACATAATGTTCCATATACTCCACAACAAAATGGTGTAGCTGAAAGGCTAATTGTATGCTTCAATCTAAATGACTTAGTCTAAATTTTTGGGCATCAGCTATTAATTGTGAAAATTACATAGTAAATCGCACTTCTACTAAGGTTTTAAGAAATATAACTCCATAATAAGCATGGAGCTCAATCAAACCAGATGTAAGTCACTTTCGTGTTTTTGGAAGTGATGCTTGGACCCATATTCTAGATGCGAAACATAACACCTTTGAACCTAAGAGTGAAACATGCATTTTTGTTGGATATTCTGAAGATGTCAAAGGATATTTCTTCAACCAAAATCCAAAAATATAATCATTAGAAGAGATGTAAAATTTGATGAAAATATATCGGCCTGCAAGCCTAGTTCGGCGAGTGTGCCACCTTTGGCCTGTGAGCCTGATTCAGCATATGTGCCACCTCTCTCTATCTCTTCTATTTTTTATAGCATTCCTTCTAGTTCAGATGATGACAGCTAGGATGAAAATCCTCCTCCACCTCTTGAAGATATTCCTTCAGTGCCACATATTCCAAGATGGGTCCACTCTACTCGAGATGCACCAGGTTCTCTTGCAGGTAACGCTATAGATCGATGACGTACACATTCTCAGTTCGAAAGAGCATCTTCCTTATTGGCTCAAGTTCCAAAAAATCCTGATCCAGACACCTTTGAAGAAGCTTCCGGTCATCCAGATTGGGATGAAGCTATGAATGAAGAATATCGTTCCTTATTGGCAAACGATATTTGGGATCTTGTTCCTCTTCCAAAAGGAAGAAAACTTGTCAAATGCAGAAGGGTTTACAAAACAAAGTTTGGACCAGATGGAAAAGTGGATATACATAAATGTCGTCTTGTTGCTAAAGGATTTTCACAAATTGAAGGCATTGACTATACTGAAACATTCTCCCCTATTGCCAAAATGAATTCTATCTACCTTTTTCTTTCCCTTGTTGCCTCCTTTAAATGGGAAGTCGATCAGATGGATGTTAAATTCGCCTTTGTACATGGAGATTTTCATGAAGAAATCTACATGGAACAACCCCCTGGCTTTATCCAAAAAATCTCTAGCCTTGTTTGTCGCCTTAGGAAGTATCTCTATGGTCTGAAAAAAGCTCCTCGGGCTTGGTATGCCAAAATGGATAGATTTCTATTAGATAATGGATTTTCTAGGTGTCATTCTGACAACACTGTCTACACCAAGAAAGTGGGTAAGTCCTTCACCATCCTCGTTTTTTATGTTGATGATCTTATCCTTACTAGTAGTGATCCCAACCATATAAACCATGTGAAGTCTAGCCTCAAAAATATGTTTGAAATAACAGACTTAGGACACTTACATTATTTCCTTGGTCTTCAAGTCTTGAAATCCAAATAAGGTATTACCCTTTCTCAATCCAAGTATGTCTGTGATCTTCTACGCCACTTTCACATGGAAGACTATAAGCCAGCCCCTTCTCCCTTTTAGTTTGGAGTCAATATTTCAGTCACTTGTACTACCCCTGAAGTTGATGCTACATTATACCATCAACTTGTTGGTAAAATTTTGTATCTAACCCATACCTGTCCTGACCTTTCCTTTGTCATTGGTCTTGTTTCTTGGTTTATGCACCAACCTCATGAAAGTGACTGGAAAGCAGCTAAAAGAATACTTCGATATATTCGAGGTACAATTCAGCTCAGGATTCATTATAGTGCAGGAGCATCTCCATTGTTGATTGGTTTCACTGATTCTGATTGGGTTGGTGACCCTGATGATCGAAAGTCTACTGCAGTATATGTATTCACTCTTGGTTCAGGACCTATTACTTGGTCTTGTAAGAAACAAAGTGCTATCTATCTTTCTTCGACAGAAGCGGAGTATCGTGGTGTCGTTGAAGCCAGCAAGGAAGCCATGTGGCTTCATCATATCCTGTCTGAATTTGGTCTTCATCAGCAGCATCCAACTACACTTTGGTGTGATAATCAGACTTCCATTGATCTATGCAAAGATCAAGTTCAACATCAGCATATGAAACACATTGAGCTTCATATACACTTCATCAGAAAGCTCATTCATGATCGTGTTCTTGAAGTATAGTATTGTTCAACCTATGATCAAGTTGTCGATATCTTTACAAAGGCTCTCACAGAAGCAAAGTTTACCAAACTTCAATCCATGCCTGGAGTTCAGGAAAGTTATCATTAAGGGCATATAGGCTCTAATGCCTCCTTCCTTCTCCTATTGTGTCACCTTTGTAAATCCTTTAATCCTATCCCAAGTTTTTCTTAAGGGGGGATGTTAGGATATTTTGACACATAGGAAATAGGCTCCTTTTGTGTCACCTTTTTAAATCCTTCAATCCTACCCCAAGTTGTTCTTAACAGGGGATGTTAGGATATTTCCACACATAGGAAATAGTCAAGTATAACTTGCTCTAGTGTAGAGTTAGGTAAAGTTTGTTTTCTTACTATGTACATTTGTCACTTATAATCTGACGGTCACGATTTGTAGTGATCTGACGGTTCACTCTCTCCTCGGTATTAACGACACTTGATATATGACTTAACACCTAATTGGTCCATGATCTCTATTTAAAGAAAATGGAGGGTCATTTTTCGAGTAGCCGTTTATGAGAGAAACAAATGTAAACCTTCTTTTTATATTAATAAATTGCCTAAAGTGACCGTGTTGGCTCAAGTCGTGGATTGTTTCCCTCTTCGAGGGTTTTAACCACGTGATATACTGGTGTACTGATTTTTGTGATATACAGGGTAAGTTCCTTAGCTCTGATACCATGTGAAATTTTCACTTTGAAAATTATTATTACAGTGATTGATTTATTTTGCCTACTTATTATGATAAGTTATTTACAGATGCTTCAGTAAATTTTGAAATAAACACGGCTACAGTATTCACTCTAATTAAAAGAAGAAGAACAAATAAAACACATATAGCACAATAGAAACAACCACATGAACGCAGTTATTTTTGAATAATTGTCCCCGGAAAAACCCAATGTGGGAAAATCGGTGCAACAAATGAAAATTTGTATTAATATTCAGCAGTGAAAATATCATTTACAGAATTCATGACGAACAAAATCAATAGCATACACCTGATATGAATTTTCCGGACAATCCAGAAGAATTCCCGACACACGGGATGTCCTACTGCACCCTCTGTGTCAATCTGCGTAGCCCCTCTATGAAATCACTACCTAGACTGCGTAAGTCTGTGTGGAGGGCTAGTGTTGCTGCTTAGCACTGTCTTCCCTTCGTCTTTTGTCTTCCTTCTTCTTCGTCTCTGCTGACTTCTCCCTCCTCCTTCTGTCTCTGCAACCCAGCCTCTACAGACTCACCCTCTTAAATCAAATTTTGTTACTTCAGAATCAATTTCCTTCATGTACTGAGAATTTGGTTGGCTTGCTTTCCAAATGACCCTCAAGCTTTCTCTTATAGTCTTCTTGCTGATGAATCAACGACTCAGATTATATCCTTAATCAATGGCTCATATTAAAAGATGACTTGATCTTCATTTTCTAGAATATTCACACTCTGATTTATTATTACCCTTTAATTATTTAATTTCTCTAAGTTTAGACTTAGGGATCACTTTAAAATAATTAATTATTTTAATAAAGTAAAATACGAGTGAAATTTCCACAAATGATTTATGGGTTCTCTAGAATATTGTTGTCCAAGCCTCTCCTCAAAATATGAGACTTGGAACACTTTCTGATGCTATAAAATAAACACTATAATGTTGAAATTTGGTTATCGGAGGACAGGTGGTTCTCTAAGGCTTTGATCTTTGGCCTAGGGAAAAGTGTCCAAAAGAATTTAATTTTCTCCTAAAGTGACTTTATAAAGTTATAAAGTCAAATCTAATTTAAAAGTGACTTTAAGTGATAAATTTACTAAGTCTAGTTTTAAAGTGACTTTAATAAAGTCAATGTGAAATTAGAAAGTGAAAAGTGACTTTGAAAATAAATGACTAAGAGGGTCTTTATTAAAGTGGAGTGAATTAAAAAAATAGAAAGTGAGATTTAAATGAGCATTTAATCTCAGCCCTAGATCTAAACCTATCTCAGCCATTGGATTTAGGGATTCCCCAAAACTCACTTAGGGTTAGGTTAAAGGAGGAAAATGAGGGAAAAGGTCAATCATTCTTTCATGAGCAGATTGAGAGAGGAGGAGAGAAAGCTAAGGAGATTTTTTCTGAGCAATGAGAAGAATGAGGACAGCAGTGAGGAGATTCAGCAAATCCGTACAACAACATTTATTGGCACAAATCCCAAGGCAGAAAATCCGTACAGCAGGAGAGAGGCATTGTTTCCAAGAGAGGAGGCATGAAAATCGAGGAGGAGGGCAACAAAATTAAGCACGTAGTTCGATGCAGAAAATTGGGCATGGAAATCAAGAAGTGCTAATATTTTCGACACAAAAATCGAGAAAGAGGACAGAAGCTACAGCACGATTTTCTAGGTAGTTTTCTGTGCATGGATTTCGAGGAGGGCTGCTATACAAATCCGTACAGTCCATATAGTTCCGTACATAAAGTTCCAGCGCGCTTCTTGAGGTGGTCGTACAACATTTATTACTATCATTAATGCTGTAATATTTTTTGTTTTGAAAGTTGTTGATTTGGCACAATTTCCGAGGCGGTGTGCAAGCACGGAAATCGAGATAAGTTTGTAATTTGGTTGCTGGAATTTTTTACTGTGTTTTTCTGTTTCACTGTAAAAGAAATATTCAGAAAATAAAGAGAAGCTTTCGAACTGGTTTTCCCCAAGAGTTGTAGGGGGTTTTTCCAGGGTCATATTGACCAAAAATCAACATGTCAAATTTCGTGTGTGGCTGATTTATTTTTCTAAGTTTTTATTTCTGCATTTTCAGCACTGTGATATTTCTATAATTTTTGTTTTCAGAAAATATTTATTTTTCCAGCTTGTTGAATGTATGGCTATGGGAAAGGGCATTTAACTTTATGGGTGAAATAAGGAGAAACTGAAAACTAGGGTTGGAAAAAGAAATTTCTACATGGCATCAGAGCTATTTTGCCAAAAAGTGCAGTTTGGGGCAGCAAAAAGAAAAATTACAGCAAGTTGTTTTTTCACACAGAATACGATACCTTTACTACAACAGTGTTATTTTCATCTTATTTAGGATAGGAAGCATGTCTTTGGGCTTGAGGGTGGAGGATAGGTTGGATGGGCATAGTAACTACAGTGTATCAAAAGGAAAGAATGCAAAACATCTTGAGGAGGCAGAAGTCTGGGGTATAATAGTGCATACCCAACAGCACCCTGTGAATGTGCCTATTGATGCTATTCATTTGGCAAACTTTAACAAGAAGAATAACAAGGGTAAGAGACTGATTCTGGATGGTATTAAAGACCATGTCATTCCTCATGTGAAAGGAAAGAGATATTCTCATGAGATGTGGACAGCCTTGACCAATCTTTACCAAAGTACCAATGAGAACAGAAAAATGGTCCTAAGGGAGAAGTTGAAGATCATTAAGATGGGTAAGATTGATAGTGCTACTAGATATCTCACAAAGATCACTAATATGAGATATGCATTGGCAGTATTTGGAGAGGTCATTCCACCCACTAAATTGGTGCAGATTGCAGTGAATGGCCTTCCCAGTTCATGGTTGAACTTTTCTGATGGGGTTTCTACACGTGAGACCCTTCCTACTTTGGAGAGGTTCTAAGATGATTGCATACAGACAGAAATCAGGAAGAGCCACTTGGGGCAGCCAAACCTGTTGAGCAGGATGAGGATGTAGCACTGTTAGCAGGAGGCAAGAAGGGAAAAGGAAAGAAGCAAGCTTCCACAAGTAGTGGTGGGGACAAAGGCAAAGGTAAAGGTAATCATGTGAACACGCAAAAGGACTATTCCAAGGTGAAGCATTGGAATTATTAGAGGATGGGACACTATGCAGTTGTATGTCCGGAGAAGAAGAAGAAGAAGAAGGGGAAGAACAAGACCATGGTAGCATCAGCAAAGATAGAGGACTTTACGGATAGCTTTGACTGGGATTTTGGGTTCATTGCTTGTGAGTCCACTAGTGCAGGATCACCTCCCACGGAGGGTGAGAGGGAGTGTGCATTTCCCTCCACTAGTGGAGCATCTTCAGGTATCTGGTATGTTGACAGTGGGGCTTCACGTCATATGACAGGAGTCCGTGAGTACTTCTCAGAGCTTTCAGAGAGTGGCACTGATATAGAGGTAGTACTCGGAGATGACAGCATTGTTAGAGCAGTCGGTGTGGGGACATTGACATTTGATAGGGAACCCAAACCTCCCTTGAAGGTGTTAGATGTTCTATATGTGCTAGGGATGAGGAAGAACCTCATATCCGTCTCGGCATTGGAGGACAGAGGGTATGAGATATTGTTCAGGAGAGGACAGGTGCTTATATATCCCAGGGGCGCTCCAGCTGATTCAGCTAGAGTGATTGGTGTACGTCATGCAAATTTGTACAAGTTTGCATTTAACCCCTTTTGGCATTGAGCAGTAGTACTGACAGCAGACCTAGCAGTTCAGAGTTGTGCAAGATTTGGCACCACAGGATGGGGCACATGTATCATGGAGCCTTGAGGACATTGCAAGAGATCACTACAGGTGTGCCAGATTTCAGTACTGATCACATTGATACATGCAGAGGATGTGCGATGGACAAGTTTGCCAAATCCCCTTTTTCCCAGCAGTGATAGCAAATCAACTGGGATACTTGATTTCATTCATTCCGATGTGAGCGGTCGGATGTCTCATGTTTCCTTGAGTGGATATGAGTATTATGTTTTATTCATTGATGACCACTCCAGGAGGACCTGGATTTATTTCTTGAAGACCAAGAGTGAGGTCTTCAAGTGGTTTCAGAAGTTCAGAGCTCTTGTGGAGACTCAGACAGGTCGGAATATCAAGTCCCTGAGGTCAGACAATGGAGGGGAGTACACCCTTGGTGATTTTGTTGATTATTGTGCGGAGGCAGGCATTAAGAGGGAGTTCACAGTTCCTTACAACCCCCAGCAGAATGGGGTTGCAGAGAGGAAGAACAAATCCATCGGAGGGGCTGCCAAAGCCATGCTACATGATCAGGGGTTACCATTGTTTTTGTGGGCAGAGGCCTGCAACACTGTTGTATATTTGCAGAACAAGAGTCTGCATCGTGCCTTGGGGCATGTGACTCCGGAGGAAGATTTTTCTGGGAAGAAGCTTGATGTTGGTCATATTCGTATCTTTGGGTGTATTTCATACTCCTACGTACCCAAGGAGAAGAAGACCAGGCTAGAGCCCACCGCAGAGAAGGATATCTTTGTGGGCTACAGTGAGACCTCGAAAGCCTTTCGGATTTATATTCCCACACAGGGGAGAGTTGTTGCCAAGCGGGATGTGAAGTTCAAGGAGGACATCGCTTTTAGGAGGTCACGGAAGTTAGAGTATCTGGATCAGCCAGACCCTCAGGAGCAGTTGAGTCAATTGCAGGAATCCAGTGGGCAGGGATCAGGAGGATCCGGAGGTACATCGATTATGTTGTCAGGTCCATCAGTGAGCAGTGGCTCGCAGAGTTAGAGGGGTGGTGCTTCGGGCAGCATGCAAAGCAGTCCGCAGAGCAGTTCACTAGGGATTCCACTGATGGAAAGTTCACACGATACTTCAGCATCTACAGGTTCAGGTTCAGGGAGTAGGACAACATACAGATAGTAAGGAGTTCAGTCTCCCGATGAGGAGGAGGAGTTTCATTCTCCAATGGGAGAAGTGTGCTCAGGGAAGAGGAAGCCCATGAAGCTTCAGGATACTTTGAGAGAGGCCACATTTGTTGCTGGGCCAAAGAGGTCGGTCAGAGAGAGCAGACCACTTGAGAGGTTTTGTAGCTATATGGCAATGGTTGTCAACATCATTGATTTTGAGCCTTCTAGCTATGAGGAGGCAGCTAGCCAGCAGGTCTGGAGAGAGGCCATGCAGGAGGAGTATTCTTCTATCATGAAGAATGATGTTTGGGAGGTGGTGCCAAAGCCTGAGAGAAAATCTGTGGTTACTTCCAGATGGATTTACAAGGTAAAGCATGCTACAGATGGCAGCATTGAGAAATTCAAAGCAAGGTTTGTGGCTAGAGGGTTCTCCCAGGTAGAGGGAGTAGATTATGAGGAGACCTTCGCTCCTGTGGCTCGATATACTTCGATTCACTCCATCATATCGATAGCAGCAGAGATGGGTTGGAAGATCCACCAGATGGATGTGAAGACCGCATTTCTCAATGGCTTCATACAAGAGGAGGTGTACATTGAGCAGCCACAGGGCTTTAAGGTGCACAGGAAGGAGTCCCATGTATGCAGACTGAAGAAGGCCCTTTATGGCCTGAAGAAAGCTCCTAGAGCTTGGTACTCCAAGATTAATACGTACTTGCAGGAGATGGGTTTCACAAAGAGTGATGCAGATCCGAACCTTTACTTTATTGTGATAGGTGAGGAGCCTCTCATTCTAGTGTTGTATGTGGATGACTTGGTCATTACGCGTGCAGAGAGACTCATAGAGAGCTGCAAGAGAGATCTTGTGTCGAAGTTCGAGATGAAGGAAATTGGCTTGATGCATTACTTTTTGGGCTTGGAGGTGTGGCAGGAGGAGGGCATTTCTTCCTGGGGCAGGGGAAGTATATTGTGGACATCCTTCGTAGATTCCACATAGAGGATTGTAGACCCATGCCGACACCGATGATCACCAATGTAGCAGCGGAACTTGTAGATTTGGTTTCTGTAGCAGCAAGACTTGTATATTTGTAGGCTTAATAGCAACAAGGGCTTTAATTATAAAAATACACAAGAGTTATTTATAATAATAAATATTTATTGATAATATGATATAAGACGATTGAATGATTACAATGAGGTCCTGCTTTTATACCTATGCAAGTACCTTTTCACGAATGGGCATGTCTTTTAGACATGCCTTTTCATTAACCTAATGACTATTTAACATAATCCTAATTGATTAGCTAGTAATTACATTTATTTGTATTTATTCCATTAATGACTATATTTATTACTTTAGTTATGAATCAGGTTCATAACATTGCCTCCTCCTCGAAAAGCTTTGTCCTCAAAGATTAATTTTTCGACAATTTCCTTCACTTGGGACTATCTGCTAGACATGTCATTCATCATTGGTACCTTGGCATGTATAATTCTTCAATAATACTTCCTTGAAACTGGGTTCTATATATATATATATATATATATATATATATATAGATATATATATATATATATTGTTTAACTCCTTTATATATATAATTTAACTTCTCTTTTTGGATGAAGAACCTCTTCCTTTCATTTGAATTTGTACTTCTATATATTACTATATATATATATGAATTTTTAAATAACCTCTCTTCTTTTTTCTAGGAATCCATCTCTTTTCCCTCAATTCGATAACGTCTCTCACCATGAACCGTTTCCTCGACCCCAATCGAGAATCATTGCCAACATTTTTTAAGAAAACCATGTATGAATCAAGTATCGATATTTCCCTCTGATAAATAGATGTTCCCTTCTGTTTCGAGTCACCCTGTTGCATCTCTTCCAGTGGCTTTCCAATTAATGAAAATAGTTGGCAAAAAGCCTCTACATTTTCAGCTACAGCAGGCGATTTAATATCCTGATCCCCAAATAATTCCTTAATACATAAAAGAAAATGGGTATCGGAATAATATAGTGCATAGCTCTGTGGACGAAAATCATCTATAAATCTGATGACGATTACATTCTCCTGCGGTTTGTTGCCAACAATAACGATTTTGTATGAAGTGTCGAGGTGCCCATTATTTTTCTCATCTATAACTTCTACGCAGGACGTTATGTTCTGATTACGTCTCCTATTTTTTCGACTCAGAAGGGAATATAGCACTGCTTTTGTTGAAATTTTTCTAGTCGCTTCCATTATTTTTTTCTTATTCGTAGCTGACGTTGCTCTTATTTGACTTAGAAAAATATTTAGTTTAGCTTGTACAATACCCTTTGTTCCTTTAGGATTTTTATGATCCAACAATATATGTGTTTGCAAGAGTCCCCGAATGTCATAATCAACATGACACTGGTCAACTAGTCGTGTGAGCACTGCAACACGCAATTCACAACCTCCAGCTAAAGAAACTTATTCGCATGTCTCGAGAATGCGCTCAAATGTTGATCTATTTAATGAAACTTGTTTTTGCTCCGCTAATTTGACAACTGGTGGCACCACTAAAATTCCAGAAGGCGGACCTATGGACCCAACTATAACCGATGTTGCAGGAGACCATCTTACAGGTTCTAGAGCAGACACTTCTGTTGCCATTGGTTCAGATTTGTCAGTTCTTGGTCCGACTGGCAAAACTTCCCTCACTCCATTTACATCTAGATCAACTTCTTTTGGATCAATATCAGTGCCTATTACATCTTCATTTTCATTATTATAATTTTGATTAAAATTGTTTTTTCCTCTGTCATAACTAACTGCCTTCTCATTATTATAGCATTTTTCATCTTCTCTATTATGGATTACTGCAGAAATTTTTTTAATACATGAAGACATTTTTTTATAACTGTTTGTGACTTTTGCACATGAATTCTCTAATTGCTGAAGCTTTTCTTGAATTTTTCTAATCTGCTCAATTTTTTTGAGATCTTCACGTAATGGCACATTATACGATAAACAATGTTCCCGGGCTCGTACACTACGCTCATAGGCTTGTAGAACGATGTTGTGTGCCATTGCTTCAACTTGGCTTCAATATGGCTTTGATACCACTGTAGCAGCGGAACTTGTAGATTTGGTTTCTGTAACAGCAAGACTTGTAGATTTGTAGGCTTAATAGCAACAAGGGCTTTAATTATAAAAATACACAAGAGGTATTTATAATAATAAATATTTATTGATAATATGATATAAGACGATTGAATGATTACAATGAGGTCCTGCTTTTTTACCTATGCAGGTACCTTTTCACGAATGGGCATGTCTTTTAGACATGCCTTTTCATTAACCTAATGACTATTTAACATAATCCTAATTGATTAGCTAGTAATTACATTTATTTGTATTTATTCCATTAATGACTATATTTATTACTTTAGTTATGAATCAGGTTCATAACAACCAACTGGAAGAAGCTTCACGCTTCAGATTCCGAGTTGGTGGATCCCACATTGTATAAACAGTTGATTGGTTCCTTGATGTATTTGGTCAACACCAGACCAGATATATGTTTTTCAGTCAACACGATGAGCCAGTTCATGTGTGAGCCTAGGAGGGTGCACTGGGTTGCTGCAAAACACATTTTGCGGTACTTGCAGGGGACAGTGGAGTATGGTCTGGATTATAGGCAGGGATATGGAGTGATATTGGAAAGTTACACTGATTCTGATTGGGCAGGTTGTGCGTCTGATAGAAAAAGCACTTCAGGGTGTTTTTTTGGGTTGGGTTCGGCAGTGGTGTCATGGTTCAGCCAAAAGCAACAGTCAGTAGCATTGAGTTCAACGAAAGCAGAGTACATGGCAGCTAGTATAGCTAGTTGTGAGGCCATATGGCTTCGCAAGATGTTGTTTGGCTTATTGGTCAGTCGTTGAGACATTTAGTGATATACTATGATAATCAGAGTTGCATTAAAGTCACGGAGAATCCAGTATTTCATGACAGGTCAAAGCATATCGAGATCAAATATCATTTCATCAGAGACTATGTTCAGAAGGGAGCTGTGAAGCTTGACTATATTCCCACTGATGAGCAGGTTGCAGATATTCTTACCAAAGCCTTACCACGAGGCAAGCATGTCTACCTCAGAGACAAGATGGGTGTGGTGAGGAACACCTTCCTTGATAAGAGGGAGTGTTGAAATTTTGTTACCAGAAGACAGGTGGTTCCCTAAGGCTTTGATCTTTGGCCTAGGGAAAAGTGTCCAAAAGAATTTAATTTTTCTCCTAAAGTGACTTTATAAAGTTATAAAGTCAAATCTAATTTAAAAGTGAATTTAAGTGATAAATTTACTAAGTCTAATTTTAAAGTGACTTTATTAAAGTCAATGTGAAATTAGAAAGTGAAAAGTGACTTTGGAAATAAATGACTAAGAAGGTCTTTATTAAAGTGGGGTGAATTAAAAAATAGAAAGTGAGATTTAAATGAGCATTTAATCTCAACCCTAGATCTAAAGCTATCTCAGCCACTGGATTTAGGGATTCCCCAAAAGTCACTTAAGGTTAGGTTAAAAAAGGAAAGGAGGGAAAAGGTTATTCATTCTTTCATGAGCAGATTGAGAGAGGAGGAGAGAAAGATAAGGAGATTTTTCTGAGCAGTGAGAAGAAAGAGGGCAGCAGTGAGGAGATTCAGCAAATCCGTACAGCAGCATTTATTGGCACAAATCCCAAGGCATAAAATCCATACAGTAGGAGAGAGGCATTGTTTCCAAGAGAGGAGGCACGAAAATCGAGGAAGAGGGCAGCAGCATATGGCACGCAATTCGAGGCAGAAAACTTGGCACGAAAATCGATAAGTGTTGCTGATATTTTCGGCACAAAAATCGAGGAAGAGGACAGGAGCTACAGCATGGTTTTCTAAGCAATTTTTTGTGCACGGATTTCAAGGAGGGCTGTTGTACAAATCCGTACAGTCCATATAGTTCCGTACAGCAAGTTCCAACACGCTTCCCAAGGTGTTCGTATAGCATTTATTGCTGTTATTAATGCTGTAATATTTTTATGTTTTGAAAGTTGCTGATTTGGCACAATTTTCGAGGCGATGTGCAAGCACGGAAATCAAGATAAGTCTGTAATTTGGTTGCTGGAATTTTTTACTGTGTTTTTCTGTTTCACTGTAAAAGCAATATTCAGAAAATAAAGAGAAGCTTTCGAACTGATTTTCCCCAAGAGTTGTAGGGGGTTTTTCCAGGGTCATATTGACCAAAAATCAGCGTGTCAAATTTCTGTGTGTGGCTGATTTATTTTTCCGAGTTTTTATTTCTGCATTTTCAACACGATGAAATTTCCAGAATTTGTGTTTTCAGAAAAATATTTATTTTTCCAACTTGTTGAATGTATGACTATGGGAAAGGGCATTTAACTTTATGGGTGAAATAAGGAGAAACTGAAAACTGGGGTTGGGAAAAGAAATTTCTACATATAGTTAATAGAAAGCTTCCCCTTGATGAAGATAGTTCTCTTCAAGAATGATTCTTGACCCACAAAGAGGGAGATTACCTTAGATCCTTTGATGGTGATGTCTTTGTTGATAATTAGCAATGATGTCTTCTTGATGGTGTCCTTCAATGGTAAGAACATTGCTTCAACAAGAGGAAAATTGTCTTAGAACTTTTTATGATGATGACAACATCCTTGATCTTGCTTCTCTTGGATGAATAGACTTCAAAATACCTTGATTTGTAGATCCCTTCAACTTGATTAGGGTCTTTTTGGTCTTTTGATGATGACTAGAGGAACCGAAGCCTTTTGTTGGTGTAGACTTCTTCTTCGATATAAGGTTTTGATACTTCTTTGTAGATATTTACTTCAAGTTGATACTCTTAAATTTTCTTTGATGTCTTTCTCAAGATTTGATCCTTGAGTGTCCCTTGATAAGATGCCCTTGAATTTTTTCACCTTATCTTTGTTACCATGTTCAGAAATATAGGGCATAACAATTAGGGGATTTCTCTTATAATCTTATCTTTACTTATATTATTATAGTGGTCTTCATCAATCAACTACCAATTCATAAACAATAAAGAGACAAGAGACACAAAATATAGGCAATCATCCAAGGCCAAAACATCTCCAACTTGAGAGGAAAACCCAAATGAATTATTCTTCTTATAGAAACTTCAATTGACGAATACCAAGACCAAGACCCTTGACACAACCTCTCCGAGAACAAGTCGCAAACCCTTCTTTACTGCTTCTTAACCAAGTCAACACTAGTCAAACTGATTTCTAAATTTCGGGTATTCTGGATTTCGGCCTTCTTCCACATATCTGCAATTATCGACCTATTTTTACCCTTGCAATTCACATGTGTGAGCTTATTTGGAGTGGTTTGGATATGCCTTCCTTCTTCGCTTAACTATGAGTCTTTTCCTTGTGACCCCGGCTAGTAAGTATGTTGATATAGATACCTTCTTCTTGGCGTCTTCAATGGTTGGGGAGACCCTATTGTAGAACCCTAATACATGTCACATGTGCGAGGAAAAGTGACCAAGAATAGTGCCAAAATAGTTCAGATTCTCCTCCTCCTTCCTGCACTGGATGAGAGGCTTCTATATCTCCCTTTCTCACACCTTCTGATGTATTTCAAATGCATGGCCGAATTATGTCCCTAGGATGAACGCCGAGATACCTATTAATAGTATTTTTCCCATGTAAACTAGCCTACTTGACTTGGAGACTAGGCCAACATGTCATTTGGAAATCACCTTATTCCCTTTTGTAAACCTACTTCAAGGGATTTTTGTGACAAGGTCTTGGAGGGATTATGCCATAGGTAAATTATATTTTACAATGTGTAACATACCCAAATGGGTCTTTTATCTTTGACATTGACACCATGACACGATGAGTACTAATCCTAAAGGCTCACAATGGGAGCCTTAACTAAAAATAAAATTCCTTTCTCATGAAACCCATGAGATAAGCATTACAAAAATAATTTTATTTTCTTCTTTACATCAATTACATAAAATCATAATTGTACGTGTCATTATGAAGATAGTACCTTGTTACACTTTTCAATAAGGGGCACCAATATTTCTAAAAGAAGGAAAAGGACCAGGATTCCCATCAAAGGGGTTTCCTTAACTAGCAGACTCCAGAACTGTTGCCATCGGATTCAACTTAAGATCTACTAAAGAGTAGAAAGTGAGTGAATTAATTGATTTTAGAAATTAAAAACACAAATAAAACATAAAATGGGTAACTGGGAAAAAGGGTTTACTAAGTCATTGTGAAATGCAATATATCGTTGTCGGTATATGCAAGAAATATCCATGAATGTTGTGTTCGGTGTATCACAATTAACAGGGAGGTCGACTCAGTTACCTATCGCAAGATAGCAACCTAGTGGTGACTTCCAAAATATACCTAGAGGTACGTGGAAGCGCAATCCACGGTATTTTTTTCTAATGAATCATGTGTAATAAGAAGTATTTTGGTATACTTTTCATATGTGGAGCATCATACGATATACCCAAAGGTACATGGAGAACGATCCTATATACTTACGTACGTGGAATATCGACTACCCGCATAATGTAACGCAGACAAGTAACGACAACTCGTACGTTTAATGACATCATAACACATCTTCTAGCCTAGACCACCATGTATGTCGTTAATGTTCTGAATGCTCCTTAAGTTAATTGGATCTTCAATTAATTTTCAATCTCAAGGCTCACGTTATGAATTCACCTAAACTTCCTATGATGCAACTTGGCATGATGAAAATGCCTCTTTTATTACGATGAATATCTATCTATGGGAAGGAAGTAATAAATAATGATGAAGCAATCAAAGATGCAACAAACAAGAGCTTCCTAATCATATCTTTCAATGTACTATTCCAACGCAATTCAAAATCCTATATGCAATGCAAGAAATATAATTTTTTCTTTTATTTTCACTTCAACTTTAAAATGTAATGAAAATGAAAATAAAGCTAGATCATTCACCAAAATAACTCACACAGACAGGAACTGTATAATATGAAAATTATTTTTATCCAATCAACAATCAATCCAAGTGTTCAAAAAACCTAATTGACAAGAAGAAAGAAAAAATCAAACAAACTTTCATCAAAATGCAATCAAACTTAAATGTTAACACATTGATGGCTTCAAAGCAAGGCGTAAAAAATGTAATTTTTTCATCCTATAAGAACCATCGCATCCTTGATAAGAGAACCATTGTGATGCATTGCACAGACAGAGAGAGACAAGTGTGTTGGGTCACTCTATCTCAGACCAGAAAGTGCATTGGTGCTAATTTTGTTCAAAAGGTGAAACAAAAACCCTGCCAAGCTCATAATTATGCTTTCTTAAGACCAATTAAAGTGTGAACAAGTCAAATGGAGTCACTTTCAAAGGTTTAAAATGAGTAGGAAAAGGAAACCACTATAGGAACACCTCATTCCCTAGTGTGGTCACCAAGTTGTTTGACGAAAAATTCTCTTCTACGAAGAGAAGTGAACTCCTTAGATCTAGTGGCTTGATCTAGAGAAAACATAAACAAAATACTTGTGTTTTCCTTAGATAAATTAGAACATGGAGGAAATACCTACCTAGAGTCCAATGCAAGCTCTTCTCTCTTCCCTGCTTGTGAACTTTAACTCCAGCTCCAAATGCTATAAATGGAACCTGAAAAACAATTATAACAAGCAAGGGAACTACAAGATACAAATAACATAAAATAATATGTCTAATCAATGAGACTATAAGGCATTGAAATACATATGCATCAAATATACATAAGTATGGGAAAACAAAGCTTTTTGTATTAATGAAATGTAGGAGAATAATACAACCCTTTTACAGATTTTGACCATGTAGATGTCTCCCACTTAACTTGTCCTTCCTCAACCACAAAGAAAGCCTTCAATCCCAACTCAAGGATGGTAATAGATCCTTAGGTAAAAACAAACAACATCAGGGCATAGCTAAGAGTCTCCAAAATCCAACCCAAACTCCATGTGAGGCAGTGAATTTATAGCATAAATAGGGTAGCTTGTGTTAGAAAAATCGAAAAGGCGGGAACATTTTCTTTAGTTGATAATTTCTTGTGATATATTTAAAGTCTTATTATCTTTCTTATGTTACCTTTTTATCTTAGTTCCTCAAGCAATTACAAAAATCAAAATGCAAATATCAAGAACACCAGATATAGGCACTCAACTAGGGCTAAAACCACTATATAGTGGAAAACCCAGTCAAAAACTCTTCCTTCAATAATTCAAAATGAGATGGATCAAGACCCTAGACTAGAAGACCTTCCTACTCCACCAAGTAATCCTTTCAATAAGATACAGCAACCTTGAATAGTCTCTTCTTGTTTAGAATTTTTAGCTTAGCACTAATCTAGAAATTTCGACCCCATCTACTGCAACTGCAGTAGAATTTCAGCCTTACTGTAATACTCCAGAACTTCGCATGTGGGAATTAAGAGAGAGAAAATTTTGTTTTTATTTGCAAGATAATGGTCTCCTTCTTCTTTGCTATATTCTTCCTTCTTGTCCCTTGAAATTCGCACTTTTTATTAGCCAAGAAACTGCAGATCGAACTTGTTGACAGTGTGTGTCAAATGAGTTCGATTTGTTGCCTTTATATAGTGATTTTGCTACCCAGCTTAGGTTGACTTATCCAGTTTGAGGCCGACTTGGTGGAGGAGGCCTAATTGGCCTATTTTACAATAAAATAAATTACTTCTTTGACAAATAAATCCCAAGAAGGCTTCTTTATGTAGGAATTTACAAGGTAAGTTCCTGAGATCAAATACCAAAGGTCACCGCTCACAAACAGATCACAAATCAGTACACCAGTGTATCACGTGGTTAAAACCATCGAAGAGGGAAACAATCCACAGCCCGAGCTAACGCGACCTCTTCAAGAAATTTATTAATATAAAAAGAAATTTTACATATGTTTCTCTCATAAATGGTTACCGGAAAATGACCCTCCATGCTCTTTAAATAGAGATCATGGACCAAATGGGTGTTAAGCCACGGATCAAGTGTCATTAATACCGAGAAGAGAGTGAACCATCATATCACTACAAATCGTGACTGTCGAATTATAAGTTACAAATGTACATAGTAAAGAAACACACTTTACCTAACTCTACACTAGACCAAGTTATACTTAACTATTTCCTATGTGTCGGAATATCCTAACATCCCCCCTTAAGAACAACTTGGGATAGGATTGAAGGATTTACAAAGGTGAAAAGGAGCCTATTTCCTATGTGTCAAAATATCCTAACACCCCCCCTTAAGAAAAAATTGGGATAGGATTGAAGGATTTATAAAGGTGACACAATAGGAGAAGGAAAGAGGCATTAGAGCTTATTCCCCCCTTAATGATAACTTTCCTGAACTCCAAGCATGGATCGAAGTTTGGTAAACTTCGCTTCTGTGAGAGCCTTTGTAAAGATATACGCAACTTGATCATTGGTTGAACAATATTTTACTTCAAGAACACGATCATGAATGAGATTTCTAATGAAGTGTATATGAAACTCAATGTGTTTCATATGATGATGTTGAACTAGATCTTTGCATAGTTGAATGGCACTCTGATTATCACACCAAAGTGTAGTTGGATGCTGCTGATGAAGACCAAATTCAAACAGGATCTGACACAGCCACATGGCTTCCTCGCTGGCTTCAACGGCACCACGATACTCTGCTTCTGCCAAAGAAAGAGAGATGGCACTTTGTTTCTTATAAGACGAAGTAATAGGTCCTAAACCAAGACTGAATACATATCCTGCAGTAGACTTTCAATCATTAGGGTCACCAGCCCAATCAGAATCAGTGAAACCAATCAACAATGGATATGCTCATGCACTATAATGAATCCTGAACTGAATTGTACCTCGAATATATCGAAGTATTCTTTTAACTGCTTTCCAGTGACTTTCATGAGGTTAGTGCATAAACCGAGCAACAAGAACAACGACAAAGGAAAGGTCAGGACGGGTATGGGTTAGATACAGAAGTTTACCAACAAGTTGACGATATAAGGTAGCATCAACTTCAGGGGTAGTACAAGTAACTAAAAGCTTGACTCCGGAATAAAAGGGAGAAGGGGTTGGCTTACAGTCTTCCATGTGAAAGTGGTGTATAAGATCACAGGCATGCTTGGACTAAGATAGGGTAATACCTTCTTTGGATTGCAATACTTGAAGACCAAGGAAATAATGAAAGTGCCCTAAGTTTGTCATTCAAACTTCTTTTTGAGGCTAGACTTCACATGGTTTATATGGTTGGGATCACTATCAGTAAGGATAATATCATCAACATAAAGAACAAGGATGGTGAAGGACTTACCCACTTTCTTGGTGTAGACAGTGTTGTCAGAATGACACCTAGAAAAGCCATTATCAAATAGAAATCTATACATTTTGGCATACCAGGCCCGAGGAGCTTGTTTGAGACCATAGAGAGACTTCCTAAGGCGACAAACAAGGCGAGAGTCATTTTGGATAAAGCCAAGGGGTTGTTCCATGTAGATTTATTCATGCAAATCTCCATGTAAGAAGGTGGATTTAACATCCATCTGATGAACTTCCCATTTAAATGAGGCAGCAAGGGAAAGAATAAGGCAGATATAATTCATTTTGGCAACAGGGGAGAAGGTTTCAGTATAGCCAATGCCTTCAACTTGTGAAAATCCTTTAGCAACAAGATGAGATTTATGTCTATCCACTTTTCCATCTGGTCCAAACTTTGTTTTGTAAACCCATCTGCATATGACAAGTTTTCTTCCTTTTGGAAGAGGAACAAGATCCCAAGTATCGTTTGCCAACAAGGAATGATATTCTTCATTCATAGCTTCATCCCAATCTGGATGACTGGAAGCTACTTAAAAGGTGTCTGGATCAATATTTTCTAGAACTTGAGCCAATAAGGAAGAGGCTCTTTCGAACTGAGAACGTGTACGTCGTCGATCTGCAGGGTAACCTGCAAGAGAACCTGCTACATCCCGAGTAGTGCGGACCCATCTTGGAAGCTGTGGAGCAGAATGTTAAGTCCCTATATTAATAGTGTAGCCCCCCTTATTTTTATTATTGTACCCATGTAACCCCCATATTTGTATTATTGTGCCCTTACATTATTATTGTTAGGTCGGCTAGGATTACATTGTGGCCCCACTAGGATTATATTGTGGCCCCATGGACTCCTATATATAGAAGGAGGTTTTGTTCATTTGAATCATCCAAGAATTGTGCATTTATGTAATGTATTGGAGGTTGCCCCCTCGAAGTGGCTTATTTCTAAGGCGTTGATATCTCTTTTCTTCTATTTCTGAAGCTGGTTACACAACATTTGGTATCAGAGCTTTGGATTTTAGGGTTTCGCTACTCCAAACAAGTCATCGTGGCATTTTCGCTATAAAAAATTTTCTACGAAGTTTTAGAAGCTAAAATTTTTAGGGTGCGAAGCCGAAATC
The DNA here is from genome assembly GCA_034641835.2 of Pinus albicaulis. NCBI lineage: Eukaryota > Viridiplantae > Streptophyta > Pinopsida > Pinales > Pinaceae > Pinus > Pinus albicaulis. The sequence continues at coordinate 150,384,717 of CM076580.1, forward strand.
CTGAGGAATATTTTCTAAAAATTTCAAAGCTTGGTTCGCAATATTTTCGGAGATATCATCTGTGGAAGTTAGGTCTTGTTTCATGCTCCTAAACAGGTCATCGTGGAATTTGCGCTATAACGTTTTTTCTACGAAGGTTCAGAATCTGAAACTCATATGGTGTGAAGCTGAAATCTTGAGGAAAGTATTCAAAAAAGTTCAGAGCTTGGTTCGCAATATTTTTGGAGATATCATCTGTGGAAGTTAGGTCTTTTTTCAGGCTCCTAAACAGGTCATCGTGGCATTTTCGCTATAACTTTTTTTCTACGAAGGCTCATAATCTGAAATTCATATGGTGCGAAACTAAAATCCTTAGGAAAGTCATCAAAAAATTTCAGAGCTTGGTTCGCAATATTTTTGGAAATATGATCTGTGGAAGGTAGAGCTTTTTCAGGCTCCTGAATTTCATCTCAAAGAGGTGATCGTGGGAAAAGTTCAATAACTCTCTCTCTGGGGATCGGATTGGAGTGCCATAAATAGTGGTCGCAAGTAAACAGACTGTAGTTTCATGGCTATCAATTTCAAAGACAAAGAACAAAACAGTGACATGTGGCAAGTCATACAAGTTTGCTCTACTGAACCAGTCCAGAATTAGGTCATTGTGGGAGATTGGACACAACTTTGTCTTGGAGAATCCAAATCAGGTCAAACCTGTGGCATTTGAAAGAAGCTTCAGAGGGCTACTACAGGGCTGAATTTCAGATATTGAAGATTTTCAATTACAGAGATAATTCAATTTCAATATCGAGCTCCTCAAAGCAAGTAAAAGGTGTGTATTTTTCAATTGCATAAGTCTTGTTTGAAGAATCAAGTTTGAATTGATTCCAAGGGCATATTGAAGAATTTTGTCGATAATGGGTTCTATTATGCCTCCAAAAAATAATTCCATACCCATTATTCAATCTATAGTATGGCAGCATGAGGAAGAATTGCAGTATGAGATATCAAAATTACGGTACCAAGTGCAACAAATTTCGATCTTACGAAGAGCAACCGAATATGACATAGATGGTTTAAAAAAAAAATGAAGGATAATTTGGATGGTTTGAAGGATCAAATAAAATCAACTATGGATGATAAAGTAGTGGAATATCACATCAAACATCAACAACAAGTTCTCCAACTCTCAAAGGATAACCTAACTTTGGTGCAAAAACAAATGAAACAACCGAAAGATCAACATCACATCGAAAGAAGTTATGAAGGAGTCACAGAAACAAGAACACGACAAGTACAATCAATTTCATATTATCTCAGCAAGTGGAAGAACTTTCTTGTAGAAGATTCCACATGGGAGGATGAGAATTTTATACAGAAGCATCAAGAAATAATCAAGCGTTGAGGACAACACTTGTTTGAAGGAGAGGGGCATGTTAAGTCCCTATATTAATAGTGTAGTCCCTTATTATATTAGTGTAGCCCCCCTTATTTTTATTGTTGTACCCCTGTAACCCCTATATTTTTATTATTGTGCCTTACATTATTATTGTTAGGTCGGCTAGGATTACATTGTGGCCCCACTAGGATTATATTGTGGCCCCATGGACTCCTATATATAGAAGGAGGTTTTGTTCATTTGAATCATCCAAGAATTGTGCATTTATGTAATGTATTGGAGGTTTCCCCCTCGAAGTGGCTTATTTCTAAGGCGTTGATATCTCTTTTCTTCTATTTCTGAAACTGGTTACACAACACAGAAGGAATATCTTCAAGAGGTGGAGGAGGATTGTCATCCTCGCTGTCATCATCTGAACTAGAAGGAATGCTATAAAAAATAGAAGAGATAGAGAGAGGTGGCACATATGACGAATCAGGCTTGCAAGCCAAAGGTGGCACACCCGCCGAACTAGGCTTGCAAGCCCATATATTTTCATCAAATTTTACATCTCTTCTAATGATTATATTTTTTGATTTTGTTGGAAGAAGTCTATATCCTTTGACATCTTCAGAATATCCAACAAAAATGCGTTTTTCACTCTTATGTTCTAAGGCTTTATGTTTCGCATCTGGAATATGGGCTCAATCATCACTTCCAAAAACACAAAAGTGACTTACATCTGGTTTGATTGAACTCTGGGCTTCTTCTGGAGTTACATTCCTTAAAAACTTAATAGGAGTGTGATTTACTATTTAATTTTCACAGTTAATTTCTTCTACCCAAAAATTGAGACTAAGTCCTTTAGATTGAAGCATACAATTAGCCATTTCTTTTAAGGTTTGATTCTTCCTTTCAGATACACCATTTTGTTGTGGAGTATATGGAACAGTATGTTGCAATTGAATGTCGTGCTCAGTGCAAAAGTTGATAAATTTGTTGTTAACATATTCTCCTCCATTGTCTTATCTTAACTTAAGAATTTGATGTCCAGATTGTTTCTCAACAAAGGCCTTAAAGGCCAAGAACATGTTAAAAAATTCACTCTTGAGTTTTAAAAAGTACACCCAAATGCGTCTGGAAAAATAATCAATGAAGGTTAAGACTTGCAACCAAAGAAATAAACAACAGGAAGTGGACCACATAAATCACTATGCACAAGCTGCAAAGGGGCAGAAGCGTGCCAAGAGGCACGTTTGTCAGAACTATCCTGATGATGTTTTCCGAGTACACATCCAGAGAAAACACCATCTCAGCAAGATACCATAGGAAGACTTGTCACCATATTTTCTTTACATAGAGTTTGAAGAGAGTGATAGTTTAAGTGACCAAATCTCTCATGCCAAATTTTGCTCACTTCATCATTATGAACAACAAAAACGGAGGGAAGACATGATAACCCAAAGTTGTCAAACTTACACAACCTTGTGGAATCAGCAACAATGCCAGTAGCTAAAATATGTCTAGGATCTTTGAGCTCCTTGATCACAACATCATGAGGTGAGAATTCTATTGTTTTCCCTTCACCTTAATGAGTTATCTAATAAACAGATAGAAGGGTGCATGACAAGGTAGGAACACATAGTACATCATTAAACTGACCATTATCTAGATGAATGGTTCCAGATCCTACAACACTAAGAGATCTATCATCACCAACATAAATATGTGTGGTGTTACAATCATTTAAAGAAGAAAACATGGCTTTATTTTTGGCCATGTGGTAAGAAGCTTCACAATCAATGAGCCACTCATGAGAATGAGAAGAAGAAGATACATTTAATCCATAACCAGATGCTTGACAACCACAAGTAGAAAGTGCCATTCCTGAAGATGAAGTTGAAGAGGTCTCTAAATTGATGTGGTGTTTCTTCATTGCTACTTCCAAGGCTTCCATCTTCTTAAAACATTTGGACTCAACATGGCCATCACAAGTACAAAAGTTGCAATGTATATATGTTTTCATCCCTGAGTTGCTTTTTCAGTTTACGACTGAAATTGCTTAGGACCCTTGTTTGGTTTAGGACCATACTTTTTAGGATAGTGCTTCTTGGAATTCTTTTGATATGGTTGTTGTTGGGCTGCTAAGGCTTTCTTAGAAGCGTTTCCAGAAGTGATAAGACCAAGGTGTAAGATTTTTTCTTGTTCTCTTACCAAATAATCGCAAAATGCATCAAAAGAGGGGTTCTTGGAGGTTGTTCCTTGAGAAATGATGGATTCTCCAGTGGAATGGAAGGTGGAAACAAATACGAAGTATGTAGGGCCAACCTTAGCAAGAATGGAATAGATGAGGCTACCATCTTCCTTTTTTACCTTACAACCTTCTAAAAGAAGTCTAAGGGTCTTGAATTTGGACAAAAATTATTCAATAGAGGAGAAATTATTGGGGTCCAAAGTAAGCAACTCATTTTCAAGCTGGTGGGCCCTGATTTGATTTTGAATGCCAAAAATAGTATTTAGCTTTTTTAGGGCTTCATCAAGGGTGTCAATCTCAAGGATATGAAATCAAAGATCTTGAGCAATGGACATTCATATCAACCCTCATGCTTGATCTTGTTTATTTTCCCATTTAGCGGCTTTATCTCGATAGGTAGGTTTAGTTTCTTGTCCTATGACTATTATATAAAGCCCTTTACTTCTAAGTAAATCCACCATATGAGGTAGCCATTGGAAATAATTGGTGTTGTTAAGAATAACCGGGCATGCACTTTCCATTTTTTTTAACTGAAGCTGAAAAGGGCTGAAACTAACTACTCCAATGGAAATATCTCGAAAAATTAGGCTGAGTAAAAAAAAAACGGCTCGAAAAATGGCTTCCGAATGAAGAAGTTATGACTTTTTGAAAAAAAAGAGTTGTAGATGTCGAATAGTTATGGGAATGATTTGAAATTTGAAGGAAGTTCGACTTTTTAAAACCCTCAAAGAGGGAAATAGTCCACGGCCTGAGCCAACGCGACTACTTCTGGGAATTTATTAATATAAAAATAAAGTTTACATATGTTTCTTTCATTAACGGTACTGTAAAAATGACCCTCCATGCACTTTAAATAGAGATCATGGACCAATCGAGTGCTAAGCCATGGATCAAGTGTCGTTAATACCGAGGAGAGAGTGAACCGTCGGATCACTACAAATTGTGACCGTCTGATTATAAGTTACAAATGTACATAGAAAAGAAACACACTTTACATAACTCTACACTAGACCAAGTTATACTTAAAAATTTCCTATGGGTCAGAATATCCTAACACTTTACATTATGACATAAACAAGGACACTTGACATAAACCCTAGAATCCTGCAATGGAGGATGAACTAAAAATAATTGACCCAAGCATGAAAGTCGTGCTTTAATAAGTCAATTTATTTAATAATAAAATTTATTTTTCTTTCTTTTGATAAATACATTACATCATGACTCAAGTACAATTATGAAGACCGACACTAGTAACATTTTTCAACACTCCCTCTTAACTAGGGAGGTATTCATAATTACAACTACATAGAGGTACATGGAAGATCTCCAAAATAAAATACGAAGATTTCTAGCACACTCAGTGTTGCGTACTAGTATCCTGACCAAGGTATTCTATCCGGGTGGGACTATGATGGACTCAAGCTTTTAGCCAGTCTAGGTACCATCAGGGATACTTGTTGACCATCAATGTAGGGATCTAGATATGTATCCAAGGTCAAAGCTCCATGAGCAACACCACCCTCCCTCTTCGGGATCTAGAAATCAACACAAAGGTCGATCAGATATCCTCCCAAGCATCTACCATTATATGCTTCATATATCCCTAATAAACTATATATATTCACTTGTCCAAGCATGCTTCTATAGTTTTCGACCTTATTATGGAGATATTTTCATATACAAACACAAACCCCAATTAATAATAATCTTTCAAACATACAAACAAGTAAATACAAACCTTCAGGGTCCTCAATCATTTGGATGTTGCATGTATTATCAAATTATAATTTTGTCGAAAGCTTTCTCCTTCTTCTTTCAGCACCAAATATATCCTAACTACTTTCTCAATTCATATGTAGTTCTTTTTCTTAATTCAAAGTACTCACTATCACAATGTGCCCTCCCTCTCAACTAGGGATATATACCCTTCCTTCTATCCAGGCTCCCTCTTAACTTAGGGGGATCAACTATTTTCTTTTTTTATAACATCATAGAAATTTTTATGGCTTCATTATGTCTTACAGTATCAAGGCCATCATGCTTATAAGAACATCTTGAAGATTGTGTACTTTCAAATCCTTCAATAGAGAGTACAACAAAATACAAATATATAGAAGCATGAAGTTACCTATACCAAAAATCAATTTATTATAATGGAAGCATTAAAACATTCAAATTTTAGACATCTAAACCTAGTAAGTTCCATAATCAGCAAGAGAAACATACTTCAACCTTTTGCTAGGGTTATTGTCATAAACCCTAGATCATTAAGACTTAAAGAAAATCAATCAAGATATCATAATTTTACTCTTGCAAACCCTATATTTTACCTTTGTGACACAAAGCCTTAGATATTAGCAAATAACAATTCTACTATACATGTTTGATTTTACTAGGGTTTGTTGCAAATCCTAGCTTTTATCATCAAAACGAAGTCATGTTGGAAACGATATCATCATATCTAGAACTTTAATTTCTACTAGGGTTTTACAAACTTAAAAATATGAGTAACAACGATTAGGTTAGCATACTTGCATACACATGTCTAGCGCTTCATGTACTAACATCTTATATTCATACGTACTAGGTAAACAAAAAACGCAAACACCAATACATCAATGTTAGATATACAACAAATTTAATTTAGGATATGGTTTTAATCATACGAACAAATATACACCTAGGTTTTCGTTTCTAAGATCTCATTTCAGCTAATATAAAGATCTTTCTTACAAGCCCTAGTTCATCAAACCCTAAAGATACAATACATAAGTTAGACATTAACATCAAACCCTAACGACTAGGGTTTCTTTAACACCTAAACCCTAAACATAAAATGAATAGGTTTTCTAGATTTCATCAACCCTAAGTGGATCAAGGTTTCATAATAAATATTGACATACTCTTAGGTTAGGGTTTTGCAGTGAACCTTTTTAGGGTTCCATAAGATTGATAATATAATGTGTGTAGATTCAATGTAATGATTAATCACCCTAACAAGAATCTTTGTGATTCAAAACCCTAGACATGACGAAGTCAATAATGCAAAGAAATTTTTTAAAAGAGAAAGAGCATATCTTTTACAGGAAGAGAACTTTATAACAAATCTTATAGTCTAAGACGTACCTTGAGTTGTTTCTTAACAAACCTTCTAGAGCATCAATTCTTGAAGTGATTCTTTTGCACTAGAAATTCTTCCATGCTTCAAGTCTATCCTTTGAAATATTCTTCATAACCTTTGAACATTCAGTAAGCTTTCCTAACTGGGAAAAATATAAAGAGGGAGCCCGTAGGGAATCAAATATGATCCATATATTCTAATAAAAGAGAAGTCTTCTCCCCAAAACCATCCTCCTCTTTTGATCTCAGTACCTACCTATATGTAGGGCATAATTTGCTCAGGAATCTTTTTTTGTTATTTTTACCCCTTCTAGTTGAAAAGGATTCATACTTGAATTTTTTTATATAATTGGCCAAAATAGAGCATTCTTCATATTTTTTGGCCTAGGGTAACCATTCAACGCATCTCATTTGTACACTATATTTGAGTAGATCCATCGCCAAGTGTGTCACAGATGACTACTGATGAAAAAGAAATAGATAAACAAGATAGGAGGGATAGAAGAAAAGTTTTTCAGTATGGAACTTAGTTAGTTGGTCCATAATGCCCCTGGCTATAGCTTGATATGTATGGTAGAAGCAAATCAGATTTCTTAGTAAAAAGAGCTTGCTAACAAGATTTAAGATCAATTAACTACTTATGTCCATTAGATCTCCAAATAGAGTGGATCCGATTGGTCCATTTGTATAGAAATATGAGAGAAAATAGGATCGAACAGGTTCACTAATCGGAGTTGTTTGAGTAAAGAATGTACCCCGGCGTAGCTTACAATGCAAACACATTTTGATATGATATAGAAACCAAATATATAAGAGGAGACAAGGAATAAAATACTTATCTTTTGGTAAAATGGTGAAGGCTCCCTCTTAATCCAATCTTTGATGGATACCTACAAGACATGTTAGACCTACAAATGAAGGAAAACAATTTTAAAGATAGAAGACTAAGAGAGAAATATGTGAGAGAAAGAGGAGTTAGTAGTATAATTCCTTGACTTCTAATTCTTCTCCAGTCTTGGTCTTCTTAGATGGAGCTTCATAGGTGACATTTGCTTGATCCCTATATCTCTTCTTATTCCTTGGATTCTCAAGACAATGACTCTTGTAATGACCTATCTTGTGGCAATTGTAACATTCGACCTGGGATAGGTCCATTTTCTTCTTTGGTCCTTTGAACTTCTTGAAGGTTCCTTTCTTCTTGTGATGAGGAGAATATGCATTCGAGGTGTTTTCTTCTTCATCCTCGTTGTTTTCTACTAACGATACTTGAGCTTCTTCTTGACTACATGCATTCCACATTTGTTCAAATGTTGGAGTTGTTGATTTTTCTCAAGGTTGAATTGTTCTTTGCTTTGATAATTGCATTTATATACTTTTTATCATTCACCCCATAACATTATTTGCAACATATGCAATTACTTAGAAATAAAAATCATCATCAACAGTGCCACAAAAACAAAAGGAACATCAGAAGAAAAGCACACACGTAGAGAAACCATGATTGGTCAGAGAGGAGGAAAAACCCCACAAGGGGGGAAACCTAAAATTCTTCTTCTTCTTCTATTAGATATCATCAATTGTTTTCCTAAGATACAAAGTACAAATATTAGCAGGCTACTCAAGGCCTATTCATATCGTTTTCACAACTACGTTTGTGAACAAGATTCAGCAATAATGTTGTTACATAATATTGTCCATGTTGCATCTATCACTAGGCCATGTTGCTTATACCAGTGGGCCATGTTGCTTATACCACTAGGCGACCATGCCAATACTATTTAGGCCATGCTTCCTGTACACTTGGGTCACCTAGGCCATACGACTGATACCACTGGGCCACTCTATCAATGTCATTGATCCATACACGAGCCACCCTGTTGATACCATTGGGCTACCTGGGCCACCCTTTCGATACCACTGGGCTATAAACCATCACATTCCATCAAGATATACACAGTCGTGGGCCATCGAGCCATGCACTATCATCGGCCATCAAGCCATACATAGTCGTGTGTCATCGGGCCATGCATTGTCATGGGCTATTGAGCCATACACAGTCGTGTGTCATCGGGCTATGCACTGTCACAGGCCATCGAGCCATACATATTTGTGGACCAACCATAGAAGTGATGCCATCCATATATACTGCGCTAACCATGCAATCAGTGCCATCCATACATAATGGGCATTGAGATCATATCGAAACTTACCATACAACATTAGATGCGAGACTGTCGAGACTGTAACCATAATGAAGGATATGTATTGTGAGAGTGATTTCATGATCATGCCATACCATGTACAGTGAGAGCGATGCCATGTCATACCATAGTGCGATGTTAATCACAGGTCGCAAAGTATGCCATACATATCAAAGATGTGTTGACATTACAGAGAGACCAGAGACCATCAAGAGATCTGATATCATTGCTACTAAACCATAAATCATTGTATGCAAAATAGACAACAAGAAAACTATAGCTAAATGTATGAGAATCTAGTTATGTCATATCATCGTGATACATAGAAACCATAGAGCGATGTGATGCCCAAACTATTAACCCATGTGATGTCAGGACTGTAAGACATGAGTGATGCCAATACTGTTAATTTAATGCAATGACATGCCATGTTATGACAACAACGATATGCTATGGAGAGAATAGATAACGAGACCATGATGTTGAGTATTGAATCCATGATGTCACAAGGATATTTGAAACAAAGAATGTGATCCCAGTTTATTATCTTCGTGCCACAGAATATGAATTGTGGATCATACTACCAATTGAAATATGTGAACCATGCAATTTATTCGTAGTAACTTTAATGATACTTCTCATTATTTTATATAATTCAATGAGGTGATTTTGAGGTCGACTTTGATTTTGTAGGGAAAACTTCCATTTTGAATTTGACATTAATATTTAAAGACACACACACACATATATATATATATATATATATATATATATATATATATATATATATATATATATATATTTCCAAACCCTTTTATAATTATTTGTCCAATTAATTCCCTTTGATCAACCGATAATTCTTCCTTTAGGGGCTTAAGGGTTTCCACGAGGGAATTCATCTCGAGGTTGCCAAATTTTAACACTCCCTCTTAACTAGGGAGGAATTTCCAACTAAATGTAAGTCTCAAACATGTGACCATCATAAGTTCCATCTTTGATTCCATGTCTCAATATAAGAAATTAGGCAGTTGTAATATCATTATATTTCATCTCACAGAAGAAGAAGAATGCACAATCAACAATAGGGGAGATCAATCCTTAAACCTTGTGTTTTGGTCAAGTCTCATGACTTTCAAAACATTCATCTCATAACATAATGCAGTTCCTTTGATCATTACTTGAATAATGTCAATCTAATAAAAGAAGAAGAAGAAGAATCATAAGGGATTTCAACTCGACCCACAACAACATCGAAGATCTTAGATCTATCTGGAACACCATCAGGGAGCCCTACTGAACCTGGGACCAAATTGGGGAGTCTAGCTCAACCCACAATATCTGTCAGTTGGGATCCAATGCTACAACCTGGAATCCATAAACAATAGGAGGGATGCCACTTACCTTATGAGGTAAGGATTGTGCCTATCCTTTTGGCTAGTCTTCCCATCTCAAATGATTCATCGTCATCTCTACTCATCTCGTATTGAACACTTTTGAGTTCAAAGAAGACAAAGCACCACAGGGGATCCCTCTGCCTCCAACCTGTATCAAAGACAATGGGCGAGATCAGACCTACCCCAATGCATAAGGATCACACTCTATCCCAAATTCCCCGACAATAGGTAAGATCAACTTACCAGAGGTAAGGATCACACTCTACCCTATTCTCATTGACATTCCCATCTTAACCCTTGAGAGTCAGATGGTAGAACACCTGCATCAACCAACTTGGGCAAGATCCACCTACTGCATGTGAAAATTTCTAAGCACAGAAATCATACTGCTAACTAACTATTGATTTACTTCTCCTACTTGATTTATTATACACAAGTTATTTAACTGAATATTCAGAAAAACTTCAAATTAAACACAAACAGCAGCCTACACAAATTCATATCATTTACTAAACATCACACAAATATGATAAAGGACACAAATTTTTCGGACAAATGTCCCCGGAAAAACCCAATGCGGGAAAACTGGTGCAGCAGATATGAGGGTTTATTATTATTAAGCCGCAGTTTTTGAACACATCTAGGGTGCCATAACTTGGCTCACCCAACAGAGAAAACCTCAACTATAGAGAAAAATGTGAGATATGTCTCACTCTCACAAGTCCCGGCTGATTCGGATGAGCAACTGGTGAAGCCCCAGCTGGCTCTACGCTGCCACTGCGTGGAGCTGCATGGCCCTGGCTGAGGGACTCCGTCACCCTAGCTTTGCGTGGATCTGCTTCTCTGGAGTCTAATTTCAGCCCTGCTGGCTTAGAAACCCCAGACTCCAGCAGAATTTCGAACTTTCCTTGGAGACATTGTGTTGCCCCTGCGTGAGCCCTGTGTGGGCTTGCGTCACCCTCCTGAGGGACTGCATCACACCCTCTGATGGTTGCGCTTCCTCCACTATGTCTTTGTTTCCCTTGCTCTGCGTTGCACTCTTGGCCCTCCTGACCAATCATTGCATCTGCCCCTCACTGGTTCTCTGAGTCACTTAGATCTAGTCTTCATCCAAGCACTGCTCCATCAAAATAATTCTATCTCTTAGACTCTGTGTGTGTCCTCTAACAAACCCCAAGCCCTTCCTTTATACTTTTCTCGTTAACACATCAACCATTGTGATCTAATCTCTAATCAACGGCTAAGATTAAAATAATGCTTGATCCACGTCACTTAGAATGTTCTCATCACATGTGTAAATTAATTCACTTTAATTTTTTAATTTCCCTCAATTAGACTTAGGGTCCCTATTAAAAATTTAATTATTTGAATAACTTTTACACTAGATGGAATTTCTCCAAACGTTATTTGGGTCTTAGATATCTCATGTGTTCCAGCCCCTCCACAAAGTTTCGGAGCTAGAGCAAATTCGATGCTACCCCAAAATCTCAACACTCCCTCTTAGCCAAGAGTGTGCTCTAGCAATACTTCCACACTAAAGCATTGCCCTGATCTCTGGCATCTGTCTTCGCGTTGATGCTTGGCATGTTGCCCTCCATCCACTGTGATGTTTCTCTCTATACTATTGCCCATGTCACTGTCGCTGACATTGCCACATCTGTACAACAGCTCCCTCTCAAATCGTTGCATCATGCTGCCAACTGTTGCATTGTAACTCAGTTGCTGAGAAGTAAGAAACTGAAGGACCCCTAACCAATCACTAAGAGACAAGTCAATCAAGTTGCATCTCATCACTGAAGCACCCTCGGTTGTTGCACTGTGTTGTCTCTCTAGAGCCTCTGCATTGTTGTTTCTCTGCATTGCGTAAGCACTGCCTCTATGCGTTGTTGAAGTCCCATCAACCTTTATGTTGCTGCTTATACATTGTTGCTACCACTGCACTGCGCTACTCCAATCTAAAGTGTCCCAGCTCTGCCTCTGCTTCATCATGATCTTTTGCACTCACTGCTCCATTCATCCTACTATTGTCTTAAGGCTCTCGTAGCTCGTATCTGATTCAAGAGTTTGTGCACCTCAAGGATCATGTCTCCCCATCTGCAGCTGCTCTACAAATCGATATTGCCCAACCTCTTCTATCGAGGCACATGAGCACTCATGGCCACATCATCCTCACTACCATTGTCCCCTCTAGCTGTTGCTGCCTTGAATCTGAAGATTCCTTATCCGTCCTCTTAGGACAAGTGTTGGTGAAGTGTCCAAGTTCACCACATATGAAGCACTAGACCTTTGATAGGTCCTTCTTATTCTTCCCTTGTTATTGTTGTCCCTTTGATTGTTAGGTCCCTATATTACTAGTATAGTCCCTTATTGTTGTTAGTGTAACCCCCTTATTGTTATTATTGTACCCCTGTAACCCCCATATTGTTATTATTGTGCCCTTAAATTATTATTGTTACGTCGGCTAGGGTTACATTGTGGCCCCACTAGGATTACATTGTGGCCCCACTAACTCTTATATGTAGAAAGGAGGTTTTGTAATTTGTATCATCCAATAATTTTTCATTCATGTAATGTATTGGAGGTTGCCCCCTCGAAGTGGCTTATTTCTAAGGCGCTGATATCTCTTTTCTTCTATTTTTGGAGCTGGCTTCACAACATTGATGTTAGGGTCACATCCTCCTCCTCCTCCTCCTTCTTCACCTTGCTACTTCCGATGTTGAATTCCCTCTTGGTCATTCGACGGATCTCCTCCTGTCAAAGGATAGCCCACATGTCACCCCAATTAGGGAGTTGTGCTCTTCCCAAAATTCTTTGGACAAAGATCTCCCACCCATCAGTGACTGCACTCAAGGCAGTCCTCACCAAGAGCCCTTCATCTGGAGTTTGCCCCCATGGCTATCAGGTGATCTCAGATCGTCTGCAATCTGGAGAGGAATGGATCGATCTTTTCTCCCTTATGCATCTAGAACATCCTCATCTAGTTCTCTAGAAGCATCTTTCGTTGGATGGAACTTCCTTGATACAGAATCACCAATGATGTCAACATTTCATGTGTTGTCCTCTTTTCAGTGATATGTGGGACCATGTGATCCTTCACCCCATCCATGATCAAGCGCCTTGTCCGCGTCTGATTCTCGTTGAACTTCTTCAGAGCATCTACATCAGTCGGCACAGATAAAACATTTTCCACATGGTCTCTTATTTCGTACTCCTTCCGGACTGTCAGGATTTTGGCCTTCCATATTGCAAAGTTGGATACACCATCCAACCTATTGTGATCATGCAGTCCATATGGGGCCATCTAGATCGAAATCTGTCGAAGCGGGTACCCCTCTCCCTTCTACTGCGGCTACACTCAACAGAAGACCGGATCTGGGTTTCTTGGCGATAGAAAACCTCTAGAGTAGTTTCTCCCTCTAACAACTGATTTCCCTCCCAGAAGTCCTCTGCCAAATCTCCTGAATCAGTCATCTATGATCACCCTCCTAATAGAATTTCATATTTCTTTGGCACAAATATGTTGAGAGACTTTTCCCCTTCTTTGTCACCTTTTCTAGGCACTATTCTGCACTGACAGAATCGATGCCTCACCAGCAACTTCTGAAGATCCGAAAATTTCACTTCTGGTCCTAGCAATCTGCACAGCAACTCTCCAACTCGGACTGCGTCACCCCCTGGTGTTGCGTCAACCTCTGCGTGAGCAGACTGGATCAGCATCTGTCTCCTGGTGTTGCGCTAGCCTCTACGTCAACAAACTGGCTCTTTGTCACCTCTTTGGAGCTGCGTCAGCCTCTACATGAGCAAACTGACTCTGTTTCACCCTTGCAGGGTCTATGTTGTCCCTCTGGTGTTGTGTTTCCTTCTCCTAGATTTGTGCTGCTTCAGTTGCCCTTCCTGCAACAAATATCTTCATTCCCTTTGCTGATGGTTCAACTTGATCTACAATGCTCTAATACCATGTGAAAAATTCTGAGCACAAAATTCCTACTGCTAACTATTGATTTACTTATCCTACTTGATTTATTATACACAAGTTATTTAACTGTGTTGAAATTTGGTTACCGGAGGACAGGTGGTTCCCTAAGGCTTTGATCTTTGGTCTAGGGAAAAGTGTCCAAAAGAATTTAATTTTTCTCCTAAAGTGACTTTATAAAGTTATAAAGTCAAATCTAATTTAAAAGTGACTTTAAGTGATAAAGTTACTAAAGTCTTATTTTAAAGTGACTTTAATAAAGTCAATGTAAAATTACAAAGAAAAAGTGACTTTGAAAATAAATGACTAAATGGGTCTTTATTAAAGTGGGGTGAATTAAAAAATAGAAAGTGAGATTTAAATGAGCATTTAATCTCAGCCCTAGATCTAAATCTGTTTCAGCCATTGGATTTAGGGATTCCCCAAAAGTCACTTAGGGTTAGGTTAAAGGAGGGAAAGGAGGAAAAGGTCATTCATTCTTTCATGAGCAGATTGGGAGAAGGAGAGCAAGAGAGCAAGGGAGATTTCTGAGCAGTGAGGAGAAGGAGGCAGCAACTTGGCACACATTCCAAGGCAGTATTTTAGCAAGTCCGTACAGCAGAGTTGGCACACAGTTCAATAAATATTTGGCACGATTTCCAAGGCAGAATCCGTACAACAGCTTGTGGCACGTTTTCCTAGGCATCCGTACACTTTTCTGGCACAGATTTCGAGGGAGAAGTTTGTTGTTTTGCTGCACGCAAATCGAGGCAGGTCGTACAGCCTATTGCTAATTGTTGATATAGAAATCGAGGCAGATTTCCGTACAGCAGCATTTAATACAGCTGCACACATTCCAAGGACGTCGTACAGCGACATTTATTGTTGTTCTGCACGCAAAAAGAGGAGGCCGTACAGCATAAATTAATGCTATAATTTCTGGGCACGTTTTTCAAGGAAATCCGTACAGCATTTATTGTTGGTTCAGTTTTACTGTTTGCACATTTTCCGAGGCAATGGTTAAGCACGAAAAATGAGATAAGTTGTAAAAGTTTACTTGATGATTTTTCTGAATATTTCTCTCACTGTAAAAAGCATTTTTCAGAAATAAGGAGGAGCTCTCAAACTAGTTTCCCCAAAAGTTGTAGGGGGTTTTTCCAGGGTCATGTTGACCAAAAATCTCAGTGTTTAAAATGTGTTGAATGGCTGTTTTGAGCTTGCTGATTTTTATTTCTGCATTTTCCAACATTCTATAAATTTTCCAGAATTTGTGTTTTCAGCAAAAAATATTTTTTCTGTTGTTGAATGTAAGGATATGGGAAAGGGCATTTAACAAAAAGGAGAAATAAGGTGAAACTGAAAACCGGGGTGGAAAAACAAGAAATTTCTACATGGTATCAGAGCTTGGGTGCTGAAAGTGCAGTTTGGGACAGCAAGAAGAAAAATACAATCTACTGATTTTTCACACACAGAAATTTTATCTTTACTACAGCAGTGCTATTTTTCAGTTTTTAGGACAGCAGGATGTCATTGGGACTGAGGGTGGAGGATAGGTTGGATGGGCATACCAATTACAGCGTTTGGAAGGAGAGAATGCAGAGTATCTTTGAGAAGGCAGAAGTCTGGGACATCATGATGCATACCACACAGAACCCTGTTGTTGTGCCCACTGATGTTGTTCAGTTGGCAGCATATAATAAAAAGAACAACAAGGGTAAGAGACTGACTCTAGACGGAGTCTGTTGGGGTTCCCATGTTTTGGCCAGGTTGACAAGACCAAAAGATGAGACAACATAGAACCACTTTCAGACCTTAGGATCTAGCCCTCCTAGGTCCAGAGAGGGATCTCTCTATATGAATCAAAGGGTATTGTCTTTGAAGCTCTAAGTTGTGATTTTAGGCTATTTATAGGCTAAGGGTTGTTGGTTTGATCGTTTGTGTTTGGTTGTTGGGAATCAGGAAAGGAAGGTCCAATATAAGACAAGGATGAGCATGGAGGGAATTAGGCTAAGACAAACAACTCAGGGAATATCAAGGCCATTGGGCAATGGAGTCAAGAAAGGATTTATTTGTGTTCAATGTGCAAGCTTTCAGTAGGGCTAGTCATCTAGAGCATTTGGATCTTAGCAAAGGATTGGTGGAATGGAACATTAGAGACTGAAAATGAAAGGAGAACCAACCAACTCTGTCTATAGATCAGGCCAGAGGTCATTTAACTCCAGGCCTGCTTGGACAAAATCAGAGGTAGGACAAGGGATCTTAGAAAGGCCTAATTGGAATGGAAATATCCTAGAGAGGCAGTGGCAAGGTTCTAGACCTCCCAGTATTCTCAACACATTCAACTAGATCCTAGCAAGAACATCTAAACACTAATTTCATTAATTCATACATCAGAGAGCAGACAATAACATCCACTACACTGGTTAAACCAATTGAAACCAATATTCAGATACACATATAAGTAGAAAACATAAAGGGCTGGGAGAGCAACAACATAAGGTACCTATCAAGGGTAAATCTTATGCCAAACTTCTGATGCGAGCCAGTAGAAATGGAATGGAATGAAATCAAACACAGAGATAAGAAAACATCACCGGCTGCTTTAGATCAGGATCCAAAGACACATGCTTGTCATATCAAAAACAACACCAATCAGGTACATCATAGCCCATAGCTTGAACATTCAGTCTGAATACATCAAGTCTCAGCCTGGCTTACACTATTACACAGAGAACTCGTCTCAAGAGGAAAATACTTGCGTTTCTCTGATATCTCATCAACAACCAACACTAATTTCTTCTTGAGTTTTATAGCAGAAGACGAGCCGAGGAGGTAGGTAGGGCACTAAATGAAACATTAAAACACAGGAAAGAAGGAGAGGGCCGGAACCCATTCTGTTTTAAATTTCTGCATTTATCCTTGGTACCCTTTTGGGACGAAGGAGTGATCTTCTTCAGCTTCCACTTACTTTGACATGGTCCTGATGTACTCCGGCTGCAGTAGTACTCCAGGTACCTCCTAGTTGATAAACCAGCACCTGTAATAAAAATGAATGGGGATTGGATCGAGCCATACCCATTAAACATGCTCCTACAGTTTGGATCGTGTTCGGCGTAATATATTCAATGGAGCACGTATAGTGCAAACAGCATATGTTCATGGAGAGGAAACATTCTGCCTGCTGTGGCACTTACAATCGTGTTTTTCAGGTATTTAAAACTTTCCTGCCGTCACTTATATTCGCACTGTAAAATTCGTTCGTAATGAATACTGCAATCATGGCGTCTTTACTTCTACACCCGCATAACACGCAATCGGACTCGAAAGCAACAACAGAGGCAGGATGAATGGTAGCGCGCACGGAGGCGTTCGATTACACAAATGGCAGAGAAATGCGAAGGAGAGGTTAGAGAACCCTCATAATAGGGTTTGTGAATGGGCCACAGCATCGTTAGATCATGGCCTGGGGACAAAGATCAACGGCGAAGATCGAGCGGCGAAATAATATATGAAAGGGGGTGGAACAACTATGAAATATAATACTTTGGTGTAAAGTCTTAAACCTTGACTTTTGAACAAAATACAGAGAAATGCAACCGGAATGTAATGAAATGCGATGAGGTGGGACCCAGCCGGAGGCGGAGGGCGATTCCTTCTGAACCGTTAGATCTTAAATCCAATGGACGGTCAGGATCAAATCGGAGGATCGCAATCGGGGGGAGCAGAGGTGACACATTCAAAAAGTTCCGATTGCGATTGGAAGTGGGAGCGCGATTGAGCGCTGGCCGTTAGATCCGGGAGCTAGATCAACGGCTCACACTCCATCGAAGGGAAAAGTGGAGAGGCGATGAGCAATGATGCGATTAGCACTGAGCCGTCAGATCTTGAATTAAACGAACGGTTGAGATCAGATCGGTGGATCGCAATCGCAAAGGGAGAAAAGTGGTAGCGATTGGAAGTTCCAATTGCGATTGAGCGGAGAGTGCGATGGCCGTCGGATCGGCGGGGAGGATGGACGGTTATGATTTGATCGGGAGATCTCAACCGGGGCGGCACCACTGGGACTTGCGATTGCGATCGGGCGGGGGGTTGCGATTGTGCGCTGACCGTTGATCTCGGGTCCAGATCAATGGTGGGGAATGCAATCAGTAATCGGGGATCGGAAGATAGGGTTGCGATCAATCGCATCGCAAGTGTTTGCGATGGGCTAATCGGAGAGACGCACATAAATATTGTGATTGCGATTGGGCGGGGAGCACGCGGGCCGTCCGATTTATATGGCGGATCAACAGTTGAAAAAACAAGCCGCGGGACTTAATAAATAAAGCCAATCGCATCGGGAATTTTGATGTTACAAAGGGATTCACATTTGGCTCCGACCTTCAGACGCGATTAGCGCTCAGGACTTGAGCGCTCGGTCCTAGCGCATGGGCATGTGTGGGAAGTGGTTAAGGGACTTGCGGTAAGGGGCTAAGCCCTGTTATAAAGCGGAAGGTGGGTTTTTAGCCTGTTTTAATGTATTTTGAGACCCAAAGGGTAACGATAGAGAGATGGAGGGGGAAATTGGGAAAACGAAGGGTGTAGGGATTTTTAGAGGGGATTTAGGGGGTTAATAGGGAAAATAAAAGGGGAAAAGAGGGACTTTGTCAAAGGGGAAAGGAGGTAACAATGTGGTGTTTTGCAGGAGTATGAGGGGCAATGTTGGTCTTTTAGGAGCAGCATTTATAACCAGTGAGGCTTTAGATGGGAAATCAGCAGAGGGGATTTTACTGCAAAGCAGAGGCTTGCAGAAGACAGTCAAGGATGATGTGTCTTTAGGGGAGATGCATCCCTTGAAGGTCTCCAAAATAATACAGCCCCCAGCTTGCTTGTCAAGAATTTCACAGGGGGGGCTAACAGTGGCTCCACATGGGGATGGCTTCTTCTTGAAGGAGTCAAGAAACCAGAAATGATCTTTGGAGTAGGCCAGATGCCTGCTGCTTGGCACATCCCTTTCTTTCTTCAATTTTTAGCTGCCACAATATGATAGAAACATCAACAGAAAACATTTTCCCAATCAAACTACCTACCCAAACTACAGTCCTAGCATTTTTTCCTCTTTAGGGTGCATTTGAGCTAGCAGACCCTTTACATTTTATTGTTGAAACAGAAAACAAACCTATTCTACTTCTACCCTTATTGCTCCGTGAGACCAGATTAAACAGTTGGCCTCATATGTTTCTCTACCTAATCTACTACCTGTTGGGATTACGCTGTCCAACAGATTTCTTCTCCTATATTCTAAGACAGGAAATTGAAAAACAGCCAAGCCAGGATTAGACTGTCTGACTTGCTGGAGTGGAGACTGAAAACAAAACTGTGAAGGCATGAAATCTGCAGCCTGAAGTATCCTTCTTTCTTTTCGTGACTCAAGATTTGAGCATGTTAGAGTCATTTCTTTCTTCATTTCAGCTCTGGTTTTGAGCATGTTAGAGTTGATTCTTCTTTTCACTGCTGGTCCAGGTTTTGAGCATGTTAGGACCATCTATTCTGCTTCTTTTGGCTCAGATTTTGATCACGTTTGAGCCACCTTTTTGCCTTTCGGAGGTTCAAGTTTTGAGCATGTCTGAACCTCTCCTTTCTCTTCTGTTTTTTGAAACATTTTTCTCTGCTTTCTTGAAAGTAAAACTGCAATGGTATGTATAATGGGAATGAGACTGGAAACTGAAATTTAGTAGAAGTAGTGCTTGAGCATCCTGCCATTGACAGGACCCCCAAACAGCTCTGTACCATCAAGTTCTTGTAAGAAAAATGCATTAGGACCCACAGTGGCTTGAATAACATATGGACCTTGCCACAAGCTGTCAAACTTGCCATGTTTACCTTTGTCCTCTCTTCTCGAGTCCCATTTCAGAACTTTGTCTCCAACTCTGAAATCTGAAGCTTTAGCTCTTTTGTCAAATTGTCGTTTTATGCTTTCCTGCATTTTGATAGCTCTGTCATAAACCTGCTCCCTTGTTTGCTGAAGATGGATTGTCTGATTTATTCTTCTTATCATGTTGTCTTCCTCTGATTGGATCTCCTGGACAAGTTTGATTACTGGAACTCCAAGGCTTGTAGGAAAAACTGCTTATGTTCCATAAACCAGCTGGAATGGTGACATGCCAATAGATTTCTTTGTGGTGAGTCTGTCAGCCCACAAAGCATGTACCAACTTTTTATGCCATGACTTTTTGTTCTCTTCCAGCAGCTTCTTAATGATTGTAACCAGGCTTTTGTTAGATGATTCAGCTAGGCCATTATCTTGGGGGTAATAGGCGGTTGAATGACCGAGTGCTATTCCGTACCTGTGACAGAAATAAACCATTCTCTTGGATCCGAAAGCAGCAGCATTGTCAGTGATTATTTTCCTTGGACAGCCAAACCGAGAAAGGATGAAGTCTTCTAGGAACCTAATGATGACAGAATCAGTGGCATTCCTAGCGGGTATGGCTTCTATCCATTTAGTGAAGTAATCTGTGGCAGTTAGGATCCATTTATGTTGTCCTGAAGAAGAAGGGTGAATTTCCCCAATAAAGTCTAGGCCCCATTGCATGAAGGGACCTTCTACGGTGATAGGTTGCAAAGGGAGAGGGAGGAGTTTTCTTTTACCTTCAAAGATCTGACATTGGTGGCAAGTAAGAATCATTTTATGGGCATCATTGAAGAGTGTAGGCCAATAGTAACCAGCCCTGAGTATCTTATTTGCAGTGGCTTTCCAACTCAGGTGGCCTCCACACTCTGCAACATGGAATTCTGTTTGATTTTTTTCTTACCAGCTTTACAAGGTATTTCAAAGGAGAGTCATTTGGGATTCTTCAAAGATAGGCTTTCATTTAAAATGCACAGTTTCTAGTTTTGAGTTTTGTGAATCCACTTGGTTTTGGACATGGCCTGAGGTGTGGCCTAGATTATAGAGCACATAGAGATGGTTTCCAGTGTACCAAGGAGAGTTCTGAATCGCTTCCTCAACGCTGGATGGGGGCAATCCTTCCTGTCATCTTGGCGATTATTTATGTTAATGTCAAGGGCCTACAAGTTAGATTCAGCCATTAACTGGGCCAGGCCTTGACCTTTGATCAGCTTGGTGGGTTTTATTTCAAGGTCGTATTCCAAGATCGTAGCAATCCATTTGCCTCTTTTCCCATCAGGGTCCTGGGACAAGATATATTTAACCACTATATTGGGCACGTAAGCAACGGTGTGAGAATGCAGAATGTACTCTCTAAAGTCTTTTAAGGCCTTTACCAGAGCATAGGCCTATTTTTCCATAATGTTGTACTTTAAGGGTGCGTCTCTTAGCGCTTTGCTGAAGAAGGCAATTGGCTGTTCATTTCCTTCTGAATTCCTTTGCAGCAAGACTGCAGCTATTGCATGTTGGGAGGCAAATGAAAAGATCAGAAAATCTTTTGAGAAGTCTGGGCTGATAAGTACAGGGGCCCGTGTGAGTGCAAGTTTTACTGACTCAAAAGATTTCTTGGCTTCAACAGTCCACTTAATTCCTGCATCTTTCTTTAGCATGTTGGTCATTTTCCTAAGATGCTCAGCAAGATTGGGGATAAATCTCCTAAGGAAATTGATTTTCCCAATGAAGGACTGTAACTCCTTGATGTTTCTCGGATGTGTGATTTGAAGTGTTCCCTCAACCCTCTGTGGGTCTATCCTAATCCCTTTCTCAGATATAATGTGGCCAAGAAGTTTGCCTTCTTGTAGCCCAAATATAGTTTTCTTAGGATTTAGGGACAAACCGTACCTTCTACATTTTTCAAAGACTTTTCTCAGATGTTTCACGTGTTCTTCTTCAGTTTTAGAAAAGACAGTCAAGTCATCCAAGTAGATAACTATGAAGTGTCCAATTTCATCTGAGAACGCTATATCCATCGCTCTCTGGAAGGTAGCTCCAGCATTCATCAGTCCAAAGGGCATTTTCACATACATGAAGGTGCCCCATGGGGTGGTAAATGCTGTTTTGAGTTGATCTTCTGGGAGTACCAACACTTGGTTATATCCGGAAAAGCCATCTAACAGGGAGATCCTTTTAGAGACCACTACCTTCTGTAAGATATGTTCCATTCTGGGTAAGGGGTAGTTGTCTTTCAGGGAGGCTCTGTTGAGGTTTCTGAAGTCTATGCACAATCTAATCTCTCCTGTTTTCTTTCTCACATCCACTAAGTTTGACACCCAATCAGAAAACCTTACAGGGACTATAATGCCTGCATCATACATCTTCTTAATTTTCTTTTCCACTGCAGGCAATTGTTTTGGATTGATCCTTCGGAGTTTTTGTCTGAAAGGCTTCTGGTTTTCCTTTAGTGGTATCTTGTGTTGTATGATGTTGGTGTCATAGGCCTTTAAATCTTCATAGCTCCATGCAAACACATCCATAAATTCCTTAAACATGCCAATGTATTTTTTCTTCATGTCTGCAGGTATAGACTTAGCCAGTTTTATCATTTTAGGCTTGTCTTCAGTGCCTATGTTGCATTCTTCTATATCTAATTCTGCATGTTCTATAGTGGGCTTTTTTGCTACGTCGTCAAAGTCAAAAAGGTCCTCTAGGGGTGCTAGGCCTCTGGGTATGTTCTTATCCTTGGCCTGCAACACCTCCATTTCTTTGTTATCTGCATTTTCACATTTTTCGGTCGAGTGCCCAGTTTCTAGGGAAAAAGTGTTTATTTCTATATTACCGGATGTTTCGTGTTCATCTAGGGGATCCTCACTTGGGCAGCTGTCATCAGATTTTGAGTCTGAATCAGAAAATTCCAACTCATTCCTGCCCACTAGGAAATCTTCGATCTGTTTATCTCCTTCAAAGACCTGCCAGTATTTTTCGTTGTCTGGCACTGCAGGTCTGAACTTGGTTTGAATGATGACTTGTTGGTCAAGGGGAGTCTTAGGGTATGCACTAGCCAGGCAGACTAATCTGTTAGCAATGACGTTTTGATTCCTGGGAACAAACACTAACTCATATTCAACAAATGTTTTCAATAAATCCAGAGTGTCGTTCCGGTATGCTCTTAACCTGGGGTGTTTTGCTGTGTATTCACCATTCACTTGTTTGATTACTAACTCAGAGTCTCCTCTCACAGCTATCCTATGGACTCCTAATTTTTTCAATAGGTTCAGACCCAAGATGAGAGCCTCATATTCTGCAATATTATTTGTGCATTTGCAATGCAGATTCATAGCATGGCTCTCTGCATGATCATTTTCTGTGTTACGTAGCCACACCCCTGCTCCAGCGTTGTTTCTAGTACAGGACCCATCGAAATTCATCTCCCACAGGGGTTCGCCATTATGTTGCGTTGTGGGGTCTGTACTAGGTTGTGGGTTGACTTGTTCTTCACGTAGCGTGTTAGTTTGAAGGGTGTGACTAATAGGCTGACTGCATTGTGTTCCTGGTTCACTCTGAGTTTCGTTTTTAGTACCCTGCCCATGGTTTTCTTCATCGTATTCTTCTAGGGTGGCCATTATGCTCAAGTCCACGGGCTCTGTGTCCTTGCTTGTATTTCTGCATTCAGATTCTGGCTCTCCTAAAGATTGGTCGTTATAAAGAATGAAAGAATCCAGGTCTGTGTGTACGGAGTACAATGGTGAATTTTCAAGCTTCTCGGGGCTACTGACTAGGAATTTCATCTGAGACTCTCTATACAGCCTTCTCAGCTGGCCAAATATAAGGATAGTGGCATATGAGCCATCCATCTGCATTGTTCCTTGCAGTTTGGCTCCCCATGATCTTGACAGTAGCATGCCATACTTAGGTGGCACATCTGCCACCACAACATCCATGACCATATATTTAGCTGGGATCTGGGTCAAGCTCACACATAAGTCTTTGATTAGACCTAGGCATTTTACTCTGCTAGAGTCAAACGAATACAGATCTTTGTAAGGACGGGTTATCTCTAGGCCTAGCTTTTCCATCACTACCTTAGGCATTAAGTTGTGAGATGCTCCAGAATCATGCATGGCATTGTGGAGTATTTTGTCATGAATGTTGAGACTGATATAAAAAGGGGGAACTACCCCTTCCTGAAACTTTCCCTCAATCTTTGGACCGAACAGCAGGGCAGGTTGATCATCATTCAAATTTACAGTATCATTGTTTTCCCCTAGATTCAATGCTTTCAAAATTTGGCCTTTATACACATGCTGAGTGGCCAGCTCAGATAATGGTATAGCGATTTTGATTTTTGCAATCTCACTTTCTAAATTGAAAGTGGACTGTATCTTTGGAGTGCTCAACTTTGTTTTATTTGCTACTACCTTAGTAGCTGAATCAGTTTGTGATTTCTCATTATGTACAAGGTCAGGAATCGTTTTATCAGGAGCACTAACTGCTGTGCTAGTGCTGCTGGTTGGCTGGTTTTGTTTTTCAGTGTCTTGGTTGTCTTTTTCCTTGAGTCTGCCAGAACTTTCAGCTATTGATTTGTTACTTTCAGCAGATGCTTTAGAAGTTTTATCAAGTCTCTTCTTGATGGTAGCCTCAGGAGCTTTGGTTTTGGAAGTATCTTGGTTCTTTTTACTCCTAAGTTCATATTGTTCTCTGACCTGCATCATGGCATTTTCAAATCCTAATCTGTAATCCTCAGTTTCTAACCATTCCTCATCCCAGTACGAGGGTGTAGGCTGATCTCCCTCTGAATCACAGTTCAGGACTAAGTCTTCCACTTCAAACATGTCTATCCCATTCCCTTCAGACTCTTCTATGATTCCCTCATCTTCATCTAAAAAGTTTTCTTGAAATGGGGGAATAATTTGTTGATCTGACTCTCTTTGTCTGTTGGGAGCAGCATTGTTTCTTCTAATGTTCTGGTTCTGGTTTTGGTTTCTGTTTTGGACAACCATCCTTTTTATCATTTGTTGTAGCTCTTCCATGTTTTTAGACAGTCTATCATATTTGGGATCAAACGTGGAAGCTACATTGTCATCCATGTATGTTACCCTTTTCTCAGCTTTTAATCTTGCCCTTTTCTCCATCAAGTTTGCTTCTATGGTTATGGCTCCTTTCTGCATGTCTTCCAATGTGTTATACTCCTTGTCTCTAAGCTCGTAGGCCATGTCAGCATCAAATCCATCAAGATATTTAGCCAGGGCCATCCCTTGTGGAGGTTTCATGTGTGGAGGGAGAGCATTGTAAATGCTATTGAATCTAGTGGTGTAATCATGGACACTCTCCCCCACATTCCTCTTAAGGGTCATGTAGTCTGCTAGGAGCTGGCGAGGATTTGCCCTAACTTCCCATTTGTTGATGAATGTCTGATATAAAGCTGGGAGGTCATTAATGCTGCCCGGAGGTGGGCCTTTAAACCATTTCTTTACATCACCCCCTAAGATTTGGGCAAAGATTCTCATTTTGATTGTTTC
The DNA here is from genome assembly GCA_034641835.2 of Pinus albicaulis. Taxonomy (NCBI): domain Eukaryota; kingdom Viridiplantae; phylum Streptophyta; class Pinopsida; order Pinales; family Pinaceae; genus Pinus; species Pinus albicaulis. The sequence continues at coordinate 150,410,380 of CM076580.1, forward strand.
ATCGTCAATTTCCATATAGTCAAAAGAATCCTCCATCTTATCTACATGTTGTTGAGCTGTGGTGATTCTTTAGCAGTGAAGTGTGGGATTTTTGACTGATAATCATTGGGTAAGGGTAGCATGGGTTGAGGTAAAACCAGAGGTGCGTACCAGGCTGCCATGATAATGTTCTGAAGAGGTATAAGATTGGCTTGAGCAGCTGGTATTTGGATAACAGGGATATTAGGACCAGCAGAAGTCTGTTGGGCAGATCTAGGGTGGGAGAGCCCCAAGTTTTGAATGAAGTGAGTATCAGGTGGTGTAGATGGAGGGGTTCCTCTGTCCCTAGTGTTATGACCACCGTAAGATGGTGTACCGTGAAACTCAAGGTCTGGCTGGTCTAGATGATTGAATGACCTAATTCTTGGTAAGCTGTTTGGAGGATCTAGGTCAAGGAATGGGTTCAATAGAGCTGTAAGATCTTCTGATGCAGAATTAGCTCTATGAATGTGACTGGGAATAGCTGGTCTTTTAAGTGTAGGAGCTCCCTTGAGGATACTCTCCGGATTGTCAACTATTTCAGGTGGATCAGGGTTGGGGTAAGCTCTTGTGTGAATGGTTCTGAAAGCCAGAATGTTGTTTCCCAGCCAAGTAGCTTAACCCTACTTGTTACTTCTACGGTGGTTGATGTTGTCTCGGAGGCTGGCCTCCCAGTGGAGTCTATTGTGAAACCAAGATAATCAGCAGGCCTACTGATCACCAGTGGAGTCTTTACGTTTAGGAACAATGGAGTCGCCAGGTGGAGGGTTTTAGGGTATATCTAAGGGGTTACACTGTCCACCACAGTGCTCAGGCACTATCACCTTTCAGGAATCTCCTCAAAAACAAACTCCAACCAGAGATTGACTGGAGGGGCATTTACCAGATATGACACCTCCAAAGAGAGTGAGATCCGGAGGCTACCTGGCCCTTTCTAGGCTCTGTCTAAGAGTGTGGTGGATATTTAACGATGGAGGTCGATTCAAGAAAGGAGTGACTTACTGTCAACCTAACCAGAGATGTAGGTTTCTGAAGTTTTTGATGTAACGAGATCGAAATCATTCAGAATTCCCCAGCGGAGTCGCCATTATGTTGGGGTTCCCATGTTTTGGCCAGGTGCACAAGACCAAAAGATGAGACAACATAGAACCACTTTCAGACCTTAGGATCTAGCCCTCCTAGGTCCAGAGAGGGATCTCTCTATATGAATCAAAGGGTATTGTCTTTGAAGCTCTAAGTTGTGATTTTAGGCTAGTTATAGGCTCAGGGTTGTTGGTTTGATCGTTTGTGTTTGGTTGATGAGATATCAGTGAAACGCAAGCATTTTCCTCTTGAGACAAGTTCTCTGTGTAATATTGTAAGAAAAGCTGAGATTTGATGTATTCAGACTGAATGTTCAAGCTATGGGCTATGATGTACCTGATTGGTGTTGTTTTTAATATGACAAGCATATTTCTTTGGATCCTGATCTAAAGCAGCTGGTGATGTTTTCTTATCCCTGTGTTTGATTTCATTTCATTCCATTTCTACTGGCTCGCATCAGACGTTTGGCATAAGATTTACCCTTGATAGGTACCTTATGTTGCTGCTCTCCCAGCCCTTTATGTTTTCTTCTTATGTGTGTATTTGAATATTGATTTCAATTGATTTAACCAGTGTAGTGGATGTTATTGCCTGCCCTCTGATGTATGAATTAATGAAATCTATGTTTAGATGTTCTTGCTAGGATCTAGTTGAATGCGTTAAGAACACTGGGGGGTCTAGAACCTTGCCACTACCTCTCTAGGATCTTTCCATTCCAATTAGGCCTTTCTAAGATCCCTTGTCCTACCTCTGATTTTGTCCAAGCAGGCTTGGAGTTAAATGACCTCTCGCCTGATCTATAGACAGAGTTGGTTGGTTCTCATCCTTTCATTTTCAGTCTCTAATGTTCCATTCCACCAATCATTTGCTAAGATCCAAATGCTCTAGATGACTAGCCCAACTGAAAGCTTGCACATTGAACACAAATAAATCCTTTCTTGACTCCATTGCCCAATGGCCTTGATATTCCCTGAGTTGTCTGTCTTAGCCTAATTCCCTCCATGCTCATCCTTGTCTTATATTGGACCTTCCTTTCCTGATTCCCAACAACCAAACACAAACGATCAAACCAACAACCCTAAGCCTATAACTAGCCTAAAATCACAACTTAGAGCTTCAAAGACAATACCCTTTGATTCATATAGAGAGATCCCTCTCTGGACCTAGGAGGGCTAGATCCTAAGGTCTGAAAGTGGTTCTATGTTGTCTCATCTTTTGGTCTTGTCAACCCGGCCAAAACATGGGAACCCCATCACAGTCAGCGTACGCCATTGCATTCCTCATGTGAGAGGAAAGAGAAATGCTCATGAGATGTGGACAGCATTGTCCAATCTCTACCAGAGTACCAATGACAACCGGAAAATGGTCCTGAAGGAGAAGCTGAAGAACATTAAGATGGGTAAGACTGATAGTGCAGCTGGATATCTCACAAAGATTACTAATGTGAGAGAGGAGTTGGCAGCGATTGGAGAGGCCATTCCACCCACTGAGTTGGTGCGGATTGCAGTGAATGGCCTCCCCAGTTCATGGATGAACTTTGCTAATGGGGTTTGTGCACGTGAGACCCTTCCATGGTGACATTTTGATGATTGTCTTACGCAGAGCAGAAAAGGTCGCTTGGGGCATCCGGCCTGGTAGCAGATGAGGACAGTGACCATTGGCAAAGAGGCAGGGCACCAAATAGCTGTGCTTCCACAAGCAATGGTGGGGGCAAAGGAAAAGGTAAAGGTAAACAGGGTAACACACAGAAGGACTATTCCAAGGTGAAGTGTTGGAATTGTCAGAAGATGGAACACTATGCAATTGTGTGTCCGGAGAAGAAGAAGAAGAAAGGGAAGAACCAGAGCATGGCAGCATCAGCAGAGGTTGAGGACTTTACAGATCGCTTTGACCGGGAGTTTGGGTTCATTGCATGTGAGTCCTCTAGTGCAGGATCACCTGCCACAGAGGTTCAGAGGGAGCATGCATTTCCCTCGACTAGCGAAGCATCTTCGGGTATCTGGTATGTGGACAGTGGGGCTTCACGTCATATGACAGGAGTCCGTGAGTACTTCTCAGAGCTTTCAGAGAGTGGCACTGATATAGAGGTAGTACTTAGTGATGACAGAGTTGTTAGAGCAGTCGGTGTGGGAACACTGACATTTCAGAGGGAGTCTAAACCTCCCTTGAAGGTGTCAGATGTTCTTTATGTGCCAAGGATGAGGAAGAACCTCATATCCGTCTCAGCTTTGGAGGACAGAGGATATGAGATACTGTTCAGGGGTGGACAGGTGCTGATGTATCCCAGGGGCGCTCCAGCTGATTCAGCTAGAGTGATAGGTGTATGCCATGCAAAGGTGTACAAGTTTTCATTTCAAATTTCCTTTTGGTACTGAGCAAGTAGCACCGACAACATAGCTAGCAGCGTTTCCGAGTCAGAGAGATTTGCGACCAGGATGGGGCACGTATCATGGAGCCTTTGAGGATTCTCAAAGAGGATCACTACGTGTGCTGCATTTCTTGTCACTTTGATACTGCGAGGAAAATTTATAAGCAAGCTGCTGAAACTCTTCCCTTGAAGAAAGGACAAAGCAGAGCGACTAGATACTTCATTTGATTCATTCCGATGTGAGCTGGGCTTGACAAACTCATATGTTTCCTTGAGTGGATACATACTATGTTTTATTCATCGATGATCACCATAGTGACGGACGGCCCCCAGCACCAAGAGTGAGGCTCCCGCGCTCAGGAGTTCGCAGCTCAGAGACACAGACAGGTCGGAAGATCAAGTCACCGAGGTCGGACAATGGAGGAGAGTACACCCTTGGAGAGTTTGTTGACTATTGTGCGGAGGCAGGCATTAGGAGGGAGTTCACTGTTCCTTACAACCCCCAGCAGAACGGGGTTGCAGAGAGGAAGAACAGATCCATCGGAGGGGCTGCCAAAGCCATGTTGCATGATTAGGGGTGGCCATTGTTTTTGTGGGTAGAGGCCTGCAACACAGCTGTTTATTTGCAAAACAGGAGTCCGCATCGTGCCTTGGGGCACATGATCGGAAGGAGCCGGAAGAAGCTCCTCGATATCGGGTCATCTTCGTATCTTTGGGTGTATCACATACTCCTACATACCTTATGAGTAGCAGACTGAACCAAAGCCCACCGCAGAAGGGTATCTTTGTGGGCTACAAAGGGGAGACCTCAAAGGCCTTCGGATTTACATTCCCACACAGAGAAAGTTGTTGTCAAAGTGATGTGAAGTTCGAGGAGGACAGGCCTTCGTGCAGGTCAAGAAGAGCGAGAGGTGTCTGATCGTGCCGTGTCCTCGCCAGCCGGCCGGCCGAGCCGCCCGCGGTGGATCCAGCGGGGCGTGGATCGGAGGATCCCCAGGGGTGGCATCGAAGCGACGATGTCGTCCGCGCGGCGTGGCCCGCGCAGTCGTAGAGGGTGGTGCTTTCGGCGCATGCGCAGCACTTCCGCGCATCGCTCTCACTAGGGAGTCCACCGATGGACAGTTCACACAAGCATCCCCATCTCCACATGTCAAAAAGTGTGCGGTGGAGGACAGGCTGCATGGGCCGAGTTCGTGCCCGATGATGATGAGGAGGAGTTTCATTCTCCAGTGGGAGAAGTGTGCTCAGGGAAGAGGAAGCCCAAGTGGCTTCAGGACACCTTGAGAGATGCCACATCTGTTGCTGAGCCTAAGAGGCCGGTCAGAGAGAGCAGACCACCTGAGAGGTTTTGTAGCTATATGCCAATGGCTACCAGCATCCTTGACTCTGAGCCTTCTAGCTATGAGGAGGCAGCTAGCCAGCAGGTCTGGAGAGAGGCCATGCAGGAGGAGTATTCTTCTATCATGAAGAATGATGTTTCGGAGGTGGTGCCGAGGCCTGAGGGCAAATCCGTGGTTACTTCCAGATGGCTTTACAAGGTAAAGCATGCTGCAGATGGCAGCATTGAGAAATTCAAAGCGAGGTTTGTGGCTAGAGGGTTCTCCCAGGCAGAGGGAGTTGATTATGAGGAGACCTTCGCTCCCGTGGCTCGATATACTTCGATCCGCTCCATTATATCGATAGCAGCAGAGATGGGTTGGAAGATCCACCAGATGGATGTGAAGACCGCATTTCTTAATGGCTTCATACAGGAGGAGGTGTACATTGAGCAGCCACAGGGCTTTGAGGTGCATGGGAAGGAGTCCCATGTGTGCAGACTGAAGAAGGCCCTTTATGGCCTGAAGCAAGCTCCTAGAGCTTGGTACTCCAGGATAGATACATACTTGCAGGGGATGGGTTTCACAAAGAGTGAGGCAGATCCGAACCTTACTATATTGTGATAGGTGAGGAGCCTCTCATTCTGGTGCTGTATGTGGATGACTTAGTCATTACAGGTACAGAGAGACTCATAGAGCACTGCAAGAGAGATCTTGCAGTGGAGTTTGAGATGAAGGACATCGGCTTGATGCATTACTTTTTGGGTTTGGAGGTGTGGCAGGAGGAGGGGCATTTCTTCCTGGGGCAGGGGAAGTATATTGTGGACATCCTTGGCAGATTCCACATGGAGGACTGTAAACCCATGTCGACATCGATGATCACCAACTGGAAGAAGCTCCATGCTTCGGATTCCGAGTTCGTGGATCCCACATTGTACAGACAACTGATTGGTTCCTTGATGTATTTGTTCAACACTAGACCAGATATTTGTTTTGCATTCAACACGATGAGTCAGTGTATGTGTGAGCCTAGGAAGGTTCACTGGGTGGCTGCAAAACACATTTTGCGATACTTGCAGGGGACAGTGGATTATGGTCTGGACTACAGGCAGGGGGATGGAGTGAGATTGGCAGGTTACATTGATTCTGATTGGGCAGGTTGTGCTTTTGATAGGAAGAGCACTTCAGGGTGCTGTTTTGGGTTGGGTTCGGCAGTGGTGTCATGGTTCAGCCGAAAGCAGCAGTCAGTAGCATTGAGTTCAGCGGAAGCAGAGTATATGGCAGCCAGTCTAGCTAGTTGTGAGGCCATCTAGCTTCGCAAGATGTTGTTTGGCTTATTTGGTCAGCCGTTGAGACTTTCAGTGATTTACTGTGATAATCAGAGTTGCATTAAACTCACGGAGAATCCAGTATTTCATGACAGGTCAAAGCATATCGGGATCAAATATCATTTCATCAGAGACTATGTTCAGAAAGGAGCTGTGAAGCTTGAGTATATTCTCACCGATGAGCAGGTTGCAGATATTCTTACCAAAGCCTTACCACGGGGCAAGCATGTCTACTTCAGAGACAAGATGGGTGTGGTGAGGAACACCTTCCTCGGTAAGAGGGAGTGTTGAAATTTGGTTACCGGAGGACAGGTGGTTCCCTAAGGCTTTGATCTTTGGCCTAGGGAAAAGTGTCCAAAAGAATTTAATTTTTCCCCTAAAGTGACTTTATAATTTTTATAAAGTCAAATCTAATTTAAAAGTGACTTTAAGTGATAAAGTTACTAAAGTCTAATTTTAAAGTGACTTTAATAAAGTCAATGTAAAATTAGAAAGGAAAAGTGACTTTGGAAATAAATGACTAAGTGGGTCTTTATTAAAGTGGGGTGAATTAAAAATAGAAAGTGAGATTTAAATGAGCATTTAATCTCAGCCCTAGATCTCAATCTATTTCAGCCATTGGATTTAGGGATTCCCCAAAAGTCACTTAGGGTTAGGTTAAAGGAGGAAAAGGAGGAAAAGATCATTCATTCTTTCATGAGCAGATTGGGAGAAGGAGAGCCAGAGAGCAAGGGAGATTTCTGAGCAGTGAGGAGAAGGAGGCAGCAGCTTGGCACATATTCCAAGGCAGTATTTCAGCAAGTCCGTACAGTAGAGTTGGCACACAGTTCAAGGAATATTTGGCATGATTTCCAAGGCAGAATCCATACAGTAGCTTGTGGCACATTTTCCTAGGCAGCCGTACACTTTTTTGGCACATATTTCGAGGGAGAAGTTTGTTGTTTTGCTGCACGCAAATCGAGGCAAGTTGTACAGCCCGTTGCTGATTGCTGGCACAGAAAATCGAGGCATATTTTCGTACAACATCATTTAATACAGCTGCACACATTCCAAGGAGGCCGTACAACAGCATTTATTGATGTTATGCATGCAAAAAGAGGAGGCTGTACAGTAAAAATTAATGCTGTAATTTCTGGGCACGTTTTTCAAGGAAATCCGTACAGCATTTATTGCTGGTTCAGTTTAACTGTTTACATATTTTCTGAGGCGGTGGTTAAGCATGGAAAACGAGATAAGTTGTAAAAGTTTACTTGCTGATTTTCCTGAATATTTCTCTCACTGTAAAAAGCATTTTTCAGAAATAAGAAGGAGCTCTCAAACTGGTTTTCCCCAAGAGTTGTAGGGGGTTTTTCCAGGGTCACTTTGACCAAAAATCTCTGTGTTAAAATGTGTTGAATGGCTGTTTTGAGCTTGCTGATTTTTATTTCTGCATTTTCCAGCATTCTGTAAATTTTCCAGAATTTGTGTTTTCAGCAAAAATTATTTTTTCTGTTGTTGAATGTAAGGATATGGGAAAGGGCATTTAACTAAAAGGAGAAATAAAGTGAAACTGAAAACCGGGGTGGGAAAACAGGAAATTTCTACAAACTGAATATTCAAAAAAACTTCGAAGTAAACACAAATAGAAGCCTACACAAATACAGATCATTTACTGAACATCACGCACATATGACAAAGGACACACAAATTTTTCGGACAAATGTCCCCAGAGAAACCCAATGCGGTAAAACCAGTGCAACACATATGAGGATTTATTATTATTAAGCAGCATTTTCTGAGTACATCTAAGGTACCATAACTCGGCTCACCCAATAGAGAAAACCTCGGCAATAGAGAAAAATGTGAGATATACCTCTCTCTCGCAAGTCTCGATTGATCTAGATGAGCAACTGGTGAAGCCCCAGCTCGCTCTGTGCTACCACTGCGTGGAGCTCCGTGGCCCTGGCTGAGGGACTGCGTCACCCTAGCTCTACGTGAATCTACTTCTTTGAAGTCTGGTTTCAACCCCGTCGGCTCAGAAACCCCAGTCTCCAGCAAAATTTCAGTGTTTCGTTGGAGACATTGCACTGCCCCTACGTGAGCCCTGCATGGGTCTGCGTCACCCTCCTGAGGGAATGTGTCACACCCTCTGATGGTTGTGTTGCCTCCATTGCGTCTCTGTTGCCCTTGCTATGCGTTGTACTCTTGGCCCTCCTAACCAATCATTGCATCTGCCCCTCACTGCTTCTCTGAGTCACTCAAATCTGATCTTCATCTGAGCACTGCTCCGTCAGAAGGATTCGATCTCTTAGACTTTGTGTGTGTCCTCCAACTGAACCCAAGCACTTCCTTTATATTTTTCACGTTGACACATCAAAGATCGCGATCTAATCTCTAATTGAAGGCTAAGATTAAAAGAATGATTGATCCACGTCACTTAGAATGTTCTCATCACATGTGTAAATTAATTCACTTTAATTTTTTATTTCCCTAAGTTAGACTTAGGGTCCCCACTAAGAAATTTAATTATTTGAATAAATTTTACACCATATCGAATTTCTCCAAACGCTTTCTCGGTGGAGATCTCATGTGTTCCCGCCCCTCCGCAAAGTTTCGGAGCTAGATCACATCTGATGCTACCCCAAAATCTCAACACTGCAAGGGGTAGGGATCACACTCTATCCTAAGTCCCTCAACCTATTAGCCAAACAGAAGAGGTTATCCCACAAAGAGGGTAGGTTGCTAATTGGGGCATACTCTAACTAGGGGAGTTCCCAGGTCTCAACGTCTTATCGGTCAAAGGTATCTCATCCCCATGAGCCCTATAGCTCCATTCCTCACCCTGGGAGCTCAACCAAGGGGGAAGAGCAATGCTCAATGTTCTTGATCATCCCAGACCCTTACCCAAGAGGGTCACATCCATCAATCCATGTTGCTCTCTAAAAATCATAGACATATCAAGGTGAGTGTATCTGGTACTGGCTCAATGGCTCACTAAATATTTCAATCATACTATCTTATGCATTACCAAGAGCAAAAATTCTTTGTTTTCTTGTTCATATAGGACATCAAATGTCAAAGAAAATATATAACAAAAAGAAAATAATATCATATTCATACTTCCCCTTATGTAGGGAGACAATAACCATAAACCTAAGCTTGTCTCATACAGTAGCATTTTCTCAATGCATGAAGTTGTTCATGTCCTAACTATGACTAGACTTTGTCTGATTCAAAGTGCACACAAAGACCCATCTAACTGATACAGAATCCAGCAACAATAATCGACCAATGCAACCCAACACACAGGAGGTGGATCCAGTCTTTTCATTAAGGAACTATTAGCTCATTAATAAGCAAAGACATATCATTTACAATATTCAATGTTCATTAATTCATGTCTAAAATACTTGATTCATTTTTCAATCATGGGACTTCCAACAGGTGATGGGATATCATTAAGGGTCTCTCCCTCTAAATGGAAAGCCTCTTTAATCACAATCAATCAAGACATCAAACTGTCAATCATTTGTCTTGAATCAATAATAGTATCAAATCACAGAGTCAGATTATATCGAGCTCTCATATATATATATATGACAAGTCATTATCAGTGGCTTCACTTGTTGACTGAGTGCCAACTTCCAGGGACCAAACATTGTTTTTGTTGTTATTTCAGCTAATACACTTTTGTTTTTTGGCATACAAATGGCTTTGTGCTACCTTCTTTACTGAATGTGGTGAAGTTCGGAGCAGTTGTTGTAGACCATATCTCTTTAATTCTTGTATCTATTTCCCTTGAGAACAGCAGGTAGCTATCAATTTCCCCTACTTTGATGTGAATTTTTCCTTTTCTAAGCGCACCTGCTCTAGCTCTTCTTTCAATCTATCAACTTTTTCTTGTAAACTTTCTTTGCTAAACACACTATTCAGTGAGATGAGGGGGCCAATCAAGCAAAGCTCTTGCATGCATGATATCGAGTCAGATTTCTGGAGCAATTGAGAGCATGTACTTGATCAATTCAACCAATGAAGAATGGTATCTTGGTAACTCGGGAATCAAGTAATTCCCATTCAATATTTGTAGTTTTGATTCATCGTAAAAATAGGACTTTAGATAAGTTATCCAAGATCCAAGATATCAACCTTTTCACTTATTAGCTCCCTTCTATAGAGATCCCACATCTTGGGTGCTCTGTAAGCTGCAGTTGTGTGTTTGCTAATGATGTCCTCTTCAATTCCCATCTCCTCGGGCCTCTCAAATCGCTTGTGATTTTTGGATGTGCTACCAAAATCACATAACTTCCATACACCATCAACACCCATTAAAACATTTTCAACTTTTAGATCCATGTGTGTAATTGGGGGAATTAAGAAATGCATCGTGTAGGCAACATTGCAGACATCACGAAACATGGGAAGAATTTGTTTCTCCTCGAAGTAGGCGGTGCCTCTGCTTTCTAGAACATTGACCAGGGCCTTCATTCAAAACTCCATGACCAAAAAGCACTCTTTGGTTCGGCCCAGATCATAGACTATCTCCGTGTGAAGGCTGACCACATTTGGGTGTTCTCAGAGGGACCGTGAAACAACAACTTCTTTCATGAGGAGATCCAGAGATTCACCATTGTTGCAAATGATGTGTTTCAGTGCGTATTGCTTTCCAGATTGGGAATATCGAACAAGATAAACGCAGGAAAAACCCTCCCTCCACAATGGTGTTGTGACCTGGATCTTTAGAGATCCAACTTCCACAATTTTTCCTTCTAGCCCGGCATGATCCTTGTTGGGCATCAATTGCTTCAGTCGCCACATACATGTTGATATCTTCAAATGCAGTGAGATTGAGATTTGTAAATCTAAATCTAAAGACGATGGGGGTTCCAGCAACAACTTCTTCCTACACCAGCTAACATCCAAATGATCCTTAAGAAGGATCAGCTAATCACATCTTCATTAGGAGGTTGGAAAAAACACAAATACTTCAATTATTCATGCAGGAAGGATAAGTAACAAAATAAATTGGCAAACAAAAGAAATGTCCTAACATAAATCTAAAAGGTACTTATCTTTAATGAGGATTGAAGGAAGAAATCAACTCCCTCTTGATCATGATACCAAGAATCTTTAGAGGAAGTGCAATCATTTGCAAAATCATAGCTCTAAGTCCTTTCTTAAACATCAACAGAGGAGAGGCCTCAAATATCAACAACCAATCTAGACATACTGTCTCTTAAAGTGAATCTACAATTACACTGAATCAGACACAAGTGTGTGTACTTATCAAGCTAGGGTTTCAAGACTTCAAGCCATCGATATCTTCAAGCCATATTTCAGGGTTTCTTCTGAACCCTAATCTTATGTTATCCACCAAATCCTAATTCCTCTACCAAGGTTGACTAGGGTTTACTTTAAACTCTAGCCTTCTTTTAGGTCAGTTCCATTTTCTTTTACTCAAATTATTCCAACAAGGGTGTCTACAGGGGTGATCTATGTTGACTTTTCTTCCAGCCCAGCTCTAAAACCATGTTGAATTTTCTTAAGGTTGAATTGTTCTTTGCTTTGATAATTGCATTTATATACTTTTTATCATTCACCCCATAACATCATTTGCAACATATGCAATTACGTAGAAAGAACAATCATCAACAACAATGCAGCGGAAATAAAAGGAAGATCAGAAGAAAATCACACACATAGAGACACCAAGATTGGTCAGAGACCAGGGTAAAACCCCACAAGGGGGAAAACCCATAATTCTTCTTCTTCTTCTATTAGATGTCATCAATTGTTTTGGTGAGATATAAAATAGAAATATTAACGGCCTACTCAAGGCCTATGCATATCTTGTTAACAACTACATTTTTGAACAAGATTCATCGATAATGTCGTTACATAGTACTATCCATGCTACTTGTATCACTGAGCCATGATTCCTATACCACTGAGCCACGTTGCATATACCACTAGGCCACCATGTAGATACTACCTAGGTCATGTTGCTTGTACACCTAGGTCACTTGAGCCATACGACTAATACCACTAGGCCACTCTGCCAATACCATTGATCCATAGACAGACCACCCTATTGACACCATTGGGCTACTTGGGCCACCCTTCTGATACCATTGGGTTGTACACCATCATAGGCCATCGAGACATACACAGTCGTGGGCCATCGGGCCATGCACTATCACGGGTCATCGAGCCATACATAATCGTGTGTCATCGAGCCATGCACTGTCACGGGCCATCGAGCCATACACAATCGTGTGTCATCGGGCCATGCACTGTCACAGGGCATCAAGTCATACACATTTGTGTGCCATCAAGTTATGCACTGTCACGGGCCATCGAGCCATACACAATCACGGACCAGCCATAAAAGTGATGCCATCCATACATATTAGGCATTGAGATCGTATCAAAACCTACCATACAACATGAGATGCGATATTTTCGAGACCATAACCATAATGCGGGATATGCACTGTGAGAGTGATGCCATGATCATGCCATACCATGTACAATGAGAGTGATTCCATGTCATACCATAATGTGATGTTAATCATAGGTCGCGGAGTATGCCATACATATCAGAGATGTGTTGACATTACAGAGAAACCAAAGACTGTCAATAGATCCAATATCATCGCTACTAAACCATAAGTTATCGTATGCATAACAAAGAAAAAGAAAATTGTAGCCGAAGGTATGAGAGTCCAGTTATGTGAGATCATCGTGATACAGAGAAACCATAGAGTGATGTGACACCCAAACGGTTAACCCATGTGATACTAAGACTGTAAGACGTGAGTGATGCCAATATTGTTAATTTATGTGATTCCATGACATGTTATGACAACATAGATATGTTGCAGAGAGAATAGATGACGAGACCATGATGTTGAGGATTGAATCCATGATGTCGCAAGGATATATAAAACAAATAATGTGATCCCAATTTATTATCTTCGTGCCACAAAATATGAATTGTGGATCATACTACCGAATGAAATATGCAAACCATGCAATTTCTTCGTAGTAACTTTAATGAGACTTCTCATTAATTTATATAATTTGATGAGGTGACTCTGAGGTCGACTTTGATTTTGGAGGGAAAACTTTTATTTTGAATTTGACATATATATATATATATATATATATATATATATATATATATATATATATATATATATATATATATATATCCAAACCCTTTTATAAGTAATTGTCCAATTAATTCCCTTTGATCAACTTAGAATTCTTCTTTTAGGGGCTTGATGGTTTCCACAGGAAATTCGTTCTGAGGCTACCAAATTTTAACAAGAGTATCCTTCCAAATGTTGAGTCCTAACGCAAAGGCACTCCAAGATTTTGGTAGTCCTAGAAGAGCAGTGATTACGAGCTCTTTTTCTGGGACAACTTCAAATATTGCTTGGAGTTCATCTCTGATTCTAGATATCCTTATAAAGTAAGATGATACATTATTATTTTTTGTCATCTTAATAGTCCTTAATTCATTCTTGAGGCTTGCTATTTGACCAATATTCTTGATGGTGAATAACTTGGAGAGAGCCTCATACATTTCTTGAGCGGAATTTAAGTTGAATATGTATGGAATTAGATTGTCCTTAACTCCATCCACTAGTAGGTTCATAGCCAATATTTCAATTTCTATAAACTTTGATTTCTTTGCATCACTTGATTCATCTGTAGGTTTCTTGACTTTTTCTTTAACAAGATCCAAAACTTTGTTCTACTCGAGAATGAGTTCTATCCTCTTTTTCCAGGCACTGTAGTTGGAGACTCCTTCTAGTTTGTTTTCTCCCTTCTTTGAGTTTGACATAGTTCCTGTAGATAGTAGGATTGTTACTTTATATGATCCTTTTTCCTTAATGACCTTTCTTTGATCTTCTTTTCCTCACAGATTTCAACCTAACTTTTTCTTCCTTCTTCGCCTTAGCTCTGATACCATGTTAGAAAATCGGAAAGACAGAAAGATTTTCTTTAGTTGATAATTACTTGTGACATTTTTAAATTCTTATTATCTTTCTTATGTTCGTTTTTTTTATCTTAGTTCATCAAGCAATTACCAAAATCAAAATGCAAAGATCAAGAACATCGAGCACTCACCAAGGGCTAAAACCCCTATATAGGGGAAAACCCAGTCAAGAACTCTTCTTTCAGTAATTCAAAATGAGATGGACCAAGACCCTAGACCAACAGAGCTTCCTCCACCAAGTCAGCCTTTCAATAAGATACATCTCTTCTTGTTCAGCAGCTTCAGCTCAACACCAACCCAGAAATTTCGATCCCATCTACTGTAACTGCTACAGAATTTCGACCACCCAGCTACTGCAGATTTTCGGCCTTCCTGCAATGCTCTAGAACTTCGCACAGGTGAATTAGGAGAGAAATTTTCAGTTTTCTTTGAAAGATAATAATCTCATTTGTTAGATTGTTCCTTCTTGTCCCTTGAAATTTGCACTTTTTCTTAGCCTAAAAATTGCAGAGACAAGAAAATGTTGTAAGATTCAATTTTTAAATTCTATAATTTTTTTAAGTTTGGCATTGCAATTTGCAACACTCTAAACTTTTTTGTTGTTTTCTACAGCCAATTGGTGGATAGATTGTGGCACTAAGGCACCAAAATTTCAAGATTTTGCAATTAGAGTTATAAGCCAACCTTGCAGTGCTTCAAGATGTGAGCGAAATTGGTTTGTGTGAGCACATCCATAGCAAAAAGTGTACTAGGTTGGAGCATAAGCATTTGCAGACGCTCATCTATTACAACCTTCGACTGCTAACTAAACAAATGTGTCCAAAGGATTTAGAATTGTATTGAGTGACATTGATCTAGAGAATGAATGACTTGTGGAAGAGTTATCTATTGATGCTTTGAGTTGGCTTGATAAGGAGACACAAGGCCCCTTTGGTCTTCCATTTTCTCAAATGGAAACTCCAAACACACCTACCTCACAATTGTTGTTTCAGCCCACATATGTTGGCACTAGCTCCTTGAGGGTTTATTTTAGGCATCCTCGTGTCGATGCATAAGACATGACATTGCACATGGAGACATTATATATTTCTGGTTTTCTAATTATGTTATGACTCGTGGAGAACTTGCAAGTTGCTACAATATGTGATTTTGTTTATAAAATCATTTTTCAGTTTGCCTTTTAAAATTTTGAATACAAATATCAATTGTGTTATGTTATATGATCATATTTTTTGAGATGATGTTATGAATTCTTATGTAAACCATGGTTTTATAACTTGTAAATGTTGGAAATGCCATTAATTTATCTTTTATGCAAAAACAATGAGATGTTTTTTGGTTTTTTGTTAGAGTCTTTCGTGAGTCAGCAAGTGATATGCCAACGGAGTATTTGTTGAATGAGTCGTGCAACATTGATCCATACTAAATGCTCAAAACAAACAAGCATAAGCACCCGATTGGAAAATGATTGAAGTACCTTTTGAATAGCATCCCACCTTCATCCAAGTGTTAATGCCGAACGGTGAGTGGCACATGGTTGATACAAGTTGTGGAGGCACATGGCACATTATTGTCTAATGGTGGCTGGCAGGGGCTGCTGGCTGTCTAACTTACAGCCTGGTTGTCAAATGTAGGAGAAAAATTTCCTGCTATGGGGGGCCCATTTTGGTGGGTAACAAGGACCATGAGAAAAATTATCCCAGTGCATAATCTAAAAAAAAATTATCCCAGTGCCTAATCTAAAGAAAAACTATCCTGTGCATGAATCAGAGCTAGCAGCAATCGCACAAGTGTACAAATGTGAAAACATTATCTCTAAGGTGCCAATTTGAATTCAGAAATAACAGAGTATGATAATCTGAATTTATCATTATCTATCTTTTCATCTTTTTTATTTATAAGGTGGAAAATCAGAGCCATGGGCTTGTCAGGATCATTTTTGGGGCCAATCATGAATCCCACTGAGGATCAAAACTGAAAATTCCATATTTTAAGGTTTTAAAATGGTGCTTGGAGTATTGAAAATTTTACAGTTTAAATTTTACCATAATTTACCTGACTCGCCAAGGTTTCTCCACTTCAAGATAAGTATGGATCCTTAAAAAATTTCCTGGAGCACATCAGTTCAAGTAGCAGTGGATTTACATCTTAGCATTCCAAATGTAATTTGTATAAAGTACACGAGGCATTCGTGAACAAAAGTTCTGCATCATCTTTTAAAATTATGTCCAGTCATGTGTTGCCCTTTCCCTTCACAAAATTTTTGCCAACCGAGTAGCTGAAGCAAGACTGAAAGTGAAGCCTAACTGCCCGGTTATCATATACATGTCATGGATATCTCAGCAAAAAGAATGTTCTCAACGCAGATTGCATTATAAAAAAATTAAATATATACTTGAATTAAGTACTGTAAATGTTGGATCAGCAACATTTGCTTCAATGTTTTGTTTTGAATACCGGGAAGGCATCAACAAATTTCATTCGCATCACACACAGAGACGACATAACAACACTACCCATCATGAGGTCAACCAATATTCATATCATTAGTGTTGCTAATGTTTTTGCTGGACTAAAGTTTTATAGTACGTGTCCACCCATCTGTAAAGCAAGGGAATCAGTTGGTGATTCATGTGTTTGCAAGCAAATTATCAGCAATGATAATACATAAAAAGAGTAAACGCTTCCAAGATTTAAGATTAAGAACCAAGGTAACAAACAGAATAACAATACACAATGTGCAATCAACGCTCATAACAGCATTACCTGTAATGACGTTAACCAATATTCATATCATTAGTGTTGCCATTGTTTTTGCTGGACCAAAGTTTTATGGTACGATCATGTGACACAGTGGCAATATATTGCCCATCTGTCAAGCCAGACAGTCAGTCAGTGAATCAGATGTTTGCAAGCAAATTAATTAATTATGGAAAAACATAACAAAAGGCACTTCCACTATTTATAATTTAGAAGCAATGTAACAAACAGAATAACAATACACCATATGCAACCCAGGAGATGTCGACCAGTTGGTTTGAGTGGGTTTAGTCCCCACCAGGTCTCAAGTTCAAACCTCATGGAGAGGGGTTGACGATGGAAGCCACTTTTGGGGGAATTAAATTAGCCCAAGGGGTGTCCAGGAGCTTTGCAAAATTTTGGTAATAGTAACCCACTGTGCCTAGATCATTTTTCCATCCAACAGACAAGCTGGCCCTGGCCAAGGCTCAGTCTAGTTACAAAAAAAGGCAATACACAATGTACAAAATGTTAATCTGTTGTCAAATCTAACTGCTAGAAAAGAACACTAGAGAAACCATTCAAATCCGGAGACAGAAAAAACATAAAAAGAAACTCACTTAAAACATTGCAGACTACAACAGTGAAACCAGTTCACTAAGATTCTTAAGCAGAAAAAAGGGAGTGCTGGACTTGCATCTTCAATCTAATTTGTGAAGAGTTAAATAAGAATGATCTTAGACCCAAATTTGTCCTCTAAAATAAATAAGAGAAACCCACTTATTACAAAAGAGTCTGTTTAACATGAAGAAACAGATTAAAATAATTAAAATCAATGGATTCTTTTGCACGTCTAAATCTGAACATTGGGAGAGAGTGCTCGCCTTACATCTCCAATCCAATTTGTTAAGAGTTAAATAAGAATGGACTTGAAACCAAAGTTGTCCTCTAAATTAAATAAGTGAAACCTACTTATTACAAAAGAGTTTGATTGACGTGAAGAAACAGATTAAAATAATTAAAATCAATTACTTCTTTTGCACGTGTAAATCTGAATACTGTGGTCCAATACTAGCTTCCACCATGAAAGCTATGTAGGCAGCATACATTAATAAGTAGACACGCTTCCACCATGAAAACTATGTAGGCAGCATACATTAATAAGTAGACACACTTCCACCATGAAAACTATGTAGGCAGCATAGATTAATAATTCAAAAACACTCACAATAAGATGCTTCTTGAGTAGTTGTATATTAGCCATGTTTGCTAGTACGCTAAGGTAAAAAACAAACACAGAACAATATAACAGTCATAAAACCCGAAGGATCAAATAGATAGAAACAATCATCACAGAGTTAGCAAGCAGAACTTCTAACTTACTCACAAAGAAGCCTTCTCAGAAAACTATATGACCACAAAGATATATCATATTTTTTTCAATTTGCGAGAGGACAAACTCAATGTTGAAAATATTGTTGTCATTAATGAAAAAGGCAGGGGGAGACTATAGATGTCCAAGATAAAGATTGCAAGATGAAGAATGTTGGAAATATTTTTTGGATACCCAGTTTGTTTTATGCCCACTTTGGATACCCTATATTTGAAGGTCTTCTTACTCTAAAGACCTAGCTCAAATGAGAGCATAAGAAATATGGTTGAAAAGCTTATTCCAACACATTTTCAACCAAGTATATCGCACTACCTCTAACTCTATAGGAATGAGGAGATATGAAAGATTCTATCAAGTTGGCCCATCCAGTAAGTAAATGTTGGCCTAGCCACTTTTATAAGTCGGCCCCATATGTGAATACAGAGACATTATAAATAAAGGATAGATGAGTGCATTTGAAGACCATCCAAACAAGAACACATTTGAGGTGTGCAAGAGAAACTGCAGAATACTCTTGGGGTTTTGAAGTTGGAGCAAAAATGTGACTTCTAGGGTGAACAAGTTGGTTTGGCATTTTCATTATAGTTTATTTTCTAAGATGTTTCAGACTATGAAATCATAAGGAGACAAAGGCGAGATCGCTAGGTACCTGTAGTAAAAATTTCAGAATTTGGTTCGTTATAATTTCGAAGATATGCCCTGTTGCCACAAAATCTAACAAGCCTCGGAGAGGGAAACCCTACAAGATATAAACTAGACCAAGAGGCAACAATGGGGCAGTGGCCCATTGTCACCACAGCCAAAACCCCCTGCTCTTCACGAATTTTCACCAATGGGAGGAGTCCCAATTTATGCTAAGGTCACCTGAGAGAGATGTTCTAGGTATGATGTTTGCGGTGACTTGACTAGATCTTCCACACAAAAGACACAACAATGGCTCAAGGCTCCAATTGGAGGAAATTCGCTTTTTATGTAGAGACCTAGGACTACAAGCACAAGACCTAGGGTTTGAGTAATTTGTTGAGCGTTGGAATATCCAAAGGTCAAGGCCAAGAGAAAAGGTTTCCAATGGTATATACTAGAAGTATCTGTTGAGAAATCTAGGGGCAGCAAGTATATGAGATTTCTCTTTTAATGATAATTGTTTGTGATGTACTTTTACTTAACTTGATTATCTTCTTCTTTCACTTGATTATTATTAGTATTCTCTTCATCAAATAACTAGCAAACAATAAAGAACAATGAGACAAAGGACACAAGATATAGGCGATCAGCCAGGGCCAAAACCTCTCCAACTAAGAGGAAAACCCACAAGATTTTTTCTCTTCTTACAGAATCTTCAATTGATGAATTCCAAGGCCTATGACCCTTGACCAAGACCCTCCAAGACCAAGTCAACCCTTTCTTCCTTAACAAGATTTCCTTCTAGCAACTTCTACAATTTTCACCTCCCAGCAATTTCTTCCACAACTTCGACCTTCCCAGCAAATTCTTATGGAACTTCGACCTCCCTAGCAAATTCTTCTGCAACTTCGAACAGCCCAGAAAATTCTTCTTCAACTTCGACCCAACAGTTTCTTCCTAGCACTTCGACTTACCCAGCAACATTTCGACTTCTCAACAATACTTCGACTATCCAGCAACACTTCGACTTGCCCAGCAGAACGTCAACTTCTCCAGCAACACTTCGACTTGCCCAGCAACATTTCGACTTGCCCAGCAGAACTTTGAAACTCTAACACAAGAGAGAGAGAAAGAGGCTTAAAACTTTGATCTTATTTTTCTTCTCCTTTTTCGTCCTTTTCCAACTTCTAGCTTGAGGAGATTGAACTTGCTTGAGTGAGTGTGCTAATGAGGTCGAGTTCCTTCTTATTTATAGGCTTTTGAAGGGTACGAATTACTTCCTTTAGGCCGACTTGTCCACTTGTGTAGGCCGACTTGATGACAAGGTCTTGGAGGGTCTTTTGACTCTATTTAGACTCAAATAAATTTTTATTTTCAATATGTAGCATGCCCAAAAGGGTCTTTAATACATGACAATGACTCAATGACTTTATGACGAACCTAGAAGCACTCAATGGGTGCTTGACCTATAAAATAAATTCTCTTGAGCATGAAATGTGAAAATTCCACAAATTGGAATCCTACTGCAACAACTGATTAAGTTTCTCTGAACAAATTATTTATTGTTTTCTATCATAAATATCGAAACTAATACACTGCAGCCTTCATATTGCGGAAGAAAATAGCGCTGGAAAGATAGATGCACACACACACAATTAACACTATTTTCAGACTAAGTCCTCGGAAAAACCCAACTGGGGAAAATCAGTGCAGCAGCTGAGGGTTTGTAAATTAAGCAGTAGTAAATTTGAGTATGAATCTATGGTAGCTCTAAATATAGCAAACCACACAGAGAAATTACTAACAAATGAGTCTAGCAAAAAAATATCACTCCCAATGGCAATCTGGCACTGACCTTGGCTCAAGATGAGCTGCTCTACGTAGTCACTGCATTAGCCTACACAATACTACGTCCCACAGCTAGGAACCATGTCTCTCTCGCTAATTGATTAGTTGTTGTCTGGAAAGTTGAAACTGGACTCTACTGGCCTCCGGAAACTCTCTCCAGCTTTCGGCACTGAATCACCTCTGCCTCCTACCAAAAATAGTAAATACAGATCTCCTCTGAAGCACTGCATTGCCTCTGTTTTGCCTCTCTGTGGCACTCACTACCTCTCCGTTGTGCACTCACCGGATCTGGAAAATCTTCCTCCGGCCTTACTATCCCTGACCCTCTCACTGCAACGAGCTGACTAGCTCTCTCTCCACCAACTCAGCGCTGCTACTCAGGAAATCGATCTGCTAGTGAATTCGATCTCTGCAAGTGTGTTCTCCAAGCCCCATTGAGTTTCTTCTTATAATCTCTCGTTGAGACATCAATGGCCATGATTAAAACTTAATCGATGGCTAAGATTAACTAGAACTCGATCCGTCTCTTTTTCTAGAAGATTCACATATGACTTAATTAATCATATTTCATAAGTTTAAACATAGCAAATATTAAAAACTGATTAATTATTTTAATTAAGCCATCTCTAGATGGAATTTCCAGAAACGATTTCTGGGTATTGGAGTACTCATGTATTCTAACCTCTCTACAAAACCTCGAGGCTAAAACACATATGTTGTTGCTGCTACTGCAACATCTGCAATTGTCTCTCATTTGTTGCTGCTGCAACTGAGAGATGTCCATCATACTGAACCAATTGTGTTCAGTCTAATGCATCTGTCACCTGAGTCCTGACTGCTGCTAGTATTTGCGCTGTCACTGAAGCCTCTGCGTTGTTGCTGACTCTACACTGTGCCAACTGCACTGCTGCCAACTTTGCTCTATGTTGCTCAGTCTTTGACTGCTACTAGCTACTACATTTGTCACTCTGGCACTTGACTGCACCAACTGCCACTGGTCCATCCTGCTACTGCTGTTATGGGCTCCCATAGCAAGGTATTGATCCAAGAGGTGGACTCCTCGAGGATCCTGCCCATCTGTAGCTCTCTGGGGCTACAAAAACTAATCACCCTACCTCACCCCTGGAGGTATATCAATGATCATGGCAAACTCTTCCTCCAGCCTGGAGGACAGCGTATCAATCTCTGTGGATGCAGCCTGTTGATCCTGCTTCTCCTCTTTATCCTTCTTTCTGAGAGGACATTGTAGTGACCAAGTTCACCACATCTAAAGCATTTAACCTTGGATATGTCCTTCCTTCTGCGTTGCTCCTACTGCCCCTTTGATGCAAGGGTTACATTCTCCTCCTCCTTTACTTCCTTCATCCCACTGCTGTTGCTGCCACTAATGGTGCTCTTCACCAAGTCTCGCCTCATCTCCTCCTGTTGTAGATCTCCCCACATTTTGCCTCAATATGGCAAGTTTACTCTGCCCAGGATACACTAGACCAATACTTGCCACTCCTCAGAAACGTTATTCAGGGCAAATCGTACAAAATCTATAGGTTGGGGCACTAACTCGACTGCAAGCAACTGATCCCAAACTTCCTGAAGTCTAGTAAGGAAGGGGTTTATACATTCCCCTTTATGCATCCTGGTACTACGTGATCTCGTACTCCATCGAGAATCAACCTCTTTACCTTCACCATCTCCTTTTTGCAGGCCTTTAGCTAATTTGGGTCCGTGGGTACAGCTACCACTGAACTGATATAGGTCTTGAGATCATACTCATTTATAAGGCAGGAAATCCTGGCCTTCCAGATCACATAGTTGGTTGAACCGTCCAATCGATCATGATCTCTCAACCCTATTGATGCCATCTCACCAAAAATGTCGAACTCTTCCACTTCTCCTCTGTGCAGTTTCTCCTAGGCTCTACGCACTCCCTACTGGAGTGGGAAAATATCCTCACAACTACTGCTGCACTGCAGTGAGAAATCGAATTTCTAAGCTAGAAATTCCTTGAGGAAAGAATTCCCTCAGTGTGTCCTCTTCCTTCCTTTTGACGCTATTGTGCTCTAGCAAACTGCTGCAGAATAATTACGTCCCAACTGAAGATCTGATCTACAAGAAAAATGTTGTTTCTCCCTCTGCCTCTAATAATTTTCAATCTGGAAAATTAATTCCTTGTCGACTCACTGAAAGAAATAATTTTTCCTCAAAAATCTTCCGCCCTGGCCAATGGACTCTGCAGCCACTTGGGGTTTCGAGCAATAGCTCACGCAGTGCTTCGAAGCTCCCTCTTTCCTTCTGCAACTGAGCTCTTCCTGCGTCTCCTATGCTCCAATACCATGCGAAAATGCCACAAATTGGAATCCTACTGCAGCAACTGATTAAGTCTCTTCTGAACAAACTATTTACTGTATTCTACGATAAATATCGAAACTAATACACTATAGCCTTCACAAATAAAAATATTGCGGAAGAAATAGTGCTGGAAAGATAGATGCACACACACACAATTAACACTGTTACTTTTGGACTAAGTCCCCGGAAAAACCCAACTCGGGAAAACCAGTGCAACAACCGAGGGTTTGTATATTAAGCAATAGTAAATCTGAGTACAAATCTATGGTTCCTCTAAATCTAGCAAACCATACAGAGAAATTACTGACAAATGAGTCTAGTGAGAAAATCTCACTCCCACTAACGATTCGGCACTGACCTTGGCTGAAGATGAGTTGCTCGACACTGCCTTTGCGCAGTAACTGCGTTAGCCTACGCAGCACTGCGTCCCACAGCTAGGAACAACGTCTCTCTCACTAACTGATCAACCGATGTCTGGAAACTGGACTTTCCTGGCCACCGAAAACTCCCTTCAGCTTCTGGCACTGAATCACCTCTGCCTCCCAGCAAAAATACAGATCTCCTCTAAAGCATTGTGTTGCCTCTGATTGCTGCTAGTTCCACATTGTCCCTCTAAAGCACTGCGTTGCTACAGCTCTGCGTTGTGCCTCTCTGCACTGCTGCAACTCTGCACTATGCTGCTCCAATTCTAGCGCTGCTAACTACTGCATCTGTTGCTCCAACACTCCTTTGCAACAACTGAAACTCCTCCAGCCTGCTACTACTGATCTTGGGCTCCCGTAGCAAGGTTGTGATCCAAGAGGTGGACTCCTAAAGGATCCTACCCAACTGAAGTTCTTACGAACTTACAATTCAATATCACCCCATCTCCCTCCTGGAGATGCGGGGGCACTCATGGCATGCTCATCTTCTTCAATCGTTGCAGATGCAGCCTTCGGATCGTGCTTCTCATCCTTGTCATTTTCTTCAAAGGACACTGCGTTGCTTAGTGACCAAGTTCACCACACCTAAAGCATTTAATCTTCGAGATGTCTTTATTTTGTCTCCGCTGCTCCTGCTACCCCTTGGATGTAAGGGCTACATTTTCCTCCTCCTCCTTTGACTTCGACCCACTTCCACTGTTGTCGTCAAGTTTACACTTGACTAGGTCCCTCCTTAACTCTTCTTCCTGAAGAGCATTCCACATCTCTTCCAAGTTCGGCAAGGTTACTCTGCCTAGGATGCTCTGGACAAAAGCCTGCCATTCTTCTGTGACTACGTTGAGGGTTAGCCTTACCATCATGATAGGTTGAGGTGTGGACCCCACGACTGCTAGTTGATCATGAGTTTCCTGAAGCCTAGACAGGAACGGAACAATACACTCCCTCTTCTACATCTGAATCATCCTCAGTTTCTGCTCTAATTACATCTTCCGTTGTTCAGAAGATCCTTTGTATAGTGATGCTAAGGTTTCCCACATCTGCCTAGTTGTGTCCTTGCTAGCTATGTGGGACACTATTTGATCTTTGACTCCATCAAGGAGCAGCCTCTTAGCCTTCGCCATATCAGTTGTGTACTTCTTTAGCGGATCTGGATCTACAGGCAAAGCTACCATACTAGTCACCAAAAGCTTGAGATCGTATTCATCTAGAAGGCATGTGATTCGCGCTTTCCAGATTACATAGTTGGAGGCTCCCTCCAACCGATCCTGATCTCTAAGACCGTGAGCTGCCATGGCCGTCAAGAAAATGTTAAATCAGCTCCCTCTCTTTCTCCTCTACGCAACACTGAACTGGTTTACAGAGATTGTAGATCAACCACCCAGATTTGCTGCACAGATCTCAAAAAATAGAATTCCTCGACTAGGAATTCCCTGAGGAAGAAAATTCCCTCACTATGCTACTTCTCTCTCTTCTGACGATTTTCTGCTCAGCAAATTGCCTGCAGAAAAATGGTGTCCCACCAGCTCTACACTGAGGCTCTGTGTTGCTCCCTCTGGCTCAGCAAAATCTCGATCTGGAAGCCCTTCCTCTCTGTCGACTCACTCAGAGAGAGACTTTCCTCGAAAATTCAGCCCACCTGGCCTAGACTGCACAATCCCTTTAGGGATTCAAACTACTGCCTTCTGCAGCTATTCGACCTCCTACTTAGCGTTGGATCTGCTCTTCTTATCTCACCTGCAACACTCTGATACAATGTGAAAATTCCAAGTCTGAAATCCTACTACAACCAACTGAAACTACTTCACCTACATGTTATTTAATGTGTTGAGATTTGTGAAATTTTCAATCCGAAAAGTCTACAGTTGCAGTGATAGATTTATTCCTCCTACTTATTATTTCAATAAGTTATTTACAAGAATCTATCGGTAAATATCGAAATAAATACTACTGCAACATTCACAAACATATATGCAGAGAAGTAAACAATAAAGGACATAAGCACAAGAATCAATCACATGTACATAGTTATTTTTGGACAATTGTCCGCAGAAAAACCAAATGCGGGAAAACACGTGCAGCAGTTGAGGGTTTTATTAAATTCTTCAGCAAATGATTTCTTTACAAGGAATATGCTAGTAGATAAAATCTGAAACACGTGAGACAGAATTCTCAGCTCCTGCCGACAAATCCCTGACACCCTGATCAGCATTTGCTTTT
Source organism: Pinus albicaulis (assembly GCA_034641835.2). Lineage (NCBI taxonomy): Eukaryota > Viridiplantae > Streptophyta > Pinopsida > Pinales > Pinaceae > Pinus > Pinus albicaulis. The sequence goes on from CM076580.1 coordinate 150,436,066, forward strand.
CTTTGTGCCTGTCTGCGAGTTTCTCTGCGCAGTCCTTGCGCTGGACTACGTAAGTCTGTGTAGACATTGCATGGGTTCAATGCGCTGCAGCCCTGTGTTGCCTCCTGTGACCCACTGCGTCCCTCCATCCCTGACCTCAGTCACTGTTGACTCCCTCCTCCTTCTGCTTTTGCAACTCTCCGCCCTGCAACTCTCCCATTGAGATCAAATTCTCTTACTTTAGAATTGGTCTCCTTCAGGTACTGAGTGTATGCCCGGCTTGTTTTTCAAATGACCCTCAAGCCCTCTTTTATAATCTTCTTGTTGATGAATCAACAACCCAGATTAGAAGTCTAATCAATGGCTAAGATTAAAACTTGCCTTGATCTTTGTTTTTTAGAAGATTCACACTTGACTTATTAATACCCCTTAATTATTTCATTTCCCTAAGTTTAGACTTAGGGTCTCCATTAAAATAATTAATTATTTGAATAAGTCATGAACCGAATGGAATTTCCACAAACGGTTTCTAGGTTCTTTGGAATACTGATGTCCAAGCCTTCTTACAAAGTTTGAGACTTGGAACACTTTCCGATGCTACAAAAATCAACAAGATTTTGGGGTGTTGGGGTAACATCGGATGTGCTCTAGCTCCCAAACTTTGTGGAGGGACTAAAGTACATGAGATCTCTAAGACCCAGAAAGCGATTTAAGAAATTCCATCTTGTTTAAGAGATATTTAATTAATTAATATTTTTAATTAAGGACCGTAAGTCTAACTTAGGAAAATTAAAAGATTAAAGTTAATTAAATTAAACATGTGATGAAAACAACTTAAGTCACATGGATCAAGCATCTTCTAATCTTAGTCGTCGATTCAAGATTAGATCATGGCCATTGATGTTTCAACGAGAAAATTATAAGAAGAAAGCTTGGGGTTAGTTGGCAAACACACACAGTGGCAGAGCACTGAAACTAAGCTGGAATTTTAGGGCGTGGTTTGCTAAGAATTTCAGAAGTGTTTTAGCTACAGCGAGGGGCAGTATTGGCAAGAGGGATGGTTTGATCCCAGGCCAAGAGTGCAACGAGGGCACAAAAGTAGCAGACCGAGGCAGCGTAGAGGTCGCAGCTACGCAGCTGAGCTAAGAGCCCAGCAGGGGCAGCGCAGATACTTCAGGAGCTACACAGGCTTGACACAGGCCCAGAAAGGGCAGCGCAAGGGCAACAAGAGGCTAGCAAGTTTAACGCAGGCCTAGCCAGGGCAGCGTAACCCAGTGTGGGGTGATGAAGGCCCTTCCGGAGCAGCGCAGGGGCTGACGCAGAGGGCTTGAGAGCAGCACTGGGGTTTCTGAAGACTAAAAAGGGCTGAGTTCTGTAAATCCCTTTTGAGGGTGTGAATCAATCTGTTTTTCTGTCTCTAGAATAGAGGTATAGCTGCATATTTTATTTCTATGTCGGGTAACCAGTTTGGTGCCCAGATCTGTTGTGCTTAGATTCTGCTTAATAATAAAAACCCTCTAGTAGCCAGAAGGTCGGTTTTCCCGCATTGGGTTTTTCCAGGGACAGTTGTCCAGAAAATCCTTGTGTGTCACTTTGTCATTGTGCATGTTATTGAGTTTAGATATGTGTAGGTTGTTAATGTATTTACTTCGAAGTTAATGTTGAAGATTTCACATTAATAACTTAATGTAAGTAGAACAAGTAAATCAGAAATTTAACAGTAGGGTTTTTGTTTGAGATATTTAGAAATTTTCACATGGTATCAGAGTGATTGTAGATCTAATTGGATCTCCAGCAAGACGGCTAAAGAAATCTATGTTGCAGTAAGCAGCAACAGCAACAAATAAACCGGACCAGAGAAGGCAACGCAACAGCAGAAGGAAGAAGAGCCGAGCAGAGGCAAGGGTGACGCAGTCTGCACGCATACTCACGCAAGCCCACACACTTACTGCATAGAAGCAGCACAGAAGCTGCACTGAGACTATCTGCTCACGCAGAGGCCAGACTAGGTGATGCAGTCCAAAAGCTGATTGTTGTTCAGAGTGCCGGAAGCTGAGTTGCAGACCTTCAGCAGTTGCTGGTGGGGTGAAAATTCTGTCGGTGCAGAATTTAGCCTAGGCTAAGTTAACGAAGAGCGAGAGGAGAACAACTTCTCAGAAGATTTCTTGCCAAAGAGATCTATAGATCGATGAGAGGATCGAAGAGAGTTGATTCATTCTGTTTGGCAGACTTCCAAGAGAGGGAGTCAGTTGTCAGAGGGAGCAGAGGGTGCCTGTCTCGCCAAAGACCGTAGATCTAAGTCTCTAGCATAGAGAGGAGGATTCGTTCAGACAAACTTCTGAGCAGATGGCGCCACATGGACTACGTGATCAAGATAGGTTGGACGGTCTGTCCAACTTTGCAATCTGGAAGGCCTTAATCCTGGTAGTCATGGAGGCATATGGCTTGAGGGAGCATGTAGAGAAAGTCCTGGCTACACCGACCGACACGAAGCTCTTGGAGAAGCACGAGGAAGTAGCGGCACATGCCAAGCGCTTCATTATGGACGAGGTCAAAGATCATGTGGTTCCACACATAGCCGAGAAGGCAACAGCTCATGACATGTGGGCAGCTCTAACCACACTGTATGAAGGAAGGTCCATCCAGAGAAAGATGCTTCTAGAGAACCAGCTGAGGTTATTCATGATGGCCAAGGGAGAGGAGATCGACCCTTTTCTATCCAGACTACAATCGATCCAAGATCAGGTGACTGGCATGGGGATCCAGGTAGATGACGATGTCATGGTGAGGACTGCTCTCAATGCAATCACAGAGGACTGGGAAACTCTTTTCCAAAGTCTCTTGGGTAGAGCAGACCTTCCCAACTAGGACAACATGTGGGCTATCCTCCAACAAGAGGAAATCCGTCAAATGACCAAAAGATGGTACAACACTGGTTCAAGCAAAGTGAAGAAGGAAGAAGAGGAAGATGCAGCCTTGGCATCAAAGAGGCAGCAAGGGAGAAAGAAGCGTGATCTATCGAAGATCAAGTGTTTCCAGTGCGGTGAACTAGGACATTTCGCCAGCAATTGTCCTCAGAAGAAAAATGAAAAGGAAGCTTCTAGCTCCAAGGCTGCTATAGCAGATGATGGCTCAGGAGATGACGTAGCCATGAGCGCTCATGAACCACGAAAGTGGGGCAATCTTGATCTGTAGAGCAGCTACAGAGTGGAAGGCAAGATCCTTGAGTAGCCCAACTCTTGGATCACATATGAGCTACACAAGCCTTGAGACGGTAGTGGGACAAGTTGAGCAATGGGTGCAGAGAATCATGGATGGAGCAGAGGCAGAGCTAGATGCTGAGAGGGAGCAGTGCAGTGCAGATGCAACAACAACAGCACAAAGGGGCTGATGTGACTTCATAAGCGCAGAGCAAGCTTCCTTACGCAGTGTAGAGCTGCAGCAGCGTAGGGGCTTCAGGAGGACAGCGCAGCGCAGAGCCAGCGCAGAGGAGGTCTGCTTATGCAGTGTAGAGATGCAACAGCACAACGGCCTCCAAATGTCAGCACAGAGCAGCAGCCTATGGAGCTTTAGTGATGAAGATGCAACCCAACTGACTTTTCTGTCAAAGATTGGGTAGGAGAACTTCAGTTGCTTACTCTTAGCAACTGAGTTGCAGTGCAGCAATTGGCAGCACAATGCAGCAGATTGAGAGGGACCTGCAGTACAGATGTGGCAGTGGTGCTGGCAGCGTCATGAGCAGCAGTACGGGAGAGCAGCAGCAGCGCAGTGATGAAGGGCAGCAGGCCAAGCATCAGTGCATAGACCCACACAAGAGATCAGTGCAGAACTTCAGGATGAAGTATTTTTGCTAAAGCACATTTCCTCACTAAGAGGGAGTGTTGAGATTTTGGGGTGTTCAGAAAAGTGCTCTAGCAATTATGTCTATTGCATACTGCTCTGACTCTGAAGCATCCTCCCGCGCTGCTTAAGTCCATCAACCTCTGCGCTACTGCTGCCACTGTACTGTGAAATTTTCAGATCTGAAAATTATCACTGCAATGATTGGTTTATTTCTCCTAATTATGAGATAAGTTATTTACAGATGCTTCAGTAAATTCTAAAATAAACACATTTGCAGTACTTCACTCCAATCAAAAGCATAAGAACAGAAATTACACAAGTAACACAATAGAAACAACCATATGAACACAGTTATTTTTGGACAATTGTCCCCGGAAAAACCCAATGTGGGAAAACCGGTGCAACAAATGAGGGTTTTGTATTTATCTTCAGTAATGAAAAGTTCATTTACAAGAGTCCTGATGAGCAAAAGAAAATTAACATGCACCTGGCTGAATTTTCTGGAACCTTCAGAAGTATTTCAGACCCTCAGGTTGACCTCCTACACCCTCTGCGTCATCCAGCGTGTAAGCTCTGCACAGTCCCTCCATGGACTGCGTAACTCTGAGTGGAGGGGGTTTTGTTGTCGAACAACTCACCCTTCCCTTCATCCTCTAGACTTTTGCTTCTTCGTTAACTGAATCCTCCCTCCTCCTCCTGCTTCTGCAAACCTGTCTCTACAGACTCACCCACTGAAATCAAATTCTCTTGCGTCAGAATCGATTTCCTTCGGTTACTGAGAATGTCCCTGGCTTGATTTCCAAATGACTCTCAAGCCCCTTCTTATAGTCTTCTCGTTGATGAATCAACGGCCAAGATTATATCGTTAATCAATGGCTCAAATTAAAAGAAGACTAGATCTTCGTTTTCTAGAAGCTTCACACTCTGCTTTATTAATAGCCTTTAATTATTTATTTTTCCTAAGTTTAGACTTAGGGTATGCATTAAAATAATTAATTATTTTAATACGGCCATATCTGAGTGGAATTTCCACAAACGATTTCTGGGTTCTCTGGATCTCTGTTGTCCAAGCCTCTCCACCAAATATGAAACTTGAACACTTCCCGATGCTATAAAATCAACACTCCCTCTTAGCGAGGAAAGTGTTCAAGCAAGATACCATTGTACTGCTCTGAATCTATAACATTTTTTGCGTTGATGTTGTCTTGGTTGCTGCCCCTCATCTCTGCGTTGTTGCCCTGTGTACTGCTGCCTGTGACACTATCTCTGCCACTGCCTCATCCGTACTGCAGCTCCCCCTCCTTCTGTAGACCACCCTTCCCTCTAATGGAAGGGGTTCTCCACCATCCCCATCTTCTCTCTGAAGTAAGTGAACTTAATCTTACTCAGAGCCTAGGTGACGATATTTGCCACATGTTCCCCTATAGGTGTGTACCGTAATTGTACTACTCCCCTTTGGACATAGTCCCTGATGAAGTGGCACCGAATGTCAATGTGTTTCGACCGGTCATGAAACACAAGATTCTTAGAGAGCTTAATGCAACTCTGATTATCACACATAATCCCGGTCGGTTCCATCTACTTCTTGAGAAGGTTCAAGAGTAACTTACGAAGCCATATGGCCTCGCACGAAGTTATGCTTTCTGCCATGTACTCTGCCTCAACCGAACTTAGTGCTACGGACATCTGTTTCCTGTTGCACCAGGAGGTCATTCCTGATCCGAGATTGAAACAGTACCCACTAGTACTTTTCCGATCCATTGTGCTTCCATCCCAATCTGCATCTGTAAACCCACTCAACTGGACCTCATTGCCCTAGGTGTACATCAACCCATATTTGATTGTCCCCTTCAGATATCTAAGAACATGTTTGGCTGCTGCCCAGTGAGCCCTCCTTGGTTCCACCATGAACTGACTGAGGGTATTCACCACATAACAGATGTCTGGTCTAGTATTCACCAGATACATCAATGATCCGATGAGCTGCCTATACAAGGTGGGATCAGCCTCATCATCTTTCATTGTGTCTATCTTCTTCCACTTAGTAATCATTGGCGTGGCCATGGTTCTACAGTCTTCCATCTGAAATCTCTTCAAGATTTATGCCGTGTATCTTCCTTGCCCCAGGAAGATTTCCCCTTTCTGCTGCCAGACTTCTAACCCAAGAAAATAGTGCATCTGCCCCAAGTCCTTCATCTCGAATTTTGTAGCCAGATTCTCCTTACAGTCCTTAATGAGCTTAGATGATCCAGTAAGGAACAGATCATCCACATATAATACCAGAATTAACGGCTCATCCCCTACTCTCAAGTAGTAGAGGTTGGGATCTACATCACTCTTGACGAACCCCATCTTCTGCAAGTAGCTATCAATTCGCCCTTACCATGCTCTGGGGGCTTGTTTTAAACCATATAAGGCTTTCTTAAGCCTGCAAACATGAGTCATCTGCTCATGTGTCTCAAAGCCCTCTGGTTGTTCTGTGTACACTTCCTCCTTTATCACCCCATTCAAGAACGTTGTCTTGACATCCATCTGGTGAATCTCCCATCCCATCTGCGCTGCCAGAGAGATGACGGATCTGATAGAAGTGTAGCGAGCTACAGGGGCGAAGGTTTCCTCATAATCGATGCCTTCCTTTTGTGGGTGCCCCTTAGCTACAAATCTGGCCTTGAACTTCTCTATGCTGCCATCTACAGCATACTTGACCTTGTAGATCCACCTGGATTCTACAACTAATTTGTCTTGTGGTCTAGGGACTACTTCCCAAGCATCGTTTGTCATGATGGAGCTATACTCCCCCACCATGGCATCCACCCATAGTTAATGCTGATTTGATTCTTGAAAGCTGAAAGGTTCTCCAACCTGAGCTACTAGTGTCTGGTATTTGTCAGGTTGCTTCCGTACCCTCTTCCCATCTCTAGGGGCTCCAACAAATTCTTCTGCATCCTTCAGAATTTGTTGAAGTTCTCTGCTCGGTCTCCCATCAGTGATAGGCGGTCTCACCTGCTCTCCTTCCTATTCTTCTTCAGAGGAACACTCCTCAGAATCCTTGTGCCTTGGAGAGGCACTTGACCCATCCTTTGTAGGTCGTTGAGACTATACTAGTGGATCCTCCTCAATCTGCGTATCTGTAGCCATTTCTCGGGATTTCCTGAAGTCTCTCTCCTCCATGAATTTCACATCCCTCCTTACTACGATTTTCCTGCTCTCTGGAATATAGATGCGATATGCTTTCGCATTTTCACTAGAGCCCACAAGAAAACCCTTTTCTGCAGTCTAATCCAACTTCTTCCTCTTCTCATCTGGAACATGGCAATACACCATGCTACCAAATATCCTGATGTGGCTCACCTCTGGCTTGCTGCTTGTGAACACACTCTCAGGAGTCACCTTCCCCAATGCTCTATGGGGAACTCTGTTCTACACATTAACTGTTGTATTGCAGGCTTCTGCCCATAAAAATTTGGGCATATCTTGGTCGTACAACATTTTCCTTGTAGCTTCTATTATGGTCCAGTTCTTCCTTTCTGCAACTCCATTTTGCTCTGGATTGTATGGAGCAAGGTTACTGAAGCAGTGAGCGACATGAAAGCGCCATTTTTAAAAGTTTCCGAGTCCGGAGCGTTTTCGGGAGCGTTTATATATATATATATATATATATATATATATATATATATATATATTTTAATATTTTTAATATTTTTATATTTTGATGCATATATGTCAACAAAAACATGTAGAATGATGAATTAGACATAAAAAACATAAAAACATAGATTGAATCATATAACATCAATCATCTAGAAGTTATAATCTTCATCAACTACGCCCACAAGTTGGAAGCATACAACATATTGACTCTTGAGTCTCACGAATCATCAATCTGAAGGTTTCAAGCTTTCAAAATTCAATATATAACATTTATCATCATTGATATATAACATTTATTATCATTGATTTCAAATTTCAATATCTAACATTTATCATCATTGATTCATTGATTTCAAAATTCAATATACATTTATCATCTTTGATATATAACATTTATCATCATTGATATATATCATTTATCATCATTGATTTCAAAATTCAATAAATAACATTTATCATCATTGATATTATATAACATTTATCATCATTGATTCATTGATCACCATATAACTTTCATGAAGCATCATATTCATAATTCATAATGACTTGTAAACAGTAAACTTATAAATGCCAACTTCAAAGTTTCACCTTTCAAATTCAAACTGCAAACTTAAATTGTCATTAAATATATGAAATCAGAAAGAGTCAAGTTTCAACTGTTCAACTGTCAACAACAAATAGAAAATAGTAAACAACAAATATATTTTATCCGGCTGGCCCCTTGCCACGCCCACGAGAAATGTCTAATTTTTGTGAGCCACGAGGAAATGTTGGTCTTCTAGTACTCTCAGGAGTACCATGACCACGACTAGAAGGTGGAGGTTGCTGCAAAGGAACAACAGTGTGATATCGAGGAGTGGCACTGGCACTGGCACCCGCACTGCTACCAGTAGATGGTGGGACTGGCCCTGTGTGTGGCGGTGCTGTTGATGCTTCATCATCATCCCTATAAAGTTCTGCTTCCAATTCTTCCAGATGTAACGTGTCGTCCTCCAAATTATCATCCTCTGGGTTGTTGTCCCAGACTCTGTATGATTGATCCTCATTTGCCCGATCACAATAATGGCTCAACAACCTCAAGTTATAATGCACATAAACCAAGCTTTCAACTCGGTTTTCATTCAACCTGTTTCTTCTCACATTGTGTATAAAGCTGTAGGTGCTCCAACACCTCTCTGCAGAAGAAGTGTTCACAACTTGTGAGAGAACTTTTTTAGCCAACTTTGGCAAAAGTCCCATGCCGCCATATGCTTCCCACCATGTGAGAGCATCAAATCTGTCCGTCTTCCATTGCATGGAAAGAACCAAAGTTAGCAGTGCAACTGAAGTATTTGCCTAATTCAAGGCGCAATCTAGCACACTCTTCCCTGTCAGGTACCAATTTGTCCAATGCCTTCATGTACCCTTTTTGTACCTCTGGATCTGTGTGAGGTTTCACCCTAACCCCACCTCCAGGTGCAGGTTGGCCCAACCAAGATGGAGAGTAATATTTTGGCGTAAGGATATATGCCAAAGCATGTAGTGGAACATTGAGTTTATTCCACCGTGCACACACACAGTCATGAATCATAGCATAAAAGTTGGGATCATTATCCTTAACAATATCTTTTATTTGCCCCAACATGCTATCCATCTGCTCATAAACCTCTCCAATCACTGGTTTATCAGTATCCGCAAAGCGAATAATGTTATAAATGGGCTTGGTAAAACTCACAATTTCCCTCATACGTGCCCAAAACAGATGGTCAAGGGCGGTCTCCTCCACATGTTCGAAACCTTGCCTGTCAACTATTGTTGCCGCCCTGTCCTTTAATAGCTGCCAGTGTGGGCTTGATACCATTGCAGCCAATGACTCTCTTACCTTCAAAAGGTGCCTGAAGGTGAGGTAATAGCTAGCAAATCTAGTTTTTCCTATTTTCAACAACTCCAATTTGGAGTGAGTATGGAAAAGCCCATGGGTATTGCTATGATTTGTAATAAATTTGATCATTTTTTTTACCTCTCTTGTACAAATCACCAAGCCATTTGAATTGAGGTTGTTTGTTTTTGATGATATCATGCATCAAAAGGTTCATTGTGTGAACCAATCACCCAGACCAAAAAATGTTGGGGTATTTATCCTCAACAATTGCTCCTGCTGCCTTACAGTTAGCAGCATTATCAGTGATGACCTGTATCACATTGTATGGCCCAGTCTTTTCAATTATATCAAGTAATGGTTGTGCAATGTTAATGCCGGTTTTGAATTTATCTGAATAATCATAAGCTGCCAGGAACACTGCACCACTAACCGACACAGCCAAAACATTTATCAATGGTTTTCCTTTTACATTGGTCCATCCATCAGAGACAATGGACAACCCATGCTCATTCCACGAACCCGTCATTCTAGCCAAAGAATGATTTATTTTAGCTCTTTCATGATCAAGACCCACGGTTCTGGCCTTGTCATACCCAGGGCTTTTGTATCCTTTGGGGGCATCATTAATGGCAGAAACCATTTCATGCCAATAAGGTGAGCGAAGAACATTGAATGGCACCCCACATGCATATAGAAACCAGTAAACTTTTGAATCCACATCATTCCTACACCCTTCGTCTAGGAAATCGGATATGGTTCTACGCCTTAATCCAGTGCCACTGCTTCCAAAACCACTAGCATGGGTGGAAGTTGAACTTGTTTGTCCATGATGTGTTGGGCCTGAATCAACGAAACCCCTAGATCTTTTAGATGATCTCTGTAGGGCAACCCCCTCTTCCCTCCTATATATCTCTCTCTGTGGTGCTGGCACATAAGTACAAACTTTGATTCCAAGATTTTTAGTTCCATCTCCTGGCATTATCCCACAAAGGTGCCTTCTCAGACGGGTTTATGAACCATGGTATTGTTTATTGCAATGGGGGCAAATAAATTTAGTGGTTCCACCACCTTTCCCTCCTTCTTGTTTCTGAACATATTTCCACAAAGGATATTGGTCTTGTTTAGTTGGGGATTCTATGTTCTCAGGGTCTCCACTCCCCACTTCCTCCTCAGCATAATCCTCCTCCTCTTCAGGATTTTCTTCAGATCCATCATAACCCTCCTCTTCATCCTCCTCTTCTCTAATTTGCCTCTTTCTTCTAGCACTCTTCAACACCATTATCACAAAGAAAGGAACCAACATGAGGAAAATTCCTAGCCATATAGCCATGATGGAAACAAGTTTCAAGTTTCTAGCCTGCAAAACAAATGGAAAAATGCCAAATGGGAATAGGAAATGCAACATAAGAAAAAAACAATTCATTTTTAAAGTTTTAAATCCAATAAAATGCAACATTCAAGAAAAATTCAAGTTTTCATTTTCAAACAATTTAACAATCTACAAATTCATCCTAGAAAATACAAAATTGGATTAGAAGGCCTACCTCTTTCTTGCAATCCTCCTGTCAGCCTTGCTCCTTGCTCTCCTGTCAGCTTTGCTCCTTGGCACTTGCTCTCCTGTCAACCTTGCGCTCTCCTTCTTGCTCTCTCTCAACTCAACAAACAATAACAAACAATGAAATGAAAATGAAACCCCCCCCCCTTTTAAAAAAATCGATTTTTCTCATAAAAAAATTTCCGCACGGCGGGAAACGTTTTTTTTGCCGGGGAGCGTTTGGGAGCGAACGCTCCCCGAACGCTTCCCGCGTTTAAAAAACGCTCCCGAAGCGTTTTTTAAACGTCGGAAACGCTCAGGGAGCGTTCGCTCCCGAGCGCTTACTGAAACGCTCCCGAAAAAACAGGGAGCGTTTTTACAGGGTCGGAAACGCGCTCCCGAAAACGCTCCCGTCAGGCAGCGTTTTCGGGAGCGCGTTTCCGAGCGTTTCCGAAACGCTCCCGCACGGAGCGAGTTTCGGAAGCGGGAGCGAAGGGGGTTTGAAGCTTCCCCACAACCCTGGTATGGAGTTGTCCATTCTCTCTTGACGCCTTCCCTTGCACAGAAATTGGTGAAGTCCTTATCGATATATTCTCCACCATTATCTGATCGCAGCTTCTTGATCTTCTTTCCCTTTGAGTTTTCTACCAAACCTTTAAATTATTTGAACCGATTGAAGACTTCATCTTTGGTTTCCAAAAAATAGATCCAAGTCTTCCTGGAATGATCACCAATAAAGGTAGCAAAATACTTTGCACCACTGAGAGTGGATGTGGACATTAGACCGCAAATATCCGAGTGTATTAATTCCAATACACTCTTGGCCCTGTTGCTGCTTCTTGGAAACGCTGCCTTAGCATACTTTCCTAGTACGCACCCCCTGCAGACTTCATCTTTCCTCGTCTTGAGTTCAGGAGCTCCTATGACAGTATTCTTGAGAATCCTCAAGGCTCCATTATGTAAATGCCCCATCCTTCTGTGCCACAAGTCATTCAGATCTCTGTCATTCATACTGCCAATCAGCGCCATCGGGGATTCAAGCTAGAGTTTATATAGCTTATGACTCCTTACTCCAATGTGTGCCTTTTTTCTCTAGTTAGGATGTTTGACATACACCTTATTTCTAATAAAGTATACGTCATAGCCCTTGTTCTGAAGCTGAGACACTGAGAGTAAATTCATCCCCAACCCTGGTACATGCAGAAAATTCGTGGCCCAAATCTTGTTGCCATCTTTTGTCTGAAATGTTATTGTACCTCTTCCAATGGGGGTACATTTGACCTTGCTTCCCATAGTTATCTGGAAATTCATATGTTCTTCTTGGTAGCTCGAAAAACATTCTCGAACCCTGTCATGTGAGCATATGCTCCACTGTCAATATACCAAACACTTGGAGGAGTTGTGCTCAACACACAAGCAAGATCCTCCTCTAGTCTGGATGCCAACACTTTCATGTCGTGTTCCCTCTGCATTTCTACGTGCTTTGGAGGACTGCGTGAGTCCCTCTAACTGCGTGAACCCTTCAAGATGTCGAATCTTTGGTCCATGGCAGATCCTCCCTTTCTGTCTTTAGCCTTTTTCTCTGATACCGTGTGAAATTTTCAGATCTGAAAATTATTACTGCAATGATTAGTTTATTTCTCCTACTTATGAGATAAGTTATTTGCAGATACTTCAATAAATTCTGAAATAAACACATTTGCAGTACTTCACTCTAATCAAAAGAATAAGAACAGAAATTACACAAGTAGCACAATAGAAACAACCATATGAACACAGTTGTTTTTGGACAATTGTCCCCGAAAAAACCCAATGTGGGAAAACCGGTGCAGCAGATGAGGCTTTTGTATTTATCTTCAGTAATGAAAAGTTCATTAATAAGAGTCCTGATGAGCAAAGTAAAATTAGCATACACCTGGCTGAATTTTCTGGAACCTTCAGAAGTATTTCAGACACTCGAGGTGACCTCCTACACCCTCTACGTCATCCAGCGTGTGAGCTCTGTGCAGTCTCTCCCTGGACTACGTAACTCTGCGTCAAGGGGTTCTTGCTGCCGATCAGCTCACCCTTCCCTTCATCCTCCAGACTTCTGCTTCTCCATTAACTGAATCCTCCCTCCTTCTGCTTCTGCAAACCCGCCTCTACAGACTCACCCACTAAAATCGAATTCTCTTGCTTCAGAATCGATTTCCTTCGGGTACTGAGAATGTCCCCGGCTTGATTTCCAATGACCCTCACTCCCCTTCTTATAGTCTTCTCGTTGATAAATCAATGACCAAGATCATATCGTTAATCAATGGCTCAGATTAAAAGATGACTTGATCTCCGTTTTCTAGAAGATTCACAATCTGCTTTATTAATACCCTTTAACTATTTAATTTTCCTAAGTTTAGACTTAGGGTCTGCATTAAAATAATTAATTATTTTAATAAAGCCATATCCGAGTGGAATTTCCACAAATGATTTCTGGGTACTCTGGATAATTGTTGTCCAAGTCTCTCCACCAAATATGAGACTTGGAACATGTACTACTACCCATGACACTGCCACTGCTGCATCCGTACTACAGTTAATCAACATGTACTGCTACCCATGACACTGCCACTGCCACTGCTGCATCCGTACTACAATTCCCTCTCAAGTGTTGCATCTACTATGCTGCCAACACTACCACTACTAACACTGCATCTACACTGCAACTCAGCAGCTAAGAGAAACAACTCAACTCACCCAAGACTGAACAAGTGTTTAGTGGATGCACCTCAGTGCTGAAGGCTCTGACTGTTGGTAACTACTGTGTTGTCCCTCTGATGCACTGCGATTTTGTTGCTCTGCACTGCGCTGCTACTGCCACGTTGTTGTTGCTCTGCTCTGTGTTGCTCCAGAAATGAGCGTTGCTACCCACTGCACTATCATCTCCATCACTGCTTGGCTCCTCTGAAACTACTACTGATCATGAGCTCCCGTAGCAAGGTACGATCCATGAGGAGGGCTCCTCAAGGATCCTGCCTAACTGAAGTCCAAGAAGAACTAAAGTTCTATATCACCCCACTTCTCTCCTCAAGAAGCATGGGCACTCATGGAAAACTCATCCTCGATTTTCGCAGCTGCAACCTTTGGGTCATCTTTCTCATCTTTGTCCTTCTTCTTCAAAGGACATTCAGATGCATAGTGGCCCATCTCGCCACATCTGAAGCACTTGACCTTTGAAACATCACGCTTCGATTTCTGTTGTCCCTTTGATGCAAGGGCTGTGTTCTCCTCTTCCTCCATGGATTTCAATTCGCTTCCACTGCTACAATCGAGATTGTACTTGACGAGCTCTCTCCTCAACTCTTCCTCCTAAAAAACTGACCACAACTACTCCCAACTAGGAATGTTGCCCGGCCCAGTATACTTTGGAAAAACACTTGCCACTCCTCTGTGACACTGTTAAGGGCCATTCGTACCATGGTTGCAGTTGTAGGTGTAGCACCTACTGTCGACAGCTGATCTCGAAACTCCTGAAACCGCATGAGGTAAGAAGCCACGCGCTCCCCTTTCCGCATCTGAAACATATGGAGCTTATGCTCTAAGTACAATTTCCATTGCTCGAAAGATCCCTCATATAGGTCATGCAAAGCTACCCACATCTCTTTGGCAGTAACCTTGCCAGCCACATGTGAGACAATGTGATCCTTGACACCATCATGGAGAAACCTCTTTTCCTTGGCCATATCTGCCTTGTACTTCTTGAGTTGATCCGCATCCATAGGAATAGCTACCACGTTCTCCACGAACGCCTTCAGATCATATTCATCCAGAAGGAACTAAGCTCATTCCTTCCAGTTCATATAGTTGGAGGAGCCCTCCAACCGAGCCTGATCACGAAGTTCGTGAGATGCCATATCAGCCGAAATCTATCGAATCTGCACCCTCTTCTTCCCTACTGCACAACCCCTAATAGGCTTATGCACTCCCTAATGGAGTTGTAAGTTCTGTTGCTCCTCTACTACTCATCAACTGAGAAATGCTGACTTCCTCGGCTAGGAAATCACTAAGGAAGAATTCCCTCAATATGCGCTCTTGACTCCTAAAACTTTTCTGCCCAGCAACAACTTTAAAAAAATGCGTCCCTCTGTCTTCTGCGCCTAGGCTCTGCGCTGCTCTCTCTGCCACAGCGAGATCTCAATCTGGAAGCCCTTTCTCTCTGCCAACTCACTTAGAGAGAGACTGCCAAGAAAATCTTAGCCCTCTTGGCTAGAACTACGAAATCCTTCAATGGATTCGTTTTGCTGCACTGCAAGAAAAATGGCCTTCACTTCAGAATTCAGATTTGTTCTTCCTGTTCCACATCAATGCTTTGATACCATGTGAAAATTCCTAGATTTGAACAATCTAAGGAATCTTACTGCAACCAACTGAATTACTTCTTCTATTATGTAATTTACTTTACACAGTTATTTCTAAATCACACATGAAATACTGAAGCAATCACTGAAGCAGCCTACACTATAATACTCATGATTCTGAAACAAGGAAACTGAAAAAGGAAATCAATCACACATATGACATCTTTATTTTGGACTATGTCCCCGGAAAAACCCAATGCGGCAAAACCGGTGCAGTAGATCTTAGGGTTTTATTATTAAGCAATAGCAATGTCTGAATACATCTCTGAATACCCCTAAGGTTATTCAATTACAAAGAGAAATATTGGCAGAATAATTTGTGAGGATCTACCTCACTCAATCACTAAGTTCCCGGCTTGATCCGGATGAAGAGAAAACTGCCCTGGGGAGACACTGCGCTGCCTCTTGTGAAAATTTCTTAATCTAAGAAATCCTATTGTTAATTCTCGATTTACTTCTCCTACATGATTAAATACACAAGTTATTAATCTGAGTATTCAGAATAACAATGAAGTAAATACAAATAGCAGCCTACACATGCAGGTTATTTATTGAATAGCACGCTCATATGACAAAGTGACACAGATTTTTCGGACAAATGTCCCCGGAAAAACCCAATGCGGGAAAACGGTGCAGCTAGCTCTGGAGGGTTTTTATTATTAAGTAGATTCTGAATACAACCAGTTCTGGACACCAGACATGGTTTTCCCTACAAAGAAATCACAGCAGTTATACCTCTATCTCGGAGACAGAAAATATTTGATGGATTTACAGAACTCGAGCCCTTTCTGGCCCACCGCAAACCCCAGTGTTGCTCCTCTGCCCTCTTCATCAGCCTTCCTAGCTTGCGTCAGCCTCTGCGCTGCTCTGGAAGGGCCTGCGTCACCCCTGAAGGGCTTATGTCGCCCCTACACTGCCCTGATTGGGCCTACGTCAGCCCTATGTCGCTCCTACTGCCTCTGCATGACCTCTGTTGGACTGTGTTGGCTCTGGGATGCCTCTGCGTTGCTCGGTATGCTGCCTCTCTGCCGCTGTTGTACTTTTGGCCTGGGATCAGATCATCCCCTTGCCAATACTGCCCCTCATTGCACTACAAACTCCTCCTGAAATTCTTAGTAAACCACGCCCTAGAATTTCAGCTTAGCTTTAGTGCTCCGCCAATGTGTGTGTTCTCCAACTAACCCCAAGCCCTTCTCTTATACTTTTCTCGTTGGCAAAGCAACGGTCGTGATCTAATCTCTAATCAATGGCTAAGATTAAACGCTGCTTGATCCGTGTCACTAGTCATTCTCATCACTTGTTTAATTTAATTCACTTTAATCTTTTAATTTTCCTAAGTTAGACTTAGGGTCCTTAATTAAAAATATTGATTATTTGAATATCTCTTAAACCTGATGGAATTCTTCTAAACTCTTTCTGGGTCTTATAGATCTCTTGTACTCCATCCCCTCCACAAAATTTGGGAGCTAGAGCACATTCAATGCTACCCCAAAATCTCAACACCTATGCGCACTCCCAGTGCTGAACCTTCCAGTCTCTGCGTCACCCCCTTCCAGGCTCAGCGTTCAGCCCCAACAAAGTCGTTTTGCCTCTGTGGACCCTGAGGAACAGCCTCCCGGTGTCACTTTCCAGATCCTGGCCTCCAAAACTGATCTATAAGCAACAATCTGGAAACCCTCCTATGCCTCTGCGTTTCTTCTGCGTTAACCCTCCTTCTTCACTGCTAGCTTGGTTAGATCACTTATGCCTCTGTGTTTCTTCTGTGTTAGCCCTCCTTATTCACTGCTAGCTTGGTTAGATCACCTATGCCTCTCTCTGACTGATGCTCCATCGACTGAGGAAATCTCTTCCTCTCCAGATGCTAACTCTGCCCCTCACTGCTCAGATCTCTAGCTCAAATTTCTCAGCAAACCCAACCCCAAAAATTTTGAACTCTAGACCAATTCAATGTGTTTTTTCAAATGGCCCTCAGGTCTTCCTTTATAGTCTTCTCGTTGAGAAATGAACGACCAAGATTATATCTCTAATCAACGGATAAGATTATAAAATGACTTGATCTCTGCCTTTTCTAAACTATTCTCACTCTTTTTTATTAATGTCCCTTAATTATTTAATTTCCCTAAGTTTAACTTAGGGTCTCCATTAAAATAATTAATTATTTAATAAAACATTAACCGAGTGGAATTTTCACAAACGATTTTTGGGTTCTTTGGAATACCAGTGTCTAGGCCTCTCCACAAAATTTGAGACTTAAAGCACTCTTTCCATTGCTTCAAAAATCAACCGAAGACCCCATCAAGCAAGGAAAATTATTTGTCTTTAAAAATGTCAGAATACCCTCCAAGACCAAGTCGGCCTAGCAGTTGGCAAGTCGGCCTAAAAGGAAGAGCCACGTCCACCCTTGGAGAGCCTTATAAATAGAAGAGAACTCATCCTACTTGAAGCACATTCACTCACCATTCATGCTAGCAAAGGAAGAAGAAGAAGAAGATAGCAAAGGAGGAAGAGGATGAAGAAGATCTGTGTTTGGGCTATTTTCTCTCACACGTGCTAAGGAAGACTAGGGCTTTTGTAGTAGACCTAGGGTTTCTGTCTACAAGTTCGATCTTGGAGAAAAGAAGGCGAAGAGGTCAAGCAAATGTCACCAAGTCTCATCCTCAAGCTCCAAAAGTCAGGAAAATGCAAGCGAAGGTCAAGGAAAGACTCTAAAGGAAGATAGAAGCTCACACGTGTGGAAGCTGCAACTGGAGGGAGGCCGAAATTTCAGATCTGCAATAGGAGGCCGAAATCTTGCAGCAAGAGGTTAAAGAAGTGCTACTGGAAGAGGTTTGACTGGATCGAGGTTAGCACATCATCCGAAGAGGTTGGTCTTGGCCTTGGAGGGTATTGGTCTCAGTCTTAAGGTCATGGAATTCGTCAATTGAAGAATTTATAAAGAATAGAAGAGATTTACAGGTTTTCCTCTCAAGAGGAGAGGTTTTGGCCCTGGCTTTCAGCCTATATTCTGTGTTGTTGTTCTTCTTGTTTTTTGTAGTTGTTTGATGATTCACACATATAATAATAAGGAACAAAGCTAATAAGTAAAAGGACATCACAAGCAATTATCAAGTAAAGAGAATTAATTAGAATCATTGCCTTATAAAATTCTCAACACTAAGGATAAGGAGATTGTCTAGGGCTCGATGTTGAGAATTTTATAGGGCTTGGTGCGAAATTTTAGGGAGGAGAAATTTTAGGATTTCGTCTGGACAAGTTTCTTCATTTATGTCTCCTTTAGGCATCCTCCATTTTTAAATGAATTTTGATGAGGGAATTCACCTGGGGTTTGCAGAGCTTGCATAAGCAAGCCCAAGTTCCATTGTTCTATCATTGTACTCATGTTCTATCAATATTAATAAAATGGATCAGTTGTTCTGCTTTTATTTCTTGGTGTTTGATATGCATGCACAATAGTAGTCTATGCTTTTATTTCCTGGTGTTTGATATGCATGCGCAGTAGTTGTCTATGGTTGTTGTTTCCTGTATATGTCTATGTTTATTGTTGTAAATTTTCAATTTGGAACAATACACTGTCAACAATATTGGTCAATTAATGAGTTCGAGAAATGAGCTTCGTGATATAAGAATGACAAAGAACGATATAGTGGCTTCATACTTTCTGAATATTTCTCAACTGAGAGATCAACTACGAGCTATTGATGAAATTGTCTCTGATAAAGAACATGTGACTTCAGCACTTAATGGACTACCATGTTCATGGGATTCATTTGTTGTAGGTATAAACAGCCAAAAGGAGGCTCCAAGTTTGGAAGAACTATGGGTAGCCTGTTCTCAGGAAGAATCAAGACTTTTGCCTAATGCCAAAGGAAGAAGAAGATTCTCAATCTTATGCAGCTCATTCCAAGAAAGTTGGAGGAAGAAATAAGTCTGGTTTTCAAAAGAAGAAAAGGGATTTTGATAAAAGACCTAATCCTCAAAGGAAGAAAGATATGTCGCAAATTCAATGTTTCTGTTGCAACAAATTTGGTCACTTCAAAGCCTAGTGTCCTAAAAGATCCAATGATAGGAAGAAAAGAGGGAATCAGCAAGCTACCACGACCGAATTTGAAGAACATTCCAAGAGACCCAAAGTTGAAGGAGATAAATACCACTACTACAATTTTGTACTTGCAAGATCTCTGGAAGATGACAACACCATATGGCTGATCAACAGTGGAGCATCAAGACATATGATAGGGGAGTGTGATCATCTTACAAGTTTGATGAAAAGACCATTGACGCAAAAGGTGGAGCTTGGGGACAACAACAAATATGTAGTCACAGGAATTGGCACAACATTCATTGAGATAGAAACAAGTGAATGCGTTCACCTGAGCAACATACTCTATGTTCCAGGTTTGAAAAAAGAATTTGGTTTCAATTTCCTATTTAGAAGATATAGTTGATAGAGTAGCCTTCATTGATGGGAAAGTCCTTGTGTGGGACAAGGGCTCTAGTGTAAGCTCTGCTAGGGTTATTTGGATTTGTGAAGGAAGGTTGTATAAACTCCTGGGGAAACCTTCCCAAGCTTTAGTACATAATGAAATTAATCCTAGTGAGCTATGGCATAGAAGATATGCACACCTTCATTATAGATCCTTTCCAGCGTTCAAGCAAATTGTTTCAAGACTAACCAAATTTGCAAATGGATCATAAAGGTTTGTAAGCAATGTGCTCTTGGAAAGAATGTTAAGAAACCCTTTCCAAGCAGTGAACATAGGTTGAAAGAGATCTTGGATCTAGTCCACTCTGATGTGTGTGGTCCCATGTCGATGAAATCTCTTGGAGGCAGTCTATACTATGTATCCTTTATTGATGACTTCTCATGCAAGATGTGGATTTATCTTATATATTTAAAAGAAGAAGATTTTGGAAAGTTATAAGAATTCAAAGTTGAAGAGGAGAACATGACAAGGAAGAAGATCAAGATTCTAAGATCGGATAATGGGGGAGAAGATGCCTCCAAGGAACTCATTGCCTTCTGTAAAGAAGTTGGGATTAAGAGGGAGCCCATAGTTCCCTATAATCCTCAACAAATAGGAGTGTTCGAGTGAAAGAACAAATCTATAGAAGAATGAAGGAAATGATACATGATCAAGATGTCCCAATATTCTTGTGGGGAGAAGCAAACAGGACAGCTATTTACATCCTGAATAGAATGCCTCATCGAATTCTGGAAGATAAGACTCTTGAAGAAGCATTCACTAGTCAGAAACCACAAGTTGATCATATGAGAATCTCTAGTTGTCTAATTTTCATATATGTACCCAAGGATAAGAGAAATAAGTTAGAGCCTTAAGAAAGAAGGGGATATTTGTTGGGTACAGAGAGTCATCAAAAGCTTATAGGACCTATGTTCCAGGGCAACGACAAGTTGAAGAAGGGACGTGACTTTTGATGAAGATGTCGCTTGCTGGAAATCAGAGAAGAGCACTCGAACACTGAAGATGAAGATAGGAAGCATGTGGCTCCCAAAGAAGAGGTGACAAATCTGCCCACATCCTCAAGTCATCCTAAGGATCATGAAAAATTGTTAGAAGGACCTTGTGAACCATTGGATCTTGTGGTTGTTACAGAAAATAGAAAATGACTAGCTTGGCTCAAATTTTCTTTGCAGGATGCAGAAGGACATGCAGCTCCACAAGGAACCTTCAAGGAATCTAAGAGACCTAAGAGGTATTCTGGTTATGCAGCCTTAATGACTAAGTTGAATGATTCTTAACCTTCCAACTTTGAGGAAGTAGCCAGCCAACAAGTGTGGAAGGATCCAATGATGGAAGAATACCAATCTATTATAAAGAACAATGTCTGAGAAATTGTTCCAATACCTGAAGGAAAGTTTGTGGCAACCTCAAAGTGGATATATAAGATCAAGCATGTAGTTGATGGGAGCAATGATAAATACAAGGCAAGATTCGTGGCTAGAGGGTTCTCCCAAAAAGAGGGAGAATATTAAGATGAGATCGTTGCACCAATTGCTAGGTACACCACGATTGGATCTCTTATTTCTCTTGCTTCATTGATGGGATGGAAGTTACATCAAATGGATGTGAAGGCCACATTCCTCAATGGCGTGATTGAGGAAGAGGTGTACATAGAGCAACCTCAAGGTTTTGAGGTTCATGGGAGAGAATCTCATGTGTGCAGACTGGAGAAGGCCTTGTATGGACTCAAGCAAGCTCCAAGAGCTTGGTATTCTAGAAATGATGGATATCTGACGAGACTTTGTTTCTCTAAGAGTGTTGTTGATACAAACCTTTATATCAAGGTTGTGAAGGGTGAGTCGATGATGGTGCTACTATATGTTGATGATTTAATCCTGACAGGTGTAGAGCATCTTATTGTTCAATGTAAGAGGGAATTGGCCTCTAAAGTTGACGTGAAGGATCTTGGCTTGATGCATTACTATTTGGGACTGGAAGTCTAGCAGAAACCTGGTGAAATCCTTCTTAGGCTAGGAATATATGCGATCAGTATCCTTCAAAAGTTTGGAATGAAGGAATGCAAGTCTATGGCAACTCCTATGGTAACGAATCTAAGAAAGCTAGGGGAATATGAGTCTAATACGGTAGATCCATCCATGAACCAAAAGTTGATTGGATCATTAATGTATTTGGTGAAAACCTTGTGTCCGTTCCAGATGGAACCGAGACATGAGCATTGGATTGCAACAAAGCATATATTGAGGTATTTGCGTGGTATTGTTAACTACAATTTGAGATATGCTCCAAATGGTAAAATACAACTGCAATGATATATGGATTATGACTGGGCAGCGAGTGCAGATGACAAGAAGAGTACATCTAGTTCATGTTTTAGTTTGGGTTGTGTTATGATATCCTGGATGAGCAAGAAGAAGAAATTTGTCGCACTCAATATTGAGGAATCAAAGTATAATGCAGCTTGTTTGGCATGTTATGAGGGAGTATGGCTTCGTAAGCTACTCTCTGGATTGTTTGACCAAATGTTGGAATCGACTGTGTTGTTCTGTGACAATCAAAGCAGTGTGAAGCTGAAAGAAAATTCAATGTTTCATGAAAATTCAATATGATATTAAGTACCACTTCATTCATGATATGGTGTAGAAGGGAGTAGTGAGGCTCCAATATATTCCCATTGATGAGCAGACATTTGACATTCTAACAAAGCCTAGGTCTCAAACGAAGTTTGTATACGTAAGAGACAAATGAAATTTGTATACTTCTATATTGCTTGAATTTTGTCCCACATAAATTCCACAGTACATATTTACTAGGTGTAAGTCAGTTTCCAATCACCCTTTAAATATAAAAGTCAAACAAAGGAACCTCTGAACATGATGTAGTCCACTTAAGAAGAAATATACTAACTTAAAATAACAATACCATTTATCACTAGCAATAAAAACCCTAAAGAGGTAGATTCCTTTATGCATGTTCACCATCCTAAGATTCCATTCAAATAAAAGGTGAAACACCATAAACATGCTATTGCAAATTTGTCATATATAGTCATACAATGTACAAAACAAGATGGTTAAACCATCAGACGGGAATATTAGCAATTCTAGAAAGTTGAGTTTGTTGCCACACAATCTAGCAGACCCTAAGGAGGGAAATCCTATAGGACAAAGATCTAGACTAAGTGATAACAACAGGACCATGGCCCAGTGTCACCTCAGCCAATGTCCCCTACTCTACGGACTTTCACCGTGGGAGGAGTCACGGTAGGATGATAATCACCTTTTGATGGTAACCCTAAGGCTTATGGTGCTAGGTGACGGTATGTGATAACATGGCACTTCAAAAGGTACATTTCTCCCTCTAAGAGACCTAGAAAGAACTTGCACGAGATCTAGGGTTTCATGAATTAGAGTGAATGACAGTACTCCCGAGAACAAGGCAAGGAGGAGAAAGGGATTCTTATGATTTACTCCAATGATTACTATGCTCATCCAACACTCAAGGAAGTCCCCAAGTCAAGGAAATTCAAGCTAGGGTTTCCCTCTTAGGGCACAACAACTAGGGCAAGAGATGTTATGGATGCAAACCTAAGGGAAGCTTACCAAACTTTGAAGTCTTGTAGGTAATACCCTAGGCCTGAAGTATGTGCTCTCGTAATTCACCAATTCTTCCTCTAATCCAATTCACTCTATGCCCTAGCCTAGCCATCCTATTCAAGCAGACCGAAATTTAGATGAAGAGAAATATGGAGAAAATGTGAAGTTGATCACCAAAGGCTTGGAGCAGTGCCTTGTCATTTGAGCATATGGAGTCCTAGATGCTTTAGATTAGCCAAAATTGTCCTTAAGGAGGTCAAGAATTGATGCCCTAGGTACCAAGTTACCAACCCTCAACAATTACCAACTCAATGATTTATGGAGTTTTACGGAGAAAAACAATATTTCACCACTAGGAACATTCATCGCATGCCTTATCATAAGTAACAAATGCAATTGCCAACAAAATAGCATTCAAAAATAAATCTTCAACAATTAGGGAAAAATATAACATTAATCTAGGTGCAACAATTCCATACATTACACATTATGTCAGGAAAATTTACAACAAAAAGAACTTACCAGATGACAATATGATATATCCATCCACAATTCAAGAGATAGCTCCAAAGAAGATCAAAATTTCAGCTCCAAATATCGAAATGCATCCAAGATCATCCAAGAACAAGTGCAAACTTGCCAAGAAAGTTGATATTCCAAAGTGTGATAATGATCCAATACAAATGAAGTTAAGTTCTATTTATATGAGTCCTACCAAATCAAATTATTAGCCTAAGCTCCTCAACATTATAAAAATGGGCAAGATACATCCCTTGGTCATAAGCCAACCAAGTAGCTTTTCCAAAATATGAATAAACCATCCAAATGCTAGCCGAAATGATGACATCATGTGCCCTTGGAAGGCCACATTGAGTCCTCTATATGTCACAATGTGTGAGAGGGCTCCATTAATCTCGAACAAGGGGATGGCCCCTTAGTCTCCATGAAAGTCATCATGTGGGGACCCAATTTGTGTTTGTGGAACAAAAATTGGTCTCATGGGTCTCCTGACCAAGTTTACTTGGAAGCGGGAGCGAAAACAAAGAATGGGAACGAGAGCGACATTTTCAAAAGCTCCCGGTTCGGGAGCGAATCGGGGAGTGAATTTTTATACAAGATATATTTTTTAATAGTTTGATGCATATATGTCAGCAAAATCATGTAGAATGATGAATTAGATATTAAAAAAATAGATTGAACCATATAACACCAATCTTCTAGAAGTTATAATCTTCATCAACCACATCCACAAGTTAGTAACATACAACACATTAAGTCTCATGATTCATCAATCTTAAAGTTTCAATCTTTCAAAATTCAATATATAACATTTATCATCATTGATCACCAAAGTTGTACTTGTTACCTAAGTGTAACCATTACAACAACAAATATATATCATTAAAAGAAATGTTAGAAAATGAAATGAAATGAAACAACTTTCAACTTTCATGAAGCATCATATTCATAATTCATTACCAATGAGTTATAATTGCCAACTTCAAACTTCAAACTTAATTTGTCATATTTTTTTTTGTAATCTTGGCAGGACTACATCTTCATCATGTCCAATATATCACCGCGATCGGGGCGGGGAATTGAACCAGTGACTTCACATCAAGGAGTGCCTTAACAAAGCACCCAATCATTGTCTATCCAAGGCCCCGTGGACTTAAATTGTCATATATTGTTTACAAAAAAAATCAAAATAAATATGAAAGAGTCAACAATTATAAAATCTACTAGAAACTAGAAAATACAAGTAAATTTATTATCTATTGCTAATGCTTGAGCCTCTTGCTGCCACGAGAAATGTCTAATTTTTTAGTCTTGTTGGAAAATCAGGATCTTTGTCATTAATATCACCCTCTAAGCATTAACATAAGATAGAAAAAACATAGCATGTCAAGTCAAGATTTTGTTTGAGTAATGGGTACATTTTTAGTAAGGTCATGATAGAGGAGTTTGACAAACAATGTCACTAACATCAATGTACATAGAGGTATTGGTGCTCTTCATTAAATATGAGTTCCATACTCTAATACATGACAAAATCCAATGGAAACATTGCAATCCCCCCAATCCTGAAATCTTGAAAAACTGATAAGTCTGTTGGATATTGAATGAGATCTAAAATTCTACTTTCTCCATATGAAATCCAATGAGGTCGGAACCACTCTCAAACATCTTGAGTCATTTCATGGTAATGTTAATAATTTAAGTAAAAGAATGAAAATGAAGATTAAGGAGAATGCAACCTTTACTTTAGGAATTTAACATTAACATTAATCACATATCAATACTAGGGCCATAGGCTTGATCATTAAATTGCCCCACTCAAAAATTATTGTTTCTTTGAAAACAATTGCATTTGAAATGTTTTTGCAAAAAATGTTTTGCAAAACAGGCTAGGGAGCAAAAATTTCTGTGATATTCCTAATGGAAAATTAACAATGATAATAGAAAACATGCAATTACAACAACACAGAAAATTTCAGGAATTTACACACAAAAATCAGAAATTGCACCAACCCAATAAATTGGCCAAGATTTTATTAAATGATAAGGCGGTGGTATAATAAGTTGGAGAAAATGCACCTGAGCTTGCACAAGGCAACCTACAAGCACTGAGTTATGAGTACAAGAAATCCCTACAGTTGTCCAAGCTAATTTCTCCAAAAAACTGGGTTTCTACTCCAAGACTACACTGTTGTCTGACTTTAGCCTCTGATTTACCCTCTGTAAAATGCCCAGAAAATTCTAGGAATTTGGAAATGTGATCCTTGCTCAAAACCCAGAAAAACCCAGAAAGTGTCTCCCTTGGTTCCAACCTTCAAAACTGACCCTTCACAGCGTGGCCCTCTTCCAAATTCGATTTTTGTTACTTTAGTTGCTGCTGTCAATCACTGCTCACCAAACCCCAACAAACTTCCTCAAATGGCCCTCGAACTGATCTCCCAACACCTCAGCTCCAAACTCCCTCTAATGCAGCAACCACAAATTGCCTTCCTCCACTGACTGCGTAGTCATGGAGGTGCTTACACAGTCCCTGTAAGTGCTAGCTGATAACTGCATAAGGGTTGCTACTCTATGGTTGTTGCTACTCCCACTCTCCAGAAATTGGACCTCAATCACCTTTGTAGCTCCTCCAGTCAATCCTCCAGCAACTCTTCTCCACAATAGCAAGATGCCTCTCCCCTTTGTGCGGTAGTGGCTCCAGACTGCGTCCAATGCGCAGCACCTGTAGGCAATGCCTCCACCGGTCTCAAGGCAAGGAAATGTCTTCCTTGGGTGGCACTCGAAGTCCACCGAAGAAAGGTTGAGCTTCACTCCTTGGGAAGCTCTTGTGTTGAACAACACAATGTAGGCTCAGCTAAACAACTAAGGTAATTTGATTTCTCAAATAGACAAAAGATCCAAATGAATCCTTCATTCCTTCCTTTTTATAATTGTTGGCCATGCATTCCTTGTGGGTCCCTCCACAAATTTGATTTTCCTAAAGGAATTTGAATTCCTTTGTCCTCTAGTGTGTATTTCCTGTGGGTCCCATATTCCACTAGCAACCAAATAATTTATTTCTCCTATGTTTGCCACCAAAAAACTGCCTTGGGTTAACTTTAATCAAATGTCAAAATTGATTTCCTAAGACATTAGGAAAATCTAGGAAGGGATATTATAGTCCTCCCCTCCCGGATGCTGCTTGACCCCAAGCAACTGTAAATTGGTGGCTACAAATTCTGCTCATACTCCCATGTAGCATCATCCTCCGGTAAATCTTTCCACTTGACCAAGTGCTCCCTGACCACTCGGTTCCTCAAACTCCTCTCCCGAGTCTCCAGTATGAGCTATGGTGTCAAAACCAAATTCCCCTCATCATCCAATGGGGGCAACTCATTTGTTGCTACAACCTATTGTCCCTGCTAGCGCAAGGAGTCACTCCTTGACTGCAAAGGAGTAAACCTTACACATCATAGTTCATTTCAAAGCAAAAGATTTTGAGTGGTGGGATGGCTTCTTAAAGAGTTTGAAATGATTTCAACTCTTTACGACCTTCATGCATTGGCAAGCTTGGGTTATGTAAGGCTTTGGATTTCAGCCTGAATTTGTTGTTGGCTCTTGTATGCCTTTTCCAGCTGCCAACAACTTGTCTTGTTTGTCTTTTCTCACTGCTAACATCATCTCATGCATCCTTCAGAAGCTCCTCATATGATTTGGTGGGCTGATAATCCTTCTGAAACTTTTGCTGAATGTTTGCTACCGAAACTTCCGCGAGCACCTGTTCTTTTGATTTTTCTGCAACTGCAGACTTTCCTTTCCGTGCTCTGGCATATACTTTGGGAAAAGGAGAAAATGGAGGCACAATCTTCATTGATTTGGGATTGTTAGTATATGAACCTTCGCCTTTTTCCAACTTCTCTTCAACTTTAGTTGGGGGAGCCTTTTCCCTTCTGTCCTTAGCCTTCTTGTAGATATTCACCTTCATTGCTTTTCTTTTAGTCATTTTACCAACTGATGAAGTAGTTGGTTTCTAACTTTTTCCCTTCAACTTGGTAGGTTGAGAACGTTGTTGTGAGGCCGGAGATTGTTGAGCAAGAATATTTTGTGTATGTGCAGGTTGGCATGCCTGTAAAATAGGAAATGCTCCCAAGTCTAGTTTCTTCTTCTGAGTTCTTCAACAACCAACACCTTGATAAGAGCTTTATGGTAGATGCTATAATCTAAAGTTGTTGCATGGGTTTGTATTCTAGCTGACATCTTAGTCAAACTTTTCAGCAAGAAGAAAGGTAGGTTCAGAGTCTTCATACTTGCAATGTGAAACAAAAACCTCGTGATACAGAAAAACAATAGTATACCTCCTCTCACAAGTAAGGTAAATCTTAATGAGCTTGATAGTTTCAACCCATTCATCCTTGAGATAACTGCTAGGAATCCCTTTAGCCCATTTAGGGTCTCTGTATTCATCCTTGATGAAGTTGTTGAGGTCTCCTCCAGTAATAACTTGCCTTTTGAACCATTTCTCTCCTTCCTGTGGGAGGTGGAAAGCTTCAGCAATGGATTCTGCTGATGCCTGCAATCTGAGGCCATAAACATTTGCTGCTTGTCCATCGAATGAGAGCAAATTCCTTGGCTACTCCTAGATGAGGGTTGCCTAACCTCGAGAAAAATGGATACCACCCAGCTTGTACAAAAAACCTCCTCACATTCGGATTGGCATCTATTAAATCAGCTCCTTGAGATTCAATACGCTTAAGTTTTCCTCCTTTTTTAGTCGCCTAAGCAATAAATGAAAGTTGTCTGCTAGATCAGAAAGGTGTCAAAATTAGAAAAGCTTATTTAACATGTGTTGTTGAATCCTTGATGCAAACTGTCTAAAAACTTAGTCTCCTTCTTCAAGCTACTCACTGGAACTGCTCATTGACCAACAATCGAAATTGAAAATTGATCCCTTTCCTTTTCTTTCAGTGACTTTAAGTGATATGTTGGTTCACTTTTCCATTTATAAGATCTTTTCATAATGGGAAATATCCTAGACCGTATAACGCACCTCGTGATATCTTTTGGTTGCCTTCTTTGTTTCAAATTCTCCGCAACAGGTGGCTGGAGCCGAACGATGTTGGGATTGGCAGTCACCTCCATCGTATTCTTTATGGCAGGCCTAAAATTCGACAACATTCATGCATGATTAACCAAACGGTCACCACATTAAATCGTAGATCCATGATTAATCTTGACACTAAATACGTACCTTAACATGTGGACATAACGACTTGGGCTCACAGACAGGACAAACAACGGTTGGTTCTTCGTAACTGCAGATTGGCACCTAACTCTTCCACGTATGACCACAAATTAACTCGAAATCACTCAAACATATAACCTTTCCTATCGCGTGACATGGCTCATGATTAAATATTTAAACCTTAGTTGATAACAGGAACACGTGATTAACTCAAAAGCGAATGTTTTTTTTTTTTTTTTTTAATAACAGGGGAGGTTATCAGAACTTCCGATAGCATCGGGTAAAGGAAAAATAGACATAAAACAGAGTTAAAACAGACTGTCTGACAGGGCTAAAACAGATGCTACTGGAACTTCCAGTAGCGTTAAAAAAAAAAATTGAAATTTACAATTTTTTATCCTAAAAATAAAAAATTTAAAACACACTCATGACTAAGCATAGAACTGTGCTAACATTGGCTCCACAGGGTATAGAGCTCTCCCTGCAAGACTCTAAGAATATTTTGCAGTTTCAGTGCCTTGTCATTGGGTTATGGAATCTTATTATGAAACAGACCGGTATTTACAGTGAATTTAGGCCACCAATAGCCTTAGTAAATGACTTTTTTGAGGAAGTGCCCATTAAATGGGCCTTGAAACAGTTATGTCCCATCAAGATGTTGCAAATCAAAAGTATTGTTCTACAAAATATTGGAGATTCTGAAAGGACCAAGCCATAAAGCATCAAATTTGGAATGCTTACCTGGGCATTGATGTTGTGCATCCCATTTCAACACCAGATCTCCAATCTGAAAATCTTCTTTTTTAATCCCTTTATCAAAAACTTGTTTTACAACTTGTTGATATTTTCTTACCAAACCATATTGTTGTTCTTGCTTTTGCTACAGTTCTATGATCTGATAAATTCTTCTGGTCATGTCATTTGGCTCAACTTCGTGATCTTGCAGAAATTTAGCTATGGGAATGGTTAATTGGATTGGAAAAACAACCAGAGTTCCATAAACCATTTGAAAAGGTGATGTATTAATAGATTTTTTTATTGTCACCCTTTCAGCCCATAAAGCAAATTTCAGTTTCAAGTCTCGGGCTTTCTTGTTTTGCTCCAATAGCTTGGTGATGATTCTTACCAAACTTTTGTTAGATGATTGAGCTAAACCATTTCCTTGTGGTTAGTAAGTTGTAGAGTGAGTAAGCTGAAAACCCTAATCTTCACAGAAATTTACCAACGGTGTAGCTTTAAAAGCAGCTGCATTATCTGCTACTAGCCTTGATGGGCATCCAAATCTGGTTATGATTCCCTCCAAAAAGTTAATGATTATTTTATGAGTAGCATTCCTGGTAGGTATCGCTTCAATCCATTTGGTGAAGTAATCAGTGGCAACAAGAATCCAACAATGATTTCCACTTGAAAGTGGATGAATTTCCCAATGAAATCCAATCCCCATTGTTGGAAAGGTGCAGAAACAAATATGGGCTTGAGAGGCAAAGATTTCAAATGTTTCTTACCAATGAACTTCTGACATTTTTCACATGCTCTCACCTCAGCACATACATCAGAAAATAAGCTAGCCCAAAAATAGCCAGCTCTCAGTATTTTGTATGCAATAGTTCTCCAATAATGATGACCTCCACACACACTACTATGCATATCAAACATAACTTTCTTAGACGCATTTGGGTCAATGCACCTCAACAAAACTCTTGTAGGATCTTTCCAATATAAACAGTTATCCTTGATGCAAAATTTAATGGTTTTCAGCTTCAAAGATCTCACTCTGCTTTTATCAAAATTTGGAGGAGGTTTATAATGTTGCAGAAAATAAATGATATCTTTATACCAGCTGCACTCAACAAGCTTTACATCTACGGCCATACTGTCAATAGGTTTTGAAATTTGCCCTTCTAGATTGTCATCCATGAAATTCAAGCCCAAAACTCTACAATTTTTTCAGCTAGTAGTTTAGCTAATCCTTGACCTTTGATTAGTTTGGTAGGCTTTATCTCTAAATCAAATTCAAGAACTTTAGTCACTCACTTATTTCTTTTTCCATCAATATCAGGCTGAACTAATATTTCTCTAACAGCAGATGAAGGTACAGAGTCAATAATTTGAGCATGCAGAATATAAACTCTAAAAGCCTTCAGAGCTTTAACTAATGCATAGGCATGCTTTTCCAACATTTCATACTTCAATTCTGCATCTCTAAGGGCTCTGCTGAAAAATGCTATGGGGGCTTCCTTATTTTATGCATCTTTTTGTAATAAAACAGCAGCAATAGTATCTTGGGAGGCAAATGAGAAGATCAAAAAAGGCTTTGAGTATTCAGGGCTTACCAACTGAGGTGCTTCAATGATAACTTTTTTGAACAGCTCAAATGAATTTCTGGCTTCAAATGTCCACTTTACTTCTTTGTCCTTCTTTAGCATACAAATAATATGCTTCACTACTTCAGCAAAATTGGGAATGAATCTTCTTAAAAAATTGATCTTACCAAGGAAAGATTGAATCTCTTTCTTGGATCTTGGAAGTGTTAAGGCCTGAATTGCAATCAGTCTTTTAGGATCAATTCTCACTCCATCTTTAGAAAATATGTGACCCAACATCTTACCTTCTTTAAGAGCTAAATAAGACTTCTTCGAATTCAATGATATACCATATATTCTGCATTTAACAAACACTGGTCTCAAGTGTTGAAGGTGCTCTTGATCTGAAGCTGAAAAAACAGTAATATCATCCAAATAGATGACCAAGAATTTGTCTTTTTCTCCAATGAATGCAAAGTCCATAGCATGCTAGAAAGTAGCCCCGACATTCATAAGCCCAAATGGCATCTTTGCATACATCAATGTTCCCCAAGGAGTAGTGAATGTTGTCTTCTCTCGATCTTTCGGCCAAACAGATACTTGGTTGTACCCGGAGAACCCATCTAACATGGAAATTATGTCTGACCCGATTACCTTTTGAAGAACATGCTCCATCTTTGGTAAATGATAATTATCTTTCTTGGAGCATTTGATAAGATCCCTGAAATCTACACATAATCTGACTTCACCACTCTTCTTTCTTACTGGAACCAGATTAGCAACCCAATCTGAGTATCTCAATGGAATGATCAATTTAGCATCCAAAATTTTCTTCACTTCCTTCTCCATCACTGGTAACAATAGTGGATTGATTTGTCTTAATTTTTGTCGAAATGGATTAGTACCATCTTTCAATGGTATTCTATGCTCAATGATAGTTGCGTCATATGTCTTAAGATCCTCATATTTCTAGGAAAAAAACATCAACAAATTCACAAAACAGCTTGCGGTATTCAATCTTTCTTTCTTTTGATAAATCTTTTGACAACTTAACATACCTTGGCTCTAGTTCTGTACCCAAATTGTAATCTTCCAATTTTGCATCTGCGTCAGCTATCTGTGGTTTAACTAAAACATCATTGTGATCAAAAAGCTTTTCAAGTGGGATTAACCCCTTGGGAATATGATTGGTAGGCAGTTGTATGATAGGCTGATCAGCAATCTATTTTTTCAAATTTTTGGTATCTTTATAATTAGCATTATCTTTCATGAGATCTTCATCCTAATCAATGTTTAGGACAAAAAATTCTTCAGCAGCTTCAATGAATCTTCTAATCTCCTGGTCATCTTCAAAAACTTTCCAATGTTTGATATTATCAGAAATGTTAGGTCTAAACCTAACTTCCACTTCATATTTCATCTTTACAGAAATTGGAATCTTGAATGAGCTTGCTGAAATAGAAAGTGAATCAGCCAAAATATTACTTTCTCTTGGAACAAAAGAAATGTTAAAGGCCGAAAATGAGTCTTCTAAAATGCTCCATATTGCATTTCGTTAATCTTTGAGTCTAGGATGCTTAGTTTGATTAACATTTCTGATTTGTTGAATAATAAGTTCAGCATCTCCAAAAATAGAAATTTCTGAAATATTCATGTATTTTGTTGTTTTTAAACCAATTAAAAGAACTTCATATTCAGCCACATTGTTAGTTGCTTCAAATTCAAGTTTGAAAGAAAAAATGGAGCTCTCTTTCAAAGGGGAAAAGAGAACTATCCCTGCACGAGCTCCTTCTCTAAAACATGAACCATCAAAATACATTTTCCACACCCGAGAACCCTCATGACTGATTTGATTTTCAGCAGGCTTCATAATCTGAAAACTTTTTGTAGTCAGGGCAAAATTATCCATATGTAAAATGCTTGAACCCATATCAGTTGTTCTAGCATAAATCGGATGATTAGTGGGGTCTTTGTTATCACTAATGATATTTGCCAGCTGAGATTCTCTATAAAGTTTTTTTGTTCTCCTCCAAAAACAGGGACAGTAGCATAAGTGAAATCCATTTGCAAAGTTCCTCCCAACCTTCTAATCCATGATCTAGAAAGTAACATACCAAATCTAGGAGGAATGTCAGCTACAACATTATCCATCACCATCCCTCTCGTGGGTAACTGAAAGAGGCTTACCACAAGGTCTTTGATGACACCAAGGCATTGGACTTTCCGAGAATCAAAAGAGTAGAGATCTTGATATTCTCTAGTTACTTCTAGACCTAGTTCATCCATGACTACCTTGGGCATTAAATTATGTGAGGCTCCAAAATCCATTAGACAATTATGCAAGATCTTATCATGAATATTCAAAGATAGATAGAAGGGAGGGGTAGAGTCATCTCCGTCTTCTACCAATGGACCTAAAATAACAGCGGGCTTGTCATCTTGAAGGTTAACAAAATCAGAGGCTACTTCGATAGGTGGAGGTTGAAGAGCTTTCATAAAAATCTTTTTGAAATCATCATTTTTCATGAGTTCTACAAGAAGAATGGGAATCTTAATCTTTTGTATCTCATTTTCAAAATTGAAAGCAGGGCAGCTTGTGAGTAATTTTTACCTCAAGTGAAGGAGGGTTAGCTGCTTCTGGCTTGCTTGGTTCAGCCATTTTCTTTTCTGCTGGAATTTTAATTGTATCCTTATTCTTCTTTGGTTGTGCAACTGGCTTGGAGTTATCATCAATCTTCTTTGATCTGAGATTGTATCTACATTGATGATCAGCTGTAATAATGGAATGATCAGAACTCACTTCATTATTCTGAGTATATGACATGCAGTCCTCATACTTTGCATGTGTAAGATGAATCAACCCTTCTTTATCTCTTAGACAATTGATATCAGCACCTTTCTCCAACCCTTCAGCTTTCTCTTCATCTTGAAATATAGCATTATGCAAACGGGGCTGCACTTTTTGATCATCAGCATCCCTTCTTTCTCGCTACAAGATTTGAGAAGCATTAGGTCTTCTAAACTGTTGCCTATTAGGCTGATCAAATGAAACATTCCTAGTAGTGGTTGGTCTTGCTTCCATCTTGAGCTTGGACATCTCAGTGGTCAATGACTTGACTATCTTGGTCAGCTCATCTAGCTTAGGATCTATGTCAGAAGTTCATGAAGATGAAACTTTAGTTTTTTGCTTCCTTTTTTCTTTGTCAATCACTCCTCTGAGCCTATCAGCTGCAAATACATTAGATTCTACCTCCAGTGGATTGCTGTAGTATCCCTTTTCAGGGATATCCCTCAAACACAAGCAAACTCCAACCAGAGATGGACTGGGAGGGCGTTTACCAGATATTTCACCTCTGAGAAGAGGGTGAGATCTGGAGGCTACCTAGCCCTTTCTAGACTCTGTCTAAGAGTATGGGGTAAACACACCACGTGGTATAGAACTAGAATGCATGAAAATAGAAAAATAACAGTACTGCAAGCATACAATAGCATAGATAGAATGTATAACAAATGCTCCAGAAATATAGAGAGAGAATGCTAAGCCATTTTATTATACTGAGAAATATAATGAAGTACAATAGGTGATCAAAGTGATGGCACCTAGACTTGCTCAAGGCAAGTGAAGAAATACTCTCAGAATGTCTAAGAAATGGCTGCTCTCCAAACTGCGTCCCCGCTGCTGGAAAACTGCCGTGTAGCTGCTACTGCTGAAATGAAATGATGATTTGGGGTTGTTCCCCTCCTCGAAATGAGCTGAAAATCTAGAATCCACCTCTACTCACCAATCACAGCAAAACCCAGAAATCATATCTAAAATGTCTGACCCCCGAAAATCACCCCCTTGGGGAATTACGCTGTCCTCCAAGGCTCTGCGCAGAGGCTGAATAGAAACCACTGAAATGCAGCCTCAAACTCCACCAAAATCCTCTAATAGGCAAGGGCTGGTCCCTTGCTCAATCTCCAAGCTCAAAACCCCTGCAAGAAACTCAATCCGGAGCTCCCCTAGAATGGACTGCGTCCTCCCTCTCAAGACTGCGCAGTCTCTGAATGCCCAACTCCGCAAGAAAAACCCAAACACTAATCCTCCTGCAAAATGATGATGAAACTACCTTGCCTGAGCATGCACTCGAAGTCCCCCGGGACTAAGGGTGAGATCTCTGATCGGAGACACTCGATG
This sequence comes from Pinus albicaulis, assembly GCA_034641835.2. Taxonomy (NCBI): domain Eukaryota; kingdom Viridiplantae; phylum Streptophyta; class Pinopsida; order Pinales; family Pinaceae; genus Pinus; species Pinus albicaulis. Next base: position 150,471,622 of record CM076580.1, read on the forward strand.
CACTAAACAGTGCTGCAGACAGGTTAAACAGCCAGCATGCTCAAGAAGTCAAAGTGACTAGCTCAAATGCATAATAATCGAATGATCAAAATGAGGAGGCTCTCCTCCTTTTATAACGTTGGCCTCTCTCTCAAACCCTAGGCCCATCATCTCCAACGTAGCCTCTCTTGGCCCCATGCTGCCAACTCAACATGTGCAGTCCCTCCACGTGCTCTAGTGGGTCCCCTCTCTACGTGGTCTCTTTGCCCCCCTTGGCCCACTTAAGTTACAATGTTGTAGATCTTCTTTCTCTCAATAATAATAAAAAATCAGGATCAAAGGTACTAGGATAAGTGATTTTGGTTGAAGCTTCAGTAGGCTTGATTTCAGTAGGTATTTTGCTATACATCTTATTGAATCTCTTAGAAAAATCAGAAACAGATTCTCCTTCTTTTCTTTTTATTGCACCAAATTCAGTGATATAATACAGAAAATATTTCTTATCACCCCATTTCCTTAAAAATGTGTCATCTAGGGTTTCAATTCCAGTGATGCTACCAGTTGTCAAAGATCTGAACCATTTCCTAACATCACCCTCAAGACTCTGAACAAAAACTCTCATCCAAACATCTTCATGCTCAATATTCAAATTGTCAGCATAGGCATAAAAATCAGCAAGGTGTTCTTCAGTGGTTACCTCTCCCTCACCAATAAATTTAGGCATATACTTGAGATAATCTCCTGCAGGTAATGCATTCATAGGTTGAGGTAAAACTAAAGGGGCATATCTGGCAACAACAATTGCATCCATTCGGTTTGGGGGTGGGTTTTGACCTGCCATGGTATGAGTTGTTGTGATTTGTGGAACAACAATTGGTGGATTTTGAATAGCAGATGATGAAGCACCAACACTTGACGTAGAGATTGTTTGTTGGCTGGAAAACAAGGGAGGTACAGGATTTTTTGCAAAATTAGGGGACAGAGTTTGCAGCACTTCTTTAGGGACAGCCTTTGAGAAAACAGTAGCAGAGGAAGCAAACTTTCGTTTACTCTTTTTCTTGATTAGCTTCTCAGGATCAGGAACTGGGATTCTCAAAGGGGAATGTGGGTTAGCCCTGGTTCTAGCCCTTCTAGGTGTCATAACTTCAACAATTGAGTCGCCAGGTGTAAAGCAGTCTAAAAAGACAGTGAGAACTGTACACCTCAGAACCAGACTTATAACTTTGTCATTCACCCAAGGATAAACTTCAATTCGCCTCCCCAGCAACAGCGCCAAAAATGTTAGCGCAAGGATTCACTCCTTGACTGCAAAGTGTAAGGCTTACACATCATAGTTTATTTCAAAGCAAAAGATTTTGAGTGGTGGGATGGCTTCTTAAAGAGTTTGAAATTATTTCAACTCTTTTGGACCTTCATGCATTTGGCAAGCTATGGCAAGTATAAATTGTATGGACAAGTTGGTAGTATAGGGGAGAAGATTGTCACAGATGAAAGGTGACAGATAGCTGGTACTTAGTCTAAGAAATATACATATCATATATCAGTCACACAACTACAAGAGTGCCCTTTTACATCAAATTTGTTTTATGTAAAGGAAACGACATTTAGAAAGAAGAATACATGCATAACGAATCTCATAAATCCTTCATGAAACGTTCACTAGCAGAAGACTAAACAATAGATAATTAACTATTAGATCCTCTAACAATTCCCTTACTCATACTTTGCTAGCTGCTGCAACTCATAAATCAGATGAATAAAACAATAAGAGAAACACACCATACATTAGACAGTGCTTGAAACACAAAGTCCTCCAACATGAAGTACAAAAGGAGTTTTCTTTATTATGAAAAAGTCTTCAGGTCGACCAAAATCCAACACTGAAATGGCATTTACAAATGATATTTATAGAGAGAGGCACCAACTCCATCTCTCCTTAAAAGAGGGATCCACTATTCCTCTCATTACATAGGAGTTATAGCATATTAAAGACATATCCTATCGAAATATAACTAACGGGACAGATTTAGATAGGAAGAAAGAAGACAGTTTCGAACTGTGTTGCTGAGTGTGTTGGCAACCTGCCTCATTTTCTGCTGATTTATCTCTTCATGATCTTGGTTCTTTAAAACCCATGTGTCTTCATTAAATGTGTCATTTAACAAACTCAAAACCACTTATCAGCCATCACTTGACATGTCCATATCGTTAGGAGTCCTTATCATTCTTGGACTAGCTCGAAAATTCTGCTAACCGCTGTCAAAACTCATATAAAACAAATGCTACTGGAACTTCCAGTAAAAACCTGTAACTGCGCAAAAACTGTAATGCTACCGAAATTTCCGGTAACGCTCTGTTTCCTTTTCAAAAATGCACAGTAGGATACTTGAAAAACTTTGTGCAGACTAAAACATTCTAAAAATTGCGTTGTTCCAAAATATAACTAGTAGGCAAAAAGATATTCACTGGGACATCCTTTTACCTCTCCTCCATATGAGCTGCAACTTTTGCAATCTTGTCTAAATCTGTTTTTCTGTCAACTGTTGATTGTGACCTTGTAGTCCTGATCAATGTTGCAGGAAACGTCTCCCCCTCCCGGCTCCAACCCCCGAAACGCAGTCCATACAGAACCGTACGAGATTCGTCGTACGAAATGCATTTCGGAATTTCTGAAACGCATTTCAGAGTTTCCGAAACGCGTTTCCTAAAAAAAGTTGTGTTTCCTGGATTTTCCAAACTGTACGGTCGGATCCGTGATTCTGTACGGTGGATCCGTGTTTCGTATGGCGGATCGCCGTACGGAAGTGTTGCGCTTCTAGTACGGATCCGTACAGATCACGAGCGGTTTCGTATAGCGTTGTACAGATCTGACTAATGTAGCTTAGAAAAGCGATTTTTTTTACTTTTGTCTTTAGTTGGGTTAGAAGGTGAGTTAGTGTTGAGTTAGGGATAGGATGAAAAAGATATAAGCTCTTTTTTACCTCCTTAGATGTTTCTTAGATGCTCCCTCATGGTAATGCTAAATTCTTAAAGTAAAAGGATTTTCATCCTTTTACTTAAATTTTTAACATTACCATGAAATGACTCGGGATGTTTGAGAGTGGTTCCAGCCTGATCGGACTTCATATGGAGAAAATAGAATTTCATATCCTATTCAAAATTCAGCAAACTTAACAGTTTCAGGAATTCAGGATCAATGGTATGGTGGCATTTCATTAGATTATATCATGTATGAGGGCATGTGATTAGCATTTAATCAAGAGCACCAAGCCCTATAAGTAGCCTAGTGTTGGTGGTGTTAATTGTTGAACTCCTTTGTCATGTCGTTAGCAAAAAATTACATTTAAATCAAGTCAAAATCATCGATCAAGCATGTTAAGTTCTTTCTACCATATTTTAAGGCTTGCATTAGGTAGTTTGATCAAAATTGGGCAATTTTCACTAATATTTTGACTAATGTCCCTAGATAATCGAGGTAGAGGCAAAGGCTAGACAAGAGGAGAAGAATCTAGATTATAGATGGTTGATGCTCAAAAAATTAATCATTAATGTACAATGGATGTCATATCTATCTTGATTTATGTACAAATATGCATGCTTCCATATCTTCTACAATTAATTTGGTATTATAGATGTTTTTTTAATATAAATGCAAAAAAATAAAAATAAAAAAATATATATATAGTAGATGCTTCCGAAACGCTTTGCTTCCTAGATTTTTTGGAAATGATGCTTCCGCGTCCCCGCTTCGTGCAACATTGATTCTAATGGTTGTCTCTTTTTCAATGGCCTTTTTCTCTTCTGATCTCTTCTGAACTTTTCTTCTCTTCGAGGTTCCTATTTGCTGGTCTGAAGCGGCTTCACCCTTTTCTTTCTTCTTGGACCCACTAGATTCTGCAATTGAAAGAGTTACAGACTGTAATTCTTCAAATTGCTTTTCCACATCTATGACTTCTGTCACCAAGCTTGGGTTATGTAAGGCTTTGGATTTCACCCTGAATTTGTTGCTAGCTCTTGTATGTCTTTTCCTGCTGCCAACAACTTGTCTTATTTGTCTTTTCTTACTGCTAACATCATATCCTGCATCCTTTAGAAGCTCCTCATCTGATTTGGTGGGTCGATAATCCTTCTGAACCTTTTGTTGAATGTTTGCTACCGAAACTTTTGGCAGCACCTGTTCATTTGATTTTTCTACAACTGCAGACTTTCCTTTCCGTGCTCTGGCATATACATTGGAAAAAGGAGAAATAGGAGGCACAATATTCATTGATTTGGGCTTGCTAGTAGATGAACCTTATCCTTGTTCCAACTTCTCTTCAACTTTGGTTGGGGGAGCATTCTCCTTTTTGTCCTTAGCCTTCTTGTAGATATTCGTCTTCTTTGCTTTTCTTTTATTCCTTTTACCAACTGATGAAGTTGTTGGTTTCTGACTTTTTCCCTTCTGCTTGGCAGGTTGAGAATGTTGTTGTGAGGCTGGAGATTGTTGAGTAGCAATATTTTGTGTAGGTGCAGGTTAGCCTACCCTGTAAAAAAGGAAATGCTCCCAAGTCTGGTTTCTTCTTCTGAGTTCTTCAACAACCAACACCTTGATAAGAGCTTGATGGTAGATGTTATAATCTGAAGCTGCTACTGGGTTTGTATTCTAGTTGACATCTTAGTCAAGCTTTTCAGCAGGAAGAAAGGTAGGTTGAGAGTCTTCATACCTGCAACGTGAAACAAAAACCTCATGTGATACAGAAAAAAATAGTATACCTACTCTCACAAGTAAGGTAAATCTTAATGAGCTTGACAGTTTCAACCCATTCATCCTTGAGATAACTGCTAGGAATCCCTTTAGTCCATTTAGGGTCTCTGTATTCATCCTTGATGAAGTTGTTGAGGTCTCCTCCAGTAATAACTTGGCTTTTGAACCATTTCTCTCCTTCCTGTGGGAGGTGTAAAGCTTCAACAATGGATTCTGTTGATATCTGCAATCTGAGGCCATAAATGTTTGCTTCTTGTCCATCGAATGAGAAAGAAAATTCCTTGGCTACTCCTAGATGAGAGCTGCCTAACCTTGAGCAAAATGGATACCACCCAGCCTGTACAAAAAACCACCTCACGTTCGGATTGGCATCTATTAAATCAACTCCTTGAGGTTCAATATGCTTAAGTTTTCCTCATTTTTTAGTCATCTGAGCAACCAATGAAAGGTGTCTGCTAGATCAGAAAGGTGTCAAGATTAGAAAAGCTTACTTAACAGGTGTTGTTGAATCCTCAATGCAAACTGTCTGAAAACTTAGTCTCCTTCTTCAAGCTACTCACTAGAACTGCTCATTCACCAACAGTCGAAATTGAAAATTGATCGCTTTCCTTTTCTTTCGATGACTTTAAGTGTATGTTGGTTCACTTTTCCATGCATAAGATCTTTTCATAACGGGAAATATCCTGGACCGTATAACACACCTCGTGATATCTTTTGGTTGCCTGCTTTGTTTCAGATTCTCCGCAACAGGTGGTTGGAGCCGAACGGTGTTGGAGTTGGCAGTCACCTCCATCGTATTCTTTATGGCAAGCCTAAAATTCCGGCAGTGCTCATGCATGATTAACCAAACGATCACCACATTAAATCGTAGATCCACAATTAATCTTGGCACTAAATACGTACCTTGACATGTGGACATAACGACTTGGGCTAACAGACAGGACAAACAGCGGTTTGTTCTTCGTGACTGCAGATTGACACCTAACTCTTCCACTTATGACCACAACTTAACTCGACATCACTCAAACATATAACCTTTCCTATCACGTGACATGGCTCATGATTAAAAGATTTAAACCTTAGTTGATAAGGGGAACACGTGCCTAACTCAAAAGCAGATGCGCTTTTTTTTTTTTTTTTAACAGGAAGGTTACCGAAACTTTCGGTAGCATCGGGTAAAGGAAAAACAGACATAAAACAGAGTTAAAACAGTCTGTCCGACAGGGCTAAAGTAGACGCTACCGGAATTTCTGGCAGCGTTAGAAAAAAAATTTGAAATTTACAATTTTTTATCCTAAAAATAAAAAAATTTAAAACACACTCATGACTAAGCATAGAACTGTGCTAACAGTCCCAGCGCCTTTTTCAAGCATGAGACATGGAATACGTTATGGATCTAGCTCTCGAAAGACAACTCTAGCTCATAAGCTACCTCGCCTACTCTCCTCACCACCCAATAAGGTCCATAGAATCGTGGCCGCAATTTTTCTGCACCCTTCTTCTTGAGTGAAGACTACCTGTATGGCTACAAGCGCAGGTAGACTATGTCTCCAACCTCAAACTGCCTATCCACCCTGTGCTTATCAGCATATATCTTTTGTTGATTTTGGGCCACCTACAAATTGTTCTTAAGAGCCTGGAGAATCTCTTGGCTCTCTTGAACCCAGTCCTTTACCCTCGGGACCCTACTGTCTCCAAATAACATGTCAGAAAAAAGTAATTTCATCATATCCATAAAGAGCTCGGAAAGGGGCCATACCAATGGACATGTGATAAGTTGTGTTGTAGCAGAAATCCCCAGATGTAGCCACTTGACCCACGCTCTTTGTTGTCCTGTCACATAGTTGCGCAGGTACCCCTCCAGCCATTTGTTCACAATCTTTGCCTGCCCATCAGTTTCGGGTTGATAGCTAGTGGTGGGTGTGAGCTTTGTCCCCACCAAGTGGAACAACTCCTACCAAAAGGACCCCATGAATCTGTTGTCCCTATCACTCACAATGGTCTTGGGAAGACCATGCAACCGGAAGACCTCCCGAAAAAATAATTTAGCCACCTGGGAAGTTGAGGATCTTCAAGAAATAGCAAATAAGTGGGCAACTTTGGTCAATCTATCGACCACTACATAGATACAATCTCTCCCCTGCGCCGCTGGAAGCCTAGTGATCAAGTCCATAAATACACTCTCCCACTTCCTCTCCAGAATGGGAAGCGGCTGCAGCAAATCGGTCGGGTGTGACAACTCAACCTTGTTCTTTTGGCAATCCACACACTCCTCCCATGCCTCAGAACATCTCCCTTGAGCCCACGCCAAGAGAACCTCTCCCTGACAACGCGGTATGTCTTAAGAAATCTCGGGTCCCCTACCAGTGGAGAATCATGTGCTGCCTGCATGATCCTCTCCTTCAGCTGAGATCCTAGCACTAAATAGATCCGGTCCTTGTAATAAATCACATCATCCATAACCCAGAATCAGTCATCCCGGTGTGTGCCATCCAAAATCTCACAAGCCTGCATGTCCTTGGAGAACTCAACCAATAGATGAGCCTTCCAATCCTGCGTGACATCCAACAAGGACAGTGTTGTTGGTCTCCTAGAGAGGGCATCTGCAACCACATTGTGCTTGCCCTTCACATACTCAATCTCAAAATCGTAAGCCTGGAGCTTACTCACCCATTTTCGCTGCCTCTCCTCCAATCATTGTTGCTCTAGGAAAAACCGAAGACTATTGTGATCAGTCTTCACTTTGAACTGGCTGCTTATTAGGTATTGTTTGAATTTAACTAGTGCATGCATCACTGCCAACATCTCCTTGTCGTACATTGAGTACAACCGCTCATAGGGCAATAGGTTTTGATCCTCCCGTACCCAGAAGTCCTCTTTTGTAGCCTTCAACCTGCCTGATCACCCTCAAGAGCAATCCAAAGAAGTCATTGCAGAAAAATCTCCCACGGCCTTTAACCTCCAAAAAGAACTAGAGAAGGTCAAGCTCCCGATTCCCCTGATCAAGCTCCTAAAGCAGCCTTCATACAAAGCCCAAGTGTCTCAATTCATGCTGCCCCATGGCATAGGTCCTCTCCCTAACAGCCTCAATCTCCAAGAGGAAAGACCCATAGTAGTCTTTGAACCTCATGTAGAAGAATTGGATTCAGCCACTCCCCCATTCTATGTGTCTCTAGTTATACATGACCTGTTACTACACAACTGCATGCTAGATTCCAGGGCTTCACATAATCTATTTCCATTGTTTGTCATGGAGCAGTTGGGGTTGTAGATTACCAGACCTTATAAAGATCTGTATTCTTTTGATTCCAAGAGGGTAAAGTGCTTAGGCATGATAAAAGATCTGGTAGTAAACTCGGCCCAGATTCCGGCCAAAAGTGTGGTGATGGACATCGTTGTAGATGATATCCCTGCTCGGTTTGGAATGTTGCTGTCCAGATCCTGTAGATCCAAGATTGGAGGGTCCATAAAACTGGATCTCACTTATGCCACTATTCCAGTATTCAGTGGGGAGGAAAGAAGGTGATACCGTGAATCCAGATTCGTGAAGATGGTAACCAAAGCCAATGGTTCCACAAATTCTTCGGTATACGGTAAGGAGGGTGAATTCCCTCGTCTTATGCTTGAGGAGGACAATGATTTCCTGCAAGAAACAAAGATTTGCCCTAAAATACAGAAGAATCCTATGAGCGAAGAGGAAAACAAGATATGGACCTTGCAATTTGATGGAGCTAATTCACGAGAAGGGAATGGGGTCGGGATACTCTTGATATCACCAGAAGGATGCTTGGTTCCCCTCTCCTTTAAGTTGGAATTCGAAGTCACAAATAATGTGGCTGAATATGAAGCCCTGTTGTTTGGGTTACAGACAGCACGGAATATGAACATACAAAACCTCAAGGTGTTTGGAGATTCAGAGCTTGTAGTGAGACAAGTCAGGAGCCAATGCCAAACTAAACACCTGCAGCTCAAAGCCTACAGGAACGAGGTATGGGATTTAATTGAGAACTTCTTTTATGCATTTAATATTCAGTTCATGCCAAGGGATAGAAACAGAATGGCAGACTCCCTAGTTGTCGCTGCTAGTAATTTTCAGCCCCCGCAGAATCCTTTGCTCAGATATGAGGTTGAAATGTGATACCGCCCTTCCATTCCGGACAACATAAAGCATTGGCAAGTCTTCGAAGATGAAGAGCAGGTCTAGCGTTTCATGGAAACAGTAGGCGAATTTTCAAATATGGTGATCGATTCAGTCTCTGAGGATGACAGTGAAGAATCAAAAACTAGGTGGGAAGAGACACTGGCTGGACACCGTGTTCTGCAATTAAAAGGGAATGTCATCCCCACGGGGCTTGTGCCATTGGAGAAATTGTTTGACAAAAATGGCATCCTAGTAAACCCCAGCAAAATGACCCTCGACGAGCCTGTCAGGGATGTGAATGTTGGGACAGAAGAAGATCCGAAGATGGTGAAGCTGTCAAAAGGTGTTCCTGAAGAATACCAAGGTCAGTATCTCAGTCTGTTCCAATCATATAAAGACGTCGGTCATACCAGGATCTGAATACTTTTGACATAGAAATTATACAACACAAAATACCTCTGAAAGAAGATGCGAAGCCTCATAAATAGAAGCTGAGACAGATCAACCCCCTTCTCCTCCCAGCTATCGAGAAGTAAATAAAGAAGTTGTTGCAGGCCAAGATCATTGTCCCTTTAAGACACTCCGAATGGGTGGCGAACCTTGTGCCTGTAAGAAAGAAGAATGGTGAAATTAGACTTTGTGTGGACTTCCGCAATCTGAACAGAGCCTCACTCAAGGATAACTATCCCCTCCCAAAGATGGACCACATCCCGCAAAAGGTGGTGGGATCCTCTCGCATGTCCATGATGGATGGCTTCTCAGGATATAATCAGGTGGCAATGCTCCCCAAAGACCAGAAGAAGACAACATTCACCTTATCCGAAGAATGAATCAGTTGGTGGAGTTGAATGAAACCCGGGAACAGGTAAACCTCAAACTAGCAGAGTATCAAGAAAAAATGAAAGACTTATTTGACCAAAGAGCTAAAGATAGAGAAATCCAAGTTGGGGACTTGGTGTTGCGATGAGATATCAGGCAAGCAGACAAAGGGAAACATGGGAAGTTCGACCCCTTCTGGTTTGGTCCATTCAGGGTGGCAGAGGACAAAGGCAACAATACTTTCGCGCTGGAGAACTTAGAAGGAGACATACTTGAGGTGCCCGTAAATGGGTAGTTCCTCAAGTTTTATTTTCATCACTGATGAGGGCTAATCTAGCTCACTGCATATATCTTTCCACTGTATATATTATTCCACTGTACTCAATTTTGTTTGCATTTCTCCCATTTCATCTTCCATATCATATTCCATTGTTCCCATTTTGTTTCATCCACTATTTGCATTTTCCATTTCATCTTCCATAGCATCCCCCATTTCATCTTCCATTTTGTGTCCACTTGACCGTTGGTATAAAACTTTGTCTAATCAATGTGCATTTGCAACTCCATGTACCCAATAAAGCATAGGCATTCAAGTCCGCAGGCTCTCAATGCACTGAAGAACAGCACATTGTCCCCAGATGGAGCCAACATTGACCTGTCACCGCACACAAAGGGGAGAAGGAGAAAGGAAGGCAAGTCCTGACTATCAAAGAGCTTCAAAGGAATCAATCTGCATGTCAGTTCAGTAGAAAGGGGAAAAATGTAGCTCATAAGGCTTGAATGGTAAGCAAACTTCATTCCCGCCATCCTTCATCTCATCTATCCTCTCTATCTCAATTTACCCTCTCTTACCCCTTCACTTTCCCTTTTTCTAAAGCCCCCGCGTTGCATTTCTTCATTTGCATCACCGCTTCCCGCAAGTCTTAACCTTTACATCTTAAGACTTACCGAAACTTATCTTGCCATCGATGCGACTTGGTGGGACCCATCCAACCTCGATACATCACCCAAATCCGCATACAAACCCTCATATTCCACATTTACCTTACCTATCGCTTTTTCACACTTTGCAGCGTCTAGCGCGTCGCATGTCGCATATCGCACAGTTCTCAACTTACCCCTTAAATGCCCACAAAGTTTTTGTTTAAGCTGGGATGCGATGGATCCCACTTTCCCTCTGCGTCACCTACCCTCCCATTGCACATCGCTCCCCACAGCTTTTAACATTTACCACTCGCTGCTCCCAGTTAAATCTTGTGACATGCGATCTGCGGTCAAGTCCCACCTCTATGCCACATCACTTACCTTCTCCCCCCGCACTTCGCACTGCGCATCAATTAAAGTTTCCCTCCGTTGTTTTGTGTTAAAACTTGCAATTTGCGGGCAACAGGCGGGTCCCACCTTCCTCCACGTCACCCTTTTCTCCCCGCCATCCACCACAGATCGCATATTATAACCATTCACATCGCAACTAAAACTTAAAACTTGTGATTGCCAATTTGTGATATATCGCATCGCACAAGTTTTAACTTACCATTTAGAATGCCTGCAACCTATCTTGTTTAACCTGCGATGTGGTCGGTTCCCACCGTCTGCCACGTCACTTCTGTCCTATCACGTATCGCTCCCTGCGGATCTTAGCCCTTACCCTCCCATGTGCACTAGTAAAGCCTTCCGATTGCGATTTGCGATGGGAGCAGGGCCCCACCATTACTCCCACCATTCCCATTAGTTGGCATACATCCCATAACCGCTAAGCCTTCTGCATCTCTCCGTCACTTCTGCTCCACCCCAATGTATCCGACAGTCCTTAACACATTTCGGACCCCTCCCGGCCTTTGAACTTTAACTATGGGGGGTGGGGGCGTCCGGAATAGACAGTTTCCATTACCACCCTCTCCTCCACGTGCCTTCCTCTTGTCATTTCGCACCCCCCCTCTCGGATACTGCTTACTTCTTGGGACCCCCTCCGGAATTAGGATCCTGGTTTTCGGATTCAGCACAAGTCTTTCACTGGTGAAGCACTCGGTCACAGGTTACACAGTCCCTCCAAGAGCTCCATACTAAAGAATTCGGTGTACACAGCGCAACTGACCATTCTGCAACGGCGAGTAGAGATCATGAGAGTCAGAGAGTGGAGGATGTCGAACAACAGGTGGAATTACATGATGAAGTCTAAACCTTCTGCCACTTCTCCCCACTCCTCTGAAGATTCTAGAATTTGGCCTCCCTGGCTAAATGTTTGGTTTCTTTTTACTGTTAAGATAGTGATGTTTGGCTGGTAAAATCCCGATTTTACCCAATTCTATTTTGATTTTTCTATTGCAGGAGCGATAGCTTGAAGCATGCTCTGATAGTTTGTTAGGATATTTTTGGTTTCACCTGTGTGGGTCAATCATGACAAAATATTCGATCATCGACTCTCAGTGAGAACTTTATATGTAGTGAGTTCTAAGATGGAACGAGGGTTCTGGAATTTGGAAGAATTTTGCTGTAGTTTTGTATGATTGTGCTCCCTGTGCTCTGAGACACATATTTGGGAGAGTTGTTTAAACTTAATATGAATACAGAGCTAATATTTGGATTCCAGACGGAGCAATGAGCAGTATGTATTTGTTTTCTTTTGTTATCAGTAATCTCCACTTTATGTGTAATCATCTTTCATGCTATTCTGCTTTGATGGTTCGTGTAATGTAGTTGTCGGCGATCTGCAATTTTATTCATGAATTTGTGTCTGTATAACGCTCAGGTGTTAACGCTCATGTATTAAGCTTGTTGCATTGCCTTAATTCGCTCTCCACAAACCTCTGTTGTTGTCCATATCTCATTCATATTCATTTCCTCTGAGTTCATAGGGGACAGATCCTTAAATATATTAAGTCTGTCTCTCATGGATTCCTTCTTCGTGCTCTCTCAACACCTTTGCATATTTTTAAGATTTATGTTCATTGTTTTATACCTGGCCCATTTAAAAGCCATCAGTCTCACAACCTCTAGAGCCCTCTCACAGTATAAGGAATTAACATGAATCGACTCCAAGGTCTTCTCCATCCATGAACCACCAAAATCATTATTCTTTTGAGTCATATTCTGTCAGAGGCATTCATACAATTGTCCACTTTTAAGCTCTGATTTTTAAGATGTCCTGGGCACTGGTCTTTTGCAACTCAAGGTTGTCTCTAGGAGCTACAACAGTACCTTCACTCCATCCTCTCCAATCACATGCTCCAAGTACAATATCTTTGTTAGCCCAAACTCACATTTGGACATCTTCATATACAACTGTTACTCCTCAAGTATGCGTACCACTTCCTCCAAATGTTGGAGGTGCTCCTCCCATGTCCTGCTGTAAATGAGTATATCATCGAAGAAAGCTAAGACAAAGCGTCTCCATGAAACATGTGGTTCATACAGGACTGAAATGTACCAGGAGCGTTGGTTAGCCCGAAGGGCATCACCAAGAACTCAAAATGACCGTAATGGCAGCGAAAAGTAGTCTCTGGGACATCCTATTCCCTCCTGCAGATCTGGTGATACCCTGAACGCAAATCTATCTTAGAGAAGTATTTAGCCCCTTTAAGTTCATCCATCAACTCGTTTATGCATGGAATGGGGTATATCTTCTTCAAGGTCTTCTTATTGAGGGCTCGGTAGTCTATGCACATAGGCAGTGTCTCATCTTTCTTCTTCACCAGCACCACGGAAGAAGAAAATGGACTCGAGCTAGGCCTGATGTGACCCAATCTCAATAGCTCTTGAATGGCCCACTCTATCTCGTCCTTATAGGCCTTTGGGTGCCTACAAGGGGTGGTGATGACTGCATTCACCCGATCCTCCAGCTCAATAGTGTGCTCAAATCCATGGTCTAGTGGTCTCCCTAGCGGAACATCCCCAAAAACCCCCTGGTGCTGCTCCAACAAGGTTAATATATCTGGGTGCGTAGCCTTTTCTCGTGTCCTAGTCTCATAAATGCGTAACTCCACTGCCCACTCCACATCTCCATGCCACAGATCGACCTCCATCCTGTGGGATGAAACTGTTTGAGGTAGATAAGAGTGTATCCCCCTCAATAACACTGACCTCCCATCTGGACCCTTAAACTCCATCTCTAGTTGCTTCCAATTAGTGGTGACCTTCCCCAGTGTGTATAATGTTAAATTCTGAAGATGTTCTATGCTAGATGCAAATATACTTTAAACTTCTAGGGCTCAATGAAAGTAAGATGCAGATAGAACATACCAATAGATCGATGGAAGACAAGCCAGAAACAGAGATAAAGAATGGTGGCGTTACGGCGGTCAGCAGGATGCTTCAACCAGCAAAGTCTTCATAAGGTCAGCCTCTCACATGTGTCACACAACCCCAAGACGTTTCATCAAGAATACTCCACCAAGACGCTGCACCAAGAAGCCCTAAACGTAGAACCAAGAATGCTGCTCCATCACCATCCAAGAGAGAAGAAAATGCCTCCACCAAAATGTGTAAAATGGACTCCAAGTCTCTCCGATATATAGGCATCTGTGGGGGTGTGTGACACATCTCTTACGCATGTGGGATAAATCAGGCTGACCTTGCACATGTGGAATAAATTCAAAATACATGTTCTGCTCATCTGATCAAGATGATCTTTAGATCGATCTTGCACCTCTCCGAAAGAGGAATCCAATAAAAGTATTGGCATCATCATCATTGGAATCCGGGAACGTACTTTGTACACTGCATGGTCTGGTCTACTGACACCAAAACTGAAAAGCCCTCAAATGTGGTTGTCTAGATGCGCCTACGCTCCACCGTTTAGGCATCAATGAAATTGTGGGTGTCCCCACTGTCAACCAGAACTAACACACGCTGCCCCTGTATGGTCCCTCTAATCCTAAGTGTTGGATACTTCGACACACCCCGAACTGAGGCAAGGACTCCTCCTGTTAGGGAAAACGGTCCTCCTCTGTGTGGGGGTGGTGGTGGCCCTCCGACTCCTAATGGTCCTCCCTTATCCCTTTTCTCCTCTACTATCTTAGTCTCCTCCTCCTCTGACTCACTGTCTAAGAACACCTCAATGAAATGGGCCTTGCCCTTGGTACACTTGTGCCCCGGTGCCCAAGGCTCCTGGCACGTGAAACACAACCTCCTCCTCCTGAGGTCCCTCTGTGTCTCATCATCCAACTGACCACGCCCTTCGTCTCTCTGTGGTGGCCTCGTAACTTTGTTCCCCTGTGGGATTGTGGGTCTCGTGGGAACGAAGGCCCAATTCTTGGGCACTACGTCAATCATGTCCCGGGCTCTAGAGATGGCATCCTGTAGCGATGTAAACTTGTAGGCCCTCACCCAACCATGCATTGGTTCAGCAAGACCCTCCACAAGCAGCATAATCAACCAACTCTCTGAAATATCCATCACCATCACTTCTAATCTCTGAAACTCGGTGATAAATGCCTATGCGCTTCCTGTTTGTCTCAAGTGGGCTAGCTCCCTGAAGTGCAACTCTGGGTCCTTCCTCTCGAACCTCTCCAATAACCTCCGAGTCAACTCCGCGTATGATGTGATGTTGATGTGCCCCAATGTGATCAGCCCATGGTACCACCACTCTTGGGCATCCCTTTCCAAGTGAAGGGTGGAAAATTGAATGGAATTTGCTTCCCTCATGGGGTTCAAGTGAAAATAGGTGTCCAGCTTTTGTATCCATGCACTGGCTGAACTCTTTGCTCCCCCATCAAATTTTGGAAGTGTTACCTTCCCTGCTAATCTTTGCACATCCTAGCTAGAAGATCCTCCTCTATAATGGTTCTCGGCCCTCGTGGTACGCATATCCTTTAGATGAATGTACTCACCAAAGGACATCACCCGCTTGATCCGAGCATCCAACCCCTCATACTCATCGATACAGGATGCAACCAAATGAGCCAAATCTGCAACTGGGTCTGGCTCCCTCTTCGGTTCTGGTTCATCTATGAAATGTGGCATCAAGGGCCTGTCAACCTTCCCACGTTGAGTATGTGAGATGTTAGGTACATTTGCCTCCTGCTCTGGAACCCCCTTCAGCTTGAGGTTCTACCGCTCCATTTGGCCTTCCACCCACATGCAACCCCATCACCTACTGCATCATATCCATCATGATTTTCCCATGTCTCAACATTTTTTGATTTGCTCTTGGCAACTCTTCCAAAATCTAGTACTGGCCCCTTGGCCTAGGTTGTTCATCCTCCTCATGCTGGTCCATTCCTCCCCTTCGGGCTTCTACCTCAGTGTCCGAAAACGGGTCTAGGTTATATTCTCTCCCACGACCTCTACCTCTGCCTCTACCACGGCCTCTCTAGAAAACCAGTCCTTGGTATTTTAGTCGCATCATCTACTCTTGTTCCCCACCCTGGCCAAGAACATGCTCTCATACCACTGTAATATACCTAATGGAAAATTAACAATGATAACAAAAAACATGCAATTACAGCAACATAGAAAATTTCAGGAATTTACACTTAGAAACCAGAAATTGCACCAACTCCATAAACTGGCCAAGATTTTATTAAATGACAACGTTGTGGTACAATAAGTTGGAGAAAATGTGCATGGGCTTGCACAAGGCAAGCTACAAGCACCAGGTAACGAGTACAGGAAAGCCCTATAGCTGTCCAAGGTAATTCCTCCAGAAAACTGCATTGTTGCTCAAAGACTGCATCGTTACCTGACTTTAGCCTCTGATTTACCCCCTGTAAATTGCCTAGAAAATTCTATGAATTTGGGAATGGGATCCTTGCCCGAAACCCAGAAAAACCCAAAAAGGTTTTCCCTTGGTTCCAACCTTCAAAGCTTGGCCCTCTTCCAAATTTGATTTTTGTTACTTTAGTTGTTGTTGTCAATCACAACTCACCAAACCCCAGCAAACTTCCTCAAATGGTCCTCCAACTAATGTCCCAACACCTTAGCTCCAAACTCCCTCTGATGGAGCTACCACAAATTGCCTTCCTCCACTGACTGTGTAGTCATGGAGGTGCTTACGCAGTCCCTGTAAGTGTTGGCTGAGAACTGCGTAAGGGCTGCTCCTCTATGGCTATTGTTGCTCCCACACTTCAGAAATTGGACCTCAATCACCTTTGTAGCTCCTCTGGTCAATGCTCCAGCAACTCTGCTCCACAACAGCAATATGTCTCTCCCCTCTGTGCAGTAGTGGCTCCAAACTGCGTCTCAGACTCTCCAGAAATGCGTAGCACCTGTAGCAAATGCCTCCATTGGTCTCAAGGCAAGGAAATGCCTTCCTTGGGTGGCACTCGAAGTCCACCGAAGAAAGGTTGAGCTTCTCTCCTTGGGAAGCTCTTGTGCTGAACAGCGCAATGTTAGCTCAACTAAACAGCTAAGGCAATTTGATTTCTCAAATAGACAAAAGATCCAAATGACTCCTTCATCCCTTCCTTTTATAATTGTTGGCCATGCATTCCTTGAGGGTCCCTCCATAAATTCGATTTTCCTAAAGGAATTTGAATTCCTTTGTCCTCTAGTGTGTATTTCCTGTGGGTCCCATATTCCACTAGCAACCAAATAATTTATTTCTCCTATGTTTGCCACCAAAAAACTGCCTTGGGATAACTTTAATCAAAATTGTCAAAATTGATTTCCTAAGACATTAGGAAAATCTAGGAAGGGACATTACAATTTTGCTCCCGGGGTCGCTCTCGAAAGGAGAGCGCTCTGGGAGTGGGTTCGAGTGGGGCGAGTCGCTCCCCCACAACCTTTCTCTTGACGATAGAAGAACATGTAATGATCCAATACCGAGGGCTCTCACGATGTTGCTTGCCCTCCCATGTCTCAAGGGCTAAGACAAACCTCCTCTAGGCCTTGGATCAGCTGCCACATCACATGGTGCACGCTAGGACGATCGAGGTACAAGTGCATCATCTCGTGAATACTGTGGGGAAATGAGCAAATTGTTGAATGAGTTGAAGGTGCCCATGGCATGAAATGATGCTCTGCACGTGATGGGAGTCCCATGGCTCTCAACGCTTCCACTATGGCTGTCAATATGATACTCTAGTGGACCTGGGCCCCAATTAAGTTGCCCATCCCATGATGAAACCACCTACCAATTACATATAATGTCAAATGCTCCATCCTCACCATCAAGTACAATAATTCATTAGTGCATCTTAGCGAACAAAGCTTGCTAATCAAGGGCACATTGACTTCATATTGGGTTTCTCTTCCAAATTTGGGGCTTTAATCTCGTAATAGTGTACCTCCCTAGGTATGAAAGGTTAATAAACAACCCTATTAGGTGTTCCCAGCCCCTAAGGGGACAGATAGGTCCTCAGCACGTCCTTCAATTGATAAGTGTCATATGAATGATGATGGAATGGATGGGATCACAGGGGTCTCGAGGCCAAACGTCATGGATTCAAGGATAGCAATAATGAGGGATGTCCACATATTGTGTGTATGGATGTAGGAGGGAGCAATCATGGATGCATTAGTTATCCAGCCTTTGTTTTTCTACCCCTCTTTATTTTCTTTTTTCTTTTTCTTGATTTTTCTTTGTATTACTGCTCAAGGCTTTGGGAAATTAGAGTGTGATGTGTATGACGTAACGCAGTTATTACCCCCTTAAGGTGGGGCAATTCATCGCCCACCAGGGGTTGGGACATGCATGGGTTCCTAAATGATGTGGGGGCACTCATGGGGCCCTGGAACCAGGGTGATGGCCATGATAAGGGATAGAGCTCATGTTTGCCTTTTGCCCACGTGCTAATTAATGTCTCGGCCATCTTGTCCTTTTTATAATATTATTTTTCTTTTGTTTCTTGCTTGTGGCCATGTTATGCTTTTAACATTCTTTTAGCTGCATCAACCTTTGGGGCAACATTTCGAGGCCCGACCTAACTATGTGCATTGTGGACAAGGAGAGGGGAAATGTCAATGCCTTGTGGACCCAGTGGTCACATGAACCCATAGAAGGAAAATGATGAAATAGGGCTTGTAATGTGTAGAGGGGGATGAAAAATGTGGAATGGGAAAACGGGACCACGCTACCAAAATCGGGGCTTCCCAAGTAGTGTCCTTCCTGAAACCATAGGTCAATAAGGGACATCCCACGGGACTAGGAATGAGGATTAAACCCATTTTATGTGAGGGAACAAAATCACGATCAAAGCCCTTCCTTCTTCCAAGTCACCCAATAATCTATGGCCAAGATGTCCAAGAAAAACAAGCTTAAGCACCCGATTACACGATGAAAAACATACATTTTGGATTGGATTTCCCACCTTCTAACATATGCTCTTGAAAAATGGACGAGGGGGCATATGACTGATGTAGAGAGTGGAGATCAAATGACACAATGTGGCTGTCAGGGGTTGTTGGGTGTTGGCTGAAGAGATAACTAGGAGAAAATTTCTCCTATGGGGTCACCCCCTTTTGGTGGGTAACAAAGCCTTTATCATCCCACTTAGCTCATGTGCTTTTAATTCTGGAATGTCGTGCTTGTATCCACCTCACTTAGTTCACATGCTTGTCATATATGGCTAGAGTTTGATGGCCTTCTGGGTTCAATTAAAATTTATGCCTGTTGATTAACCCTTTTAGAGTGAAAGGATGTTCTTGCCCAGCAAAATGGTCTTGCATTGCCCACTTGACACATTAAACGGAGATGACTTGAAAAGGTTTTAATATCAGATGCAACTGCTCAAGATCCCCGTTGTGAGATTGCATGAATATTTGATAATTAATAAATAGCACATTGAGTTCACCTTGATAAGGTTTAAAATCAAATATTTTTGGGAAATGGCAACATCATACTGCTGAATGTTCTCTATTAGAGCTAAATCCTAAATCCATCCCAGCTATTGGAATTTATAAAATTCATTTCTAAACGTACATATGTTTGTGTCTTCCATTCCCATTGACTTTTTATCTTTATATAGCATTGCTACAACTATAGTGTACTTTGTAAAATAGAAAATCAGTACAAAAGCAGGTCTGTGAACAGTAATTTATGATTTCAAAGCATAGATGTATTTCTTGCAGAAAAGGATTACCTGCTGTAATATCTGCACTCGTAACCTTTGCTTCATGTCCTGCCAATATCTTGATGGATTTGAAGTCCCGTGCTGACCACACCTAAAGCATAGGAAAGACACATAATTATTAAAACTGTGAACTAGGCAAACACAAATTGCAAGAATCAGCACGTTGCCTCTTAATGACATGTTAAAAAACAACGAACAGATAGCTGTGCTAAATTTATTGTGTATATATGACCATGGTACAAAGGAATGACACTTTCCATTCTAACATAGGATCCTAAAGGGGAACTTCACATATATGACAAAAATGGCCAGCAAAGAAAGACACAATTACCAACTGTGCATTGGAATAACAATGCTACAAGGCCCAAAACAAACACAAAACTACAACTTTTATGCAAAGTTGCACAGGAAACTGGAACCTGTGGTATGTGTCTCTTGCATTTCCTATTCGTAGTGACATGGGGACTACAGGGGAAATTCCCATTTATAAAGGCATTTCTCCTCCAAAACAGAGCAGTCCGCAAAATTCCTCCCAATTGTTTTGAGGGTGTCAAGAAGCCCCCTATCCAAACCTGTTCCGATGTGGCACTGGTTACCCATACATAAATATCCACTCAACTGTTTGAAATTTAGACCGTGACAAATATTATCATTAAATGCATGCCAAACTACTATGCGGAACATTTTTGTCATGGTGAATAACCACAACACCAGTTTTGAGTCTAAGATTTGGATGTTCCTGAACCCTATATCTGATCTCTCTCTTCTTTTTATCTTTTATCTTTTTGATGAGGGGATGGGCTAATATCTAGATTCCACACAAACAAGGACTTTTACAACTATTATCAATGAATTGCTACTTCTAATCTAGAATCTGTGTTTTCAAAATTTCAGTATTTTAAATATTTTTTAACCAACCATGTCCACCAATCCCCTCGAAATTTGGAGGTGCCTTCCAATCATCCCCACAATCTGTCCCCTTATCCCCCCACCCCTGAAACTTAATGCAACCTAGATTTCATGTCTTATAAAGCCCTGATGCTGCAAGATTGCATTCACTCTTCTCTCCATTCAGGTTGGTGCTTGCCAACCACAGGAGGGTGTCCCTAGCCTAGCATGCAATGTTTTCCCTGTAAATCTGCAAAGCAAGCATGCAATGGTTTCCTTTAACCAGCAATTTAGCAGCCAAAAATATTACAAAACAATTTATGGATAACGTAGTGGAATTATCTCTAGCATTAGCTTCAAATAGCAAAAAGAAACATAGAAAGAAAGGGCTTCAAATGGCATTTTTGTTACCAAGAAAAAGGCTTAGAAACTTCTAAAATATTGCACAAGGAATCATCAAAATGTCGACAAACTCAAAGAGCCAGATAAGATCGAAACCGAGTTTTATTCTGCAAAATACAGGAGGCTGGTTGCAACAACAACAATTACAGAATCAGTACAGTGATGTTCCTGCACAAGAGAATAAAAGCTAAAGAAAAGGAGAGAAATCAACAGAGAAAGACAGTAATCTGTTGCTGTCAAAAAATATCAGCATTGAGCCAAAAGCCAACACCTGTATTTTAAGGTCTATTCATCCTATGCACATCGGGAAAGAGAGAGGCCACACTCATGCAGGAGTAGCCTACGCACATTGATGAGTGAACTAGTCATCCAACTACAACTGCTTCTAGTCCAAGTGAGTGTGAATCTTGTAATCCGGAAGAAGAGTAAGTGCCAAGCAGTTAAAAGTCAGGAGAGGTTAAGTCAACACAAACTGAAATATCCTCGAGTATAAATGCACATTAGCTGAATGAGAGTCTATCTCACTGAAATAGCCAGGAACTAGAGAACACAACCATATGCATCAATGATGTGGGGATTTGATGGAGTGAAGTGAGGAAGTGTAGAAATTTTAGGCCCAACCCCAGTTATCAGTGTCTCCTTATCACTCCCATATAGTTAAATGTCCAATTAGATAAACATGCATTCAACAAGCTGGAAATGATAAATATTTCTGAAAACACAAATTCTGGAAATTTCACAGTGCCGGAAATTGTAGAAATAAAACACAAAAAATATTTCAGTCACACACACAGAAAATGACACTCTGATTTTTGGTCAATATGACCTTGGAAAAACCCCCTACAACTCTTGGGGAAAGCTAGTTCGAAAGCTCTTCTTTATTTCTGAATATTGTTTTTACAGAGAAATGAAATGTACAGTAAAAATTCCAGCAACCATTAATTTTTACTTTTCTCAAAAACCGTGCTTGTACTCCACCTCGATTTTCGTGCAATGCAAAACAGAAAACTTACAGCGAAAGGTACAGCCTTAAATGTTGTACGGACAGCATAGACAATAGTGCTGGAACAGCTGTATGGCCCTCCTCGAAAACTGTGCCAAAGGCTGCCTCGAAAACTATGCCAAACAGGTGTTGTACAGACCTCGATTTTTGTGTTGTTGTACGGACCTCGAAATCTGTGCCTCCTTTGCTGCTGTACGGACCTCAAAATCTTTGCCAGACTGCTGCAATAAATGTTGTTCTTCCTTTCCTCGATTTTCGTGCCACTTGCCTCGAAAATCGTGCTCCTTTGTTGTACGGATTTGCTGAAATAGAGTTGCCTTGGTAAATGTGCCAAGGTACTGTTTCTCCTTCTCCTTCTCTGCTCAGAAATTTCCCCTGCTCTCCTTCTCTCTTTCTCTCAATCTGCTCATGAAACACTAAATGACCTTTTCTCTTCTTTTCCTCCTTTAACCTAACCCTAAGTGACTTTTGGGAATCCCTAAATCCAATGGCCGAGATAGCTTTAGATCTAGGGCTGAGATTAAAGGTGCATTTAAATCTCACTTTCTAATTTTTAATTCACCCTACATAAATAAAGACCCACTTAACCTTTTATTCCTATAGTCACTTTTCACTTTCTAATTTCACATTGACTTTAATAAAGTCATTTTAAAATTAGACTTAGTAACTTTATCACTTATAAAGTCACTTTTAAATTAGATTTGACTTTACCACTTATAAAGTAACTTTAGGAGAAAAGGTTAAATACATTTGGACACTTTTCCCTAGGCCAAAGATCAAAGCCTTAGGGAACCACTTATCCTCTAGTACCCAAATTTTAACACTCCCTCTTACCGAAGAAGGCGTTTCTCACCACTTCCATCTTGTCTTTGAAGTAGACATGCCTGCTCCATGGTAAGGCTTTGGTGAATATGTCGGCTACCTGCTCATCTGTGGGAATATACTCAAGCTTCACAGCTCCCGTCTAAACATAGTCTCTGATGAAATGATATTTGATCCCGATATGCTTTGACCTGTCATGAAATACTGGCTTCTCTGTGAGTTTAATGCAACCCTGATTATCACAGTAAATCACTAAAGGTCTCAACGCTTGACCAAATAAGCCAAACAACATCTTGCGAAGCTATATGGCCTCACAACTAGCCAGACTGGCTGCCATGTACTCTGCTTCTGCTGAACTCAATGCTACTGACTGTTGCTTTCGCCTGAACCACGACACAACTGCCGAACCCAACCCAAAACAACACCCTGAAGTGCTCTTCCTATCAGAAGCACAACCTGCCCAATCAGAATCAATGTACCCTGCCAATCTCACTCCATCTCCCTATCTATAATCCAGACCATAACCCACTGTCCCCTGCAAGTAACGCAAAATGTGTTTTGCAGCAACTCAATGCACTCTCCTAGGCTCACACATGAACTGGCTCATCGTGTTGACTGCAAAACATATATCTGCTCGAGTGTTGACAAAATACATCAAAGAACCAATCAGTGGTCTATAAAAAGTAGGATCCACCAACTCGGAATCAGAAGCGTCAAGCTTCTTCCAGTTAGTGATCATAGGTGTCGACATGAGTTTGCAATCCTCCATGTGAAATCTTCCCCTTGAATGTCCACAATATACTTCCCCTGTCCCAGGAAGAAATGCCCCTCCTCCTGCCACACCTCCAATGCCAAAAAGTAATGCATCAAGCCAATGTCCTTCATCTCGAACTCTGAAGCAAGATCTCTCTTGCAGCCCTCTATGAGTCTATCTGCACCCGTAATGACCAAGTCATCCACATACAGCACCAAAATGAGAGGCTCCTCACCTACCACAATAAAGTATAGGTTCGGATCTGCATTACTCTTTGTGAAACCCATCTCCTGCAAGTACGTACCAATCCTTGTGTACCAAGCTCTAGGAGCTTTCTTCAGGCCATAAATTGCCTTCTTCAGTCTGCATACATGGGACTCCTTCCCATGCACCTCAAAGCCCTGCGGCTGCTCAATGTACACCTCCTCATGTATGAATCCATTGAGAAATGCGGTCTTTACATCCATCTGGTAGATCTTCCAACGCATCTTTGCTGTTATCGATATAATGGAGCAAATGGAAGTATATCGAGCCACGGGAGCGAAGGTCTCCTCATAGTCTACTCCTTCTACCTTGGAGAACCCTCAAGCCACAAATCTAGCCTTGAACTTCTCGATGCTGCCATCTGCAACATGCTTTATCTTGAAAAGCCAACTGGAAGTAACCACGGATTTCCCTCAGGCCTCGGCACCACCTCTCAAACATCATTCTTCATGATATAAGAATACTCCTCCTGCATGGCCTCTCTCCAGACCTGTTGGCTAGCAGCCTCCTCATAGCTAGAAGGCTCGGAGTCAACAATGCTAGCAACCAATGCCATATAGCTACAGAACCGCACAGGTGGTCTGCTCTCTCTAACCTATCTCTTCGGCCCAGCAACAAAGGTGGCCTCTCTCAAGGTGTCCTAAAGCCACTTCGGCTTTCTCTTCCCTAAGCACACTTCTCCCACCGGAGTGAAAGAATCCTCATCCTCATCAAAAGCCTGAACTCCTGAAGGCCTGCCAACCGACCTCATGCTTGAACCTATGCCTGTAGATGCTGAAGCACCATGTGAATTGTCCATCAATGGGCTACCCTATGAACTGCTCTACGGACTGCTCCGCATGTTGCCTGAAGCACCACCCATCTGACTCTGTGAGCCACTGCTCACTGATGGACCTGACACCGTAATCGATGCACCTCCTAATCCTTGTCCACTGGATCCCTGTGACTGACTCAGCTGCTCCCGAGTGTCTGGTGAATCCAGATACTCTAACTCTCGTGACCTGTTGAAAGCCCTATCCTCCTCGAATTTCACATCCCGCCTGACAATAACTTTCCTCCTTGCAGGAATATAAATCCAAAAGGCTTTCGAGGTCTCACTGTAACCCACAAAGATGTCCTTCTCTGTAGTGGGCTCTAGCTTGGTCCTCTTCCCCTTGGGAATATAGGAGTATGTAGTGCACCCAAAGATACGGAAGTGACCGACATCAGGCTTCTTCCTAGAAAAAGCCTCCTCCGAAGTCACATGCCCCAAGGCATGATGTGGACTCCTGTTCTGCAAATACACAGCAGTGTTGCAGGCCTCTACCCACAAAAACAACAGTAACCCCTGATCATGTAGCATGGCTTGGCAACCCCAACGATGGATCTGTTCTTCCTCTCTGCAACCTCGTTCTACTGGGGGTTGTAAGGAACTGTGAACTCCCTCCTGATGCCTACCTCCACACAATAATCAACAAACTCACCAAGGGTATACTCCCCTCCATTGTCCGACCTGAGGGACTTGATCTTCCGACCTGTCTGAGTCTCCACAAGAGCTCTGAACTCCTGAAACCCCGCTTGAAGACCTCACTCTTGGTCTTCAAGAAATAAATCCAGGTCTTCCTGGAGTGATCATCAATGAATAACACACAGTACTCATATCCACTCAAGGAAACATGAGACATCCGACCGCTCACATCGGTATGAATCAAATCAAGAATTCCTGTCGATCTATTTTCACTGCTAGGAAAAGGGGATTTGGAAAACTTCTCCATAGCACATCCTCTACATATATCAATGTGATCAAAACTAAAATCTGGCACACCTGTTGTGATCTCTCGCAATGTCCTCAAGGCCCCATGATACATGTACCCCATCCTGCGGTGCCAAATCTCGCACAACTCTTAATTGCTAGCTCTGCTATCAGTACTACTGCTCAATGCCATAGGGGCTGAAATGAAAACTTGTACACCCTTAGCATGGCGTACACCAATCACTCTAGCTGAATCAGCTGGAGCGCCCCTAGGATATATAAGCACCTGTCCTCTCCTGAACAATACCTCATACCCTCTGTCCTCCAATGTTGAGACAGATATAAGGTTCTTCTTCATCCCTGGCACATATAGAACATCTGACACTTTCAAGGGATATTTGGGTTCCCTATCAAATGTCAATGTCCCCACACTGACTGCTCTAACAATGTTGTCGTCTCCGAGTACTACCTCTATATCAGTGCCACTCTCTGAAAGCTCCGAGAAGTACTCATGGACTCCTGTCATATGACGGGAAGCCCCACTGTCAACATACCAAATACCTGAAGATGCTCCGCTAGTGGAGGGAAGTGCACACTCCTTCTCAACCTCTGTGGCAGATGATCCTGCACTAGTGGACTCCAAAGCAATGAACCCAAACTCCCGGTCAAAGCTCTCCGAGAAGTCCTCTATCTCTGCTAATGCTGCCATGCCCTTGTCCTTTCCCTTCTTCTTCTTCTCCGGACACACAACTGCATAGTGTTCCAATTTCTGACAATTCCAACACTTGACTTTGGAAAACTCCTTCTCCTTGTTCACCCGTTGCTTAACTTTACCTTTGCCTTTGCCCCCACCAGCACTTGTGGAAGCTTGCTTCTTTCCCTTGCCCTTCTTGCCCCTTGCTAACAATGTTACGTTGTCATCCTCCTCAACTGGTTTGGCTGCCCCAAGATGGTTCTTTCTGATTTCATTCTGAATGCAATCATCCCACAACCACTCCCAAGTGGGAAGGTTCTCCCGTGCAACAATCCCATCCACAAAACGCTCCCAAGTCTTGGGAAGACCACTCAATGTAATCCGCACCAACTCAATGGGTGGAATGGTCTCTCCAACAGCAGCCAACTCATCTCTCACAGTAGTGATCTTTGTGAGGTATGTTGTAACACCATTAGTCTTATTAGCCGTTTTAATGGCCTTCAACTTTTCCCTTAGGACCATTTTTCTGTTTTCATTTGTGCTCTGGTAAAGATTGGTCAAGGTTCTCCACATCTCATGTGCATATGTCTCTCCTCTCACATGAGAAATGACATGGTCTTTAACACCATCCAGAATCAGGCTCTTTCCCTTGGCATTCTTCTTATTAAAATCAGCCAACTGAACAGGGTCAACAGGCACTACTACTGGGCACTATGTGGTATGTACCATTATGCCCCAGACTTCTGCCTCCTCAAAGATGCTTTGGATTCTCTTCCTCCATGCACTATAGTTGCTCTGCCCATCCAACCTATCCTCCACCCTCAAGCCCAAAGACATGCTTGTTGTCCTAACAAACTGAAGTTATCAAATCTGTGGTAAAAGTTATGTTTCTGTGTGAAAATAGCTTGCTGTAAGTTTTCACTTGTTGTCCCAAACTGCACTTTTCAGCCACCCAAGCTCTGATACCATGTAGAAATTTTAGGCCCAAACCCGATTATCAGTTTCTCCTTATCACACCCATATAGTTAAATGCCCATTCCCATAAACATGCATTCAACAAGCTAGAAATGATAAGTATTTCTGAAAACACAAATTCTGGAAATTTCACAGTGCTGGAAATTGCAGAAATAAAACACTGAAAATATTTCAGCCACACAGAAAATGACACGCTGATTTTTGGTCAATATGACCCTAGAAAAACCCCCTACAACTCTTGGGGAAAACCAGTTCAAAAGCTCTTCTTTATTTCTGAATATTTCTTTTACAGAGAAATGAAATGTGTTAGGATATTCCGACACATAGGAAATAGTTAAAAATAACTTAGTCTAGTGTAGAGTTAGGTAAAGTGTGCTTCTTTACCATGTACATTTGTAACTTATAATCCGACGGTCACGATTTGTAGTGATCTGACGGTTATCTCTCACCTCGGTATTAACGACACTTGATCCATGGCTTAACACCCGATTGGTCCATGATCTCTATTTAAAGAGCATGGAGGGACATTGTCCTGAACTGTTAGGAGAGAAACATATGTAGTCTTTTCTTTTTATATTAATAAATTTGGCTTTCTAAGGCTTGCCATGGCCTGGGTTGACTGTTTCCCTCTTTGAGGGTTTTAACCACGTGATTATACTGGTGTACTAATTTGTGATCTATTTGTGAGCGGTGACCTTTGGTTCTTGATCTACGGAACTTACCCTGTAAATTCCTACATTGTATCGGAGCTATTTTGAGAGCCGCATTTGTTGTTGATCAAAATCCGAAGCCGATTTGACTGCATGCGAATGCCGTTTTGTAGATCTACTATTTATGAACATTTTTGGGCTTGGAGAACTGCTCTGTTGTGACCGGAGCGTCTGTTACAGTGAGGAATGCCTTTCGTTTCATGCGAAAAGGTTTCCGGCTGCCCAAGTTATGACAGTTTAGGTCTGGAGGTATAAAGCATCTTTTTGCAATTATATTTGTTAATAGTTCTGCTTATTTCGGTTTGTTCTGTTTATTTTCGGTTTATAGGCTTTATTTATTTGTCAGATCTGTACCCTCTTCTCTGTGTATGCTCTTCGCTGTGCGCTACGTGCAATCTCAGCAAATCAGAAAAAGAAAAAGGTTTTTTTTGCCACGTATGCTCTTTCCCCGTGTCTTTGTGCGATCTCGGGAAATCAGAAATAGCAAAAAACTGATAGTTTCCGGTAAGGGTAGCCGAAAGTCTAACATTCTGCCAAAAGGCTTTGCATTTCTTTTTTTTGTTCGGTTTTTTGTGTTTTTTGTGCAGGAAAAGGCACGCACACCGAAGAGTAAAAAAAAAAACCCATTCCTCCTTTCAAACAATAACAGAATCCTTTTACTATCTCACATGGTGAGGAGTTAGTTAATGAGAATAGAGGTCTTGGGTTCAAATCTCTTTCTCAAGCTTCTTTTTGTAAAAAAAAAATTGTTAAAAGGGGCGGATTTTTTTTTTTTTTAAAGCCGCACTTCATCCCGTTCTCGTAACTATTCGGCATCTTCAACTCGTTTTTTCAAAAAGGCATAACTTCTTCATCCGGAAGCCATTTTTCGAGCCGTTTTTTTTTTTGAAACGGACTAATTTATCGAGATCTTTCCATTGGAGCAGTTAGTTTCAGTTTTTCTCAGCTTCAGTTTTTTTTTTTTTAATGGAAAGTGCATACCCGATTATTCTTAACAGCACCAATTAT
Source organism: Pinus albicaulis (assembly GCA_034641835.2). Classification (NCBI taxonomy): domain Eukaryota; kingdom Viridiplantae; phylum Streptophyta; class Pinopsida; order Pinales; family Pinaceae; genus Pinus; species Pinus albicaulis. The sequence continues at coordinate 150,500,567 of CM076580.1, forward strand.
TTCCAATGACTACCTCACATGGTAGATATCTTTAAAAGTAAAGGGCTTTACAGAATAGCCACAGGGGTAGAAACTAAACCTTTTGATGATGATAAAGTGGCTAAATGGGGAAATAAACAAGATCAAGCACGAGGGTTGATAGGAATGTCCATTGCTCAAGATCATCGATTTCATATCCTTGACATTGACACCCCTCATAAAGCCCTAGATAAGCTAAACACTATCTTTGGCATTCAAAATCAAATCAGGGCTCACCAGCTTGAAAATGAGTTGCTTACTTTGGACCCTAATAATTTCTCCTCTATTGAAGACTTTTTGTCCAAATTCAAGACACTTAGACTTCTTTTAGAAGGTTGTAAGGTCAAAAAGGAAGATAGTAGCCTCATCTATTGAATTCTTGCTAAACTTGGTCCTGCTTACTCTGTGTTTGTTTCCACCTTCCATTCCACTCGAGAAGCCATCATTTCTTCAGGAACCACCTACAAGAATCCATCTTTTGATTTCTTTTGTGATTCTTTGATAAGAGAACAAGAAAAACTCTTACACCTTGGTCTTATCACTTCTGGAAACGCTTCTAAGAAAGCCTTAGCAGCCCAACAACAATCATATCAAAAGAATCCCAATAAGCAGTATCCTAAAAAGTATGGTCCGAAACTAAACAAGGGTCCTAAGTAATTTCAGCCGCAAACTGAAAAAGCAACTCACCAAAATGATAAGGCATATAAAAACAAAGGAAAGAAGACAGATAGACATTGCAACTTTTGCAATCATGATGGCCATATAGAGTCCAAATGTTTTAAGAAGATGGAAGCCTTAGAAGCAACAATGAAGAAGCACAACATCAATTTGGAGCACTCTTCACCTTCATCTTCAGGCATGGCACTTTCTACTTGTGGTTGTCAAGCATCAAGATCTGGTTATGCATTAAATGTATCTTCTTCTTCTCCTTCTCATGAGTGGCTCATTGATTCTGGAGCTTCTTACCACATGGCCAAAAATAAAGCCATGTTTTTTTCTTTAAATGATTGTAACACCAAACATATTTATGTTGGTGATGATAGATCTCTTAGTGTTGTAGGATCTGGAACCATTCATCTAGATAATGGTCAGTTTAATGATGTACTATGTATTCCTACCTTGTCATGCAACCTTCTATCTGTTTATCAGATAACTCATTCAGGTGAAGGGAAAATAGTAGAATTCTCACCTCATGATGTTATAATCAAGGACCTCAAAGATCCTAAATATATTTTAGCTATCGGGGTATCATGGATGATTCCAATAAGGCTGTATAAGTTTGACAACTTTAAGGTCATCATGTCTTCCCTCCGTTTTTGTTGCTCATAATGATGAAGTGAGCAAACTTTGGCATGAGCGATTTGGTCACTTAAACTATCACTCTCTTCAAACTCTATGTAAGGAAAATATGGTGACGAGTCTTCCTATGGAATCTTGCTGAGATGGTGTTTACTCCGGACGTGTACTCGAAAAACATCATCGGGATAGTTTTGACAAACGTGCCTCTCGGCACGCTTCAGCCCCTTTGCAGCTTGTGCACAGTGATTTATGTGGTCCACTTCCTGTTGTTTATTTCTCTGGTTGCAAGTACTTCTTAACATTCATTGATGATTTTTCCAGACGCACCTGGGTATACTTCTTAAAACTCAAGAGTGAATTTTTAACATCTTCTTGGCCTTTAAGGCCTTTGTTGAGAAACAATCTGGACATCAAATTCTTAAGTTAAGATCAGACAATGGAGGAGAATATGTTAACAACAAATTTATCAACTTCTGCACTGAGCGTGGCATTCAATTGCAACATATTGTTCCATATACTCCACAACAAAATGGTGTAGCCGAACGGAAGAATCGCACCTTAAAAGAAATGGCAAATTGTATGCTTCAATCTAAAAAACTTGGTCTCAATTTTTGGGCAGAAGCCATTAATTGTGCAAATTACATAGTAAATCGCACTCCTACTAAGTTTTTAAAGAATATAACTCCAGAAGAAGCTTGGAGCTCAATAAAACCAGATGTAAGTCACTTTCGTGTTTTTGGAAGTGATGCTTGGGCCCATATTCCAGATGCGAAACATAAAGCCTTAGAACCTAAGAGTGAAAAATTCATTTTTGTTGGATATTCTAAAGATGTCAAAGGATATATACTTCTTCAACCAAAATCCAAAAATATAATCATTAGAAGAGATGTAAAATTTGATGAAAATATATCGGCCTATGAGCCTAGTTCGGCAAGTGTGCCACCTTTGGCCTGCGAGCCTGATTCGGCATATGTGCCACCTCTCTCTCTCTCTCTTCTATTTTTAATAGCATTCCTTCTAGTTTAGATGATGACAGCGAGGATGACAATCCTCCTCCACCTCTTGAAATTGTTCCTTATACTCCACCGCTTCCAAGATGGATCCGCTCTACTCGAGATGCAGCAAGTTCTCTTGCAGGTGACCCTGCCGATCAACGACGTACACGTTCTCAGTTTGAAAGAGCCTCTTCCTTACTGGCTCAAGTTCCAGAAAATCTTGATCCAGAAACCTTTGAAGAAGCCTCTGGTCATCCAGATTGGGATGAAGCTATGAATTAAGAATATCGCTCCTTATTGGCGAATGATACTTGGGATTTTGTTCCTCTTCCAAAAGGAAGAAAACTTGTCAGATGCAGATGGGTTTACAAAACAAAGTTTGGATGAGAAGGAAAAGTGGATAGACATAAAGCTCGTCTTGTCGCTAAAGGATTTTCACAAGTTGAAGGCATTGACTATACTGAAACCTTCTCCCTTGTTGCCAAAATGAATTCTATTTGCCTTGTTCTTTCCCTTGCCGCCTCCTTTAATTGGGAAGTCCATCAGATGGATGTTAAATCTGCCTTCTTACATGGAGATTTGCATGAAGAAATCTACATGGAACAACCCCCTGGCTTTATCCAAAAAGACTCCAGCCTTGTTTGTCGCCTTAGGAAGTCTCTCTATGGTCTCAAACAAGCTCCTCAGGCTTGGTATGCCAAAATGGATAGATTTCTATTAGATAATGGCTTTTCTAGGTGTCATTCTGACAACACTATCTACACCAAGAAAGTGAGTAAGTCCTTCACCATCCTTGTTCTTTAGGTTGATGATCTTATCCTTACTGGTAGTGATCCCAACCATATAAACCATGTGAAGTCTAGCCTCAAAAAGAAGTTTGAAATGACAAACTTAGGACACTTGCATTATTTCCTTGGTCTTCAAGTCTTGCAATCCAAGGAAGGCATTAACCTCTCTCAATCCAAGTATGCTTGTGATCTTCTACAACACTTTCACATGGAAGACTATAAGCCAACCCCTTCTCCCTTTCAGTCTGGAGTCAAGCTTTCAGTCACTTGTACTACCCCTGAAGTTGATGCTACCTTATATCGTCAACTTGTTGGTAAACTTTTGTATCTAACCCATACCCGTCCTGACTTCTCCTTTGTCGTTGGTCTTGTCGCTCGGTTTATGCACCAACCTCATGAAAGCCACTGGAAAGCAGCTAAAAGAATACTTCGATATATTCGTGGTACAGTTCAAATTGGGATTCATTACAGTGCAGGAGCATCTCCATTGTTGATCGGTTTCACTGATTCTGATTGGGCTGGTGACCCTGATGATCGAAAGTCAACTGCAGGATATGTATTCACTCTCGGTTTAGGACCTATTACTTGGTCTTGTAAGAAACAAAGTGCCATCTCTCTTTCTTCAGCAGAAGCAGAGTATCGTGGTGCAGTTGCAGCCAGCAAGGAAGCCATGTGGCTCCGTTAGATCCTGTCTGAATTCCGTCTCCATCAGCAACATCCAACTACACTTTGGTGTGATAATCAGAGTGCCATTGAGCTATGTAAAGATCCAGTTCAGCATCAGCGTATGAAACACATTGAACTCCACATACACTTCATCAGAATGCTCATTCATGATCGTGTTCTTGAAGTGCAATATTGTCCAACCAATGATCAAGTAGCTGATATCTTTACAAAGGCTCTCACAGAAGCGAAGTTTACCAAACTTCAATCCATGCTTGGAGTTCAGGAAAGTTGTCATTAAGGGGGGATAGGCTCTAATGCCTCCTTCCTTCTCCTATTGTGTCACTTTTGTAAATCCTTCAATCCTATCCCAATTTGTTCTTAAGGGGGGATGTTAGGATATTTCGACACATAGGAAATAGGCTCTTTTTGTGTCACCTTTGCAAATTCTTCAATCCTATCCCAAGTTGTTCTTAAGGGGGGATGTTAGGATATTCCGACACATAGGAAATAGTTAAGAATAACTTAGTCTAGTGTAGAGTTAGGTAAAGTGTGTTTCTTTACCATGTACATTTGTAACTTATAATCCGATGGTCATGATTTGTAGTGATCCGACAGTTATCTCTCTCCTCGATATTAATGACACTTGATCCATGGCTTAACACCCGATTGGTCCATGATCTCTATTTAAAGAGCATGGAGGGTCATTTGTCTGGTAACCGTTTATGAGAGAAACATATGTAACTTTTCTTTTTATATTAATAAATTGCCTAAAGTGGCCACATTGGCTCAGGCCGTGGACTGTTTCCCTCTTTGAGGGTTTTAACCACGTGATTATACTAGTGTACTAATTTGTGATCTATTTGTGAGCGGTGACCTTTGGTTCTTGATCTACGGAACTTACCTTGTGAATTCCTACAAAATGTACAGTAAAAATTCCAGCAACCATTAATTTTTACTTATCTCGAAAACCATGCTTGTACTCCACCTCGATTTTTGTGCCAATGCAGAACAGAAAAATTACAGTGAAAGGTACAGCCTTAAATGTTGTACGGACATCATAGAAAATAGTGTCAGAACAGTTGTACGGCCCTCCTTGAAAATTGTGCCAAATAGTTGTTGTACGAACCTCGATTTCTGTGTTGTACGACCTCGAAAACACTGTTGCTTTGTTGTTGTATAGACCTCGAAATCTGTGCCTCCTTTGCTGCTATACGGACCTCGAAATCTTTGCCAAACTGCTGCAATAAATGTTGTTCTTCCTTTCCTCGATTTTCATGCCACTTGCATCGAAAATCGTGCTCTTGCTTTGTTGTACGGATTTGCTGAAATAGAGCTACCTTAGTAAATGTGCCAATGTATTGTTTCTCCTTCTCCTTCTCTGATCAGAAATTTCTCCTACTCTCCTTCTCTCTTTCTCTGAATTTGCTCATGAAAGACTGAATGACCTTTTCTCTTCTTTTCCTCCTTTAACCTAACCCGAAGTGACTTTTGGGGAATCCCTAAATCCAATGGCTGAGATAGCTTTACATCTAGGGCTGAGATTAAATGTGCATTTAAATCTCACATTCTAATTTTTAATTCACCCCACTTAAATAAAAACCCACTTAGCCTTTTATCCCTATAGTCACTTTTCACTTTCTAATTTCACATTGACTTTAATAAAGTCACTTTAAAATTAGACTTGGTAACTTTATCACTTATAAAGTCACTTTTGAATTAGATTTGACTTTACCACTTATAAAGTCACTTTAGGAGAAAAGGTTAAATACATTCGAACACTTTTCCCTAAGCCAAAGATCAAAGCCTTAAGGAACCACTTGCCCTCTGGTACCCAAATTTTAACAGGAAGGAATGGAGATAAGAGAGAGTAATGTGCATGAGCAAGTGGAGGTGTGCATTAGTCAACTAGAGAGACAGGTGAGTAGAGTGGAAATACATGTGTTAGAGTGGAAAAGGACTAGAGTGAGTTGGAGTGAATCTAGGGGCAAAGTGAAGGAAGGATAAAGCCATGAGCACCCAACTACAACTGCTTCTAGTCCAAGTGAGTGTGAACCTTGTAATCTAGAAGAAGAGTAAGTGCCAAGAAGTTAAAAGTTAGGAGAGATTAAGTCAACACAAACTGAAATATCCTAGAGTATCAATGCGCTTTAGCTCAATGAGAATCTATCTCAATGAAATAGCGAGGAACTAGAGAAAGCAACCATGGGCATCAATGATGTCGTGATTTGAAGTGAAGTGAGGAAGGAATGGAGATAAGAGAGAGTAATGTGCATGAGAAAGTGGAGGTGTGCATTAGTCAACTAGAGAGATAGGCGAGTAGCCAAGTTCGAAGTTTTTGGGCCTCTCTCTTTCTCTCTTTTGTTAGGGCTTCTACAGTTGCTGGGCAAGACGAAATTTTGAAGCTGCATCGAAGTTGTGAAGCTGCATCGAAGCTGTGAAGTTGCATCGAAGCTGTGACACTACAAGGTCAAAGTTGTGAAGCTACAAGCTCGAAACTATGAAGCTGCAAGGTCGAAACTGTGAAACTGCAAGGTCGATGTTGTGAATCTGCTTCTAGGTCGAAGTTGTGAAGTTGCTAGGTCGAAGTTGTTGAAGCTGCATCAAGGTTGAAGTTGCAGAAATTCTTGTTGGGGTCGAAGTTGTTGTTGGAGAAGTTGCTGGAAGGTCGAAGGTTGTAGCTGGAAGTTGTTCAAGAAGGAAAAATGACTTGGTCTTAGAGGGTCTTGGTAAAGGGTCATAGGTCATGGAATTCATCAATTGAAATTCTATAAGAAGAGATGAATTTTGGTGGGTTTTCCTCTCAGCTAAAGAGGTTTTGGCTCTAGCTAATCGCCTATATCTTGTGTCATATTGTCTCCTTGTTCTTTATGGTTTGATAGTTATTTGATGATAGAGAACACTAATAATAATAAAGGAAAGAAGAAGTTAATCAAGTAAAGTAAAAATACATCACAAGCAGTTATCAAAGTAAGAGAAATCACCTACACTTGTTGCCCCCTAGATTTCTCAACAAAGGATCTGAGGCAAGTTGCAGGGGCTAAAGGTGCAGGCCGAATTTCAGAAGTTGCAAGTAAGAAGCCGTGATTTTTTATGCTTTAATTTGAAGAGTTTGTGTTAAGAGCTGACTTGGAGGAAGGAGGAAGCTTATGTCTTGGTCAAAAAGTCCAAGTTGTCTCATTTGATTTGGTTCTAAAGAAGAGAAGAATAATTTTTGGGTTTTTCTCGAGAAGATGGGTTTTGCCCTAGCTGAGTGCCCACATCTTGTGTCCTCTATTGTGTTTGTGATCTTCATTGTTTAGCATTTGTCTTGATGATAAGAATAAAATAATTGGGAAGAAGAACTAATAAGAAACATCACAAAAAAGTGTCAAAGAAAGAGAAATCAATTTAATAAAAACCTTAAATATGTTGCCCTAAGGATTTCTCAAAAGAGGATTGCAGGGCTATGGCAACATCCATGATTACCAGCTTGAAGAAGCTTAATGCTTCTGAGAGTGAGTTGGTAAATCCCACATTGTATAGGTAGCTGATAAGGTCCTTGATGTATATATCATAGGTAGATCCCACATTGTATAGGTAGTTGATAAGGGTCATAGGTCTTGGAATTCGTCAATTGAAATTCTATAAGAGAAGAATTTTGGTGGGTGGGTTTTCCTCTCAGTTGGAGAGGTTTTGGCCCTAGCTGATCACCTATATCTTGTGTCCTATTGTCCCATTGTTCTTTATGATTTGATAGTTATTTGATGATAGAGAACACTAATAATAATAAAGGAAAGAAGAAGTTAATCAAGTAAAGTAAAAATACATCACAAGCAGTTATCAAAGTAAGAGAAAACACCTACACTTGTTTCCCCCTAGATTTCTCAACAAAGGATCTGAGGCAAGTTACAAGGGTTGAAGGTGCAGGCCAAATTTCAGAAGTTGCAGGTAAAGAAGTCGTGATTTTTGATGCTTTGATTTGAAGAGTTTGTGTTAAGGGTTGACTTGGAGGATGGAGGAAGTTTATGTCTTGGTCAAAAAGTCCAAGTTGCCTCATTTGATTTGGTTCTAAAGAAGAGAAGAAGAATTTTTGGGTTTTCCCCGAGAAGAGGGGTTTTGCCTGGCTGAGTGCCTACATCTTGTGTCCTCTATTGTGTTTGTGATCTTCATTGTTTGGCATTTGTCTTGATGATAAGAATACAATAATTGGGAAGAAGAACTAATAAGAAACATCACAAGAAAGTGTCAAAGAAAGAGAAATCAATTTAATAAAAACCTTAACTATGTTGCCCTAAGGATTTCTCAAGAGAGGAATGCAGGGCTATGTCAACACCCATGATTACCAACTTGAAGAAGCTTAATACTTCTAAGAGTAAGTTGGTAGATCCCACATTGTATAGGTAGCAGATAAATTCCTTGATGTATTTGGTCAACACCAAATCAGATATTTGTTCTGTTGTGAACAAATGCAGCCAGTTCATGGTGGAGCCAAGCAGGGTCCATTTGGTGGCAGCGAAACATGTGCTCCGGTACTTTAGAGGTACAATGCAGTTTGGACTCAGGTATGTCAGATTTGGTGGAGTGCAGTTGCAGGGCTACAAGATTTAGATTGTGTTGAGTGAAGTGGATAGGAAGAGTGATTCATGCTGTTGTTTCAACATGGGATCGTGGTTTACCAAGAAGCAGCAGGAAGAGGCACTTAGCTCAGCAAATGGCGAGTACAAGGCTGCAAGAGTTGTGAATCCATATGGCTTCACAAAATGCTCACAAGTTTATTTGGTCTCGAGATGGGGCCCACAGTGATTCACTTCAATAATCGAAGTTGCATCAAGCTTTCAAAGAATCCAATGTTTCATGACAAGTCCAAACACATAGAGATCATGTGCCACATCATCAGAGGCAAGGTCTAGAGAGTTGTTGTGAGATTGCAGTACATATCCACACATGAGCAAGTAGCAGATATTCTCACCAAACCTCTAGTGAAGGGGAAGTTTGTGTTCTACAGGGGCAAACTAGGGGTGGTGGAAAATCTCATCCTTGATAGGAGGGAGTGCTGATTTTGTAGCTTCGAAAGGTCTTTTGCACAAGCTAAATGTCTAGCATGTAGAAGGAAATGCTTCTTTAGGTGCTTGTTCAAGAGTAGCAAGTAATATGGTTTATTTCCTAAGCTTTAACTTAGAAAAAACACACTAATTAATTTAATTAATTAGTGTTGGTTAACTGATCAAATTTGTAAGGAGAAATATTTAAGTGACTTAGATCTAATCTCAGCCATTAATCTCAGTGGGTTAGGACTTATCCTTGTCGTCTATAACTTTGGAGATTGAGGGTTCGGAATTTTGCTCAATTTGAAATTATAAAAAGAGCTTGAGGAAGAGGATGAAGACACAATTGTTTTTGGAGAGATTCTAGCAAATTTGAATGAATTAATTGCAAGTTTGTGAAGAGGGTGATGAAATCAAAAACGTATGTAACTAGGAGTTTGAGAGAGCACAATTTTTGTAGGTGGAGCACACAAGAGGGGGGTCATAATTTAGTCGAGGTTGAGACCAAGGTGTGTCGTGACCTTGGAGAGGCCAAGAGGGTCGAGGTCAAATTTGTGGAGTGGTGCCAGAAAGGGTAGGGAGGTCGAGAAAGTTGAGGCCACACTAGTGGAGAGGCCAAGTTGCTTCAAGAGGGTCGAACTTGTTAGAGACCATGAACAAAGTGCAAGATGAATTTCTGGGGGCTGATTTTGCCATGTTCCATTAGATATAGTGTAAATTTCTGCATATGTTCTATGCCATTTCAGATTAGGGCACAATATTGAAGAAGATAGAACATACTAATAGATCGATAGAAGACAAGCCAAAAAAGAGATGATAAATGGTGGCGTTATGGCGATCAGCAGGATGCTTCTACCAGCAAAGTCTCCAATAGGTCATTCAGCCAAGCGTGTCACACATCACCCCAGAACAACCCAAACAAAGAATAGTCCATATATTACGCAGCTCCATCGCTATCCAGAGAGAGAGAATTCCTCCACACAAAAGTGTGTCAAATGAACTCTAAGTTTCTCAAATATATAGGAATCTTTGGGGGTGTGTGACACGTCCTTTAAGACATTTAAGTCTATATTTTATTCCAGGCCGACCTAGCACATAAGTGGAATAAATTCAAAATACATGTTCTGCTCATCCGATCGAGATGATCTTTAGATCAATCTTACACCTCTCTGAAAGAGGAATCCAATAAAAATATTGAGATCGTCATCTGAGCAACCCAACCCAGAGTTTGGACCTAGTTGTCCAATTTTAACATATAGTTTTTGTGTTTTTACAAAGGAGCATTTTCCCTAATAAGGGAGCCTCTAATATTTCTGAGAAGATTTTAATGAGGAAAAATTTGGAGGGAAAAATCTTCACTATTTGTGTGTGATTTTTTTTTAATATTTCCGCGGCAAAATTATTGAGCTAAAATTACCTAGTATTATGTTTCTAGTTTTCATAATTTATTTACTGCAGAAAATTAATTTGTTGGGTAAAATATTTTCTAGTAATAAAATGTTGCAAAGATACAAAAATTTGAAACCGTTAGTTAGAAATTAACATGTACGACAATTTGCACACCCACGTGGATGTTCTTGTACCTGCTTCCCTGTATGATCTACAAATTGTTGCTTGCCTACCCAAAAAACTATACTTTGATTGTTGGTTGTTGGGTTTTCCTCCTCATGCTACTACTTGTTTGCACTCTCCTCCCTTGGACTTGATCTCTAGATGAAATTCCTTCTTCTCTGTTGTTGATATCTCCTTGAGTCAGTGTCCTTCTTGACTTAGTCACTTAATGTCTCTTATATGTCTTCCTCCTTCACCTAAACTAGCTTTTTTTAGCTTAAGTTATTGACCAAATCCACAACCCTAATCTCCAAAGTGATCAACAGTTGAGATTAGAACTCAACTCGCTAGAGATCAATGGTCGAGATTCATCTAATCCACTTATTTGAATAACCTTTTCATTTTATTAGATTAAACTCACTTTCTTAAAAGAACCAATTACTTTAATAAATCATTTAGTTAAAGTAATTTTGCTAAGGTTGAAGGCTTTGGATGACTTTCACACATCTGGAACACTTACACCTATGACGAAGTACCTGTCCAATGCTACAAACATCAATGGTTATTGTTACCACTCAAACTAGCAAGGGCTCTAAAATAGGGTCCTTGGAGGGCAACTACTAGATCAAGGGCAACAGATGGAGCAATAGCCCACTGTCACCTCCGCTAAGGCTCCCTACACTTTACAAACTTTCACCTATGGGAGGAGACCCGATATGATAAGGACCACAAGATGAGTAGACAATGATAAGGTGAGGGGTGATCCTAGGGGCCTATTCACGAGAGAGGCTTAGATATATAGCTTGGTTGCCTTGGGAGGCAAGGTTGAAGGCTCTTAAGGAAGGGCTTAAGGGGAATTTCAAGGTTAAAGTTTAGGGAATGTATCTTATAATGGAGGCCCTTAAATGCTAAAATTCCTGTGGAGGTTTCGATTCTAAGTGGTCCTTGAAGAATCACTCTTAATGGCTTGTGGGACCACACGGGGCCAAGTGGACCCAAAGGGTAGGTCAGGGGGTTAGAGTCTAGCAACCAATGATGTACTTGACCTATTCCAGTGGGGAAAGGGATCAAAGAATGTTTTTTTCAACAAACAAGGTGAAGATCCCAATGAGGTCTTTGGCCTAAGGAAACCAAGGGCAATATTTGGTCTTGAGGCTAGGGCTTGAGGTATCTCATAATTTTACTGTCGGAATTGCTTCATAATTTGTGGGTGCCTAGGAGAAACCCCAGCGCAGGTGATTGCAAGAGATCGATTTTTTCTTGTGGATGATTTGCAAGATAAATAATGCCCTAGGCGTCCTATGGGATAGACCTCGAAAAGAAAAGGTGAAAGAGGGACATAATATAAGTTGATCACCTTTATGGTGGACTAGTGCCTAGTCCTTTAGGGAGACTTCGGAGTCACGAGTTATAATGACTATGGACATTCAATTTTCTATGTCAAGGAGGCCTTAAATACAACTTCACAGACCATTAGGGCAGCAGCAAAAGCAGCTTCAAGAACTTTATACTTTGTTTTGAAATATTTATGGCTTGTCAAGATGAAATTCAGTAAAGAAACATCTCTAGGAATATTCTTTCATAATACATGGCCCATACATTGTGCATCACTATCTAGAAACCCAATTTCCACAACTTCGCAATAATGGATGCAGCAAATTAGCTCAAGTACAGTGCAAATCCAGCAGCAATGTATATGACAAAACAAAAGAGAAAAATAGCATTAAATGCACTTACATGTATTAAGAGTTTATCCAACCATTCACCATTTGCCAATTAAAAAGCCCCAAGACAACGAAAATAATACAAACATCAAAATTCATTCGATCTTCCAAAATTTCGTCCTCCAAGAAGGATAGTGAAGTTCTCTAGAAAGATACAAGTCCAATCAAGTGATGATGCTAAAATGAATCCTCGTCACTTGTATTTATACACTCCTAAGGAGTTCAATTTAGCTAATTGAGCCTACATTAGCCCCTAGTATAAAATAATGTGCAAAATAACTAACTTTTGGTGACAAGCCCACAAAACTAGCTCATAAACCAAATAATAAGCCTCTCAAGAGGTCAAATGATGAATAATACATATCTTTGGGCCCTCTAAGAAGCTTGATGAAGTCCATGAGTGCCATAATAATGAATAGGACTCCCAAAATTGATGGAAAGGGAGTTGGCCCCTTGTTCTCCAAATAATAAACATGTGTTGCTCCCAGTGGGTGTGGGGGCACACATATAACCTCATGAGTCTCCAAGTAAGTCGAAGATGCTTGTAGGCCATCTGTAAAGGCTCAGATGATGGTATGAGTGATGCCACTTCAGCATAAAAGTCCTGGGTCATCTGCCAAGTGCATGGTACAACTGTGTGGTCGGTTGGGCATGGTGAACCAGGTGCATCTTCCTCGTCCAATAGGTGAATCTCGAGAAATCTTTGGTGAATCTCGATAAATCTTTGAACATCTTTGGGGATCCATGGAGTGCTTTATACTGTTGTGGAGGCCAATGGCTCTCTACACACACCCTACATGTGCCAATGTAGCCCTCTGGAGAGTTAGGACCCCGTATAATGAGACCAAACCCAAAATGGAAACCACCTGCAATATTGCATAAGATCCAATGTGTCTCCTAGCCTTCCATCACAACAATTCATTAGAGTAATCGAATAAAAGAGCTTACAAACCATGGACAACAAGTGGACACTTCTGAAGCAATAAAATTGTATGCTTGTTGACTTTAATTGTAAAATACACAAGAGGTATTTGTAATAATAATTTATTATATATAAAAATGATAAGTGATGATTGAATGTTACAATGAGGCCCTATTTATATACCTAGATAGGTGGCCTTTCATGACTAGGCTTGTCTTTTAGACATCCCTTTTCATTTAACTAACGACTATTTAAGATAATCGTCAATTGATTATTTATTAATTGTGTTTTATTTTTATTTATTTAGTTATGAATTATACTCATAACATTCCCTTCTTCTCCGAAAGCTTTGTCCTCAAAGCTTAATTATAGAAAATTTACTTCACTTTGATCTCGACAAACTTCATTTTTTATAAATCTGACTGGTCACAAGTACCTCAACATCTATAATTCTCTGGTGATTTTATTTTGGAACTAGGTTTTATTTTATTTTATTTATATGTGACTTTATAAAATTTATTATAAAATAACTTTATATTTTAATAAAGTTAGATTTATAAAATTATCTAGATTATTAAATTTATTAAATATAAATTGTTATGTCAGTTGTATTTATAATTTTATTTCTTTTTGGTTATGGATGATCATCGTACAAGTCCGTACGGTCATGTCTGTACCCGTCCATGCTGGATGATCTATGGTTGATATCTTTGCATTTTTAACTTAATATACCAAGGGCACACTTTCAGCCATCCGAGAGCTTAAACAAAACATACTCACCCTAGTTATAATAACGATATCCATTTTCAAACACCTCAGAAATGTCATCTTTAATAATAAAAACATTCTTGCGGCTTCTATTTTAGGCAGGAGCAATGGCAGCGCCGATTCCACGACTAGATTGTGGTCATCTTGGTAACACATTATCTGTATCTTTTGTTTAAAAAAAATAAACAAAAATGTGTCACCAGAATTGGGTTTTAGAAAATCCTCTTGCTGTTGAACATGGGAACTATTTAGCAATACAGAAACGAGTTTACAACGCTGCAGGTGAACGCGAGTTGGTGTTGTCGTACCAACTGTTGCACTTTGTAGAGCAGTGGGAATAATACTTCCATTCACCTCATTCGTATTCAGTGTTCACTAGCCGCCGCAATGTAAGATCGATTTGCGTCTCTGAGAGACGATCCTTGAAGATACATATGATCCCTTGCGTTGGATTTCCGCTCAAGGTCGATTCAACCATGACGCGATAAAAGGCGACTGAAGGCCCGGACTCAATTTTCTGGAAAGAAAAATTCAAATATATAAACAGATAGTCTTGATCTGGGTCGTACATGATATTGTGGCAAATGGCGCGGTTGTTGACTTTCGGCCTGAGTTCATATATTTTTTTAGGGTTCTCACTGTTGATTGCCACAACTGATGCATATATTCCAATCACAAACATCAATTTATCCGATACTACAATCGGGTTGATCGTCTTAAGCTCCCTATCTGGTGTGAACATCTGACATATCTTCGTTGCATGCCAGGGGCCTCTGAAAGTATGGCATGGCTTCAGCCTGAAAGCACGATGCTTACAGATAGTTCCTCTGAAACATAGTTACTGCAAGTAGTTGCTAGGATTCTCCAAGCTTGGTCACTTCTCAATTACATCTTGGATATCACCCTCCATAATCATATCATCTTCCATCGTGATCTTAGCTTTCTCTTCCATAGTTTTCATAACAACGAGAACCAGTTCTCTCAGATATTTGTTACGGGAATTTGAACGCATGTTTCGATTTTCTTCTTCTAATTTTTCCAAATAAACTAATTCGAATATATAAGAATCTCGCGCTTTCTAAAATCTAGCTATAAACTTTTGTGGATAAAAGTCATCGTATTTGATCACGAGTCTATATGTTGTGACGCAGACATGGAAAGAATTGGACTTTGCCCAACCTTGCAGCTTTATCTTACGCTCTTTAGCACTCCCAAGGTAAGTAAGTATTTTGAGAGCAGGGCACCACTTCATAAATTGAGTTTTCCAATTAAGCATAACATTGGTCGAAAGCACTATAAGATGTGGTCCCCAAATTCCTTTCTTACATGCCATGTATGCCAAAAGTGCTATCGTCATAATTGTCTTACCAAGGCCCATTTCCTCTGTTAGGATTCCATCAAGGCATTTCTCATACATAGTGACTAGCCAATCTAAACCAATATCCTGATACTCATGAAGCGAGTATTTCAGAGGGAATGGCAACTTTGTGCAATCTTTGGTCGTAGAGAATTTATTTCCTGTTGGTTGTGCTAAATGCGCAGCAGCTGCTGCATCAGCAACTCTAACTTCGCTAGTTTTTTCTTCTTCAATTGTTTTTTGTAACTCATTTGTTTCTGGTGGAGAAATCTCAACCTTCAAAACTGCATCCCCATCTTTTTCTTCTGCCACTGAAGAATCATTTTCATATTCATCATAATATGAATTTGACATAACCTCTTCTTCAAAATTTTCCATATTAATATCAGTTTCTTCATCAAAAACATTTTCTTCTTCTTTTTCTTCATATTCCCAATTGGATTCAGAGTTTGAGTGGTTTTCTTCTTCTTTTTCTTCTTCCGCATTATCTTCATCTGAATCCTCATCTTGATCTTCATCAGATTTATCATAATCATCTACTGCTTTGTCTTCTCCACCATCTTGATTGATCTTTTTTTCATATTCATCATTCTCATCAACATTTTCTTCTTTATTATGGATTTCTGCATATCTTTGCTTAAAACGAGTTGTAGCTTTTGCACATGACTTTTCTAATTACTCAAGCTTTACTTGATTTTTTCTAATCTGCTCCATTTCTTTAGGATCTACATGTAATGGTACATTGTACGGTAAACTATGTTCATAGGCTCGTATACTACATCCATAGGCTCGTGTGACTATATTGTGTAGCATGGCTCTGATACCACTGAAGCAACAAAACTGTATGCTTGTTGATTTTAATTGTAAAATACACAAGAGGTATTTGTAATAATAATTTATTATATATAAAAATGATAAGTGATGATTGAATGTTACAATGAGGCTCTGTTTATATACCTAAACAGGTGGCGTTTCATGACTGGGCATGTCTTTTAGACATCCCTTTTAATTTAAGTAACGACTATTTAAGATAATCGTCAATTGATTATTTATTATTTGTGTTTTATTTTTATTTATTATACTCATAACAACTTCATAATGGCATGCCCTTCCATAGTGGGCTTTGGCATGTGCTAATGTCTCCAAGCTCCAAAGGGGTTTAACCACATTATTAGATGGTTTCTACCCTTAGAGGGGATAGTATGCCCAAGGTACATCCCTCAAATGGTGGTGGCATGTGATAAAGAGGTGAATGGAATAGGGAATGAAAGGGGCAATCATGGGCCACATACCGAGGTACAAGGGAAGCTAGAAAAAGGGAAGCCCAGACTTGGGAATATAATGTAATGGAGGAAGCAACCGTTGTACATGATATGGCCCGGCCTTGATTTTTCCACCCTTCTTTATATGTCTTTTTCCTTTTATGATTTTTCTTTGATTAACTGCTTGGGGCTCAAAGGATAAGAGCATGATGTGTAAGCTATAGCAGTGGATACCCCCTTTAAGGTAGGGCAATTCATTGCCCACCAGGGGTTGAGACAATCATGGGTTCTTGAATGATAAAGGAGGCTCATCTAGGACCTATGGAACCAAGGTGATGGCCATGGGTATGGGGTAGAGCTCATACAATGGCTTTTGCTCACATGCTAAATATGTTTGTTTCCGCCATCTTTTTTATTTTGTCGTACATTTTCCTGTTGAATGTGGCCAATTATGCTTTTACTTTTCTTTCCAGCTGCCTCAACCTCTGGGGCATCATTCCAAGCCCGACCCAAGGTGTGGGCAAGTGGAAGGGGAGGCTAACCCTATGTGGACCCAGTGGAGAAATGTGGACCTATGTGAAATGCCCCGGCCTTGATTTTTCCACCCTTCTTTATATGCCTTTTTCCTTTTACGATTTTTTTTTTATTAACTGCTTGGGGCTCAAAGGATAAGAGCATGATGTGTAAGATAAAGCAATGGATACCCCCTTTAAGGTAGGGTGGTTCATTGCCCACCAGGGGTTGGGACAATCATGGGTTCCTAAATGATAAAGGAGGCTCATCTAGGACCTATGGAACCAGGGTGATGGTCATGGGTATGGGGTAGAGCTCATGCATCGGCTTTTGCCCACATGCTAAATATGTTTGTTCCGGCCATATTTTTCATTTTGTGGTATATTTTCCTATTGAATGTGCCCAATTATGCTTTTACTTTTCTTTTCAGTTGCCTCAACCTCTAGGGCATCATTCCAAACCCGACCCAAGGTGTAGGCAAGGGGAAGGGGAGGCTAATCCTATGTGGACCCAGTGGAGAAATGTGAACCCACGTGGGAAATATGATAAATGGGGATATAATAAACGGAAGGGGAGTGACATGTATGGTTGAGGGAGCTGAACCACGCAGCCAAAATCAAGGTTTTTCATGTAGTACCACCCTAAATCCCAGTGGTGAGTAAAGGAGATCCCACGGGACTAAGATCTAGGGGTGACATCCAAAAGATGTCTAGGGGACAGAAGCACAAACATAGCCCACTCTTTCCACCAAATCCCCCCATTAATCCATGCCCGAAAGTGTCCATGATAAGCAAACTCAATACTCAATTACCAAATGACAAGGCATACCTTTACGTTCGGGAGGCCCACCTTCAAACATGCATTCATGACAGAGGGATGAGGGACCATATGGTTGGCTCAAGTGGCGAAGAAATGGCACAACGAGCTAGTTGGTGGCTGCAAGGGGCTGCTAGCTACCGGTTGAGGACCATCTTGGAGAAAATATTTCTCCTAAGGATATCACCCACAAAGTGGTGGGTAACATCAGTGGGTAACATCTGGCTCCAATTGGGACGTGATCTCTCGAAGAAGTGGGAAAAGCTACTCGAACGGGAGGTCACGAGAACTCCAACAATCTCTTGGTCACTGTAGATCTGTTACCTGAACATATCAACGACTAAACCCACAGGGAAGCTTGTTTTTTACGGTGTCTTATGATCACCCATGCTTAATTTCAGACCATAAAATCAACAGATAATAAAATATGCAAATTTTAATCTAAGTGCAGCTAATCTACCATGATAAATATCATATGACATTAGCTCTAATGTGAAAATCAGCATGCAATGCATCCTACCCTAACATGCATATGACGCAGCTAATATTAAGTGTAATCATAAAGCAAGTGCAACCAACATATCATCCTATCAATATACATATGCCTTCCAGTATGATTACTAATGTAGCAAATGCCAAAGTGAATGTGGACAGAATCACATGGGGAAACTTTCTCAAAATGATGAATAAGAGAAGAAGGCGAATGGGAGGGTGGAGTGTTATATCTGATAGGTTTCTCTTCCCCAAAATCATAATCTAAAGGCTCAAGTGATTTGAATATAGAATCATGAGGAGGTTAGGTAGGACCCTTACCGATTTTCTTACTATCGGCATCAAAATTTTGGTTTTCCCTAAAAGGAGAATCAATTACTTCCAACTACCCCTTTTCATGTCCATGAAAATAATAATTTTCCTTCCTAAGGGTATCAATGAATATGTTATCATAAGTAATGCCCGAGAGAAAGGGAAAACCAATCTCACCCCGATCCCCTTTGTCAGTATCATAAATTGGAGCACAATCATATTGAGGACCAATGGTTTTCCACTTCTCCTTTTCAATGTGGAAGTAATCTCCAATGTCATCTTCCACGTGGCTAATTGTTGAGATTTTGAGGTACCATTGGGTGTGCTCTAGCCCTAACGTTTTGTGGAGGGGCTAAGACACATAAGACCTCCAAAACCCAAAAAGAGTTTGGAGAAATTTCATCTAGTGTGTGAGATATTAAAATAATTATTTTTTTAATGAGGACCCTAAGTCTAACTTAAGGAATTAGAAAAATTAAAGTGAATTAATTAAACATGTGATGAAATGTTCTAAGTGACACGGATCAAGCAGTCTTTTAATCTGAGTTGTCGATAAGAAATTAGATCACGGTCGTTGATATGTCAACGAGAAAGTATAAAAGAAAGGCTTGGGGTCAGTTGGAAGAGACACACAGAGTCTAAGAAATCGAATTCTTCTGACGAAGCAGTGCTCGGACGAAGATAAGATATGAGTGACTCAGAGTTGCAATGAGGGGCAGATGCAGTGATTGGCCAGGAGGGCCAAGAGTACAGTGCAGAGCAAGGCAATAGAGACACAGTGGAGACAGCGTAGCCATCAGAGGGTGTGACGCAGTCCCTCAGGAGGGTGACGCAGGCCCATGCAGGGGCAGCGTAGTGTCTCTAAGCAGAAGTCTGAAATTCTGCCGGAAGCAAGGGTTTCTGAGCCAGCAGGGCTGAAACCGAGATCCAGAGAAGCAGAGTTAGGGTGACGCAGTCCCTTAGTCCAGGCTACGCAAGCTAACGCAGAGGCTATACAAATACAGCTGGGGTTTCACCAGTTTCTCATCTGGATTAGCCAGGACTTGCGAGAGTGAGGTATATCTCACATTTTCTCTGATTGCCGAGGTTTTCTCTGTTGGGTGAGCCGAGTTTATGGCACCCTAGATGTACTCATAAACTACTTCTTAATAATAATAAACCCTCATATTTTCTGCACCGGTTTTCCCGCATTGAGCTTTTCAGGGGACATTTGTCCAAAAATTCTGTGTCACTTTGTCATATGAGCGTGCTATTCAATAAATGATCTGTATGTGAAGGTTGTTAATTGTATTTACTTTGCTGTTAATTCTGAATATTCAGATTAATAACTTGTATATTTAATCAAGTAGGAGAAGTAAATCGAGATTTAAGAGTAGGGTTTCTTAGATTAAGAAGTTTTCACATGGTATCAGAGCCCTACAGATCAAGCTGAATCTCCAACAAAATCGGCTGAAGGATTTTTTGTTGCAGAGAGCAGTTGCAGAGATCTAGAGAGGGAAGCGCAGCACCAAGAGGACACAATCCCAGCAGAGGCTACGTAGGGGATGACGCAGTCCCAGCTGGGCGACCCAGAGACAGCGCATTGCCCTCCAGAGGGACGCAAGAGTAGCCAAAGGGATGCGGTCCAGTTTTGAGTTGTTGTGCAGTATTGTCGTGGTTCGGAAGCAGGGCTTCAAATCTTCAGCAGTTTCTGGTGTGGTGGAGATTCTTCTGGTGCAGAAACGTGCCTAGTTAAGTTGACAAAGAGCGAGAGGAGGACAATTGCTCAGCAGATCTGCACCAAAAAGATCTGAGATTCATTTAGGAGGGTGATTGTAGAGAACGGTTAAGTTGATTTTTTCACTGAGGATTTCCAGGAGGGAAATATGTTGTCAGAGAGAGCAGCTACTATAGAAAGTTTCTAATCGCCAAGAAACCCAGATCCAGTATTTTTGTTGGGTGTTGCAGCAGAAAGAGGAAGAGGAGTATCTGTTCTGACAAATTCGAGCAAAGATGGCTTCTCATGGACTGAGAGATCAGGACAGGTTGGACGACATGTCCAACTTCGTTATCTAGAGGGCTAGGATCCTTACAATCCTAGATGAGTACGACATCAAGGACCATGTTGAGAATGTCCTAGTTGTGCCTGTCGATCCAAATCCTCTGAAGAAATTCAAGGAGAATCAAGCGTGGGCTAAGCGGTTGATCATGGACAGAGTCAAAGATCACGTCGTGCCACATATTGCCGAGAAGAACACGGCAAATGAGATGTGGACAGCTTTGGAGACAATGTATCAGGGAGGCTTTGTTCAAAGGAAGATGCTTCTAGAGAATCAGATGCAGTTGTTCCAAATGCAGAAGGGTGAGGAGATAGATCCCTTCCTCTTCAGACTTCAGACTATCCGTGATCAACTAATTGCCATGGGTGCGACTCCGAATGAAGGACTCTTGGTGAGGACTACCCTGAATGCAGTCACCAAGGAATGGGATACGTTTGTCCAAAGCATCTTGGGAAGAGCAGCGTTACCATCCTGGGCAAACATGTGGGCAATCCTCCATCAAGAGGAAATCAGGAGATTTACCAAGAGGTAAAGCAGCAGCAGCGGAGCAGTCAAGGTAAAGAAATAAGAGGAGGAGGATGCAGCCCTTACATCAAAGGAACAGAGGCAGCAAGGGAAGAAGAAGAGGGACCTATCCAAGGTCTAGTGCTTTAATTGTGGCGAACTTGGACACTTCGCCAGCACTTGTCCTAAGAAGAAGGTCAAGGGATCTTCTGATTACAAGGTTGCAGCAACAAAGGACGATGAGAGTGATGATGATGTAGCCATGAGTGTTGATGAGCGACGGAAGTGGGGTGACATGGATCTATAGAGCAGCTACAGATGGATTGGCAGGATCCTTGAGGAGCCCAACTCTTGGATCACATACGAGCTACGAGAGCTTTAAGACGATAGCGAGACAAGTGGAGCAGTGGGTGCGTGAGATCACAGTGAAGCGGAGGGTATAGCTAGGATGTTGTAGAGGGAGCAACATAGTGCAGAGGCAGTAGCAACGTAGAAGCAGCAGCGCAGAGGGGTTGATGGGACTTCAGCAGCGCAGAGGATGTAGTGCTTATGCAGTGCAGTTCTGTAGCAGCGCAATGGCTTCAGGAGGACAACATAGAGCAGCAGCCACGGGAGCTTCAGTGATGAGATGCAGCCCGCTTGACTTGTCTGTCAATGATTGGGCAGGGGTCCTTCAGTTGCTTACTTCTCAGCAACTGAGTTGCAGTGCAGTAGTTAGCAGTGGCAACGCTATGGGCAGCATGAT